>ML685793.1:16135464-16368073 GCA_007922175.1 Pelusios castaneus
CAATATTAGCAGGGGCCAGAATGTGGTATCCATAAACAAAGAGGATCAAAATATCTAATGACATCATCTGTAACTGCACCCCCCAAAAGTTATATATTCTAACAGTATACAGTACATACATAAGTAGACTCTTATTAACTGAATTAGGACTAAATTTGAAATGCCTATATACATCATTCCTCAAACACAGCCCCCACTGTGACTTTTTCACACACTTAGTGGATTGATGGGAGCACAAGGCGCTATCTTTATATTCTGAAGTCTATTTCTGACTCTTATGTAGTTTGATAAGTAAACAATTCCATTATTATTAGTTGTAGTAATATATGCATTTGTAAGGCTCACATTATTGTAGCATCTAGACTATGCCACCTTGAAAGCCTATGCTGCCTTGAAAGAGAAGGAACTGCTTCTTCCTGTACATATTTTATTGCATTCTCAGAACTCTATATTTTTAAAAAAATCAATAACATTCTAAATACTTGAAGTTATATTTTGTGTTGGTTGCTATCCCTCACCCTGTCCCGGGAGGATGCATTCCCTGGCACTGATGTTTTCCATTTATATAGTAACATTCATCACTTTACAAATTACAGAAAAAATGGTTATTTACCTTCGTACCTATTGTTCTTTGAGATGTGTTGCTCACATCCATTCCAAGCAGGCGTGTGTACGCTGCATGCAGTCATCAGAAGGATCTCCCTCAGCAGTACCTGTAGGGTCAATGCAGGCACCCCTGTATATAGGGCCCTCAATGAGCCCATGGTCTGAATACAAGCTCCTGGCCTGGTCTGAGTACAGGACTTTTCTAATTAACTCTGTTCTTTGCTTGTTGACTTGCTCACGTTCAACTTGAGACCCAGACTGGTAAAGATCAACATTATTAGGGCTACTTGAGTCTCCACTTGGTCCTTAAAATGACCCCTGACCAACCAATCATCCAGGTATAGGTACACCTGCATGTAGTTCTGCCTCAGAATACTAAAACCACAGCCATATGCTTGATGAAGACTCTTGGAGTCGACGAGAGGCCAACTGGGAGAGCTTTGAATTGGTAATGAGTTCCCCCACCACAAATCTGAGGAACCTTCTATGAGGAGGTATTATTGCAATGTGAAAAAAAGCCATCTTAAATCAAGGGTGGCATACCAGTTGCCCAGGTCCAGAGAGAGGATGATTGAGGCAAGGGAAACCATGCAGAATTTCAGTTTCTTTAGGAACTTGTTGAAATTTTGCAGATCTAGAATGGGCCTGAGTCCCTCTTTTGCCTTGAGAATCAGGAAGTATCTGGAATAAAACCCCCTTCTCCCTCATGTCTTGAGGAACCTCTTCTATGGTTCCAGACTTTAGCAGCTGCTACACCTCTTGTATGAGAAGCTGCTTGAGAGAGGGGTCCCTGAAGAGGGATGGGGAAGGGGAGTGAGAGGGTGGTGTAGAACAAAACTGGAGGGAATATCCCAGTTCTCCTGTGCGCAGAACCCATTAGTCTGATGTTATCCAGGCCCATGCCCAAAGAAGTGAGATAAACAATTTAGAAAGGGAGGCAAGGATCTGGGTATTGAACTGGAATGTTGCCCTCGGATGCAGCTTCAGAAGTTTTGCTTTGGTGCTGGGGGCTATTTGCCCGAATTTCTATCCTAGCTATAGGGCTGGGGGGAGAAGGGGGGAGAGAGAAATTGAGGTGGTGTGGGGGGTTGCCACAATGTTTTAATCATGGTCTGGATTGTTTTGATGAGGAGCAAGGCTATTCTTGAGGGCCCTTCAGTTCAATGTTCACCATTGAATCCACTGATTCTCTAACCTCCTCTGCTTGTAACCCTAAATCCTGAGCCACCCTCAGGAGCTCTTGGTAAGCATTATTGTTCATAGGGTTGGAAGAAGCTGTCAGTCTGGTCACTGCTTCATCTGGGGAGGAGGAGGACAAGGCCCTTGCCATAATGTCAGCCTCCTGCATGTCCTGGCCTGCGGGGTTCTCTGTGGCCAGTTCCTCTCTGTCCACTTCAGGACTCTGACCACTGCTTGGGTCCTTTCCAGTAGCATGCACCTCACTGGCTGCTGTTTCCAGTTCCTTATCCCTGTGACTCTTGACCCCAGTGCAAGGAGGACCTCTATAGTCTGGGTGTAGGTCTTCTGGGTTTCCAAGATGACCGAGTATGGACCTCTAGACTGTGACCCCTGTGGCTGATGATATGCCCATGGTGACCAGATGGGCCATTGCTGAATCATTTGCCATTGCATAGGTCATGTCTCCACAGGAGGGTGCTGCTCCCTCTCTTCCGTGGGATGGCTCTTCCCAAGTTGACACCTGCTCCACTTGGAAGAGTATAACTCCACCTCCAAGTCTGAGGACCACAACTCCGCTCTTGAAGGCCATGGTGGCACCACAGAATGGTGCGTAGATATCAGCGACTGTCGCTCAGGGGATTGGTGCCGGTGTGCAAGACACCGGGACCAGGGTGAGGCAGACTGATGGAGGGGAGATTGGTGCTGGGGAAAAGCCGAGTGGTGCCAGTGTATGGGAAACTGGTGCCAGGGCGAGGCCAATTGGAGGGGACCAGTGCCGGGGCTCAGGAGATTGCTGTCAGAGCAAGTGCAGCTAGTGTCAGGGTGAGGTGACTGGTGCCACAATATTGCCAGCTTGTCTCTAGATGGCATCACCAAATGCAGTACCAGAGGTCTTAGCACCTTTTCTGCTGAGACGGGGGACTGTTGGGCCATCATGTCCCTTGCTGCCTCAAATGCGTCAGGCATGGAAGGCAGGTCCAGATCTCCCACCTCATTGTCCTCTGCCAGGAAACCTATATGGTCTGGGCTTGTAGGCTCTTGCAGAGCTCATGAGGATGGCACTGGGAGCTCTTGAACCTGATGACACTGGGGGTGCAATATGGTAGTGTCCTTTTCCAAGGTTTGCACTGGAAGCGAATGATTTTGATTCGCTCTGTCTCTTGCATGGTACTGGAGAGAGGGAGTGGTGCCATGCTGGTCTTTGTGCTGGTGAGCAGTGTCTGGAATCCTTCAGTGTTGAGCTCTTCTTTGGTGCTGGATCTTAAACTGAGGCCAGACTGTTGCACACTGACACACCCAGTGCCGGCTCCAGAGGCTGTGGCCAACGTGCTGCCTCTACAAGGATCTTCTTGAGCTGAGCACTTCTCTCTTTCCTACTCCTAGAACGAAAGCTCTTGCAGATCTTGTAATGATCAGTTTGGTATAATTTCCACCAAACATTTCAAACAAGAATTATGCAGATTGCCTCTAGGCGTAGGCTTGTGGCAGGAGTTTCAAGTCTTGAATTCATAGGCCTGAGGCATACCTTGATACCCCAGGGAGGAAGGACAACTAATGGGGAAGACTTCCCTAAATAATAAGAAACTATAACACTTAATGATATCTTTCTACAAACACTGAACTAACAATCTAACTATTACAGGAACTGCTAACAGTACGGGGAGAATACTTGCGAATGCAGGGCAGTGAAGCTCCAATGACCGTCACAGGTGGTTAAGAAGGAACTGAGGGCATGGTAGGTCAGCAGCACCTTATATACAGCACCATGAGGGCACCACTCCAGGGGCAGCTCACCAACCCAATGGGTCCTGCTGGGGAAAATCCTTCTGATGACTGTGCAGGCAATGTGCGCGCACACATGCTTGGAACTGACAGGAGCAAGTACTCAACAAACTTACAATTCTGAAAATGACTCGTGCACCTGTAGTTCTTCCTGTGCAGAGTCCCAGTGTTACCTGAGGGAGAGGGAAATGAAAGGAGCCCTCACCACAGGAAGAGGAGAATTGCTCTGAAGCAGTCAGTGTATTAGAGGAGTTAGCTTGCCTGCGTAGTGGGAGTGTGTGCGTAGAGGAGAAGGATGAGGTTCCCAGCAATGTGGAAAATGGGGCACCTGATTCCTTCCCATTTCTTCAAACATCAAATCTCGGCAGACAGGCTCCCTCAGGGAGAGAAGTGGATTGTCATGGCTGCAGTAGTCCCACACAGGACAGCCGTGATCTGGTCTCTCTCTCTCTCTCTCTCTCTCCATCTTGCATGCTGATGGAGCTGTGAATAGGTTGGGAATTATGGGTACTACACAGTGCATCTGTCATGCATGCACAGCCACCCTGGTGCAGGGTGCAAGAGGAGTGGATACTCTGCATCAGCATCAGCAGAGCCACATTAGGCATAGCCTATGGTTCAGTAGCTCTCAAAGGCTCTGATTTATCAAGGTCCTTAAGCCTCTGCTTAATGCTAAACATATTTAGGTACCTTGCTAGGGTGGAGCCTCTATCAGTAGGTGCCTTAAAGCATTAGCATTTTGGGGGTAGGCCTGCAAAACAACTCTCCCCATAAAAGTAACTGTTTCATGTCCACCGACCAAGGCCTCACCATTATGTACAGATCCAGGTTGATGATTTTCAGACATGGTTAGTGAGGTGATGTTGTGGTTTATACCTCACATTCACTTGTCTAATTTTACATAAAAAGAGTGTGTGGAGGGCAGAAAGGGGGAATGTTTAGATCCCCCAGCTTCCTGCTGCAGAAGTGGAATGCAGTTGCTTGTTCTTTTTAACCCTCATGGTTTGTTGACATTGATTTATACTGGTTATATCTGGAAAAAGGCTAGAAACTTACTTTAAAAATGAAAATGACACAGATTGATGTTTACAGAGCCACAGATTTAAACAAAGGACTCCTGGGTGCCCCTTCATCTTAACACTGTTATTAAAAATTACCAGCCATGTGGCTCTTTCTCCATATGTGGGATCTCAAAATACCATAAAAACAAAGAAGAAGAATCCTGCTAATGTTCCTTAAAAGGATCAATTCTTCCACAAATTAATACTAGCTAGGTCGAGGGAATTAACTTGAGGTTATGCAGTGAAAGACTCATTTCATAATCCTAATGATCCAGAACTACAGTTACCACCTTTGAAATGCAAAAAAACCAGGATGCCTCCCAAGGCAAGCCTGCCACAACCACAACCCCAAACCACAAAGCAACTTCACAGCCACCCCCTTCAATAGCCACTTATAATATCTAGAGAGATACCACACATAGATAAGATCACATAGATAAGATTGGTAACATTGCACATCTCCTCACCCTTGCTTGACTCTCTCACACACTTGCATGTAATGCATTTTTGTGTTAGGCAGACAGCTGCCGTAGTTTCAATAGTTTTGATCTGGTATTGCTTAAGCTTAAAATGCTGATGTGGGAACACTGCAGCATCTTTACCTGGACACACGATCTTTTAACAGACATCCCAGCATACTGCAATAATGTAAATATTTAAACCCACATAACAAAACCACCAGCAGATTAAATAATTTTTTCTAGCAATTGGAAAATCCATTTAAAATTTCTTTTAAAAAAATTGGTAGGCTGGTCATACACCGGATAGGTAGTAATCTTATTTAGGGCAACAAAATTAACAGTAAACCTTCAACAGCTAAATATAGAAAGGTCAGGAAAAACCAGCAGGATAATAAGGACAAGATAATATAGGACAGAGAAAAGAATACAGAATTGTTATAGGGATATTCCTAAACAGAAGGGAGTATGATCCAGCTAGAATTCCAACATGTGGAATATAATTCTTCAATAACCACTACTCTTGTATTCTGGCTACATAAAGCCAAGTAAGTTCTGTTGAAGCATAACATAGTCTTACAATATCATGGGGGTTAATGCACTGTTAGTACAATAGCTTATTTCTGAGTCACACTATCCTTCTCACACCACAAGAAAAGATTGCTGCTTCTCACAATGGATTCAAAAAGTAGCATCATTCTCTATCTCCAAAATGCCAAATTCAGCCCCTTACACTGGCCTGAAATAATGTTTAACTGCAGAAACCAAGTCATCCTGAAGACCATTCAAAATGCTTTACAGATTAGTTTAATCTTCCTTAGGGTGACCAGATGTCATGCCATTCATTGGGCCTTAGGGCTTTTTCTTAAGTAGGTGTCTATCACCCCCTACCCTCTGTCCCGATTTTTCACACTTGCTATCTGGTCACCCTAATCTTCATGGCTGTACAGCAACCACACTTCTCAAATCGAAAGAAAGAACAGTTGTGGAAAAAACCACCACATCATAAGGTTTGAAAAATAAGGACCTAGGTGAATTAGGCTTTGGACTTTGAGAGTGAGCATGCGAGCAGTATTTGCATTGAAATGTCTCCTTCTGTGCTTCTGGTTCTTCTCCGTGCCTGATCCATGGAGGTTATGAGTCCCCCTAGCTACAAGGTTTTGGTTCTTTAGCTCAAACTACCTTTTTCGGCTCTGGAAGTCCCCACTTCAACCCTCACTGTGTTGACCAAGATGGTGGCCATGATAAGTACTAAAGTAAACAAGTCATTGGCAATTTGTTACCAAAGTTTCTAGCCCTGTTCAGAGCAGGTGTAGATGATACAGTGGGAAACTGCCAGTGGTTGGCCTTCTACATAAACACTCTGCACCCTTGTTAGGCTACCACTGATTCAGCAAGGGTAAAAAAAAATTACTAAAAAACCCTTCAGGTTCAAAAGGGGCAAGAACAAAGGTGAGCAAAGAGAACTTAAAGGATCCCAAAACAAGAGGAACAGCATTAAAAGGGAACAAAAATACACATGCAAGCTAAGGTTTTATCATTAAAAATCTTTAAGAACTAAAATAAATGTATCTATGATATGGATATTAAAACGAATCCATTCTTCAGAGACAGAAAGATATGCTGAAATATTAAGAGTAAAGAAAAAAAAAGACTATCTTCTTCCAATTCCAAAAGCAGCAAAAATCACTCTCTGTTGCAGCAAACATACAATAAGATAAAACCCATTTTTACATAATACTATTTTTCTTCAACTACTGATTAATAAAAGCACATCTAATATATAGTGTTATCTAATTTTTTAAAACTATAACCTTATGAAACTTCCCTGCCATTTCCCACTCTATCACTGACTCAGTAACTCTAGGATTGGATAGTGATATGGTCATTGAAAGTACACTTGTAAAATCTGCTGTTTCAAACAGTTTCCTAGCTCCCCACCATTTGTCAAGCACAGGAGAGTAGAATCTGGTCGTTATGATCCTGTGTCCTCCACAGAGACCCACATCTTTGGAGCTCATTTGATCTTAGCTGGTGAGGCAGTTCACTTATCTGCCATTATTTATTTATTTTGAATGCTAGAACACCTGTACTAGTGTGACACTGTCTTCTCTTGTTTCAGTTATATCGATTATTACTTAGTGCCTGCCATCGGTTTTATAAAATTGTGAGTTTTACTTATTGGAAGGTGCAACCTGGGCTTGTATTGTTTCATGCACAACTAAGATGTAGATGAGTTAGGTAAATCACACTGACCCTCATAACCATTTGAAGCTACAGGCCCAATCCATGAAAGTTTTGCCTGAGTGAAGACTGCAGATTGAGCCCTAAATGGCAGTTGGCATGGGAATAAGCCATTTCCACATCAAAACATTTTCTAATTTCATTCTCTTTATGGCATTTGACACAGCTCCTGGGAAAACAGTGATAAACTGTGGTAATGAAGGAAGTAGCAAACCTCCCAGAAAAAGTCTATGTAGTTTCATAACTTGAGAAACCCACAGTGGCTGCTTTCTCCTGGGTAAGGCATATAGAAATATTTCAGACTGTGCCAGAAAGTTCAGGAAACATTTCTACTTTATTCGGCAACATATTACAGAGGGACCACAGCAAAACAAACAGTAACTCGCTCACATCGTAGGATCAACAATCTTTCTGAGATCACCAGGAGGAACAGCAGAACAAAAAATGTGTATGCTCAAGCAATGTTCTGGAAGCCATAAAAAAAAATCTATGCCACAAAACTGCCGTGGGTAACAATGTATTTGTTTAAGGAGATTTGTGTAGCTATAACTCCCCTCATTTGGTTTGAGCAGGCCCCCCGTTTACAAAAAGGGAGTTTCTTGGAGACAACTGTTGCCTTCAGAGATACATGTAACTCATATTGACTTGAATGGAAACTGAATGTGAGTTTGTTAGAATTGCTGGGATTACAAGTTTATATGGTACTGGGACAAAGTTTTCTATACTTTGTAAGTACAAATTCCAGAGTAGAATCTTATAAATGTTATTTGAAATTAGGCCTTAGATATGCTGAATGTTTCATGTGTGTTAAAGATATTTTGGTACTGAATACCAAATACAATCATTTCTGTATGGCAAAGCATTTTAACAGTTCACAAAACCAAGTCACAGACTACTAACATTCAGACAGACTCTCACATAAACACAAAAAAAGAAGAGCAAAGTATGTAGAGAACAAAAATCATAATTGACCTGATTTGTCAGAGATGTTGGCTGTGACTGGCGTAGTAGAGCAGCTTGTATTAGCCTTTGCGCTGTCCTTGGAAGAACCAGCTTTTGGTTTATTTTTCGTTGCCTCTAGTGCTTTGACCTTCTTGGCATGTTTACTTCCTTTGTAGTGGGCCTCGGCCTGGGTCTACAAAGGAGAACAAATCAGGCTCATTTTTGGAACTTCCATATAACACAATGGATGATAATGTAAAAATATGATACTTTCAATAATAGGCACCATATTATTCTATCTGACAGACTTTAAGAGCACTGTGTTAATTATTTTTCTAAGGTTAATATCTTTTATATAGTCAGAGGAGAAGGAAGAAAGTGTACTTTCAGCAACTTGGAAAATGAGGTTTCAGGTGTATATTAGAATCAACAACTTCTTGTCTAATTCCTTGCTATCATATCCCTTAAAGATTTAAACCTATATGCAAATGTAAACTTCTGATTTTCATGCGCTGTTCCTTAATCTTTATTGCTTATAGTTAAAAAGATGTACTGTTTGCTATAACATCATTAGATAATCATTTTTTCTCCTCCTTGACATAGTTCAAGAGCTATAAAGTAACTAACAGCAATTGAAATGAGCACTGATAAGATTATGACTTCACTATTAGATCAAGGGGGAAGTGATGAAAAAAAATTGCTATAAACTTTAATAGCCCAAAATGATTCAGACAAAATGCATGAATAATTATCAATGTTCATTATATTATCAACTGTCCTGCAGAGCTTTACAAAGCCTTAAAATGTTGGAATATGATGGACAGGAACGTCATAGAAAAGACTGTACTCGTTAACTTCTTTATTAAAATGTTAATAAAATTATACTTCTTGGTTCTGCACAAAATTAACAGTATAAAATAACTTTTGGCGCCTGTTAGACTTTTGTCAAAGTTATCCATAAAAGGGAAGGTTAAAGTTTTCAAAGTTGCATGCCTAAAGTTAGGTACTTATTTAAGTATACTGATTTTCAGAGGTTCTGAGCACTCATAGCCCCTATTGATTATGCATACCAACCACCAATGAAAATCACGCCACCTCTTTAGAGGCCCAAATTTGAAAATTTTAGATTATGGCTTTTTAACACAAAGCCGACTTCCAAAAAACCTAATTTCATTCATAGCCTCTATAGAGCAGAAAACTGCTGCAGTAGCCTCTAATTATACACAAACCACAAGTTGTTTCTAACATACTTTTAAACAGCATTTTTAGCAATAGCTTTGCATTACTACTAAGAGTATCTATTTATAAATCTTGTTTTAACGCTTTGAAATGTCTATTAAATAGGTGCCTCTATTGAAGGACAAATTAACTATTTAAGTTAATATTGTGATTTAATCCAAACTGAAGTGTAAGCATGCTTTTTGTACTGACACAGAGATGTTCATCTCAATGCCCCACATGTAAATATCAGCGAAAGAAACATTTCCTTTGTTCATGCAAATGAACCTGGCTAACACATTATTTCTGTATCACCTGATTAGGACGAGTGCATTTGCTCACTATGTTAAATGAACAAACCATGAAACAAACTACTCATGCTTTATGAACACTGACTTTGGGAAACAGACACTTTAGTTGTTATAGAGCACTGTTGCTATAAAGAGGTCAATTGTATTAAGGCCCAATATAACTAGAGGCCACAGTACAATCACCTTGCACAGCATGTAATCACAGAACCTAATCATGAAGATAGAATGTAAGCAAAGAGTAGGAATAAGTGGAAAAGACAAGAGAATTCACATATATCTGTGTTCATTAAAGCCTTCATGAAAATTATTGGTACCATTAAAATCACCAAGGCATGCAGCTAAAATAGCCACTTAGGTGAAATGACATACTTATACTGGGGTATACTGTGGCTTCATAGGTAAGCACATATACTAAAAAATAAAAGTAAATGCTTTCTGCTCTGCAGGAAAAGAATAGACTGCATATTCAACTAGTCCACATTCATCTGAAAATGTTTTGTTAAGCATGAGTTCAGCAATAAAAAAACCCAACAGGTTAACGATACTCTGTAAACCGTCTCCAAAAAACCTAACAACCTGATATTAAAATACTGGTTACAATATTTATAGTATAGATTCCAATAATTTGTTGTGATGAAACTACATTGGACTTCATAACCTCTACAGTATAAACATATAATAAAACACAATGCTAAAATAGGGAAAGAACAAGTTAAAAATTATTTAGACAAGTTAGATGTCTTCAAGTCACCAAGGTCTGATGATATGCACCCTAGAATACTCAAGGAGCTGACTCAGGAGATAGCTGAGCCATTTGCTATTATTTTTGAAAAATCATGGAAGATTAGAGAGGTCCCAGAGGACTGGAAAAGAGCAAATATAGTGCCCATCTATAAAAAGGAAAATAAAGACAACCCAGGGAATTATCAACCAGTCAGTTTAACCTCTGTACCAGGAAAAATAATGGAGCAAATAATTATGGAATCAATTAGCAAACATCTAAAGGAAAAAAACGTGTTAAATGATAGTTAGCATGGATTTGTCAAGAACAAATCGTGTCAAACCAACTCAATAGCTTTCTATGACGGGGTAACAAGCCTTGTGGATAAAGGGGAAGTGGTAGATGTGGTATATTTAGACTTTAGTAAGGCTTTTGCATCATCTTCTCATTAACAAACTAGGGAAGTACAACCTGGATGGAGCTACTATAAGATGTGTACAAAACTGATTAGATAACCACTCCCGGAGAGTAGTTATCAATGGTTCACAGTCAGGCTGGAAGGGCATAATGAGGAGGGTACCGCAGGGATTGGTTTTGGGTCTGGTTCTGTTCAATACTTTCAGCAATGATTTAGATGATGGCCAGGGCCGTCCCTGACGGAGGCAAATGGGGCGATCACCCCAGGCCCCACGATTACGCGGGCCCCGTGCTGTCCCGCTCCCAGCAGGGCAGTGTGGGGCCTGCACCGTGGGCCCCCATGGCCACCCTCTTCTCTGCTCCCCGCTGCCTTTGGCAGGGAGCCAAAGGCAGCGGGATGGGCCAGGAGCACTAAGCCCAGCCTCTGGGCTAGTCCTCCCCGCCCCCGGGGCAGAGCAGGCAGGCCCAGGGGCGGTGCAGGTGGTCAGGGCCCGCCTCTGGGCCAGCCTGCCCCATGTGGCCAGGGCCAGCCCTGGCCGGCAGGGTTCCCTTGGCTGGAACCAGCTCCCGCCGGCGGCCTTGGGTCCCTGGCTGGGGCACCGGCCGCAGCAGCTGCGGCCGGCTCCCCGCACAGGTGGCCCCCATTTCCAGGGCCGGGGCCGGCGGCCTCAGCCTCCCTGCCCGGGCTGGCTCCCTGGGGGGGGGGGGGTGGAGCGGCCCGCCTCCCCTCCAGCATGGGGGGATGGGGCCCCGCCTAGGCCAGTTGGCCCTGGGCCCCGCTCTCCCCATGTGACAGCACTGATGGCATACAGAGTACACTTATAAAGTTTGCTGATGATACAAGCTGGAAGGGGTTGCAAATGCTTTGGAGAACTGGATCACAATTCAAAATGATTTGGACAAACTGGTGAAATGGTCTGAAGCTAATAGGATGAAATTCAATAAAGACAAGTGAAAAGTAATCCATTTAGGAAAGAACAATCCATTACACACATACAAAATGGGCAATGGAGGAGGACTGTGGAAAGAGATTTGGGTGTCATAGTGGACCACAAGTTAAATATGAGTCAATTGTGTAACATTGTTGCAAAAAAAGCAAACGTATTGTAAGAAAGACATGAGAAGTAATTCTTCCGCTTTACTCTGCCCTGATTAAGACTCAACTGGAGTATTGTGTCCAGTTTTGGGCACCTCTTTTCAGGAAAGATGTGGAGAAATTGGAGAAAGTCTAGAGAAGAGCAACACGAATGATCAAAGGACTGGAACACTGACTTTTGAGGGAAGATTGAAAGAGCTAAGTTTGTTTAGTCTGGAAAAGAGGAGGCTGAGAGGGGACATGATAACAGTTTTCAAGTACTTAAAAGGTTGTCACGAGGAAGAGGGAGAAAAATTGTTCTCCTTAACCGCTGATTATAGGACAAGAAGTAATGGGCTTAAATTATAGCAAGGGAGGTTTAGGTTGGACATAAGAAAAATATTCCTAAGTGTCAGGGTGATTAACCACTGGAATAAGTTGCCTAGGCAGGTTGTGGAATCTCCATCATTGGAAGTTTTTAAGAGCAGGTTAAACAAGCACCTGTCAGGGATAGTTTGAGAGGGTACTGGTCCTGCCATGACTGCAGGGTACTGGACTCGATGACCTCTCATTGTCCCATCCAGTTTCTATGATTATAGAGCAACAGCTAACTGTACAGCATAATCATGACTTTTACATACCATATTTAAAGGGACACTTGTCAACTTGAATTTTTTTATGCTAATTTAAAAAGAATTCACTTTTCTGATAGAGCACCCTTTAAACAGTATCCTAATATTTAAAAAAATCTTATTTTTAAAGGGTTTTTCTATTTCCCGGTTTAGGTTTAGAAGGGTCTTTAGGTTAGATGGGAGGAAACACCTTTGAAGTAGTTCCCAACCTGTTTGGCTCGAAGGCCAAAAATATAGTTTTTTAAACCCCAAGGGGCCACCAGTTTATTTAATTTAAAGTTAATTAACTGAATTCAAATTAAATTTTAATTAAAAAATTAATTAAAATCTAATTAATGAATTTTGGATTAGCTTTTCATTGGAATTAAAATTTTAGAAAGTTTTGAAAACATTTTTTAAAAGGTTTTTAATTAATTTTTTTTTTAAAGTTTTTTTTTAAAGGGCTGCATACATACCCAAGCCTGGAGGGGAGGTGAGCAGCTGCAGCCTGGCTCCCAGCTGCATGCCAGGACTGGATGGGAGGCAGGATGGATGGAGCCCCCCCACAGCACAGAGCCCTCCACAGGGATCCCATGGAGCTCCCCTGCACAGAGCCCCCATGGGAACCCTCCACACACCTCCAGGCCCCCCTCCTTAGAGCCCCCGCACCTGAGCACTGTCCTGGCCCTGGGTGCTGAGTCCACCTGCTCTTCCTGGCCCTCTCACCTGCGGCACTCTGGGGCTCCGAGGGCAGTTGAGTAGGCGGCAGGACCCTGGGTGGGAGGTAGGTGGCCGCAGTCCGGCTGTCAGCTCACAGCCAATGGGAGCGCGGGCCACCTTAAAAAGCCCTGCGGGCCACTTTTGGCTTACGGACCAGGGGTTGGGAACCCCTGTGCTTGATCCATTGATCCTCTTTTTCTCCATCTACACCTGCTCCTTTCTGCCCAGACAATTTCAGTTACACTGCTGCTACTATTTACTCTAGACGGTGTGTGCACTGATCAACAAAACAGTTGACTATACTCAACATTCTGCCAAATTCCCATGTTCCTAATTCTGCTCTTGAGTGTATGAAGGCAGCCCTCATTAAAGCCTATGGGAGCCATGTGCATGATGACTGAGACCAGATTTTGGTCCCATGAGTGCAAAGGTGAATATTGTAGGAGATGAAAGCGCTATAAGCACTTTGATGTTCATTTAAAAACACCAGAATGTCACAATTAGTTTAGTAGGGTAAGAGAAATTATTTCAAAAGCTTAAATCAAATTTTAGTAGTTAATTGGTGGATGTGACCTTTATTATTCCTAGAAAGAGGAAAGACAACCTGATTGGACAATGTCACTTAAAAGCATTATGCTGGGGAGCTGAAATGGTATCAATTTGAATGAAAAAAAATACTGTTTCCAGAAATCTAGAACCAGCCACTTTAAAATGTATCAAAAGGGCTTATAAGTAGGCTTCACTTGACAGTACATGGGCAATATGTAAAGGACAGATATCTGCAATTTATATGGCAATCATATCTTCAAGTTCAAACTTCCTGTTTCAGCAGGCTGTCTGATTTAAAGAAAATGTTTGATTTGCAGCTAACCTTTTTCTTTATTTACAAGAATTTGAATAAGTGCTGTTCCTATTTGTTAAAATTCCAGAGTGTAGAATGAAACAGTTCAAAGAGAAATGACTGAATACTCAACCTTTTCTATTAAAATCAATGGCAGCTGCGTGGTACCTATGAAAATAACGGTAAATAGTTAGGTGCCCAAGTAAGAGTTACATGCCTAACCTTATGCACTCATGTTTGAAAATTTTGGTTTTCAGAGAGCTAGCTCTACATTCTATATTTATATAAAAAGATACTACATAGAGAGCTAGTCGGAAATTTTTCACTGAAACCTTTTTGGACAAAAATGCCAAGATGTGTGGCTATCTTAATGAAACCTTGTGGAAAAACATAAAACAAAATATTTGGATAACAGAAAAATATCTCATTTTAGCAAATTTTGAAGGAACATTTTGATTTTTCATTTCAAAATTAGTTTTCATAATTAAGAACATAAGAACATAAGAAAGGCCGTACTGGGTCAGACTAGAGGTCCATCTAGCCCAGTATCTGTCTACCGACAGTGGCCAGTGCCAGGTGCCCGAGGGAGTGAACCCAATAGGCAATGATCAAGTGATCACTCTCCTGCCATCCGTCTCCATCCTCTGATAAGCAGAGGCTAGGGACACTATTCTTAACCCCTTTCTGGCTAATAGCCATTTATGGACTTAGCCCCCATGAACTTATCCAGTTCCCTTTTAAATATTGTTATAGTCCCAGCCTTCACAACCTCCTCAGGTAAGGAGTTCCACAAGTTGACTGTGCGTTGTGTGAAGAAGAACTTCCTTTTATTTGTTTTGAACCTGCTACCTATCAGTTTCATTTGGTGACCCCTGGTTCTTGTATTATGGGAGTATTTAAACAACTTTTCCTTGTCCACTTTTTCCACATCCGTCATAATTTTATATACTTCTATCATGTCCCCCCTCAGTCTCCTCTTTTCCAAGCTGAAGAGGCCCAGCCTTTTCAATCGTTCCTCATACGAGGCACTCTCCAAACCCCTAATCATTTTAGTTGCCCTTTTCTGAACCTTTTCTAGTGCTAGAATATCTTTTTTGAGATGAGGAGACCACATCTGTACACAGTATTCGAGATGTGGGCGTACCATGGATTTATATAAGGGCAATAATACATTTGCAGTCTTATTTTCTATCCCCTTTTTAATGATCCCTAACATCCTGTTTGCTTTTTTGACCGCCTCCGCACACTGTACGGACATCTTCAGAGAACTATCCACAATGACTCCAAGATCTTTTTCTTGACTCGTTGTAGCCAAATTAGCCCCTGTCATATTATAGCTATAGTTGGGGTTATTTTTTCCAATGTGCATTACTTTACACTTATCCACATTAAATTTCATTTGCCATTTGGATGCCCAATCACTTAGTTTTGTGAGATCTTTTTGAAGTTTTCACAATCTGCTTTGGTCTTGACTATCTTGAGTAGTTTAGTATCGTCTGCAAACTTAGCTACCTCACTGTTTACCCCTTTCTCCAGATCATTTATGAATAAATTGAATAGGACTGGTCCTAGGACCGACCCTTGGGGAACACCACTAGCTACCCTTTTCCAATCTGAGAATTTACCATTTACTCCTACCCTTTGTTCCCTGTCTTTTAACCAGTTCTCAATCCATGAAAGGACCTTCCCTTTTATCCCATGACAACTTAACTTACGTAACAGCCTTTGGTGAGGGACCTTGTCAAATGCTTTCTGGAAATCTAAGTACACTATGTCCACTGGATCCCCCCCTGTCCACATGTTTGTTAACCCCTTCAAAGAACTCTAATAGATTAGTAAGACACGATTTCCCCTTACAGAAACCATGTTGGCTATTGCTCAACAGTTTATGTTTTTCTATGTGACTGACAATTTTATTCTTAACTATTGTTTCAACTAATTTGCCCGGTACCGACGTTAGACTTACCGGTCTGTAATTGCTGGGATCCCCTCTAGGGCCCTTTTTAAATATTGGCGTTACATTAGCCGACTTCCAGTCTTTGGGTACCGAAGCCATTTTAAGGGACAGGTTACAAATCTTAGTTAACAGTTCCGCGACTTCACATTTGAGTTCTTTCAGAACTCTTGGGTGAATGCCATCTGGTCCCGGTGACTTGTTAATGTTGAGTTTATCGATTAATTCCAAAACTTCCTCTAGTGACACTTCAATCTGTGACAGTTCCTCAGATCTGTCACCTACAAAAGCCGGCTCAGGTTTGGGAATCTCACTAACATCTTCAGCCGTAAAAACCGAAGCAAAGAATCCATTTAGTTTCTCTGCAATGATTCTATCATCTTTAAGCGCTCCTTTTGTATTATCATCATCAAGGGGCCCGACTGGTTGTTTGGCAGGCTTCCTGCTTCTGATATACTTAAAAAACAATTTGTTATTACCTTTGGAGTTTTTGGCTAGCCGTTCTTCAAACTCCTCTTTGGCTCTTCTTATTACACTCTTGCACTTAAGCTGGCACTGTTTGTGCACCTTTCTGTTTGCCTCACTAGGATTTGACTTCCACCTTTTAAAGGAAGTCTTTTTACCTCTCAGTGCTTCTTTTACATGGTTGGTGAGCCATGGTGGCTCTTTTTTGGTTTTTTTACAGTGTTTCTTAATTTGGGGTATACAGTGAAGTTGGGCCTCTATTATGGTGTCTTTAAAAAGCGCCCATGCAGTTTTCAGAGATTTCACTTTAGTCACTCTACCTTTTAGCTTTTGTTTAACTATCCCCCTCATTTTTGTATAGTTCCCCCTTTTGAAATTAAATGCCACAGTGTTGGGCTGTTGAGGTGTTCTTCCCCCCACAGGGATGGTGAATGCTGTTGTATTATGGTCACTAGTTCCAAGCGGTCCTGCTACAGTTACCTCTCGGACCAGCTCCTGCGCTCCACTCAGGATTAAATCTAGAGTTGCCTCTCCCCTTGTGGGTTCCCATACCAGCTGCTCCATGAAGCAGTCATTCAAAGTATCGAGAAATTTTATCTCTGCAATATGTCCTGAAGTGAAATGTTCCCAGTCAATATGGGGATAGTTGAAATCCCCCACTATTATTGGGTTTTTAAATTTGATAACCTCCCTAATTTCCCTTAGCATTTCATCATCGCTCTTACTATCCCGGTCAGGTGGCCGATAGTAGATCCCTAATGTTATATTGTCATGGAAGCATGAGATTTCTATCCATAGCGATTCTATGGAACAAGTGGATTCGCTTATGATTTTTACTTCATTTGAATCTACATTTTCTTTCACGTATAGTGCCACTCCTCCTCCCGTACGACCTGTTCTGTCCTTCCGATATATTTTGTACCCCGGAATGATTGTGTCCCACTGATTGCTCTCTGTCCACCAGGTTTCTGTGATGCCTATTATATCAATATTCTCCTTTACCACTAGGCACTCTAGTTCACCCATTTTATTATGTAGACTTCTAGCATTTGTGTATAAGCACTTTAAAAACTTGTCCCTGTTTATTTGTCTGCCCTTTTTTAATGTGCCAGATTCTTTGTCATGTGGCTGTTTATCATCGGATCCGGCCCCCTCACCATCCTTTTCTGTCCTCTGTTCCTGACTATAACTATAACTATAACCTGGAGATTCCCTCTCATCAGACTCTCCCTTAAGCGAAGTCTGTGTCCGATCCACCTGCTCCTCTGCAGCAGTCGGCTTTCCCCCATCCTCTAGTTTAAAAACTGCTCTACAACCTTTTTAATGTTTAGCGCCAGCAGTCTGGTTCCCTTTTGGTTTAGGTGGAGCCCATCCCTCCTGTATAGGCTCCCCCCATCCCAAAAGTTTCCCCAGTTCCCAATGAACGTAAACCCCTCCTCTCTACACCATCGTCTCATCCACGCATTGAGACTCTGAATCTCTGCCTGCCTACCTGGCCCTGCGCGTGGAACTGGGAGCATTTCTGAGAATGCCACCATAGAGGTCCTGGATCTCAATCTCTTTCCTAGTAGCCTAAATTTTGCTTCCAGGACATCTCTCCTACCCTTCCCTAAGTCATTGGTACCTACATGTACCACGACCACCGGCTCCTCCCCAGCACTACACATAAGTCTGTCTAGATGCCTCGAGAGGTCCGCAACCTTCGCACCAGGCAGGCAAGTCACCATACGGTTCTCCCGGTCATCACAAACCCAGCTATCTATGTTTCTAATGATCGAATCTCCCATTACTAACACCTGCCTTTTCCTAGCAACTGGAGTTCCCTCCCCCGGAGAGGCAACCTCCGTGCGAGAGGCAGCCTCAGCATCATCTGGAAGGAGGGTCCCAACTATGGGAAGGTTCCCCTCTGCTCCCGCTGACTGCTCTGCTTCCCTTGGGCATTCTTCCTCCTCAACAGCACAGAGGCTGTCTGAGCGGAGGTGGGACAATTCTACAGTGTCCCTGAAAGCCTCGTCGACAAACCTCTCTGCCTCTCTCAGCTCCTCCAGTTCCGCCACCCTGGCCTCCAAAGCCCGCACGTGATCTCTGAGGGCCAGGAGCTCCTTGCACCGAATGCAGACATACGACACCCGCCCACAAGGCAGGTACTCATACATTCCGCACCCGGCGCAATAAACTGGATAGCCCCCACTCTGCTGCTGGGCTTCTGCCTGCATTGTCTCCTAGTTAATGAAAGGGTGGTTGAAAGAAAGGGGTTTTAGAGTATGGTTTTGAAGTATAGGTTATATGGGGACAGGGGACCAAGGAGGACGTATGGGGCCCCGCCCTCCCTTGAAACTCCCTTGCAAAACTCCCTGTTAGCAGCCCCTGTTCGCAAGCTCCTTGGTCGCTTATGTGTGGCTTTATAAAGCCCTGGCCTGGGTTAATGCCCCACCCACTGATTAAGGCTGATTAAGCTCAGCCAATCACCAGAGGCTTCAAGCTCTCAAACTTACCTTTGAAGCTCACAGCCTCCAACTGCCAGCTCTAGCACACAGTCCTTCAAACAGACACACACAAACCCCTAGCACACAAACCCCTAGCACACAGTCCTTCAAACAGACACACAGACAGACACCAACTCAAGCTCAGCACACAGCTCACACCAGTAACCCCTAAACACACACCCCCCCCCAATACTACAGACAGTCACTTACCCCACAGATTCTGCAAAATTAAATTAATTGCTTTTAGTTAAAAATGTTTTAAAAGTTAAAATGTGGAAATTGGAACAAAGTATTTTCATTTTAATCAAAATGAAAAGATTTGAGTAACCTGAAATAATTTTTCATATTTTTTTTTTGGTGGAAATTTTTTTTTGTTTTCATTCTGTTTCTGAATGGAAAAAAAAATAGCAGAATTCCCTGTGAAATCCAATTCCTGCCTTATTCTATTGCCAACGTTTAATTCACATTTAATTTAGCAGTACAATGCTTCCCTATAGATTATAGAAAAACAATAATTAGTGATTTAAAGGTTAAACAAACAGGAACAACTTTAAAGCAGAATAGATTTGGAGGCTAATAATGGGAAAAACCTTTCACGGATAGCCAAAAAAACGTGGCACACTTATAGACTCGAGACAGATCATGCAGAGACTTACACGCATGCTTTATAGCAAGCCACACAGAATTCCCCAGGACTCTTACTACATAAAGTTAAGCATGGGTAAATCCTTATAGGCTTGGAACTTTGCGAAAAATTTGTTTATACTTAAATTTCAGAAACCAGCATTACTATGAAATATCCAAGAATGTTCTGAGTACTGAAATATCAGTAAGCATGCCACGCATACCCCATTCTTCTTCAAATCTGTACACCATAAAGTATCTGCCCATTATCCTTTTGCTGAATCTGTACTTTTAGTGTTATTCAACATCTCTGAATAGTAAGTAAAAGTCAAAACAAGCAATGAAAGCTTTATAATACAATAACAAAAAACAATCAGCCCTCTAATCTATACGTATCCTGGATTTTAATGAACAGTTTATGATACTCTATTTCTTTTGGAAACATTTCCCAGGGAGAAACACAAATCCCCCAAATGTTAATTTTTACTTAAAACCTAAAGTTATTTGACAATTGAGAATTAACATATTCATTTCCCAATTACAAAGACACCCAATTGGAAACATAAACATCAGGATTTTAAAATTGTGAAACTAAATAGGCATACATTAAACATGTGATCTATTTGTTTGCATGCCATATAGCATCCAATGCCTCATCTGTACTACTAACCTTTCTGTTTTATACAAGGAACAGATGTACACATACTTTTCATGACAGCACAAATACTATCTTATATTATATAGTAACCCTATACATTTAAGATGGCCAATCATATTTTGCTTTATATATAACTTTTTTGTTTGAATGTATTTGTTAAAATAATCATGATACACCACAGATATTCCTATGCAGTGCTTTTTCTCTTTTTTTTAAAAAAGGTGCCGGTACTCATGGCAGGGGAGAGGAGTGGCACGCTCCTGGTGGTGGGGGAGGGGAGATCAGAAGGGGGAAGGAGATACGCTCCTGTCCCCTGCTGACCTCGGCTCCCAGCTGAGCAGCAGGGCTGGCCAGGGATGGGAGCAGTGCGTTCCTTTTCCCTGCTGACCCAGGCCCCCAGCTGGGCAGCAGGATGGGCACGGGAGAGGAGTGGCATGCTCCTGGGGGGTGGGTCAGCAGGGGAAAGGAGACCCAGCTCCTTTCCCCTGCTGACCTCAGCTCCCAGTGGAGCTGGCCACGGATGGGAGTGGCGCGCTCCTTTCTCCACATGTGCTATGGGAGCAGTGCATACCGGCAGAAAAAAAGCCCTGTTTCTATGTAGTGGCATGACCTTAAAGAAACATTTTAAATCCCACTCAGACTGTCGATTAAACAATGGACAACTATATCATAAATGAAGTTTGAGAATACAGTTTAAATAGGCAGCTATTCATTTTCATAGTTTACATGTAAATATGTTTGAGAATCCAATGGTATATGAATAAGTAATTAAATTAATGTATTTAATTAGGACCAGACAGTTACATATACTATGAATAAATGACATGTTAGACTTCCAATTCTTTCCAATTACTATTTATAGCAAAATTTCCCCTAACTGAAGGTTCTTGCTTCTGCAGGAGCATGTATTGTTCTCTCTCATTAGGTTCAATTGAAGTTATTTTGGATGTTCTGGGCCAGTTCAAGGCTCGAAGACCTAAAGGACCAATTAAAAATCCAAACCACCTTAACTCTTAATCCATTGTGACACCAGGAGTGAATGAAAACTTGTGTGTCTTTACAAAGCAGTGTCATCTAATCTGAACTCATCTAATGTAAACATGGAAATGACTTAATCAGAATTGCATGGCATCACTGCAGAGCAAAGTTAAGGTTGATTGGACGTCTTCAATGTATATTTCAATACCTTAACTTGTACTGATTTCCTGCAAGTATGATCTTAACGCAGAATTTCCAGGGTCAGTAATGCTTGGTTTCAGAATAATTACAATATCCCTGTAATTTTTCTCACATTTTATTCACCTTAATGTAGTAGTTGTCAGAGAATTAACAAATAAAGCCTGAGAAAATACTTAAGGGTTATGTAGGTATAATTCTCATTTAAAGCATTAAACTAAGCATATTAAGAGCATGAGTTTCAGCAGGGAAGGGCTGAATACTCAGAATGCCAGTTTAACTCAATGCGGTAGTGGGTTCTCAGCACCTCCCAAAAATCAACCACGAGTGTCAGGGAACTGAATACAGATCTTCTGACTCCCAGTTTTGTGCTTTAACCACAGGCGAGATGGACTGTTGCCTGCCAAAGAAACTGGCACCTTCTTTGTTAGCTTAAAAAATAGGTATTTTTAATTGTACAGTAAAAATATCCCACTGGCTTTGACACAATTATTAAAGTCATTTATACTGGATGCACAAACAGAAGCATGTAGAGATTTCAAATGTTCTTACACAGTATAATGGGGTGTCCACCCCATGCAAGCCCTGAGCACGTTAATGTGGGCCAAGTAACTTTAAATATTGTACCTGAAGGGAAGTCGGGGATTGATAATGCTGGCAAAGCCCAGTTAGGAAAAGAGCTGGAATAGATGTGTAAGACCAGGAAGGGCTTGTGGGGATTAAGTGTGCACTCTTTCCCTGGAGCAAGCTGCTCAGGGACAAGGAGGAAATCCAGAAGAGAAAGGCCTGGGGTCCTGCCCTGGACTGAAGAGTCTGGCAAGAGGCCGAGCACGGTAAAGTAGTCATGGAAAGTAGTGGATTCTCCAGCAGTAAGCCCAGAGATAGACAAGGAGATGGAGAAGTGAGGTAGGAAAGAGCCCAGAAAACAGCAACAGGATGAGAGACTGAGCGACCTAGGTTGCTAATCGTAGGGACCCTAAGCTGGAATCCAGAAGAATGTACTGTCCCGGCTTCCTCTATCAGTACTAGAAAGTGGCACAGGACCTAAAGACTTGGAAAGCAGGATGATATGAGACAGTGTCTGGACAGCTTGTTTGATGGGACGTTATTACCCCAGAAGCAGAGGAGACTACATATAACACCTTGGCCAGGTCAAGTCACAAAGAGAGAGTGCCTTAAGTCAGAGAGAGAGAGGGGGGACTTCAGTACAAGCAGCCAATGGAAGGGGGACACTAGGTGGGGCAATAGTTCATTCCCAGACCCAGCCATAAGGATGCACACCTATTGTGAATGGAACCCTTTCACATATGAGGACACATCTTTTTTTACATTAACCAGAAAACCCAGTATTACATAAACGTAGATTGTTATATACTGTATTTTACAGCACAACAGCAAAGTTTCTAGATATTTCAGGCCTAATATTTCTCTGGCACAAGTGGGTGCAATGCATTTCAAGACCATGTAATCACATTTATATATGCAGGGCTGGATTGAGTTTTTCTAGATCCTAATTGCTGCAAATACTTACTCATATGCTTAACATCAAACCGGCAAGTAGTCCCACTGAAGTCAATGAGATAGTCACACACCTAAACACTTATACACATTTAATTGTACAGATTTGGAGTTGTAGTGAAACATTAGCATCCTACATGAATTAGAATTTTAATTCACGCCAGGTCCTGAGCTATCAAACTTGCTTCCATTTTTAAAATCCTGGTTTCATGATGATACTTTATTTTCCAGTGATAAATTTTATTTAAAACTGAGCTCCTCCAAATAGTAACTTGAAATAAGGAATTATTGAAAAGGACATGGAAAGGATTGGAGAAACCCAATGCAAATCAGAAACTGCTATGTTTTAAAATTCCAACTGAACTTAGTTAGAAGCTCTATTCAATAGCTGCTATTGAACAGAACTTTCAGCACATTATGTCCCTGCACCCCGTAATCACGCAATATTTCTGTCATGCTGAAGCTAAAAATGTTCATCATTTTGTCAGCTCTGTCTACAAAGCAGAGAATTACCTTCACAGGCTCCTGAGATTTATGCTTTTAATTACCTCCTATCTGCTTCACTACCCTCAAAACTCAAGGAATCAATATAAATAGTCTTATTTATATGGAAAATGTAAAATGTTGACAAAAAGCAGGCTATAGTTTTGTAGATTTCTATTTGATGTTATTGATTCTCTTCTGCATTTTTTTTTGACAGCACCAGCTAGTCATTCAAAGATACCATTTATCCAGTAATCCTTATTTAAATTTCAAAAACTTGCCTTTTGGCTACTTACACTTAAAAAACAAGACAATCATCATCATAGTATCTTTTTAATTAATCAGCTATTACTGAATTCAATTCTAGTTTAGCTTTTAGCACCTCCTAGGGCCTGGGTTTGTCACCTTGCAACAAAATCAGTCTTCTCTGAATTCTATATAAGATTTGTTTTCTTTCCTGAATCAAGTCCCTCTTAGTTGACAGTTCAAAGTGCTATTGAGCTCTCTTGACACTCATTATGCTCCCATATTTCACTGAAATCAAGTTAGCTTTTAATTGTGAAATTATTACTCTCTAAAAATTCAGACTGGAGCTAACATTTGTTGTGCAACCAAAAGCCTTTCCCCAAGAGATGGTGTATGTATATGAGAAAGAAGCAAATAGACACATCTTTGTTTTCTAGGTGATCAATACATGGTAATGCTCAGATTTCAAAAGGAACATAATTGGACACATAGACATAAAGAATGGACCTGTGAGCATGTTTGCGGTATGGGAGGGCAGGAGGAGAAAGGGGAATTGACTGAGGCAATATAAGTGGATAGATCTTGCACTCAGTGGTTTCACAGGGCCCTGGCTCCAACATTTCAAATGAAGAATCAATACAAAGTGAAGAGGACAATAGAGCAGGAAAATTACTTGAACATAAACTGAAGATTCTTATATAAGAAGAAAAAGAAGAGTGATGCTTTGCAGAAGCCAAACAGATGCCTTTGCAGCTGTGACTTTCCCTTTTATTGTAGCTGCATGTTGAATTTTCAGACACTTCTAACAGTGTAGCTGATTCAGAGACAATCTGGCTAAGGAGACAAGTGCCACAGGCCAGCTGGTGGCAGAAGCTGTAGACTGCAGTTTGTGGCCAGAATGAAGACGAAGAATCAGCCAAAAGTGAACCCATGTGAGAGATAAAGTTGTGATTTTTCTCCATTTCCCCTTTGCTCCTTGGCCCTCTGTTGGATGGCACAGAGAAGCCAGCCAATTTAAGCAGGCTGCTGGCTTAAACCAGAGCTTCTGTAATGTAAATGATTAATAACAACCCAGACAGTATATGCTAAATGTCAAAGCACTATTTACTAAAGCTTATCTGTCCATCCAGCCATGCCATAATATGAGAGCACTGTTAGAATTTTAAAAGAGGGAAAACATACTTTCAAACACTCCAGTGCTGGCTCTATCTCAATTTTAGGAAAGTGCTCTTTTTTGGCTTCCAGGCCACCCAATACAATCCTGCTGCTTACTTTGGACACCTATACTGGAGCATGAACAATAAAGTCTGGGCACTACAGCAACTGTTCCACGTGCATTCTTCATTTGAAAAACTCCTTTTCTGTAAGAACCTGTGAATAGTCCATAAAACTGAGATAAAAATGAATGCATTTACCATTTCACTTTTCTGAGTAGGGCATCATCCCATGTGCCCGAGGGATGGAATCACTAAAGCATTCTCCCATTGGCCTTTGATGTTCTGACATAATATACATTTGGAAAGCTTAATTTAGTAATACTTTGTTTGATATCTTGCAGAAGTTAATGTAGGAAGGCTATGGTATATTAAGAGATAAATTTACATTTTGATTTGATGATGATGTCTGTGGTTATTCTTGTATTTTGTAGAAGCAAATCCCATAGTTGCTGAGAAGACCTGATCCCCTTTCATGTATAAATTCCACATTAGGTGCTGCCAACTTGAGTTCTGAGGAGTGAAGCTCTCCAGATGGGCTGTGGTTACAGAGAAAAGAGTGCTCTCCAAGGTATTTGGCACTCAATCCATTTATGGTTTTAATAACGAAGAGCAGGCCTTTATATTGGATTCATAACTTCACAATAAGGATACTGTAGTGTAGGGAATACTAAGTGATAGGTTCTGATGCCCAAGTCCTTCTAAAAAGGGCTGCTACATTCCATCTGGAGTTTCTTTGAAGTATTCACTTGCAGTCCCAGCCACTGCATGCTGCAGAAGCTGAGCCTGGAAATGATAAACTCATGCATCACCGTATTGAGGTCAAGATCAGACAGGAAGGCATTTTTGACCCATGAGACCACTTTGGTTCTCAGTATCAGTGAAGAGCTGAGAATGAATCTCAGACTATATATACCACCTTGATGATCAAAAGGTTGATGCCCTCAAAGCTCTGAAAAATGTTCTTAAAACAGTTCTTTTTACAGGCTGCATAAGCTTCATCTTGGCTAAAATAATTTTCAGCCAGTGTCCTTTCACCCATGCTAATATTGTTCCCAACTTGAAGAGTTGAGAGACTCAGTGCTACTTGCACATTATGGGAAGGAAAAGCAGAGGTAAGTGTAAGCATATTTCTGGCATTAAATCCATGGCATCCTACAATCTTCCCAAGAGATTTAGGATTGGATTTTCAAAACCACCAAGGAGATTTGGATGCCCAGATCCCATTAATTGTCTAAGAAGATTTACTTGTAGAGGTCTGTCCTATACAAAATATAACCTAAAGGTAAGGAATAGGATTGAATGTTATGTGACCCCACAGGTAAGGGCACTGAAGGCAGATGAGTAGCTACTCGTTACACATCTGAGATCAATCAAAGAGAAAGGATAGCAGTGTGTGTATCTGATGAGGTGGGTTGCATCTGATGAAGTGGGTTGCAGCCCACGAAAGCTTATGTCCAAAGAAATGTGTTAATCTTTAAGGTGCCACAGGACTTTCAGTGTGTGTATGGCCAGCCACCAAAACTGACCAGTAACAATCTCTTCCCAGGTACATCAAAGGGATGCTTCTCTACTCATTGTTCTTGAGGCTCTATTGGCTTCCACAATTGATAATTCACTCATTCTGATTCCTCTTTTCTCTTATTTCCCATGACAATTGATTCTTTTCCTACTTCACAGTTCAGTCATCCAACATCTCCTTCTGTAGCTCCTCATCTTTCCCCTCTCTTATCTGTCAGAATATCTCAGCCCCCTCTTTTTCTCTCTGTACTCTCCCTTGGAAATCTCATCTGCTCAACCATCTCATCAACCACCACCTCCATTCAGCTCATTCCCAGATTCCTCTCCCTGTTTCTGAAATCTCCATCTTTGTCCAGTATGGCACCCCCAAGTGCCTTTGACACCTCGTCTAGCTTGCATCACCACCCATACAGCTGCAGACTCTCCTAAACTGAATTTCTTATCTTTCCTCTAGTCCAGCTCCACCACCTCCCTTTTCTGTCACCATTGACAACTCTACTAACCTTCCTGTCTCCCAGGCTCACAATCTTGGTGTCATCTTCCATTCTTCTCTCTCCTTTTACCCTTATATGCAGTCTTCTCACTAAATCCTGTCACTTCTTCCTCTTTAATAGCACCAAAATCCACCCTTTAAAAAAAGCAAAGATAATTAGTTGCCCACTGGACTTTAGCTGCTTCCATGCTAGCTATGGTCACGGGGGGGGAGGGGGGAATACGTGAAATTTGTTCATTTTCCAGATGTGTGGACATACTGTTAAATATTATATTTATGGAATAGATATAGCTGAGATTCATTGACAACAGTGATAGGGATTGTAATAAAGTTGACATTCAGCAAACATTAAATTGCTAGACCATCGCTCTTTTACTAACTGATGAATGGTCACAATCACCAACGTCAGTATAAAGCCACATACTGCCACTTTAAAGGACTAATGCAAGTGCTAAGGCATTAGAAATTTTGGCATTGGTACTCTAAGTGTGCTAGTTTACAGCTCATTGCAATTCATTTAAAAAGCAAGTCAAATCAAAATGTGGCAGATGCACAAATCAGGATGGATATTAGGGGTCTGCAAAGAGCACGAACAACAATCAGAGCAGATTAAATGCTTTCTTGCCTACAGAAACATCCCAATAAGGGATAACCGCATGTACAGAATCAGGTGCTAAAATATCCACTTAGCTACAGGATGCATGTGAGGACTAAAAGCCCAAGAATACCACTGGTTAACTACAAGAAGTTCAAAGGGTTATTTGATTGTACTCCACATTGTATATTATCTCTCCAGCAACCCATAAAAAGTTCTGGGATTCATAGTTTAGTGAGTCAGGAACTGTGCATGCATGCATAGCTAGCTGAATCCCTTGTACTGTAAACACTTGTCCCTGTGCTAAACTTTGCTACCAGTGATAGGAAATCAGTGCACAGGAATGAGCTCTAAATGTGTATTTTCCAAAACAGGTTAAGAAGCCGCAAATGCTGTTTTTCTTGTTGTTCTCCTAAACTGTGCTTTCCTATCCCCTTGACTGTTGATTTACTTTCCATTCCCACCATGGGATGGTAGCATAACCATTGAGCTGGAAGTGTAATTTCTACCCTGCACAGATGTACACACCATTGCTTTGACTGAGCTAGTATGATAAAAATAGAAATGTCACTGAGGTGGTGCAGGTGGCAGACCAGGCTCATTGCCCTATGTACAATCCCACTCAGGATACTAAGGGTATGTCTAAATCACAATTAAACACCTGTAGCTGGCCTGCTCAGCTGACTCGGGATAGCAGGGCACAGGCTGTGGGGCTGTAAATCTGCAATATAGATGTTTGGGCTCAGGCTGAATCCAAGGCTCTGTGATTCCTTGAGGGGGATGGGTCTGTCTACAAAGCAATATACAGCGCTCAATTTGTAATGAAAGAGATGCTGGGGCTCAGGCAAGTTTTTTTACATTTATGACTGACGCAGCAAATCCAGAAGTGCCGGGACTATGAACTGCCAAGCCTAGAGGTGCTGGAGCTCAGCCCTGGCAAGTTCTGGCACAAATTAAGCATCAGCAACATAAACTCTGTGTTAACAGAACTTGAGTTAGCAGAGGCTGGATTTGTTAATCCAGGGCATGAGCATCCACATTTACTTGTAATCACAGGTTAGAAATTTTGAAATCTTTGGCCCAAACTAGGGGCTCCAGCATCTACACAGCATTATGTGGGCTTGAGTCCAACCACCCATACCCCACACGTCCTAGCACCCTCCCAGAACGTGGCCATTCTGGTCTTTTGTTCATGGTGAAGTGTGGGAAAACTTGACTGTCCACAGGACAAAATTCGAGCCACGGGATTGTGTAATACTTGGCACATTCAAAGAGCACAAGTTCTGTGGGATGGTGTCTATACTGCAAAGCAATAGGGCTTTATAATCCTGGATCCAGGCTTGATAAAGAATCAGATCCTCCATCCCCACGGGCCCTGGTGTCTGAACCTGAGTTAATGTGATTTTTGTGTAGACAGAAAAGGGGTTAGACTTGAACCTGAGTTTGAACCCTGGGTTTACACTGCAGTGTAGACATACCTTAAGTACCGTCTTGCTGCCCATGCTGCTGTGCCTATGCGTCTATCTTTTAGCTTGCTAGCTCAAACTAGCACATGTACATTTACCCAAGCTGGAAATTACACTTCCAGCTTGAAGTGTAGACATACTCTTAGAACTAGCTCTCACTTAAAGCACCTATATTGGCAGTTATCAGAGCTAGAGAAACTAATGTTATTCTAACTTTAGCACTGCATAGTTAAACATTAAGTCAAGAAATTCCAAAGATATGATTCTTACAGCAACATTAACTTGGTTACACTGAACACGCATAATATTTTATCCTTCTATTTTATTTGTTAAAAGTGCTGAGCAACTGTAGTGTGCAGCTGTGCGTGTATCTACCAAAAATGCACACAGTAGACCTGATTCACCATGGCATCACTTACGTATTATGTTCTTTACAGAGATCTCTCGATACATCCTGGACTAATACAGCAGTGAATCAGATCTACTGTGCAAAGTGATTGAGTTAACTATTTTGTGGAAACATTCATTTTTGCATTTTGATATTTTAAAAAAAAATTAACAGTGCAACTTGATTATTGTGTGAACATATATTCCCATAGCTGCATATGAAATATGTATGTATTTGGTACCATTCAGATAGAAAAGACATGTTTTTCCAGAGTGAACAATTTGTCCATTTGCAAGTTGAATGGTGTTAATTTGCTAAGATTCACTTGGGAAATGTTTATGATTAATACTTGTATATTTGCATATTTTTGTGTTGTGTGAATAAAACTATAGCCTTCCAATGTTGTGTGCTGCTGAGAATATGGAAAGGAAGACTAAGGTATGCTGGCACTTAAAACTGGGCACAGTTGCACTGAATTGGAGTGTCTTCTCCAATACATTTTACTCGTTGCAATCCATCAGCTATGGTGCTCAGTCTGTTTACATTCCAACTCTGTTTTCCATATTTTCTACACTGACTATATCAATTCAATCACATTCTGATTTAGAAACATTAGTGAAGACATTGTGGATTATAGTCTACGTTCTTACATAGTACTATTATAAGAGATTAGCATTTTAGTAATACAAAATGCAAATTTATACACAATTCTTTCACTATTATATATACTATGACTACACACAGTATCTAGCATACTTGTGTTTTTCTCATAGACACTTGTGCAAGCTCCCATGAATTTCAATGTAATTCATTCAGAAACACAATTTTTCTCTTCACTATGTGAGGAGAGCTCTTTGAGCTTTTCCTGTGATCTCTGAGGCATGTACTCAGACACTTGCCTATTCTCAGATTCGGAAGACAGCCAACAATGCAGACTTATTAAAATCTAAATTAATGTATAAGAATTCATGCCCTGATAATAGAAATTCCTGGATTTTGGTGTATAATGGTGACAATTCATCATAAAGACCTATTTTAAAAACATATCTGTGTTGAAAGAAGTGACATTATCTTTTATGTAGTCAAGTTCCAAAGAGTCTGATGAAGTGGGATTTTCTCCCATGAAAGCTCATGCGATAAATAAATCTGTTAGTCTTTAAAAGTGCCACAGGACTCTGTTGATTATCTTTTACGTTTCCAGCTCAGCATTTACCAAACTAATCAGCAAATTGAACACCTGTCTTTTCGCTCTGCTCTATGTTTGAAGAATATTGGACCTTCTGCTACTAACTACTTTGGATTGGATACCTTAGACTGGCTGTCCACTTCGCTGAGTGAATGCATAACATAACTATTAGGTTCTATCAATTCAGCTACTTTATGTTATTTTTTCAATTGGTGCTTCCACATACCATATGTTTGATATCAGAATCCTAATATTAAATACACTAGAAAGGTCTAACTAGATGACTGTTCCTGCAAAATCTAAATGCACAATTGATGATGAGCACAAAGTTAGAAACTGTGATATTAATTAGGTTTTCAGTATAATCTGTCTTGTCAGCAGCATGTAACTCTAAATCTACTATCTGCTATTCAAGTATTGCTTTTTTGGAACAAATGTGAACAGATGGGATTGAGGAGAAGAAGGCATGCAGCACTAATGTTGAATTACTACAGTGAAGAAGGGACTTCTACAGAAAAAAATGCCATTTTGTGCAGAACGGATGCTATTCCTTATACCACAAGTTTTCACAATTGGCCTGGTAAAACTGGTATACATGAAGTATTAGATTTTTAACAAAATGTGTTAAAATAGATATTTGGTGTTGCTATTAAAATGTTCATTTCATAACAGGTTTTTGAAAGGGAAGCAAAAAACCCAAATACAAGTGTGTGCATCATATTAAGGCTAAATTTTCCTATAAGCCAGATTCAGGATAACAGGACAGGCTATCTTGAAGATATATATTTTTCCACTGATACTGACAGACCGATCTGTAACTGATAGGAAAAGGTGGCCTCTAAATGTTTGGATCCAACAGTCTCTTTTCAAGAAGATAGAAGAAACCTCCCCCCCCCCCCCCCAAAGACAAAACCAGCTGGGTTTATCGTTCGTAAATATTTTCTTGACATTATCTTAAACATTTCTTCTTAAACTACAGAAAAGTCTCAGCAGAGTCAAATTCTTCAGTCAGAAAATTACTTATCTCTTTATCATGATAAATATAGTAAGAGAGAAAATGAATCTCTTTACCTGTAATTTTTATTTCCCATACTAAGGGGCATCCACATTTCTGGGCATTACTCTTGCACTAGGTATGGTCATTCCACTAAAGTGGAGACAGTTCAGACTTTTTAAATTCCTTCCTCCTTTGACTTCAGCTTCTCTTTGCTGGACAGCTGCAACACCATCTACATTAAAAGTTGAAACTGCATAAAATAGTAGAAAACAACATTACTGAAACCACTGAAGGTCATAGGATTAAGGAAGGTTTGACATCTATCAATTAAATCAGGATTATTCTGATCTACTGGTCAAGACCAGTGAGTGCCCTTCATATGAGAAATAAAAATTACACATAAGGTAACTAATTTTCTTTTTCTCATACACCAACATCCACTGGTCTAATACTCATGAAAAGGTTAAAAGCAGTAAGATCTAGGGAAGAAACATCAACAACCCTACTGAAATTCTTCTAGGAAAACAGAAGTAGAAAATTTACTTTATCATTTTCATTTTATTTTCTTACATAGTTTAAGTCAAGGGAAGCTGGAAGGATCGAAGACTGTCAGTCAAAAAAAGAATGCCAATTCTGTAGACTTTGGAGAAGGAATTGCAAATTTGACATGGCTGCATTATAAAACTCATTGTACAAAGCTCTGTACTTCTCAGCCTAACATTTTGAATGCAACTCTTACTGAATGTGGTTTGATGAACTTAGGAAGGGTCTGACTAGATGCATCTAAATGGATGACATGTTACATCTGAGGCATAACTGAAGTTCTCATACCTTTTTTAGAATCTCCCATGAAGGAAGAACTTTCTTTGCTGTAGTCCAATGAAGATGACATTTTGTGTGATAAGTATTAAGATCTTTTTCTAATATTTGGGCTGAGGATACAAATGTGTGCTAAACAGGCTTAATTAGAATTCTGTTCTTTTTCATTTTGAAGAAAGTCAAGATCAGGACTAAGCTCCATCTTTTCCTGGAAGAATTGAGGACAGGGTTCTTTTAACTGGTAATGTTCTTATTTCATTTATTCCTCCACTTCCCATAATTACTATAAAGAAAAAATAAAAATATGGGGCAATCTCCATTAGAGGATTAATAAGGAGCTTTCATGAGTGGAAACAGAACCAGGCTGAAGTGTTGTCATTTCACTCTTATGCCAATGCCATTTATGAAGAAATAGAAGCTTTCGAGAGACACCAAAAATCCTAGGGCAGAAGACTGAACCCATAAGTATCTGAGAATCTTTTATAGAGTGCTCCCATAAGACAGGGGAGGACCCAATGCCATATGTTTGTAGTGGATTTAAGCTGAAACTCCCAAACCCGATGAACATGTTTTCAAACATTCTTGTATGCTGGGGCTATGGAAAGTTTCAGAGACTTTGAGAGAAAGTTAACCAGTTCTTAGGAATATCCATGTTGCTGAAAGCTCAGACTCAGATTTTGTGCTGTAAAATCAAATCTGCAGAGATTAGACTGAGGCCAGTTCACAGTCAGGATCACTGACACTTTGTTTTGTCTTATCTTTGTCTTTGTCTTGGTGATTAGAAGGAAACTGGGAGGGGCATACGTGAGTCATCTCCCTGATAGAAGGAAAAGACGTCTATCTTCCATGCCCAAAGATGCCATTGGTGAGACCAAAATACTCATACTTTTCCTGTTGTTCTAAATTGTGGGCAAGTCTAGATGAGAGAAAGAAAAAAAAATCACTTGTTTGACAGAGTCAAGGATGTCCTTGTTCAACTCCCACTTGTTTTCTACCAACAAATGACAATGAAGCGTATTGGCTTTGAAGTTTTGTCTTGTTCAGCTGCATGCTGCTGTGATAGACAGGTGTGCTTCTTGCGGAATTAAAGGAGTTTGTTAATCTGTGCTTCAGGTTTGTACTCTGTTCCTCCTTGGCCACTCGCATGCCACCATGGTCTAGTTGTCCTTCTTGATGTAGAATATCAAGATATTCCTTGAGAATTTTGTGACACACAGTTGCAAAGTCATTGTCAACTGCTCTGGAGGTACTATCAGAGTTAAACTGTAAAGTTAATTACGTAGGGAGAAGAATGGAGTGGTTTCGTGGTGACGCCTTGCATGTGCAGAATAGCAACCTGAGCATGAACCACAAACGCTGGGAGGCAAACTACCTGAGAACAGTGAAGAGAGAAGAATTAAAACTCAAGAAGTAGGAGAATTACCATTTGAGGTACCTTAAAAATGAGCTTCAAGAAAAACAAGACCCTGATATAATATTAAGGAAGGTTTACTTTTTAGTGGTTTTGACTAATTATGAATTGCTGCTGCTGGTGCTCTGAGCTATTTCCTTTTATGAACATTTTTAGCAGTAAGTCATTCAGCTAATGTAAATGTTTTCTTTCTTCAACTGGGACAGAAGAAGATCTGACAAATTGGAGGTTGAAATCACGAGAGTAAACAGCTGACAGGTGCTCTGATGTTTGAGAACCTCTCCTTTCTCTAAAACTCATTCTGTAGAGATAGACTTAGCTGCGGTAGCTCTGTCAGGCACAGATACTTTTGTTCCTCTTACTGCCAGATTACAGTGATATGGGTTTGTGTGTTGCGTTAGACTCCAATCCTACTGGATTCTCTGTTGCTAGCTGTTAGCTTCTACTATATTGCTATATAAAGAATGGATGGCAGGCCCAGTAAAATGGTAGCTCAGAGTAGGTTGCTCTAGCATGCACACAGAGGAACCTAAGAGGAGGAAAAAAATCAAACTATTTTTCTGCATATTTCAACTCTTGGGATGGTCTGCTGGCAAAGGCAGACTGCCAATATGGGATATTTCACTCTGGTGCCCTGCTGAGGGAACACAGTGTACACTGTTGTTCTGATAACTACGAATCCAGTTAATAAGAAGCTCCCAGCAGACTGATTAAAGGAAATTCTGCCACTACAGCTAGCTGTATGTTGTAGAAAACAGAGTCTAAACTGTATCCAATGTGCATTGCTACAGCAGTCCACCAGAAGGAGCCTGAACTCAAAAGTTGAAAGGAAGAAAAAAGCCTCCAGTGCCCCCACTGAGGTGGAATCCAGTCCCATGAGTGACATCCTGTCCAAGAGATGTATGAGAAAAGCATTCTTTCATTTGTAAGGTAATGAAGCAAAATCAACTGGTTTGTAATAGAACAACTGTTCCCTTTTACGGGGGGAAAGGGATACTACATTCAGAAAGGAGGAGCGAATAATCTGAGGAATCCATTCTATTGATGCAGGATGGCATGCTACAAACCTCTGCCAGCGAAGAAACGATGGTCAAACTGAACAGACCCCATTTCAGGAGTCTTTCTTGATGTAAGTGTGGGACAGTCTCATGGTCTTCATAAGGAACCGGAGAGGCAGCAAATCAGGGAACAGCATAGCCAGAGCAGTATCAGAAAGGGGTAGAATGGAAAATACTAAGGCTCTAGGAAGCTGCTTTCCAAAACTTTGAAAAGTATTTTTGTAAGAAGATAAAAATAGCAATATTTTAATACTTCGGTATCATTCAGAGACATCACACACTTGCTTCTTACAAATGTTATGTTTTCTCTGAGATACTTTCATTTGTGTTAGTGACATCCGAACAGCATAAAAAGCCATTCTTCGTGATTGGGAACGATACAGTTTAGGAGTCTTGCACATGGTAATTAGTTCGCTAGATGTTAATAACTCAGGGAAAATCTTAACCTGCTCATTTGCATTCATTTAATGCACTCTTTTAAAGCACATTTTGACCTGATTTGCATTGAAGCCTTACAGAATTTGACCAGACTGAAGTGACAACAGGAAGTCAAAAAAGTCTTCACTTATCTTAACAGAAAATATTGACGGTTGGAAGGGTATAATTTGAGGGATTTGGGGAGAAGTTGTAATCAGTAAAGGTGTAGGAACACAAGAGTAAGATTTCTCCTAAAAAAGAAATGGATACAAAATATAAAGCACACAGAGAATTGGAGGAAGTCTTCCTGCTTCCATTTTTCTTCAGTTCTTTATGCAGTTCACTTACGTATTAGTTTGCTGGCAAATAAAATATTATTAATTTATAGGACACTGGATTATGATCTGGCCTTTTCTGTAGCTCCCCAGTGTACCTGGACCCAGAATACTTAAGCCCTGATTCAGGAAAAGCCCTAAATATGTGCATAATTGCTGTACTGAAGAGGAGTGTTTTCTGATCTCGGACTTCAGAAAAACAAAACTCTCTAGCCTCAGACTACAGAAGGTGCAAGTTATTGTTCATGTCTTTTTGCTCCTTTGATAGATTTGCCCTGGTGGTGCCAGCTATGGTCAGGCAACTAAGTCGAAGCACATAAACCACCAAGAACTAGAAAAAGTTAAAAATAACAGTGTGGGATGCCATTACAAACTCACTTGTGAGTGGGCAAAATGTCATCCTAAATAGCTGGCATGAGTGTGGGCAGAATTGTAGAGGATTTAACTGGGAAAAAATGTTTGGATTAATTAGACATACTGCTAGAAAAAATATAGTGATACTCACATCAGAGTTAAAGCGAAGCTGACAGACATTACAGGAAATAACTTGTTTCTTCTTTGGGGGAATGGACACTCCAAATGTGTGGTTTATGACTGCTTTTTGCACAGGATCCATCTGGAGAGCAAACAATAAAATATTCCATTTACAACTTCACAAGACAATAAACAATAGAGAAAAGGCTCAAAATAACATTTGCCTCCTGCAAGTTTCATTTTTTTTTAATAAACAGGAGGAAACGGTATTCATATCTCAAAATAAAAATGATTAGATTTATCCCAAGGTAGGGAATTTATATCATGCCAGACAGAGTTCACAAGAAAGCAGATCAGCCAGGCCCTCCACAGACCATTGCATGCTCCCCTTCCCTTACCACCCAGAGCACCAATAATCACAACAAGAGGCAAGGAGCCTACAAATCCCTCCTGCACCGTCTGCTGCTTAGAGCCACATCATTAAGCACTCCACCTCCCCCAAAAGCACTAAACATTTGTTAGTCTCTTTCTTTGCAAGGAAAAGTATCAGCACTCTTGGAAGAGGGGGAGATAAGAACCTTATTTTTTTGTGGCACAAGTAAGCACCAGAATCATCCTATGTAGTATATCGAGCTAAGCTGGTTTTGGGGTATGAAACTAGAAATAGGAGTTTCAGGGTTTTAGAGGGAGCAGAGAAGAATTTTAAACCTCAGTTTTCTCTCAGTGTCTTGCTTGGTAATAAATTCCTGTTTCTTCTCTTTTGGCAGCTTGGTGGCTATTCAGAATAGGCTAGTCAGTTAGTGAAAGTCACCAGAGAACCCACATCACTGACAATGCTTCCTAAGGCCTTTTTTCTCAAACCAATTCCAAGGGGAAAAGGGAGGAGCTGCAAGATGTGTAGCAACTTCCTGCTCACCTCACATACATACGCACACGCACACACACACACACGCTCTCTCTCTTTCTCATTGGGAAATTCTTCTCTCTTGGAAACATCTTTGTGAGAGGAGTTTCTTTACAGACTCTTACAGCACTTATTTGCCTGGAAAAATTGACTCATTCTGCAAGGATTTCCAAAATAGAATTGATGAGTGATATAATTCAAAAGAATATTCAAGTAATGAGCGCTACCCAGGAAGTATTTAAAAATGACTTTGCAGCAATAAAAGGTGTAGTAGTTAATATATCAGAGAAAATATTTTGAGACTGAAAAAATAAGACACACTTTGGCTATGTCTACACTGGCAAATTAGTTCGAATTAAGGAAACTTAATTTGAACTAACTTAAGCCTGGGCCTCACTAGGCTTTCATTAGTTTGAATTAAGGGCTTCCTTAATTCGAACTAATAAATTCGATTGCTTAGTTCGAACTAACCCTTAATTCAAAATAGTCAGTTCGAATTAAGTCAATGTGCCCATGTTAGTTCGAACTAACTGCTTAGTTCGAACTAACCGGCACATTGAGCTTAATGCAAATGACTAATTCAAATTAAGCAAGTGGCATGCATGGCACTTGCTTAGTCCGAACTAAAATTCCAGTGGGGCCATGCTAGTTCAAATTAAGTTAAGTCGAACTAACTAAAATTAGTTCAAATTAGTTAGTTCGAATTAACTAATTCGAACTAACTTTGGTAAGTGTAGACAAAGCCTTTGAGACTCAAACGAAAAACACAAAGTGTCTGAATTCTAAGCCTGACAAGAATTCCCAGGAACTGGAAACTAATGGTGCCTTTCCTAAATGGCATAACCCCTGTTGGATTAAAAACTTGCTTCCATTGGCAACTGAGCATACCTACTGGTACCTTTGCTAACTCTGGGAGAGTTGTTCAGGATATTGAGAGGAAAACATTATAATTGTCATCTTAAATTTGTATCTTGGTAGCAACCCAAAAGGACTAGTGAAAACTAAGGCCTTATTGTGTGAGATTCTATACAAATACAAAATAAAATGTAGGCTCCACCCCAAACAGTTTAGAAAGTATACTTTACATCTATATAGGTTTATATGTGATTAATTTATTTAGAGATAAGCAAGGGTCTAGCAAGAATGAGGAGGAAAAATGCAATCTACAATGAAAAAGAGTTTACATTTCTTAACCTTGTTTATGTTTCCCATCACAGAAGGAAGCAATTTGATTTGCTAAAAGGTTATATTTTTCTTGCAGATTATTTTGCAGTCTCAGCAGTGATTTTCTTGCTACGATATATTAAGGACTAGGATGACACACTAAACTTAATTTGATAAAAGAGAGGCAGAAAGAAAGTTGAATGACTCTTAAGATCAGTTTTTTGCACTGAATTAGCTTCTTCCAGATTTTCTGAGGCTAATGGCTAAATAGTCTAGTTGTTCTCTTTTCTACATTTTTTTTTGTTTCCAGAAAAAGAAAACTGCATTAGTTAGGATTTTCTTAACACATACACATACACACGTGCACACATTTAAGAAATAACCTGTTAGACAGCTATGCTGCAAAAGGTATCTGTTTCATAACACTTAACTGATGGGTAACTTTTTGAAATATAATGAGATGAAGCTCCTATTACCTTATTTTAATCCAAAAAAGAGGATTTTGTAACCTTCATTGTCATAATTTGTCATTTTTTGGAATGGTGATGTAATTTTTTACCTGTTTTTGATAGCAAATATTGTATTCCACTGCCTCAAGAGTCATAGAAGCAAAAATAAATAAATGCAGCTCAACTGCAGTGGATTACTTAATCATAAAATGAGACTACAATGTTATTAAGAAGAGCAATAATAAAAATAATAAACTATAAAGCTTGAATAAAGCATCACAAAAACATAGGGCTAGAGGAAACAGAGAGTTCATTTATAGTTCAACCCCCTTTATTGAGGCGGGACCAAATTTACCTTACCATTCCTGGAAGATGTTTGTCCAACGTGTTCTTAACATTTAGAGATTCCACCACCTGCCTTGGTAAACTGTTGCAATAGTTAGCTACCTTGCAGTTAGGAAGTTTTTCATATCTTATTTCCTTTGCTACAGATGAAGTCTATTACTTCTTGTCTCTGCTACTTTCCTCTTCATAACAGCCCTTAACATATTTGAAGACTTATCAAGTCATGCCCCCAAATCTACCCCTCCCCGATTAAAAATGCCCAAAGTTTTTAACCTTTCCTCCCATGTCAGGTTCTCTAAAACTTTTATTTTTGTTGTCTCCTCTGGACTCTGCAACTTATCTACATCTTTCCTGAAATGAGGTATCCAAACTGGTCACAAAATTACAGGTGAAGCCTTTTCAGTGCTGAATAAAATGGGGAAATTACCTCCTATATCTTACATAGGACACCATTACACACTAGAATGTTAGCCGTTTGCAACTGCATCACATTGTTAGCTCATATTCAATTTATGATCCACTAGGACTCCATTTCTGCAGTTCTACTGCCTAGCCACTTATTACCCATTTTGCAAACATGCATTTGATTTTTTTCCTTCCCACTTTGCACTGGTCTTTATTTAATTTCATCTTGTTGATTTCAGACCAATTCTCTAATTTGTTAAGGTCATTTTGAATTTTGATATAGTCCTCCCAAATACGTAACACCCTTACTAGCATACTGTCTCTCCCTTGAATGGTACTAGACTCTGGACTGCCCCTTGCAGGCTCTACTGGATACATCTTCTCAGCTTGATAGCAAACAATTGATAACTACTCTAAGTATGGATTTTCAACCAGTTGGGCAGCTACCTTCTAGAAATTTAATCTAAACCACCTATGACAATGTCATGTGGGACTGTATCAAAAAATCTGGAATGTTTCCAGAATACAGCGACAATGCTTAAGAATGACTTCAAAACTAGAAATTAAGAAAATTGAATACATGAAACAGATTAAATAAAGAACAATATCTATTTCTGAACTCTACACTGTACTGCATCATTCAACAAAATAAACTCTGTAGCAGAATGCTGATCTAAAGTACAGATTAGTAAACTGCTAGCAAACTTTTCCAACATTCATTATATAATATTAATCTGGCAGAAACATGCATATCAGAGCATATTTTGTTGGCATATAACTGACATTTAAATATTTCCACACTTAATGCAATAGCATTTTTGTACAAGGTATGTTTTGCCTTCTCAATTAAACAACTAATTGCCAGAATCACTAATTTATAACAAAATAGTATGGGATGAAAAGTACCTCAACCATTTGAAGTGTCTGAGACCAGTAAAAAGGAACAGCAAAGAAAACACTTATTGGCAGAACTACTAAAAAAATAAAATCAGCAGCGATTCTCCTGTGTACTCCAGATAGTAATCCACAGCATTAACACGAGGTAATTAGCAGTTCAGAAGCTACATCACAGACTATGCATAAAGTCTCAAATTCAAACAGATACAGCAGCACAAGGACAAAGTCTCATGAACAATACAGAGCATGCAGACCTCTAGAGGCTACAGCTCTAGATTCCAAGGGGAGTAGCTGATGATTTTTCTCAAACAGGAGAGCTGAACGCAGTCTGGTCATGATTAGAATTCAAGAAGGTGCAACATTAACAATTAATGGGTTTTAAATATGTCAGAAACTAGGGTGGATTACAGCATGTTTGAATAGTAACGTAGTATCTGTCTGCCAGAAGGTTAATGCTATAAGGGAAACTGATCTGGGATCACGAAATAAAATTAAATATACGTCGTCTTGAGTAAGGGAGGCAATTTGCTTATTTAGGTGCTATTTGTTCTCCATGGAAGCTGTGCAGTCTGTCAAGTTCCAGTAGTTAAAAATCATTTCTGTAAAAAAGCTGAATATATGCTGTATATTTTATCTGCTATAAATACAAGCAACAACCTAGCATTTGGATGCTTATTGTTCAGACTATAACAAGAGCTACAGGCATAGTAAAGAATTAATACATTTTGCGCTGAAGTGATTGGTAATGATCTTGAGGATTAAAAATCTTCTCCAGTTGGCTCTCTTACAATAATTGCAAACATGTATATGAAATAAACAGAAAACCAGTTGGATTAAATAAAACTATGCAGAAATAATGTGAAAAGCTTAAACCACACTCAAGCCTCCACTGCACACCCCTATTAACATGAGCAATCCTTATTTATGCTATTAGTCTCAATGGCTATGTCTACACTAGAAAAGTTGTCGACTTTGTTAAGTTGACTTTAAGTCGACTGTATTAAGTCGACTTAACAGTCGACTTAACTTTTCTAGTGTAGACATAGCCCCTTGTCGACCTTATTAAGTCGATTTAATGCTTTAAGTCGATATAATAAGATCGGTTTAGGTGCTAATCCCTGTCCACACTGACTTTAAATCGATTTAAGGAGTCTACTTAAGGCTTAAGTCGACCTAAAATGAGGTGTTATTAAGTCGACTTAAGAAAAGCCTAGTGTGGACGTGGCTTTGTTTAGGTCGACTTAAGCCTCCTTAAATTGACCTAAATTGCCAGTGTAGATGCATCCAATGAATTCATCTTGATTAGCCCTTGAGAGCATAGATTACTAGATTTTAGGAGATTGCAATGCTGGTTGCCTATTTTTTCCGCTCTATATATCTTGATTTCAGACTGAGAATCAGGAATATCTTCATTTTACATGACTATAGCTCCTTTCACTGCACAGGCTCCCAAGATGCTTTACAAAGTCCATGGTCAGCTGGCAGAAATATAATCATTTCTGTGGTGGATGGTCGCAACAAAAGAGTCACAGTCACCACAGAATAGTCAGAGGGAGGAAAGAAAATGTTTGGGCCAGGACACCAAAACAAACTCTACTGTTATAAAACATATCTGGTAAGGAGGGCTTTAAACTAGGTCCGAAGGGGGAAGATGACCAACACCCACAGGTAAGTGAAACTGAGGGAAACCTGGGGGAAGGGATGGAACTTGGGGGATGCTGGGGCTGTAACAGCAGGAATAAAAGAGAGGGTAGTTGGAACTGGGGGGTGGAGTCAAATAATTGTTTTTTATTTCCTGATAAAGTCATAATACCTCAGGCGAGTGGGGAAGGAGGACACGGGGAGAAATTGCAAGGGGGAAGATGTGACAGGAGGGAGAATCGACAGGGCAAAGTAGGGCAATGGGCCCGGTATCTTAGGTGCCTGTACACAAATGCGAGGAGCCTGGGAAACAAGCAGGAAGAATTGGTAGTACTGGCACAAACAAGGAACTATGATATAATTGGAATAACAGAAACGTGGTGGGATAACTTGCATGACTGGAGCACTGCCATGGATGGATATAAATTGTTCAGGAAGGACAGGCAGGGAAAAAGGGGGGGAGGAGTAGCGTTATATGTAAAAGAGCTGTATGACTGCTCGGAGCTCCACTATGAAAGTGGAAACAAGATGGTTGAAAGCTTGTGGGTTAAGTTTAGGGGAGAATGCAACAAGGGGGATGTTGTGGTGGGTGTCTGCTACAGACCGCCAGACCAGAAAGAGGAGGTGGATGAGGCGTTCTATGGACAACTAACAGAAGTTTCCAGATCGTCGCAGGCCCTGGTTTTTATGGGGGACTTCAATTATCCTGATGTCTGCTGGGAAGATAATACAGCAGTGCACAGGCAATCCAGGAAGTTTTTGGAGAATATTGAAGACAACTTCCTAGTACAAATGCTGGAAGAACCATCTAGGGGCCTTGCACCTCTAGACCTATTGCTCACAAACAGAGAAGAATTGATCGGGGAAGTAGAAGTAAATGGCAACCTGGGCAGCAGCGACCATGAGATGGTAGAGTTCAGGATCCTGATCAATGGAAGGAAGGAAAGAAGCAGAACACACACCCTGGACTTCAGAAAAGCAGATTTTGGCTCCCTTAGGGAGCTGATGGGCAGGGTCCCATGGGAAGCTGATCTGAAGGGGAAAGGTGTCCAAGACAGCTGGCTGTATTTTAAAGAAACCCTGTTAAAGGCACAGGAAGATAACATTCCGATGTGCAGAAAGAACAGCAAATGTGGACGGCGACCAGCGTGGCTTAGCAGGGAACTCTGCGGGGAGCTGAAACATAAAAGGGAAGCATACAAGAAGTGGAAGCTTGGACAGATGACAAGGGAGGCGTATAAACATATTGCTCGGGACTGCAGGGATCAAATCAGAAAGGCCAAAGGACAATTGGAGTTGCAGCTAGCAAGAGATGTGAAGGATAACAGAAAGGGATTCTATAAGTATATCAGCAACAAGAAAAGGATCAGAGGTGGTGTAGGTCCCTTACTGAATGGGGCAGGCATCCTCGTGGAGGATGATGCGGAAAAGGCTGAAGTACTCAATGCTTTTTTTACTTCAGTCTTCACAGGGCGGGCCAGCTCCCAGGCTACTACACAGGGTAACGCGGACTGGAGAGAAGAGTGGCCCTCGGTGATGGAAAGTCAGGTTAGGGAACACTTAATGAAATTGGATGTGCACAAGTCCATGGGGCCGGATGAACTGCATCCGAGGGTGCTGAGGGAGTTGGGGGAAGTGATTGCAGAACCGCTGGCCATTATCTTTGAGAACTCGTGGCGAACGGGGGTGGTCCCGGAGGATTGGAAAAAGGCAAATATAGTACCTATCTTTAAGAAAGGGAAAAAGGAGGATCCGGGGAACTACAGACCGGTCAGCCTCACCTCAATCCCTGGGAAAATCATGGAGCAGGTCCTCAAGGAATCCATCCTGAAACAGTTGGAGGAAAATAGAGTGATCAGGAACAGTCAACATGGATTCACCAAGGGCAAATCGTGCCTGACCAACCTGATTTCCTTCTATGATGAGATGACTGGATTTGTGGATGCGGGAAGAGCCGTTGACGTGATATACCTTGACTTTAGCAAGGCTTTTGATACGGTTTCCCACAGCATTCTCGTTGGCAAGTTAAGGAAGTATGGGTTGGACGAGTGGACCGTAAGGTGGATCGAAAACTGGTTAGATCAACGGGCTCAGCGGGTAGGAATCAATGGCTCGATGTCTGGTTGGCAACCGGTAACGAGTGGAGTGCCCCAGGGGTCGGTCCTGGGGCCGGTTCTATTCAACATCTTCATTAATGATCTTGATGATGGAATAGACTGCGTGCTTAGTAAGTTTGCGGATGACACCAAGTTGGGGGGAATGGTAGATACTCTGGAGGGCAGGGACAGGATCCAGAGAGACTTGGACAAATTGGAACACTGGGCCGAAAGGAACCTCATGAGGTTCAACAAAGACAAGTGCAAAGTCCTGCACTTAGGACGGAAAAATCCCATGCACTGCTACAGGCTGGGGACCGATCGGCTAAGTAGCAGCGCTGTAGAAAAGGACCTGGGAGTTATGGTGGACGGGAAGATGAATATGAGCCAACAGTGTGCCCTTGTTGCCAAAAAGGCCAATGGCTTATTAGGCTGCATCAGTAGGAGTATTGCCAGCAGATCGAGGGATGTGATAATTCCCCTCTATTCGACACTGGTCAGGCCGCATCTGGAGTACTGTGTCCAGTTTTGGGCTCCCCACTACAGAAAGGATGTGGACAAATTAGAAAGAGTCCAGCGGAGGGCAACAAAAATGATTAGGGGGCTGGGGCACATGACTTATGAGGAGAGACTGAAGGAACTAGGCTTATTTAGTCTACAGAAGAGAAGACTGAGGGGAGATTTGATAGCAACCTTCAACTACTTGAAGGGTTGCTCCAAAGAGGAGGGAGCTAGGCTGTTCTCGAGGGTAACAGAGGACAGAACAAGGAGCAATGGTTTCAAATTACAGCTGGGGAGGTCAAGGTTGGATATTAGGAAAAACTTTCTCACTAGGAGGGTGGTGAAGCATTGGAATGGGCTATCTAGGGAGGTGGTAGAATGTTCATCTTTGGAGATTTTTAAGGCTCGGTTAGACAAAACTCTGGCTGGGATAATTTAGGGGGAGTGGTCCTGCTTTTTAGCAGGGGGTTGGACTAGATGACCTCGTGAGGTCCCTTCCAACCCTATTATTCTATGATTCTATGATATCAGGATCTTTGTTACTCATACATGGCAAATAGGCCCAATGGTTTTATGGTGGTTTCTCCCTCCCACCCAATATTCACAGTCAGCTGCTGCACGGAACCCAGTTTACATACCTCAGAAAGATGAGGAGCTGAGCTGAACTACTAAGATGTGAACCCTTTTTGTTCCAAGAAAGCTAAGTGTTTCCAAGCCTTTTGCTTCCGCTAAGTTACCAAATACGGCAAGATTAGCTATCCTTGCAATATCATGAACCCACTAGTATTGATTTAAACTCTCTTGCAGTTTGTAGTTTTGAAGCTTGGATAAGTACCTGGATGCTTGTCTGAAAGGAGACTTTTGCTGTTTGCCTGTTACGAGTGAGGTATTGGGAATAAGACAAATCTAGCAGACATCTAAGCTTTGAGTGGTATTAACCTATTTTTCTCCACTGACTAACTCTGGATTCAGCCTGGGCCACAAACTCTCCTCCCCCTGCTTCCCAGTCTATATCTCTAAACTGTGCTTTATTTGTTATGAAAGAGGTGCCAGGGCTCAAGCACTTAAAAAAAAAAAACAACTTTCATAACTGATGCAGCAAACCCAGAGGTGCCAGAGCTACGAACCGCCAACTGGGGGCTCAGCCCCGGCAAGCCTCGGCACAAATTAAGCATTCCCTCTAAGTAAGGCTGTCATGTATACTGCTGTGCTGCACTACTCCCAACTGCTGAAATTTGTCTTATTGACGGACCCATGAGGAACTGATGAGGGAGGCGGAGGGTCTGTGACATGGCATCGAGGGAGCCGTGGGGGCTGTGGCATAGCCATCGGGGGGATGGGGGGTCTGTGGCAGTGTTGGCAAGGTCAGCAGGGGTGTTCGGGCGGCCTGTGGCGGGGCCGGAGGGATCCATGCAGAGCTGGTGAGGGGGTGGGGGGCCCATGGCATGGCCATCGGGGGGCAGGATTGGCAAGGCCGGCAGGGGTGTCTGGGGGGCCTTGGCATGGCTGTCGGGGGAGTGTGGGGGCTGTGCCAAGGCTATCGGGGGGGCGGAGAGTCCATGGCTGGGTTGGCAAGGCCAGTGGGAGTGTCTGGGGGGGCCACCGCGAGGCCAAGCTGGGGCAAAATTCAATCAGTCCTTGATTTTTGCCCAGGGCCCCGGAATTCCTAAGACCACCCCATATTATTTAAAATATATAATTAGGCAACCAGTAACAAGCAAGCCCATAGGGGTCAGATCGAGCCTATTTTTCAACTTCTCTCTTGAGCATTAGGCCTGATGCCAACATGATTTCATTCTATGTTTGAACACTGAACCTCTTCAAAAGGGCTGGGCATGCCGCCATTATGAGGAACCACTATAAATTGGAGCTTAATACAAATTCTGTCGTATTAACACCTCCTTAAACCATCTCTCTCCCCACTACTCTACATATTTTGATGACTAATGCAGTTATGACGTTAGACACATTTATTCAAAACAGAGTACACATTTAAAATGTCCACTGTAAAACCAAATTTACAGTAGAAAAAATTTAATAGGAAAAAGATTAAAATATTAGGTAAGTAAATACTATTCCACTCCCATGTTGTCTGATACATTATACACTTATCTGATGACATGCAAATTGGCAAGAGTCATTTACAATTCTCTATTACTACATCATTTGTCAAAATAAACAGTATACAACATACACACTTGCTTAAAACAAACTTTGCTTATAACCTTTCTCTCTGAGTAACAAGACAAGAATAATTTACGGTTTAACTGAAAAGTGTATGGTTATATTTTTTCTTATTTTTTTATAATACTAGCAACCTTCCAGCCAGCCCTGCCAACTCTCAGAGGTTTTTATTTTGAAAACCATCAATGTTCTCTGTTATAGCGTTCCCTGCTGGTGTAGTCTAAAACATGCAGGAGTTGGAAAAGTCGCACAAACTTAACTGGATGGGATTTGAGAGCTTCCTCCAAATCTCTAGCAGCTAACTCCAAGAACACGAGAATGGCCAATTCTAGAAGAAAGAAGAATGAATTCCTAATTGCACAGTCATCTGTCAATCTTGTCATTGCATGTAGGGCTGCTCCCAACATCACTTTCTTTATATAGCTATTATGTGCTTTGATGCCTTACTTATACAGAGTATCAGCACAGAGGATGAAACTCTAGTTTCACTGAAGTCAATGGCAAAACTCCCCAGGATTTCCAAGGGGGCATGTTTGTTTTTCAGTACTGGCCTTGATTCTTCTGAGCAAGAACAATTAGGATGCAATTTGTAATCCTTGCCCTGACAGGGGCAGAAGTGCCTGAGACAGAAATTAGAGATGAAGAATGGTTTCACTAATTTCATTTTATATCTGCTCACCTCCTCCTCCTTCCCCCTTAACCCCCCACCCCCTCTCCAGTGGTTTCCATGACAGGAGAAACTCTGAACTCTGTGAACCCCACAGCAGAAATGATTCAGAAATGGACTGAATTAGACTCACAGACTCTAGGTCAGAAGGGACCAATATGATCATCTAGTGAGTCTGACCTCCTGCACAACACAGGCCACAGACTCTCTCCCACCCATTCCTGTAATAAACCTCTAACCTGTGACTGAATTATTAAAGTTCTCAAATCATGGTTGAAAGACTTTAAGGTACAGAGAATTCATCAGCAAGTGAACTGTGCCCCATGCTTCAGAGGAGGGAGAAAAAAACCCATAGCATTGCTGATCTGCCCTGAGGGAAAATTCTTTCCTGACCCCAAATATGGTGATCAGTTAAACCCTGAGCATGTGGGTAAGTCTCACCAGCTAAACGTGTTTAATTAATTAAGTAAAATACCCCAGTGGATTTGCCCATCCACTCCCCAAGTCAGCACAGATCACTCAGTGAACTGCGCCAGTAAGTTCCAGACCCCTGATGGTGTGGGGAATAACGGCAGTGTGTTGTGTGTGGCTGCGACCTCCACTCTGGCACTTTTCATTGGCACAGGGATTGTTACCTGGGCTCTACCAATGAAACTGAGCTCAAAATGTTCCAAGCAAAATTACATACATGTAAAAAATGTACAGTAATTCATTATTCCCTAGGGGTGTCGCTGCCCCAAAAATAGGTTGGGGCCCAGGCCCCATCCCTGGCCCCAATCCATCCCCTGCGGGAGGGCCCAATCAGTCCCCTGGGTCTCTGTCTGGGGCCAGGATCAGGCTCTTGCCACCACTGGCCTGAAGCCTGGCTCTGGCCCTGGTGGGGCTGCATCAGGCCACTGCTGGTGGCCAGGTCTTAGGCTGCATCGGAGCACTGGCTGTGACTGGGCCTGGATCCATGGTGGGGGCTGGATAGGACCAGTGGTGGCCGGGCCTCAGATCCCCACCAGACTCGGGGCGCTGGGACTCAGGGCCCATGCCCCATGCGCCCAGTGCCAATGATACCACTGTTATTCCCCATTTGCTGATGTGCCAGGTAGTATAGAAATAGATCAAAAACTACGTTAAGGGCCCACACAGGAGGAAAAAATTCAGAGTTCAAGTTTTGCTATCAATGTTCCCAGAGCTGAGAACATGTCCCCCACAAATGTTATACAATGAGGTTAATTGACGGTCAATCAGTAACTTCAGTTCTTTATCATTTTCCTTCTGGCAGTGTAAATTAGGCCTTTATAATTTCTTTTAAATTCGGCATTATTTTTATTAACAGCCATTAATATTGGGTTGAGTATTGGGCTCTGATTTTCTGTCTCCTGACTGTGACAATTAGGTTCCCCGCCCTGTCGCCTATATGGAGAGGGGAGGTTGTGTCCACTGAAGTGGGGAGTATTGATTCTGTTGCACACGCTCCTGTGAAAGCCCCTCTTTGATGGATTGATGGAGAACTAGAATGCTTGGATGGAGCAAGACAAAGACTGTTTCTACTCCCCCAGATTCTCCTTCTACCTGCTTAAAATCCACAGAGTGTAGCAACGGAGGTTACTGCAAGCAGAATCTACAGAAACACATGGGTGCATTGATTTTAAGGCCAGAAGAGACCAATATAATTATCTTGCCTGACCACCTGAGTAACACAGGCCTTTGACCCTCACCCAGTGGAGAGAATTACAGTTCCCTACTATGAAATCCCATAACTTATGGTTAGCTTTTTAGAACAACATCCAATTTTGCTTTAAAAGCTTCAAGGGAGGATGAATTTGCCACCTCCTTCAGGAAACGGTTCCAATGATTAATTATCCTCACAATTAAAAAGCTGCATCTTATTCTTAGTATTAACTTGTTGTGCCTTTGTCTCTTAGATTAAAGGGCAGCCTAATGTCAGATACTTTCTCCATGCATAGGTACTAATAGATTGTAATCATATTGCTCCTTAATCTTCTTTTTGTCAGGCTAAATAGATTAAGCTGGTTACATCTCTTTTTATAAAGGCATCTTTTCCAGACCTCAGATAATTTTACAGGTTTTCTCTGAATCCTCTCTGGTTTTTCCAGGATCCTTTTTGAAGTGTGGACAACAAAGGTGGACACCATACTCCACCTGCAATCTCACCAATGCTGTAATATTCCCCTGTATCTTCATCAAAGGATTGTGTTAACCCTTTTAGCCTTAGCATTATACTAGGAGCTAATGTTCTCCATCACTATCATGGTCACTAATCCTTCTCTGCCACCCTGTGCCGAGACCTAGGAATTTACTATCATTCATACTGTTAAGACCTTCCTTTACTTGATCCTGAAAAATATTATGAATAGATCGAACAAATAGACGATAACCTGATGAGATCACCTTCCCTATGGCTGTGTCTTGAAAAACTCCTGAGCTGTTATTCTAAGGTTCCTGCTATTTTTCACCTCATGCACTGATTTCCACCTCCACTTTATTCCTACCTTTTTCTCTTTTTCCTTCTATTAAGGAATCTGACTTAGACAAATACAATCTTGCAATGCTTTGCTATGTCCAGTTTGGCAGACAAAGACTAAGGCTCAACAGCATGACTATAGTAGAACTTTGTATCTTGGAAATCAGCCAAGAGAACAGTTTTTAGACCAAGGCAAATAAAGCTCCCTACCCAAGGGGTGGTTCTTCAGTAGTGTACCACTTTCTCTAGGTGTGCTCTTTCAAGAATTGAACTAAAATCGTCCAACACAAAAGCTAATTTCAGATCTTTTCCTATTCTTGTCTTTTTCTCCCTTTGCATGTGTGTGGTTGGTTGGTTTTGTTTGAAAAATAAAGAACCTGAGACTTTAACAAAAAAGCATCCTCTAAAACTACCTCTCTTCCCCCTCTTCCAGCAATAAGATTTAGGAAACATTCAAAGAAGTGATTAGCATTTAAAAGATTCGACAGCGGGATGACACTACCCTGAATAAGGTTCGAGGCCTGGGCACTGCTCCGTACCACACTGGCCCTGCCCCCTGGGCCCAATCCGGCCTGGATCAGGCTCCTGCCAACATCAGCCAGTGGCCTGGCCCTGGATCCCCAGCCAGGGTTGGGGCCAGATCCCGCCACTGCTAGCCAGCAGCCTGGCCCCAGGTCCCTGGTGCTGGGACTCAGGGCTTGTGCCTGGCACCAGCGACACCACAGCTCTTCAGAGACTGAGTCAGACACTGAGACAAATGAGGATTTATATGATTTTTAAAGATGTTATTTTGAGTATTTTGATTGTTCTCTGCCCCCTTTCATTATTTTGTAAGTATTTAATAAATGCTAAAAATAATTTCTTGTTTGGTGCTGTTCCATGGGTGAAACTGAGCCCTGGCAATTATCGTACATACTATTGGCACTACAAAAAATAGAAAGTAATGACAAGGGTAACTTGAAACTATAATCAACTAAAACTCCTTTCTGATCTTTACAAAAATCCTGGCCCAAACCATGACAAATCAGGAAATTCCACAAGAAAAATACTCACTGAGAGCCAAGCCCCTTATGCAGGGTATTCTCAGATGGGGAGCACTGTTCTCTAAAAAAACCTGAGTTTATAATGTGAATGACAACTGCTCCTTAATTAGAGGATGCTGTTCAGGATGCTGTCCCAAACTATTTATATGACAGGTCCCCCTTATCGTAGGAAATATATTTTCTGCTTCAGATAAGACTGCTAATTTGATGCTGCTGTAAACAACCTAAAGATGCTGAAGATGTTTTAGGACAAATGCCCTGACAAAAGAGATTTCACCCAGAGAGAGAGAGAGAGAGAGAGAGAGAGAGAGAGAGAGAAGGAGGGAGGGAGGGAGGGAGGGAAGGAGGGACAAATTGGTGAATTTGAGACTAAAGTTATCCTTTTTATTGGAAATGGAATCCAGCTTGAGTGCATTAAGTTGACAGCTTCTCCTTTAGTTCAACCAGTGTACACCACTGCTATTACATTAGTGTCTGTAAGCAAAATATATAGACTGTGAAATGCAGACCAGTAAAGACAAGTCAAAAATTCAAGGCAGGCAGTGAGAGCGGAAGTTTAGGAATATAGAAATGTGGGGTCTATTATGGGCTCTGCTGACTGGCCGTTTAACCTTAGACTAATTACTTAAATTCTGTGTGCTTTGTATTACTCATCCAAAAATGATGGTTAAAGTATTTAGACCCACACACACGTTAAGCAGCTTATTTAAAGTATTTTGGGATCCTCTAATGAAGATGTTATGTAAGTATTACTTATTACTAAGGATGCTGTTACTCAAAATCTGATTCAGATTTGGAAAAATATCTGCTTTTGCCTCCAGAGCCAGGGGAGGGAGAAATGAAATCTTGCTATAGTTTCTAAGATATGCAAGAAGTCAAGCCCTTATTCAGAACGTGTCTCATAATATTAAATATTTAACATACACTGAAAGAGTTATTCTGGTTACAGTGGGTCTGTTAGAATCTGACAAGACAATCTAAATTTACAAAGCTACATGAAAAAAAAACCTCAGTACAATCCCAGTCTTAATTCTATGAGTTAACTGAGCTCATGCTCAGGGTAGTGCTGAGAGGGGTGGGAAAAACAACGGTCACTCGAAGCTTCTTTTTATCTCCCCAGATCTTAGATCTGGCTGGGGATTGAACAATCCCTTTCCCCAGCAGAGGGCTGCTCTAAATTGTAGTGGCTTGGGGCATCCTCTCCCATCACACCATAAGGCTCATAATATATGGGTTAGAGGGTGTGAGCAGTACAGGCTTTATGCCACTGGGGAATGATAGGGAAATCACCAGCATTCCCACTAAGGCAGCTTTAAGGCCCCTTTGTAGTGCTGAGCTATAAAAAAAAAACTTAGACTGGGCCAAGGATGTGGCTCTAAGTCTATGGAGAGGGAAGAAAAAAGGCCCAAGAAGCCTAACTACAGGCTAACTCTATCACTGCTACTTTGCATATACTTATCAAGTACAATAGCTAGAGAGAGGAAACGATATACTCCCTAGAACACCTATACATTTTTATTATAGCCATGTTGCAAAATAGCAAATACACAAGTGACAAGCAGACCAAGGCTAAGTCTGCTCTTTGTATACCAGCTGATAACCATCATCCGCTCCTTGTAATCAACTAAAGAAACAATGTGCTCTCTTGACTTAAAAATCAATAGTCTTTTGAACAGCAAAACACATTAAACCAATATCCTTTGAAAAACTTCTGGTAAGAGTAAAGTGTGGAAGGGAATCAATGAAGGATTTCTTTATGACTAATCAGATCTAAACTGAACTTAGAGAAAGAATACGTCTTGAACATAAATTGAGAAGATAAGGACAAAAGTCAATGTAGAAACTTCTCCTTCTTAATAAGTATGTAAGGCAGTGATGTGCTTTTCTTAACTTAATAGGTGGGCTACTGTGCAGAGAACCAGGGCAAGTTGTGTGTGACCTTCACCGTCAACCCCTAGTAGATTATATATTGTACTCATCCATTTTGAAAAAGTGTTAAGAGCCTCCATTACAGGGTGCAATATTGTGGTGGAACAGAGATTCATTCCTAGCTATTTGCAAAGAAGAATACACCGTGGCTCTGGATAAGGGTTGGATAAAGCCATTAGTATAAAACCAGCATGGATGTGGAGAGAATTCTGAATTTCTTTTTTCATTAGATGGACACACATTGAGAGATTAGATTCTTCTAAGAGCCTTTGGGAGAAGAGTTATCACTGGAAACTAATGATACAAATGGAACTGTATATGCAGCTGTCTTGTTCCAAGCTATAATTTTGCTAATATGGACTGTGAGAAGAGTTGTTTTGCTCACACTGTGTTTCCAAAACATCCTTCAGTGTTATAATGCCTAAAATATTTATAGCTAACAAACATCCCTTTTTAAATAGCTTTCTTGTTTTACTAAACAGGCAAGTACTTCTAACGAGAGAAAACACTGCCACCAAGATAAAACTTCTTAGATTTTTCCCTATGCTGACCGATAAAAGAAACAAACTGCTAAAGTGCAAAGAGACTGGCTGCAAACATTTTGCAACAATACATAGGGAAAGTTATGGAACAGATTTTCTGAGGACTTAATGTGGCCTTTTATTTGCATTACAGCAAGTAACAGAATTCCTGCGTACATGTAGCATTTTTGTATGGAATTAGGTAAAGAGCTAACTCCTTGATTCGTGCAGAAAATTAGAAGTAGTTTTTTGAAAATTTGCATCATGCGTCAAGTCCGTGCTTTAGACTAGAAAAAAGTTGTCTTACTTGACTTTCCTCAGAGAAAGACATTCAGCTGACTCCCTGTTTGTAGATATGGGCCCCTCTTGATAATTGGGCAAATATTGCTAACACTGAAAGCCAGAAATGGCCTGGGAAGAAGATGCCTAACTGCTAACTTTGTCGGAGAAAATTCTTCCAGCACTATTGAAACATTTAAACAATAATTACACACACATATATGGAGAGATTTCCCTCCAAATATAGTTCAAATGAGGTTAGCTAGGATCTTTCTTGCATTGGCAACAACACGGATTAGAAGACTTTATAGAGATCTTTTCCCCCTTACGTCTAGAGTCTATGATCTAACGAAGAGTAGTTCTCTAAAGAGAATCCTAACAGGAATCTGCCAAGTCACATGTGTAGATAAATTTACAAACTGTATAAAACCTTTAGTTAAGGTTGTAGGACAGTTCCTATAACAATACTCTTATTTTCAGTTGCTAATAATTTTGCAGAACTAATTGTTGGGCCTGAAATTTTCTCTGTCAGCTGTCTACCTCAGGCTGAATTCTTCTGGAAAGCTTCAGCAAAAATGATTCAGCTATTTCCAAGCACATTTGGGGAAAACAAATTGGTTTACACATATTAGGAAACTGGTTGCAAATATTTTGCTGTGACGCAGGAGCTTGAAATTTGTCAAGGAGATCACCAACACATCAAGGATATGCCTTTTGCTGTGCGCAGGAAAAACTGCCTTAATTTGGCCAAATGATAAGCTTTTGAAAATCTTCAGTTCTCACATGCTCTGTAGAGGCTTGTTAGTTTTGCTGCTAAATTCATTGAAGATTCTGTTTGTAGTGAGCACACACCAGCTCCCATGTACTTAGAAAGATTTTCCCTACAATTGTTACTCTGAGCCACTGCTGTCCTCAACTGAGATCAGGGAAACTGCCTTTCCTGTGCCTATCCTGCTGCATCTACGCTGTAACAAGGAGGAAGTATTCTGACTTAGGCCTTGTACACACTACAAAGTTATCGTGCAGTAAGGCTCCTCTTGCCGCGCAACATGTAAACCACCCAAACGAGGGTGATAAGGCTTACCATGGAACAGTTGTTCTGTGGTAGAGCCTCTGTGTACACTCCTTGCATTTTTGACAGCCTCCGGAAATGTCCCACAGTGCCAATCAAGGGCACTCTGGGACCCCGGAGCTGTCAAATTTGTCAATTTCACTGCTCTAACAGAGCAGTGAAATTGACAAATGGTGGCTTGAGCCAGACTCTAGCTGAAGCTGCCAGCTGAGCCCCCCCAGCAGGGGCTCAGGGCTCAGCTGGCTGGCGGATGGAACCCCGCTGAGCCCCTGGGGCTCAGCTGCTGCGTCTGAGCCCTGCCCTGGCTCCAGCCGCAGCCAGCTGAGCCGCGGTCCCTGGAGGGCAGCAGGGCTCAGCCACCGGCCAGCTGAGCCTGGAGCTGAGCACCGCCAAGGACTGGGGCTCAGTTGGCCTGCGGCAGCTGAGCCCCGCTGAGCCCGTTGGCCAGCGGAGCCCCATCCCTTGCCTTAGCGGGATTCTGCTTGCCAGCTGAGCCCCGCTGGAACCCGGTGGGTGGTGGGGCTCAGTTGCCACCAGTCAGCTGAGCCCCGTTGAACCCGGCTCGGCTGCCTGGCGGCTGGAGCCCCACCATGGCAGCTGGAGCCCCTGAAGCCGCGGACTCAGCTGCCATGGCGGGACTTGGCTGAGCCCTGCCACAGACCTGGTCTCAGGGGTCCGCGGCAGTGGAGCTCCGGTACAGACCGGGCTCAGCGGAGCTCAGCTGACTGGCCGCAGCTGAGCCCCGGCTGCCGCAAAGGAGCCCCAGTCCAGCTGAGCACCAGGAGTAGGACTGGGGCTCAAGCCAGAAACAGCACAGCTGCCAGCCTTTTGGCTGGCAGGGCAGTGCATGGTGGGATAGGTCCCCACTATGCACTGCTCCTTCTAGTGAAAATTCAAAGGAGTGTGTGAACACTCCTTTCGCTAGAAGGAGTGCTGTGTGGACGGGGTAAAGCATTATAATTATAACGCTTGCTTGTCCCACAATAACTTTTATTGCAGGACAAGTCTGTAGTGTGTACATGGTCTTAGCTTTCAGAAGTAGGAGGACACAGGGAAAGAGGTTGCAGAAGCCTACATATAGGAAGCAGCACACAGGGATGGAAAGGATAGGAGAGGAAGGTGGCAGATGGGAGGGGAGGTGGACAGAGACAAGCTTACCGGGGGACAGTCGCCGAAGTGTCTACTACCAGAGTGCGTTTCTCTACAGAACCTGGAAATGAACCTAGGAGTCCTGTGTCTCTAATGATCTTTCCTGTCAGCAAATGCTATGAAACCATTGGCAAAGTACCTGGTTCACATAAAAGGTAACAGCCTCCACTCACTATTTCAACTGTGTTCCAGCATTGCCAGCTCTCATGATTTTATTGCTAGTCCTTCAAAATTTAGTATGTTACTTAAAGCCCCACCTCTTGGAGTCAGACAAACTCAGCTTGCATTTAACTCCACTGCCTTCAACACCCCCTCTCATTTTTCTACCCGCCTTGGTTTTGGATAAAATTGGGAAAAGGTGAACCCTAATGGCACAGAAACCATGGGAGTAAATAAAAAGTCCAAAAATGTGGTATTTTGTGAAGTCTCTTGATTTTGGGGAACTGACTAGTGATTTTTTTTTTAACCCTGTAGTTGACAGTACTGTTGTTCTGTCTTCTTGCCTATTCATTTGTTCTATGGTAAATTACTCTGTGGCAACCAGCGATGGTTGTTGATCTCTGCATGGGTCACCAGTGTGGCTGTGTTTGTGTAGGGAGAGGGCACATGAAAGCTGAGATCTTCATGACTCCAAGATCTGGAGCTTTAAGAAGATCACCAAATATTGGGAGACTTGCAATGAAATCCTCACAGCTGGAAACGCTGGAACTCATGCAAACACATTCTGGACTTGCTTCTGAGAGCCACAGAACCTACACATATTTTTGCTCAGCCACACTCCTCTTTCTGGGCTGCACTTGTATCTTATAACCCCTTCCCTAGGTAAGTGTAGAGGCGTGGCAGCAGCATGCCTGGGGCAGCTCCCTGATGCAGCTCACCATTGTTCCCAGGAGGGTATAAGCTCTGTTCTCCCCATTTCTCAAGCAGCTGCAGTTCCAACCCTATTGGAGAAAGGACACATTTCTCCCCCTGCAGCAGAGCCCCATCAGCCGGGGGCACCAGCCGTAAGGAGACACCTGGAGTTCTGGGAAGAAGCAGTAGGGCACTAGGGCTGTCCTACTGGGTCCCCCTCTTAAATCTGCTGATCACCGGATTTCTTATAGGAGAACAAATCTGAGCTATGGGAGAGGACAAAAGAAGGCAAAGGAAGAAAAGAAAAATATAAGAAACAAAAACTGAAAAAGAGAAACAGGAAGAGCAACAAACTCTCCCCTGCTGGTCACTCTGGACATAGTCGAGTCTGAAGGGAGTGGCTCCCCAGGACTGGAGCAGAGCCAGTGGCTTCTAACTGTAAGTTATCAGGCAGCTTCTCCCACCCTTCACCCCATCAACTGTCTCATCTTGACTGACAGTTCTGGATGCTTCTATTCAGTTTGTGAGAGGGGACCCATACACGAGTAGAGATGTATCAGCAGATATGCCCCACTTGAAGAGGAATAGGTCCTGCAGTAATAATTAGACCATGGTAACCTCGGAGTGCTCCGAAATGGGATGGTGTGAGGTGGCATTTAGAAATCAATCATGGTCTAGTTAGATGTAGACCATTTCACTAATATGAAAGCCGCAACTGAGATTATAATGCTTGATTACCCCCGAGGCCAAGGCAAACTCAGAAGGAAAGCATATGAATTGCTGATTATTTTCTATTGTGCACACCCTCAGAAACAGCTTGATATTGCTTTTACCCAGTAACGGAATGATAGTTCGGTTGTGTTCTTTTGAAGAAACTTACATCCTGAAGTGCTGGTCTCTTTTGAAGAAGACTAGAAGGAGAAGCTCAGTATAGGTGGCACCCTTAGCAATAAGTAAGATTATTCAACACGTTCTAACGAAAGACCCTGTTTTCAGGTGCTTTTAACTAGAGCTGGTTGAGAACTCTTACTGAAAATTCACTTTCTAAACACAACATTTTCTGTGATAAAATGACAATTTCCAAGAACTGATTTTGATTGTGTAACTGAAATTCTATTTCCCAGCTAGTTCTACTTAAAACATTGTGCTTATGCATTATGATACACTTTTTACCACCTGATCACAAACTTTCTTCTGCAAGACCACAGCCTCATTTAGCACACAAAATGGATGGTCCTCAAGTACTTAATCACAGCTGTGCAGTGAAAAAGTCTGTTGCCCATAAGATCCTTACTTCATTGATTGCACGATCTAGAAGGTGTATGGTGAATGACGCAGTGATCATATAATTAAAGACTTCTTGTAATGCATATTCATAAGGGGCCAAATTAAGGTTTCACAGGCATCCTTAACTGTGACATTTCTTAACTTCTGAGTACTTGACTTTGCAACCTTAATATTTTATCTTAAGGATTTTAAAAAATTTAATAATACATTTCCTTCAGAGATAACTTGAGCTCATCCTTGTAGGTGATGGCCTGGATAATTTACCCTATTGTATTAACAACTGCTGACTAAAGATATACTTGTCTAGAATCAATTTCTTAAATTTTTGGAAGGTTTTAATGGGTTTTAAATAAATATGTAAGCCGAATGAACTCTCCCCTGCTGAGCTAGCTGAGGGCAGGAGGGCAAAAGGGTTCAGAGGAGACTAGATTTGCATGACCACCTCACCATGCTTAGATGCTCAGCATAATGGGACTGCTTTGCTCAAGTGATAGCTTTGACTGGTGTTGGTTTACAAATCACCTTAGTGCTAATCGAAGGGGTAATGAAATGATCCCCTTATAGTATATGAGAAAAGGGCAGGAGAACTGTGCTTACCCTGTCCTGATGCAGGGATCACTCACATCTGACCTGAACTCTAAACATGGAGCTCGTAAGGATCCTGCGAAAGGAGAGGGGATTTGGATAGATGTCCCAGGCAGAAGGTATGGCTCTGCTGAGTCCTAGGCATGGTTTAAATAGTTCCTCCCCACCTTTTCAAAGACAGAACTAATAAAGGCTCCATTAGGAGTCTTTTGTTTTATTAAATGATCATTTGAGCTGACGTCACTTGTGGGACAGCGTTTTCTGCCCTGTCTCCTTCAGCAGTGAAGTTCCCACTAAGGGCTGGCCCACACTAGAGAGTTTTGTCGAATAGTGCCACCAGACTCCTTGTTTCTTTTGCTGAACTAGACTAACATGGCTACCCCTTTGGAACTTTTCTACATTCAGTTCTGTGCTTTAAAAAGGGGAAATATTGCCTCTAGAGGTGCCCAAAGGGCAGTGTGTAATTGTCCCAGGCTCAGCAATTTTTGTGGTGTACTATCGAAACGGAACCCTTGCCTAGCTATTGAACCTGAACCAGATCCTTCTTGCTGCCAACTGACACACACAATTTTTTGCAGACTAAAAAAGCTCTCATTAAGGACATTTTTGTACAGTGCAATACCTGTAATTGGGCTTACAACTCAAAAAGTGCCATATCTTAAATACAAAGGGCTAGATCTTCAGATCCATGTGACAATCTACAGCAGCTGGGGATCCGGCCCCAATTGTACATATGTGGTTCTATGATGGCTGAGTCAGCTGTGCAAGACAGGGAAGATCAGTAGCTGAACAAAGGTCTTGGAAGGCATTTCTGCTCAGTATGAGGGCAAACATATGAAGGTTAGCTGAGGAAGTACACGTGGGGTGACAGATGCTACACCTGTTCTAAAGGGGTTCTGTGCAACCAAGGTCCAGTTCCTGTCAAGGCCAGGCCTACTCCAACACACTTTTCATGCCACTTTGCCCTAACACACCTTTGCTGGCCTTTTAAGTTCTGTCTATGACATTGATTGGCTCACAACTTAGTGCTCTGAGCAACAGAAACCAAAGTAAGGTTCCTCCTTACACAAATATTATGGAAGAGAGATCCTTCCACTTTAATCCCTCATCCACTACACACAGACAGGGAGGCAGCAATTTGTTTTAAATTATATTTCAAATATGAGGCCAATTGTGAGCTAAATTTACCCACTTGTAGACAGACTATATAAGCAATTAAAATGCAGAGCCATCATGTATTTTAAAACTTTTTATAGAGCCACACAAACAATTCTGTCAGAAAAATAAACACACTTTGGATAAGGCATCTTTAAAAAAAATCAGTGCAAAAATGTATATTACATTTAAAAATAACCCATGGAGGTAGAGCAACAACTAACCAGAAAACAGCACATTTTAGCAAATGAAGTGAGAATACTTATGTTTCATCTGTAGCATCACAGATGTTTTCAGTATTAAAAATGGTGAAGATTAGCTATTTACAAAAGGATCTAACTTAGTTTTATATATACTTCCATAAATAAAGGAGAGAATTCTTCTGGAAATATTCTCTTCAAGAAATAAAAGAAACCTCCCCAAGAGAGCATATTAAGAGACATTTTCCAGTTACTACCATTTATCATTATTCTGTTCCTTTTCTTGCCCCAATACTCACTGCATCATCAAATATGAAGTAGAATCTTTTTTTCTTTTTGAGTCATTAAAATTAACAAGCAAGACATAGTCTCCACCTATGTCAAATTTTAGAAAACATTAGTGAACTGCAAGTTCAGTATAAACAGAGGCAAGTATACCACACAATGTTTTATATTAATTCAGGAGTTCTTTTCCAACCCCCCAAAAAAGGTATTCAAATATAAATGAAGGCCTTGAGATCCAGCCTTTGAATCTGTCCCATAAAAGTTAATGGGATTTCACAATGGCTCATGCTAATTCATTGTGAGAATGGTGCCTAAATTTCTTTTAATTATTTCATGGGTAAAATCTGTATGTTTCTGGGCCTGAAAACTCACAAGATCCTACAATATCTTATGTATACTGTTAACACATGATGTGAAATTGGCATTTGGAACATTGATGAAATTGTACACTAGCCACAGGTGTTCTATATCTTATTTATATTATGTATTCATTTGAGTTCACTTTTGTCTACTTGTTTGAGAGAGATCAGATTTCAAATACACCTGCTCTCCCACCCCACCCTACCCTACAAACAATTTGATCTGGTTTACAATGAAAGAGAAAACAACAACAGAGCTTGGTCCTAAAGCCATCACCCATATTATATAATGTAAAATATATATTTGCAGTGCATATATTTAATTAATAGGAACTAATACAAGATAGCGATCATTGAGCCCATTAGCAGCTGACAAAGCCTATTATAAAAAGCTATTAAGGAAAATAAGCAACTGTAGCTGGTGGAGGGGGACAAATTCTTATGAATTAGGAAGGGGAAAAGAAAACTACAGCTTCTCAGAGAACGGAGGTTAAAAATGTGGTGTGTCCGTGGCATGTATCAGTGCTATTTCATATAGTTATCAGTGATTTGAAGGGAGGAAATAAACAGAGTTGTTGATGTTGCTGCTTTTCTCGGTTAGTAAATCCCACAGAGAATTGAGAGAGGCTCCAGGTGTGTTTAAACAGTCTGGATGGGGGAGTAGGCAGATGAATGTTAACTTCAGTAAGTGTAAAGATATGCATGTAGGCAGAAACAGTCTACATGTCCAGTCTGACTGGCCTCCAAATACTACTGAAATATAAATGGTCAATAATAGTAGTAATAAATAATGCATCTGGATAGGCTCCACATTTGCAGGATCCCCAGAGAAAAAGGATTTGATTTCACTGCATATAGATCAGTGAAAGAGCCTGGCTAACATACAGCAGCATTAAACAAAGAACACAAACAAGACGTTTAAGTGCCTTAGAACAGAACATATTCTAATAACTGTATATTGGAGAATGGTATGCCCTCATTAACAATACCAATTCTGGTTTTGGCTCCCTTACCTTAAGCACATTTGGAATGCTTTTTGCATGTGTACTCATACATACATATCATATATTGTGTGTATATATGTATAAACACACACACACGTCAATGGTGGGCTACCAGTTCTCCACCTCGTTCATGACGATGCCATTAAATGGCTGGGCACATTGTGCAGACGCTCCATACACATCACCTGCCAGCACTATGTAACACAAAACAAGCCCTCTCTGCAGATTTTATTTACAAGACATGAGGAAAAATCCTCTTGCTATTTCACTTCATACAGAACTGAAGTTTATAAAAGGAAACATGTGGCAGTGGTTCAGACAACCACTCTTTGGTGGTACTGATAATGTAATTTTTTTTCTGACCACAGTGATCAGCTATGATGCTGTAAAATTCATGTAATCCTTATGTACGAATATACCATATTACTGAAACTGGTGAAAAAATATTCACACAATGTTGTGAACCATTCTCCTTTCTGTTGGTATTAATTTGTTATCTACAGACTGATTTCCTGAAGAATTATCTGAACATGTGGAAAAAACAGACTCAGCAAACATATAAAATTTACTTGTAAATGCAGTTTAATTGTATGCAATAAGCATATGGGGATAATTGAATAAACTGTAAAGGATACTAACAATAGCAATTTTAATAACATTTAGAATCTACTAATGGGGCAATTAAGCAAGTAAGAACAATTAAAAATAAAGATTAGACTGCAAAAACAGATTTTTTTTTTTTACAAAAAATCTGACCGGTCAACTGATCCCAGCTGAGCTTTAAAAGAGAGCATCTGGGCTTAAAAAGACCGTGATTGTCAGTGATTTTTACTGCATTTGCAGTCATTTTACAGCAAATTCATTTTAAAAACAGAGGTGTAATCCCTCAAAAGAGAATACAGTAAACAGAAAATGAACTGTAATGAGTTAATGGGAAATTATTTTTCACTTTAGCTGATCAAACATCAATTTCAGTTTCATTTCTCCTTTTTCAGAGATAGAGCAGGTCTTCACAGTTAATGAAAGTCCAATTAACTTCATTGGTTATGATAGACTTAGGCTGATTATATCAGCTGATGATCTTGCCCGTTATCTTTAATATGAAAATGATTTTTTTCAGAATCATCTCTGATCTTTCTGTTTTATAGTATATGCAAGCATTTGTGCGTGGACATACTATCAAGCACTACCGCTTGGTAACTGCTCATTGGGTTGTTTCTTTCTACATGCCAGCCACTTCCCAAAACATATATAGCTTGTATTTGTGAGAACGTCTACAATAACCATGCAGCAGGATGGGTTAAAAGGAAAGGTGAATGTTTACACAACTGGATACTGAATATTCTGTCACTGCCCCATATGTCAGAAATTAGCTATCATAAGAGTAGAAAAGGATGATCTAACATTTGATGTAATCAAACACGACTTTGTAAGGCCAGTTATTAGAGTCTGAAGAGAAAGCAGAGACTGAGGAGGGGGCTCATAACATGAACATAAATTTACTTACTGTGTTAAAATTTGGGAAGAGTCCAACAGCAGAACTACTGTCCACAGGAAAAGACATGAAGGGCTTGATATCCAGTGAAGGCTGCATCATCAGAGGCGGTGCACGCACAAGGGCAGGAAGTGTAGTAGTATGACATGTGCTGCCTGCCAAGAACAAACCAAACACAGAAATTCATCACCCCTTCATAGACAAAAATGCCATTTACACACATTCAAACTGTAAAGTTAGAGAAAAATCACCTATAAATATGACATACATTTGATAAAATAGTGCAGTAGGAGTTAATACAATTAAAAGATGTCTACTGTTTCACAATCTAGATGAGGCAGAACATTTCCCCATGCCCATGGACATAGCTGATCAGATCCCAAAGAGGAGACATATGGTGCATAAATCACATTGGCAGGGAAAACAAAAACATTTCTAAGGCTCAAAATTTCTGATAAGCCAAAAAGCAGGGTTGGGCACCTATTACAAGCAGGCAACCCTCAATTGCAAAAGCATCTACGAGATTAGTTAGAGTGGATATTTATGCAAGCCGAGATACAGAGGTTATTTTGTTTTGCTTTTTATTGAGGATAACGGTAACTGGGATAAAATACAACATGACTTTACAAAAGGTAGATCGTGCCAGACCAATCTGATCTGCTTTTTTGAGACGAGAACAGATTTTTTAGATAAAGGGAATGCGGTGGATTTAATTTACTTAGATTTCAGCAAGGCATTTGATACAGTTCCACATAGGGAATTATTAGTTAAGTTACAGAAAATGGGGATTAATATGAATATAGTAAGGTTGATAAGGAACTGGTTAAAGGGGAGGCTACAGCAGGTCATACTGAAGGGTGAACTGTCAAGATGGAGGGAGGTTACCAGTGGAGTGCCTCAGGGATTGGTCTTGGGACCGATCTTATTTAACCTTTTGGCTACTGACCTTAGCACAAAAAGTGGGAATGTGCTAATAAAGTTTGTGGATGACACCAAGTTGGGAGGTGCTGCCGATACAGAGAAGGATCGGGATACCATACAAAAAGATCTGGATGACCTTGTAAACTGGAGAATCAGGAATAGGATGAAATTTAATAATGGGAAGTGCAAGGTCATGCATTTAGAGACAAACAACAAGAATTTTTCCTATAAGGTGGGGATGCATCAGTTGGAACGGATTGAGGAGGAGAAGGATCTGGGAGTACTGGTTGATCACAGGATGACTATGAGCCGCCAATGTGATGTGGCTGTGAAAAAAGCTAATGCGATTCTAGGATGTATCAGGAGAGGTGTTTCAAATAGAGACAGGGAGGCGTTAGTGCCACTGTACAAGGCACTGGTGAGACCCAATCTGGAATATTGCGTGCAGTTCTGGTCCCCCATGTTTAAAAAGGATGAATTCAAATTGGAACAGGTGCAGGGAAGGGCTACAAGGATGGTCGTGGGGTGGAAAACCTGCCTTATGAGAGGAGACGCAAGGAGCTTGGCTTGTTTAGTCTAACCAAAAGAAGGTTGAGGGATTGCTCTCTAAAAATACATCAGCGGGATAAATATCAGGGAGGGAGAAGAATTATTTGAGTACAACACCAGTGTGAACACTAGAACAAATGGATATAAACTGTCTATCAGGAAATTAAGGTTTGAAATTAGATGCAGATTTCTAACCATTAGAGGAGTAAAGTTCTGGAATAACCTTCCAAGGGGAGCTGTGGGGGCAAAATACATAACTGCTGTCAAAACTGAGCTTGATAAGTTTATGGAGGGGATGGTATGATGGGATGGCCTAGTTTGGAAATTGACTGATCTTTGATCTTTGGCTACTGGTGGTGGATATGCAAGTGGCCTAAGAAGGGAGGGTAGATGGGGTGGGATCTGAGTTATTACAGAGAATTGTTTCTTGGGTGACTGGCTGTTGAGACTTGCTGACGTGTTCAGGGTTTAACCGATCGCTATATTTGGGGTTGGGAAGGAATTTTCCCCCAGGGCAGACTGGCTAGGGCTCTGGGGGTTTCTTGCCTTCCTCTGTAGCACAGGGCATGGCTCACCTACCCGTGAATTCTCTGTATCTTCAAGTCCTTAAATCATTATTTAAGGGGGTAAATAACTCAGTCATAGGTTGGTGGCCTATTGCTGGAGTGGGTGGGTGAGGTCTTGAGGCCTGCATTGTGCAGGAGGTCAGACTAGATGATCATACTGGTCCCTTCTGACCTTAGAATCTATGAGTCTATGTGTGAGCTGCACATTCATTCTTATCCCCTATAATGGCATCTGTAATGTGCTTAATTCAGCACAAGCATGATTTTAAAAAAAAATCTAAAAATGCCTAGTGAGTAAAAATGCAAGAAATAAATATGTCCATAACATATGTTATACTAAATAACCATACAGCACAAAAATAAAACCAATTTCCCACTTTTCCATAACATCACCTCTCAACAACATTCTCTTAATATAGCCCTACATCCTTCTCTCCAAACAAAGGCTTTCCAAAATTTTAGTCAATAGGAACCATTTTCGTAAATAGCCACAGACAAAAAACATGGACTGAAACAAGTGGAATCTTTCCTAAATGATGAATGTCTAAAATTGAATAAATTAATATTTAATACAAGAGACAGCCAATATCCTTTCTTCTTGCAGAGCTCCTGACCCCCTCATCTCCCGAGTGAAAGGGAATAAAGGGTTTTGGACCAAGAGAAAATGTAGAAACACGTCCTCAGCTCCATATACATCTCTCATCTCACAACTGATCTTCTAACCTCAGCAATCCATCCTCTTCCCCATAACCACTTTACCAATCCTTTTACCACACAGCCAATCCCAAACAGTTCACCCACTCCCCTGCAGCCACTGCAAGTAGTTGATCCTCTGCCTTCCTGAATTATCTATCACCAATAGAAAACGTATGCTGCTCTCCGTGCAGATCCCTGGGCCTTTTAGAACCAGGCAGGATGTAGATTGTGAAGCAACGAATTCCACTCTCTCTTCCTCATCAAACCTCACCACTCACCCCACCCACCTGTGAGATGGCATATAGTCTGTAGGGGCTAGCTACGTGGGTCTGTCCCAGTACATTTAGAATCTCTGAGTGGGACACTGGGTGAAACTTTAGTCAGAAAAGGCCATTCATTTGTTTGCTCTTCTTTTGATTCCACCACCAAATGCTCACAAGCTTCATTTAAAATCTGTTCTATTATATCTGAGAAGCAGACTGAGTGTTGTGAACCTAGCTATAGCTATCTGGATTTACTGGATGGCCTACCATCCAAGACAGGCCCATTGTAGATGCTACTAAATAGAAGAGGGTCAATATATTAATTTCAGCCCCAGCCACTGCATAGGAATCTGATGTCATAGTCTATCAGATTAATTACAGATCACAATCCAGTCTCTCTTCTTGAATTGGTAAATCCTGGTGGTCACAGAAGGGATAGACAGAAGATCGCTGCAGCATCCCTGCTGCCCCATAAGGCTGGCTACATTCCCACTTGAAGGAGAAATGGAACCTCATAAAATTACCCCACAATGATTTCTCCTTTCCCAACCCCAGTGTTTGCAAAACTGAAAATTCTGTTTGAAATCTTCACGTAAATTGGATTTTGTATTCTGCATAGGCTTGTGAAAGTCATCTACAGTTGTATTTAATTAACTACAAGTCAGAGCTTATTCAAATGAATTCATAAAAACTAACAGAAGCCTAACCTGCATAGAGCTGTCTCTTTAGATTTGCAATTAAAAAATAGATCAAGAGGATAACAGTGAGATTTACCAAAGAAAGTGTCCTCAGCTGCAAAAAGATGACTATATTGCATTTTCACTAGCGGATTCTGATGTATTAGAGACATAGAATTCAGATTTCAGCATTGTATTCATACTGCAACAATGTATTTAATTACATACTGTGCTTCTAATTAGGTGATGTTCCAGCCATTGTCATTTACATATTGCTTCAATTACAACTGAGCCATAATTTCAGTTTAATTTTAAAATTAAGTCTGAGTTCTGTAATGACTGACCGCCTACCCCTTCTACCCAGGATGTGCTAGGGAGTATTCAGCATAGAAATAAGTTTTCACTATTTATTTTTTCATTTCTCTGTGCACTCTTCTTGGTACATCTTGGCTGACTACAGCTATCTCAAATTTAACACAACATATACCAGAATCCTCATTGTGATTTGTGCAGTCCATGATAACTGAGATGTCAGCATAATTAAATCTGGAATATCTTCAGGATTCCAGGATGGATTCAGAGACTTTACAGAGAAAGATAAAGTATGCACACCACAGTTTGATTAGTGGAGGCAGTTAGTACAGAAATCAGTGCTTAACTATTTTCACTTTTTCTTAGCAGTTTTCTGCCTTCTACTGTTGTGACTAATCAAATTACAGAGTTCCATTGACCCTCCCACAACTTCCCCGTAAAATACCTTGCCAACATTAATAGGTAAAGATGACCATAAGAGACAAGACTAGAATCTCTTCACACTACAGTCCTCAGATCAAGCAGAATGGAACACAAGCTGCCCCAACATTCCCCCTAAAGGTCAAAGACAATCCCATTGTCACCCAAGCAAACTTGCCTGCAAATCTGAACCAAGCTGGAATACTGGCACAAGAAAAATGTAGTTGACAATGTTCATAATAATTATAAATTTAGCAGATGTTTGTCATTTCATTAGCATTTTAATGATACAGACATTTTACTGTGTCAAACAGATTGTTTTAAACTACTAGTAAACTTGGACAGAACTATAATTGATCTTGCAAATTCATTCATTCCCAGCAACCTGGTAGTTTTTAAATCACTGTTTTACCATATTTTAATTGTAATGGCTTTAAGAAATAAGAAACTCTTTCCACATATATGTACTATAAGGATATATTCTACAACAAAAGAGATATCTGTTCAGATTAAAATAATTAAAAACAAACAAAGATTTCCTACAAGCTTATTTCCCTGGTGTTCTGTCTATCATGTTGCTGATTTTTCCTAGTTTATCTGCTGTTGTTGCTCTCACTCCAGCTGCATGAATTATCTAGTTACATCATCGGTTTCAAGAAAAAGGCAGAGACTTTGCCAAAAATTATTAGTCTTCACCAGAAGGCTTTTACACCACTCTGAAAGATTAGAGATATAAATCCATTTTTTTATCCTAGTTGAAGATCTAGAGTGCTTCCCATTTTATTAGAATAAATTGTCCTTTCACTTCTTGCACAAATGTGCCTCAGAACAATCAACCCTTCTATAAAACAAATACTATATCTCAGATAGCATCTGTTATCATCCATGTATAGCTTCAAACTATCTGTAAATCAGACAGATTTTTTTCCACTGATTATCAAAAGCTGTCATAGTTAACTACCACCGTTTGATTTGTATGACAGCAAAAAAACCTATGTATAATTAATAGATTAGATGGTGAAAGAACTGCTGTTGTACCCTTAGTCATGGTGGAAAGCTTTACTTCAGTCAATCTCCTTTATACAACACAAGACTTCTCTCATGGCGGAAATGCAAGATTATCTGTCCCAATGAAACTTGCTGTGTGGGAATACGGAGGAGGTTAGATTACAAATCAAGCAAGTTTGCTTGGTCAACAGTCTTTCACCTCTAAAAATCTACACGCAAATCTGAGTACATCTCAGCCAGCTCTTGATCGATGAGCTTCACAAGCAGTATAGCATAGATCAGCTATTTTAAAGAATACTGGCACAGAGATGATAGCTTATATACGGTCATGCACACTACTCATCCCTATTTAGAAAGGGCTTTTTAAAAAAAAATCTAAATGTATCATTTTTCCACTCGTGTGTATTTTAATGCAGATTAAAGGTTTGTCCTTAAATGCCTTTAATTAAAGCTTTTCAAACATTCCTAGTAGGTATGCAACACCTCCCTGCACTATGTGACTTGGATCGGTGCTGTTACTCCCTCATATTAAGAAACAGAATTCCCTCACAAACTTTACAAAAAGATACATTTAAATAGTTTTTCTGAAAGAATTCCATCATGTAGGTAATTTAAGAAACAGCTACATCTTCAAAAACTGCAATTAGTTTTTGTAGGGGAACCTTAAAGCATACAGTTCAAAAGTCTTATGCTCTTCTTTTTTCATACAGGCATCTACCTACAAGTCCATCACAATCCATTAGTGATTGACCCTCAATTCTGTGTTATGCAGAGATCCAACAATGTAATCCTCAGATCCAAAAAGCAGTTCATACTGAAAGATGGGGATTTAAAGAATGGCAACGGCTGCCTTAATTGAATAAGAGATTCTGGAAGGCAAGTTTCAATTAAAAATAGAGGGCCTAACTAATTGACCTATGCCTAGTTTTGATTCTCACTGTAGATTTTTATGTAGTCTTTATTGGTGCCACATCAAGAAAATATGATCAGAACAGGAATTTGAAAAAACACCTAAGGAAGTTAGGTGCCTAACTCCTATTGACCTTCAGCGAGGGAATTTTATATTATTATATTATTTTATATTATTATGATATTATTCCCCAGGGAATTTTATAAATTCTGCTCTCACTGTAGTGACACTGACTGCCCATCCTTATCTCTTCATCCTCAAACCCTTTTACTAGTTCTAGCCATGCTAAATCACTAAGAGTTGCTATGCTTAGTGACAACTAACCTGAGCAACTTTTGCCTGCAGAAAGCGCAAATGAGTGTGATGGTAGCAAAATAGGAACTCTGAAGGATTGGGTGGATTTTGTGTTTTCTTTTCTCTCTTTCTGTCTAGTGCTGCCCTTCCAAAAGATCAGTTTAGATCATCAAAGCAACTGCCGGAACTTAGAACACACCTTCAAGGTGGACGACTTGACCATCACTCTGTGGTTGTGCACAGACTGGCTGAATTTATTCACAGGCTGCCATCATAGTGCACTCACTCACCCTCCCCTTAGATTTTAGATTGTTATCCAATGTACCTGAATTTCCCTTTAAAGGTTTAGACCCTTGAGGAGCAGACATTAGATGTCTGAAATTCTTTAAATCTCCTTTTCTGTGAAAATTCAATGTGCACCCACTTCTATGACCATTTTGCTTTCAGTACTGTTTACTAATTTGTAATATGTTCCAAAGGGATAGCTGTGTTAGTCTAGTTGAGCAAAACAAACAAGGAGTCCTGTGGCACTTTCAAAGACTAACAAATTTATTCATTGCATGGGCTTTCGTGGGAGAAAAATCACACTTTGTCAGATGCTTGAAGTTGGGGAACTTACAGAATGGGAGGAAAATAAACGCAGGGAAGTGCAAGTCATAGGATCAGGTCAGACTGTTACAGCAAATCAAAGCAGTTGTTTAGATTCAGAGCCAGACGGGTACCCAGAAGTCAACTACTACAGGAGAAGCCCAAGAAAGAAAACAGAACACCACTGGTCATCACCTACGACCCCCAAATCAGACCACTACAGCACATCATCAAGGATCAACAACCTATTCTAGAAGACGATCCCTCACTCTCTCAAGTCTAGGGAGATAGACCTCTCCTTGTTTACAGACAGGCCCCAACTCTTAAGCAGCTAATCACCAGCAACTACAGACCAAACAACAGAAACATTAAAGCAGGCACATATCCCCACAACAAACCACATCGCCAACTTTACCCACATATCTGCACAAAAGATACCGTCTCAGGATCTAATCAAGCCAGCTACTTCATCAAGGGTTCATTCACCTGTTCATCCAGCAATGTCATTTATGCCATCATGTGCTGGCAATGCCCCTCCGCCTTATATATTGGACAAACAGGACAGTCTCTGCACAAAACAATAAATGGACACAAGCCTGACATCAGAAATAACATTAAAAAACCAATAGGGAACACTTCAATCTCCTTGCTCACTCCATTGATGATTTGTTAATAGCTGTGCTCAAACAAATGGATGACAAATTGAAGCTTCAAAGAGGAGCTGCAGAATTGGAATTCATATGCAGATTTGACACAATTACCTCAGGGTTAAAGAGGGTCTATGGAGTTTTTTCTCATTACAACAGATGATTTGACCTCACCTTCCTCTATACACTGTTCCCCAATGTTTGAATTGAAACAACTGCTCTGATTTGCTGTAACAGTGTGACCTGATCCTATGAATTACACTTCCCTGCATTTATTTTCCTCCCATTCTGTAAGTTCTCCATCTTCAAGCATCTGACGAAGTGGGATTTTCTCCCACAAAAGCTCATGCAATGAATACATTTGTTAATCTTCAAAAGTGCCACAGGACTCCTTGTAGATTTTGTAATAGGAACTTTTGAACATTGTCAAAAATATTTTTGAACACTATGTTGAAGTGTTATTTAAATATAAACAATTCTGAGCCAGAGGAGGCACTGAGGCTTTCAGACTGAATAAAATTTGCTTCAGCCCCACTGCATGTACCCTGAAAAAGATCATTGCACTAGAAATAGAGCCTTATTTGAATCCTTATCTTAGGCTTGACCTCCTCCTGTGTCACTGACACATCAGGCCGTCTGAGTCCTCCAGTGACCATGGTTTGTCACTAGTTGTAGTGCTTCTTCCCAGGTAATACCTGTTCATTCAATGTCCTCTGTCACTCTCTTCCATCAGGACTTTCTTAGGTCTTCCTCCCTTTCTCTTCTCTCACTTGGATACTCAATTTAATGTGAGCTTTCTTTCTTTAATGAAATGTTTTAGCATGTCCTGCTCTGTCAGCTCCCCATGTCTCATATTTGTAATTTTTTCTTTCTATGAAAAGGGTAGTATCTTTCTCAGCCATCGGTGATGGTCAGCATCCAATCTCCTCTTCTTAGTCATTGCCATCAGCTAAGTCTCTGCTCTGTACAGTAGCAAGCTCAGTGCAATTGCATGGTATAGTCTGACCTTTAGTTTAATGTGGAGACCTCTGTTTGACCAAATGTTATTCATCCTTCCAAAAGTGTAGTTTGCTTTTCTTAATCTTGTATGAATCTCTTTATTGCAGCTACCTTCAAATGTCACCACACTATCCAGACAACACAACTTTTCCACTTGTTCCATTTCCATCCACATACATCTTTGCATCTGTCGCTCACTTTCCTACTTTCCTAATCTTTGTTTTCGCTGTATTTCCTTTCAATGACATTTTTTTCTGATTCTTGTAGCATCTCTGATGTAAGGCCAATCATTCAGTTTCATATCATTCTTAGTAAAGCAATGTCAGCAAAGTCAAGGTCATGTAATTTAGCCCTGCTAACCCATTTTACACCATTTACTATGCCTCTTGCTGCCCACTTCATCACCTAGTCTATTATTAATGCAACCTTGTCTAACTCCAGTCACATCATCAACCCACTCACCCAAGCCTGTATCCAATCTTACTGCAAATCTACTTCGATCATATAAATCATGATTATGTTGATCAGTTTGTCTGATATGTCATAGCAATATTCCACAGGGTCTCTCTGTAGATACTATAGAACATTTTCTTAAAGTTGATAGTTGATGAAAATGGATTTTTGCCAAGCAGTAACATTTCCAATGATCTGTCAAAGAGTAAATATCTGTTGAGATTATGATCTATCTGGATGGAACTCAGCCTATTTTTCAGATAATATTTCATCCACTGCTTTCTTCATTTTATTCAGCATCGTAGTAGTCAATACTTTAACCAGGATTGATAGTAGTACAATACCTCTCCAGTTTGTGCACCAAGAGATCACCCTTTTTTGGCAATGCCACAATGATACCATCTTTTTAGTCTTGGGACACTTGTTCTTTCACCCATATTTCATGTCCATGTCTTGTTAACTGCTTAGTAAGAATTTCACCTCCTGCCTTTAGTATCTCTGCTTGAATTCTGTTAACTTGAGGAGCTTTCTCCTGTTTGAGGCTTTTGATGTCTGCTTTAATTTCACTGGGTGTTATAGGTCCCTTTTCTATTTCTAACTTAACATTGGCATTTCTTGTGAATGAGTGCACAAGCATTCACTTTGGATTCTTTAATCTGGCATGGAAATCTTCTTTCCATTCTCTGGCTTGTTCTTCATGAGTTTTCAACATCTGTCCATGAGAGTTCCTTATGGGCATCAACTGTGACAGTCTTGTTCTTCCTGAGAGGTCCTTGTTCTATAAAGCTGCTTCAAGTCTCCCCTCTCTGTTGCTTTTTCTGCCTCTGTATCTTTCTCCTGAACCCAGGCCTTCTATCTTTTCTGAAACTCTTCTTCATTTCTTTGTCCTTTTCTCTATACATTGCATCAGCTTCTAAGAGTGGGGCCTGTTTTGTGCACTGTTCCTTTTTTGCTTTCAAAGCTTTCTGATAGTCAGTCACTGTTCTTGAGATGTAATTCATGCATCCATTTTTGGCAGCCCACTTCTTCCTCTGCTGTCTTGACTACCATCTTCCTCCAATTTTACCATCTGTTTTCCTGATTTTCATGAACCTGATCCTGCAAAATACTCTTTAAGTATTGGTAAGTGCAATCTGGAATCTGATCCGTTTCTTTGTTCTTGAACTTCTCTATTGCTAGAACATTTTTTAGGTCCATCTTTGTGATTTTTTTGAGTTTAAGTTGTAACATGATCACTAAAAAAAGTATGATCTGAGCCAACATCTGCTCCTCTGAGGATTCTGACATCCCTTGAAGAAATCCTGTGAATCCTCAATATACTTATTTATAGACAGCTATATGGAAAGATTTGTGTTCAAGAAAACATCATTTTTAAAAATGAGCTAATCAAATACATTTTGGAAAATAATCAACTAGGGTTCTTCCCTTCAGAGCTGAATCAGTATTAAAATACTGATCTATTATCTGGGTCCCTGCTGCAATAGCCATCATTATCTACTTGCATTAGGAGCTGGTATTTCATACAAATATAGTGAACCCTTGCAGGTCACCAAATCTAAGTATTTATATGATTCTCATTACCACAGTATCTGAATTCCTTCCATGTATTTAAATCTAGAAATAATCTCTCCCTTCCTGCCTCCCTCCCTCGTCTGATTAGTTTATAGGCTTTGGGGATTTTCTGTTTGTTTCCTTATTTGTGATTATAGTGTTGTATGTTTCTGAGCATATCTCAGAGAGGGAAAGAGAGAGAGAGAGAGAGATTATTGAGAGAAAGCTAAGTCAAAGAAATGAATTTTGTATTTAATTCTGCAAATGGCGAGGTGCAGGTATCACAATATTGAAGCAAGGCCCAGTTTTAGAAGTAGTGCATTAAAAATCTTCAGAAAACTGAACTTGGAGACTTTTCCCTCCCAAAACAAAATGCTATGTGAATAAATCTACCAGATTGCTTGCTTGCTTCCTTTCTTGGACACACTCAGCAGAACAAATGTTAGTGCTTGTTATATGCTACCATGAGGCTTTCATGATTTGTCAGAGCTAAAGGAGAAACAATGACTTTCAAGACCAATTCTTTATCTGAATTTCCCAAAGGGCAAATTAACATGATCCTGAGAGAGCAGCACTGCCCAGGCAACACAACTTATTTTTAAAAATAACTTCTGAATCAAAACAGCAGTGTGTAAGAGACACTTCCATTGCCTCCCACTGACAATAGGAAAAATACTAAGCACTTCATATCTCCAAAGCACTGTGCAGACTAACTAATACATGAATGAGTTCCCTCAAGAGTCAATAAGATTACCACTAAACCTTTGTGATGCATACATAATTTGAAATCTCATTCCTCTCAAATCTTATTCAAACATCAATGGAACAGTCAATTCTTCCTCTAACATATGAAGTGATCTGAAAAATATAAAACAATTGCATGGACACACATGGCTACCTATTTAACACTGGTAGAATTGTCAAAGGTGGTATTTCAAAAGCCAGTAGGAATGACTTTACTCTTTCAGAGTGGTTACTAATGGCTATTGGGTACGATATGATTAGCAGAGAACCCACTTACCCAAAGATCAGTAGACAAGGCAAGCCACAGAAACATTTTATTTTAGTCTGTATCTGACTATCCATAGGAACAAAACTAGAGAAATTGACACAAACATTTTGGATCTCTGTAGGTTCTAAAGGGTTTCATCTTTTTGATGTAACTGCTGGCACAAACTCTGCATGCATTTCATGTGGCATGAGATATTTTATAAGCTGTAGGAATGCTATAGTTACACAGGACTCTGTTGTTTACCTATAATAGTGCTCTAACTTAACTTCACATAAAAAAGAAGCCAGACTATGAAAATCATTCTGTCCCTAGAAATGCAAATGTCAATATTTCCATCATCAATCAGCCACAAAAAAAATGAAGAATCCTATTTAATACATATAATCAAAATATATGCATACTCTTCCTCTTCTTCCAAGTCAGAGGAAATCAGATGCTTTGAAATTAAATGTTTCTATATATCAAATATATAGGATTTATATATATATAGGTGTTTAGGATTTCTCTTAAACATGCCATATAGACCCAGAGTGAAATCCTGGTCCTTTTGCATTGAATTGGAGTTCTGACTTAAGATCATGCCAGGATTCCACCCGTTACTCACTTTTCCACACTATATTAGGGACTGTAAACAGCTCGCAAAGAATTTAAGTTTATAATGAAAAAGTTTATAGTAGATATGTAGGATTTATCTGGATATTGATTATGCAATTGAGAGATACATAATAAAAATTTCTGAAGAGTCCCCAGAATAACTAGGTTAGCTAAAAATGGCCATAAGTAAATAATTTACATGACAGGACAACACATTTTCATTCACTTCATGTCTACGGAAATTCTGATGAGGCTTTCAATCTGGAATGTTGTGTCTACAAAATATACAGAACAATGATTTACCCAGTCCCCTTTCCAATATCAAACTTGCAATGTCAACAGCATGTGACCAGCATTCCATCAATAAAAATGTTCTGAGCTACTGACATCAGGAGGAGCAGGATGAAGACCAATATCTTAAATTATTTAAACATAATATAAAGGATAACACTATAACTAGATTCTAATGACCTCCTTAGTTTAATTAGAAAAGCACTGCATGCTGAGAAATAGGGCCCATTTTTAAGACCTAGCCCTACAAGAATTATACACATGCTTAACTTTAAAGAGGAGTAATCCCACTGATATCAATGGCAGTACTCACCATCCTTAAAATTAAGTGTCTGAGCAGCTCTGTGTGAGATTGGGACATTTCTCACTAGAATACTGAGCTGTTTGTAGCATTGTAGTCATGTTAGTCCCAGGCTATGAAAAAGACACGGTAAGTGAGATACCACCTTTTTTTGGACCAACTTCTGTTGGTGGAAGATATAAGCTTTGGAGCTTCAGAGACCAGACCTGAAAAAGCTCTTTGAAGCTCAAAAGTTGTATATTTCATCAACAGAAGTCAGTCCAGTAATAGGAATTATCTCACCTAATTTGTCTCTCTAGAATACTGAGGACTGACTGCACCATTTTCATTTCTGTGAATTGTTAAGATTTTTTTCTCCTCAATAGAATTTTCTCCTTTAAATCCCTTTTGACTGAAGGAAATTTTTCCATTTAAAAAACACGTATAGAACAAACAGATCATGAATACTATGCATACAGTTCATGTGTAGAGCTATTCATGAAAAAGATGATGTTTTCAATCAGTCAAAATATGTATAATGTACACACACACACACACAAATACTCAATAATGCATGAAAGACACTCTAAGAATTTGTTCCCACAAGTCTCTAGAATTCAGTATATGTATCAAATATTAGAAACAGGAAAAAGAAAACCAGATGTCTACCTTAAAGCTTTTTCTTATTAAAGAAAAATAGTACTTCCAATATTTTAGAGGCAATGAATCAACATTAATCAAGAAAAGCTTCATTGACGCTTGTAACTCTTTTACATGTTAAATAGCTTAAAATCAGGGCCAGCCTTAGCGATAGGCAAGCTAGGCAGCTGCTTCGGACTGCCGATTTTAGGGGCCACCTAATTCCGCTGGAGCCGGTGCCTGCCATTTAAAATTTCTCGCCCTGCTCCACTCCCAGGCACGTAGCCTAGGGTGGAGCAGGGCGGGAAATATATACAGCTATTGGCTTCGCCTCCGCCCTGTCTCCAGCTCCAGTCTCCGAGGCCCGACTCCACAGCAAGATAAGTGCTGTGTGGGGGAGCCTTGTGGGTTGGGCAGGAAGGGTGTGGGGGGGGACAGTGGAGCCAAGACAGCTCGGTGCAGCCGGGCTCGGGGCTGCCAGGCTGGGGGCGGCCAGACGCGGGTCTCAGGGCCGCTGGGCTCGGGGTGGGCGGGCGCAGGGCAGCCAGGCTTGGGGTGGTGCGGCCCGGGGCCACCAGGCACGGGGCAGCCCAGCACGGCTGGGCTCGGCATGGCCTGGCAAGGGGCAGCCCCTTGGGGACTGCCAAAAATAAATTTTCCTAGGGTCACCAATTGTCTAAGGCTGGCCCTGCTTAAAATCAACAATAAACATAATCTTGGACTTTGTATTATAAATACCAAACGGGGCAAAAATAGCTTCCATTCAATTAGAATTGAAAAATGTATTTTCACCTCTTCATCTGAAATAATCATTTTAAAATTGTTAGGTCACAGCTCTTTGAATAACCTTCGCAGCTCCTATATCTTTATGACAATCTGTTCAAATTCTGAGCTGCAAATTGTGTAACCCATATATTATTTTTCTCTCTCTAACCTTTGTTATGCATGTGCTCCTAACCAATATAAATTACAGAAGAGGAGGAAATACTAACACCATATAAAATTTCATTTTGGCAACTGCTGTACTTTACTGTTTCACTCATTTCTTTTTTCAATATTTATATTTCCAAGTCAAATGAACCCTACAAACACCATTATAATATCAGTGCATATTTATTAGCACTGGCTGTTTGTCAAGCTTAAGCAATTAAATAAATTAAGAAGCTTCCTTCACTACATTAAGAAGAAATGTGCTGGCTGCAATACAACTGTGATTTGCTTTTATATGTAGGTTGCATGGAAATATTTGTCATTTGTTTCTCTACAAAGCTAATTTTGCAAACTTCTAAAACAAACGAAGTTATGTAATTGGAAAGTAGTGTTGCATGTTATAATCTAGCACAGTATATTCTGCTGCACTGGATCGCACCATTCTAAACAAACACTATTTGTTGACTGTTAATATATGCAGTACTCGTAGGTCCTATGAGCAAAATCTTGGCTCTACTGAAAACAATTGGAGTTTTGCCATTGACTACAATAGGTTCAGGATTTCACCCTCTATATTTGTGACTCTTCAGCTTATTCCTAAACAAAGATTACCATGCACAGAACTGGCTAAATTCTTGATCTCAGTATGGCTGCTTTGAATTGTTCCAGGACATAAAGCCAGAAAGCTAATCAAACCAGTCAGTGGAGGAGTCACTCAGAGTAGAGAAATTCACAGGGGATGCACTGCTACCCCAATCCCACAAAAGGGGACAGCCTAGAGAAAGGAAATGTAGCCAGGCTGTCCCTCTGCTGTTGCAATTCCCAACTGTTAAAACAGCCTTTGGGACCAGAGATAGCTTGGTGTAACAAACCATTCCTTAGGCTGCTCTGGGATGAGATGGGGCCAGCATCTTTGGCCCTGCAGCTTCTCTCGCCCATGATGCAAGTCCTCCCATTCTAGACTCCTCTGGTTGAAGGAACTCTGTCTCAACAGGTCCAGTTGCTTCTCCAGTTGCTACATGCATTCGAGGACTCCTAATCTATGCCTCTACCTAAGACCCCACTGTCCTCCTCAGAAAGTCCTGGTTTGTTCAAGCCTCTGTCTTCTCTCACATCTGCAGGCCTCCTGAACAAACTGGGTTATCTTCTACTAATCCTCCTCTTCTTGCTGCTACTCCTTTTCCCCTTCCTCTGGACCCCCCTTTCAGCAGCGAGCTGGCACAGCTCCTCTGCCTATCCTAGTGCTTTGGGAGGGATTGGAGGGGGTATTGGAGATACAGAAAGGTTCTAATAATTGATACAACATTTTAAAAGGACTAGATATGTGATCAAATCACTGAAATAAGAATGACAGCAAACTGTAAACAGATTGTTAAATTATACAACTACTAAATTAGCAAGTTTCTTTGAGAGAAGGAAAAAAGAGGAAAAACTTGCTTTCATACTTTATACATTCTTGTCCATATTTATCCCTTTTGTGATTCCAATGACCTCAGTGGAGCTATATCAAGGATTAAATGTCCATGCTGTCTACTATATTTTCAGGAAAAGATTAGATTAACCAATAAACAAACCTCCACTCCCCCCCAAAATAACAAAAGACAAATATTGTAACAGAATACATTCTTTTATTTTATCCTAAATTAAATTTCCCAGGTATTATATTTATGATGGGAGAAAACCCCTGCGAAATAAGGAATAATGCTTACCTTACTTTAGAAGATCATAGTCCATGACCACTTCAGAATATATGTGGTATTAGATTTAGAGATAAATAATTCCTTCATTTCATCAGGGTTCTTTTGTAATGTTTAGTGCTAGGAGACAGCAGCAGGCAAGTGATAAGGCTGAACAAATCATATGTACTGTAATTGCTGCTTAGCTCTAATTACTGTTGAGGACAGTGTTTGCAACATGATTCCAGAGGGAGGATAGTCTACTTAATGACATCATCAGACCAAATATAATCTAAAAGACTGACTATATATTTTAAGCATTTCTGGAGACAGTTATTAAGCTGTTGGAAAGTTGATACTATTCTTATACAGATGAAAACTTTAGCTGTGCATATTTGTGACTTGTTTTTAAAGATTTTTTAATGAAACATAGTATCTGCTCCAAATCATGGCCATTTTAGGTGAAGTAGGAGTGAAGAATGCCAGGAACTGCTGAGTGAACATAAGCAGGTGGGGTAGTGGGTAGGGTACTGGTCTGGAAATTAGAAGATCTGAATTGTCATTACTGTCTCTGCCACTAACTTGCTGTGTGACCTTCACTTCACCTCACCTGTGTTCAGATCAGGAATGGGGCCTACATCAATTACTATTTGTAATTTTAAAAAAATAAACACAGAATTTCAGTTCTGAACCTAAGCTGTACAACACCATCCCTTTATTGCCAACCATGAAAAAATCCTAGTGAAAGACTTGGTGAAAAGCTAAACTACACACCATGCTGGTAAACTTTAATGAAGACTACTCTGTAGTAGACGTTTCATTAGAGAAATTCATCTTACTTTGGAAGCAACTGTCTGCTTACCATGCCAGAACAGGAGAAGAAGTCCTGACACTATAATGTTTTTATGTGAAATCAATTTGGGCAAGCCCACCCTCAGCTAAATTCAATAAATGAGAAGCAGCAACTTTTTTATTTTATGGTGCTCTCGGCCCTCTTTAACCAGTGCAAGCAGTTCCACCAGACCCTTACCTCCTGGAAGAAGGCCTGGATGGTGCTGATATACGAGAAAGGCAAGAGAGAGAACCCTAGCAACTGGAGACCCATCTCTCTCTAGTTCACCAACTACAAACTGTATGCTAGCTGCCTAGCAGCCAGGATCACAGATTGGTCCGTGAACAGAGGAGCCATCAGCTCTGTTCAGAAGGGCTTCGTGTCCTGTGAAGGCAGCTATGAGCTTAACTTCATCCTCCAAACCGCCATCCAAATGGCCAGGAGGGCACAGAGGCAGTGTGCAGTGGCTTGGCTCAACCTGGCTAACACCTTGTGGTCTATGTTCCACCAACCTATCTTCTCCACCCTCGAGGAGTTTGGCATGCCCAAAGACTTCCTCCAGCTGCTCTGGGAGCTGTACGATGGGAGCACAACCACCATCCCCTCGGTTGAGAGGGAGACTGAAGAGATCTTGATCCAGAGAGGAATGAAGCAGGGCTGTCCCCTCAGACCCATCATCTTCAACCTTGCCATGGAGCTGCTAATTTGAGCTGTCCCCAACTGCGCAGGAGGGTTCAATCTCCTTGGGAAGAGAGTTAACATCCTGGCCTATACAGATGCCCTGGTCCTGACTGTGTGCCTCCAAGGAAATGCTCAACCTCACAAGCCAGACTTCCAACTGAATAGGGCTGCACTTCAACGCCAAGAAATGTGTGCTCCTCCACATCGATAGCAGCAGTGACCTCGACAGTCTCAGGTGACCTCATTCCACATCCAGGGCGACTCCATAAACTCCCTTGAGTAAGGGCAGGCATACCAGCACCTGGGCGCACCGATGGGCTTCCACGTCCAGCAGATCCTCAAGGACACCATCAAGGAGATCCTACAGGATGCTGCCAAGATCGATGACTCCTGCTAGCGCCTTGGCAAAAGATCAATGCCCTTAATTCCTTCCTGATCTCCCACATCTTGTACATCCTGAGGGGATCAGCCATGGCAAAGGTGTCCCTCAACAAGGCCAACAACATCATCACGCAGTTGATGAACAGGTGGTTGTTCATCCCTGGCCTTTCTGAGTCTGACATGCAGTGAGTTTGGAATATTTCTTTCCAGCTTGTGAAAATTTTGATCTCACAGTCAACAACAAGACGACAGAAGTGATATACCAACCTGCACCAGGGAAGCCTTATCTAGAACCTACTATCACACTGAATGGCCAACCCCTCAAGATGGTAGACAAATTCACCTACCTTAGCAGTCCACTGTCAGATGCAGTTCAGACTGATGAGAAAAACCAATGCTGGAATTGCCAAAGCAAATGTGGCCTTTGGGAGCGTACAGGCATTAGTCAGACAAAACAAAGGTATATAAAGCCATCATGTTGTCAACTTTGATTTATGCGTGTGAAATCTGGATGGTATATATCCACCATGTTATGAAACTGAATCATTTTCATATGGCTGTCTGAGGAAATTGATGAAGATAAGTTGGCAAGACAAGTTCCAGATACTGTAGTTCTCATATAGACATGTATTCCAAGCAGCCTTCCTCTTTTGATGAAATCACAGATGAGATCTACAGGCCATGTCAACAAAATGTCAGATGAGCAATTGCCAAAGAAGATCTTTATGGTGAGAGCTAAAGGAGGAAAAGCACACTCAGGAGGCCAGAAGAAACATTTTTAAAAGTCTCCCTCAAGTTATCCTTGAGGCTTTTCAACACTGACTCAGAATTTTGGGAAGATCTTGCTTAGGATCGTTCTGGCGAAGTCTCGTCCCTATTGGAGCCACAGTTTATGAGTAGTGGAGAGCTACTGAGGCAGAGCAGAAGCACCAGCAGTGTAAATCTTGTAACAGCAGCATTTCTGTTGTTAATCAAGTAATCCATAGGGGCATCTCTTGTTTAGTGTACCACAGACAGTTCAAAGCTCAAATTGGCCTGATTTGTCACTCACAGAAACCAAACTCACCAGTGATGTCATGGTCACCTTTGAACTCGACAGATGAACAAAAATGCTGTGGATTTAACATCTTATAGTTATAGTAGATACATATCCTTTGTTAGAGTAAATGTTCACCCAAATAATGATGTGCTTTTACACTTGAACTTTAATAGCTGTAAAATAATTGAAAACCAGAGTAACCAGTTGTAGTCACAGAATTCCTGATTTAGGCACAAGTCCTGCAATACGCTCCAAGGCTCTCCATAGTACAGAGTTCTGTCTATGCACAGTTCATTGCAGAATCTAGGGCCTAAATTACTTATAATCCTTTTGCATCAGAATGCAACAGATTTTGTTCAAGTCTAACAAAAACTCCACAAAAGCATGCCTTCTCTTGTGAACAGATTTTGTCTACACCAGTTTTTCTGAAAATGTGTTCTGCCAGGGAATGACTAACATACATGGAGTTGGGGGGGAGGGTTAATTTAGCTCACTGTATTTGATCAGAGCAATGTCCCAAAATAACTTCTCCTGTTCATATACTCAAATTGCACACTATTCTTAGTGATAAATAAAAGTGTGTGACAATTTTAATCACTCATTCCAGCTCTGAATGTAGCATACTTTATCCCATAGAAATAAAGAAATAATTTGTTTTGATTGACCTCATAGCAAATGGCTAATTCTTCTCTTTCATTGCCAGAACAATTGATACTCATGTGTGTGTGTGTGTGTGTGTGTGTGTGTGTGTGTGTGTGTGTGTGTATATATATATATATATATATATATATATATATAAGTGCATTAATTTTAGCTCTTAGCAAGGGAAATAGACTTCTATAAATATACCACATGGACAGGCCACTAAAAAGGACATAGTTTAATGGCTGGCACAAGCAGACAACCAAGAGAGAGTATTTATTTTTACTATGCTATCATTTACACAGTCTATTGAAAGATGGAAGACCTGCAACACCCTGAATTCAAGATATACTGCAGACATTCAGCCCCTCTCAAAATCAGGCATTTAAGTCCTGTGTACACTTCAAAGTTCGTTTGAATTTAGGTAGGGGTGAATTTCAAGTGCAATAGCTATTCCAGATTAACCCTACATGTGGACAATCTTATTCCTAAATAAGAGTGCCTTCTTCTGCTTTACCTTCATCCATTTTATGGACTGATTACTTAATTAATTAATTTCAAATGGAAACAATGCTTTTTAAAGAAAACACCAAAGAATTTAATATATAAAATTCTCTATTGCAACAATCAGTTTAAGAACTCAAACAGAAAATCCCAAATCCTAGAAATTTAACCTGAACTTTGATTTCTTGGGCATATATTTTAAAACTTATTCTCACATAGCTTTATATCAGGACAGCCTCAACAGTGATATCCCTCCCACTGGCCTACACCACCTATAGAGCCCTGCATCGATACTAACATGTGGATCTGCAGCCACTCAGTATCAACCTGTATCTGATCCAGGATCCGCATGCTGGGTTTTATGTTTATTCGCATCCACACCACCCCTGCCTCACAGCAGCTCCTGCTCTGACTATAAAAGCAGAGCATCTGTCTGGCTGCTGGGAGAGTGGGAAGGAGGCAGTTGCTGGGGCTCCTAGGCTATGTCTACACTAGCAAGTTAGTTCGAATTAAGGAAGCTTAATTCGAACTAACTAAAGCCATGGCTTCACTAGGTTTTAATTAGTTCGAATTAAGGGCTTCCTTAATTCGAACTAATAAATTCGAATATACTATTCGAACTAAGGGTTAATTTGAACTAGTTAGTTCGAATTAACCAATGTGGACATGTTAGTTCGAACTAATTGCTTAGTTCGAACTAGCTGGCCCATTGAACTCAATGCAATTCGCTAATTCGAACTAAGCAAGTGCCATGAATGGCACTTACATAGTTCGAACTAAATTTTGCTAGTTTGAATTAAGTTAATTAGAACTAACTAAAATTAGTTCGAATTAGTTAGTTCGAATTAACTAATTCGAACTAACTTTAGTAAGTGTAGACATAGCCCTAGAGTCAGAGGTGGGACTAGCCACGAAGCTGAACTCCCATGAGAGACTCTCTCTGATTGGCTGGCAGACCACAAACAAAGCTGAGCTGCGATTGGCTGGAGCGCTTCCTTTGTTCCCTGATTGCTCACTGCTCTCTGCAGCTGCGGCAGAGGCAGCAGCTGCAGCAATTGCACCCTGGGCAGATAAAAATAGAATCCATATCTGACCTCCAATTCGCAACAGCGGATCTGTGACTATCCGCAGCGCATCCATGGATGCAGATACCCACGGATCTGAAGCAGATACCTGCAGATCAGCAGGGCTCTAAACATCAGAGATAAATTGTCCAATCAATGTTATTCTTTCTTCCCCCCTAGTTTTCATGCTGGAATCTTGTGGGTTGAAATATTATTTCCCACCATGCCTCCCCACCCCTCAACCACACAAAGATGTTGTGAGATTAACAAAATTGAAACTTGCTTTTCGAGATCTTTTGATCTTTAAATGCAATGTAAAATACCTGAACATTCTTTTTAAAAATTAAATACTATACCACTGATGCTAATTCTTTCGATAAGCGGGGCTCCAATAACAATTCATTCTTCCAAATCAGAAGTGATGGAAGCACTTTACTGAACACAAACGCCAGCATGTTGGTGAAGGTATAGGCTGACACACAAATATTTTTAAAGAATAATATGTATGTGTGCAAAATTCATAGGGGATACAGCTCAACCGTGTCACTTTTCTCCCTGCATCCTCCCTCCCTTGTTGCCAATGATCAGCATTGCAGAGAGAGAACTGTGGCAGCAAAGGTAAATGTATATCCACTAAGGTCTTTGTTGTTCCTAAAACTTGTATGTGCTTTGAAAGATAGATTTTGTAGGTATCCATGGGTCTTGAACCACAGATCCTCAGGCAACCTTTACATCCTAGTCACCATCCAGCAACTTGCTAGTAACTAGTCAACTCAGTGGTTAGCGGAACCGTGATCCCACCAGAAAATCCTGCCCTGATTGGAGAAGTACCTGCCCCATTGATTGGTCTGGCTCCACTATTTAAGTCAGGAGAAGCCCGAGAAGTTGTCTGTGCAAGTAGGTGAATTTCTGATTGGCTACTACATTGGACCCAGCTTCCTTGCCTGACTCATCCCCCAGTTCCTGCTTTCCTGACATATCTTGTTCTTGATCTCTGCAACCCAGGCCTCCAACTCCACCCCTGGCCCTTGGCTTGACTCCAGCTTTGACTGATTCCTGATTCTGTTACTGAATGGAACAACCCGTAAAAGCAGGAGACTGTTCAGCCTTGAGTTATCCTGGTCCAAAAAGGGAAAGACTCATGGGAAGTGACAGCCAGGGGAGCTGGAAACCTGGGAGTGGGTGCCTTTGTTGTACCACAGAGTGGCAGTATGTGCAACTGCCCTGAATTGGGACAGAAGTAATAGGGCAGAAGTATACTTCTGAGACAATAGGGCACATTGCATTTAGTGAAAGAGTTACGAGTGCTTCACTTACTGAGATTCACATTTGTTGGCTGATCAAATAATCTGCAAACTAAGATGCAAAACAACAATCATTTGTTATGGTCAAATAGCTATATTTGATAGCCAGCCACTTTAATTTTGCACTTTTGGATACTGTAATTGCAAAAATCTTGATTTTAAATATAACGGGTTCAGTTTTTTTCAAGAACTTTCCTCTGTAATTAACACAAATGTAATTGTTCACTTAACATAATTGCTTCAAAAGTACAAAAAACTGCTGTTTGAAATATTGACAGTCTCCTATTGGCAGACTGATGGGCCGCATAATCCTTAATGGATCAATAGTCCTTTGTATCACTATGCAGATAACTGACAAAATAAACAACAACATGTTTAGGAACATTAAAAAACCTATATAGTTAAGTTCCAAAGGGGGAGCTGTGTTAGTCTATTGCAGAAAAACAAAGAGTCCTGTGGCACTTTTAAAGACTAACAGATTTATTTATTGCATGAACTTTCGTGGGAGAAAATCCCACAGCATCTGACGAAGTGGGATTTTCTTCCACAAAAGCTCATGCAATGAATAAATCTGTTAGTCATTTAAAAAGTGCCATAGGACTCTGTTTGTTTTTAAAAACCTATGTTAAGGACTCTCATTTGTGTTTTACTGGTACACTAGGATATTAAAGCTCTTTCATAACTATTACACTCTGTTGTTTCAGTGCCCAGTTGGGGCTTCTTTATTATATGAGTTATTAACATGATAGTGTAAAAATATATTTCAATGGCACATTTATAATACAAGTGGGGACTATAACAATTAAATACCTAACTTCTGGGTTCTTAAATTACTGACAATAGAATTAATGGTTCCTTAGGAATCATTTCAGTCTATCATTAAGTATATTTTAAATGGGTATTTTAAACTTCCATATTTTTTATATTATATTATATTAAAATATATATATATATATATTACCAACATGATATACTAACTGTTTTGGCCTCTCTGGAACACTATCTAATCTCAAGGTATTTAAAATCTTGGGGAATGGCCTTTCTCTTGGGGTTACACCTGGGCTGCTGGAGACACTGTCTGGGGACAAGTGAGGTTTTCTGGCTATTGGGATCCTGGACAGGTCAAGATACCTGGGAGGAGCTAGTACTGAGTTGAATCTGCATCCTTAACCTGCCCTCATGAATGTACTAGCAGTGGAGAAGAAGGGTGACACAGAAAAGTCAGGCCAAGGAAGCTTATATTTCCCATGCAGTTCTGATTGAAACAATGGATTTGTTATTTTAATTCTGCTACAACCTCCCCTTATACTTTCTTCTTCTTGCTTACCTTTATGCTGCTTTTCCTGGTGAGGGCTGTGGTGGCAGCATGGACAGTAGGGAGGACCAGACCTCCCTTCCTTTCACAACAGGTTCCAGCTCTTTCTGAGGAATTCTCAGGCCAGTCAGGAGGGAGAATCCTTCCAGTGTTTTCTAGGTCAGCTCCTCCCAGTGGGACATGCCCAGTATACTTCCAAGGGAAGCCTACCAGGGGCACCTTACCAAGTGCCAAACCACCTCAGCTGACTCCTCTTCATCTGTAGGAGGAGCGGCTCTAGTCAGACTCTCCCCAAAGCTGAGCCCCTTACCTGTCTTTGAGAGTCAGCCTAGCCATCCTGCGGAGAAACCTCGTTTTCACGTCTTGAAACTATGATCTCATCCTTTCAGTCTTTACCCAAAGTTCATGGCCATAGGTGAGGATGGGGACATAGATTGAACTGTAAACTAAAAGCTGCATCCAAAAATTTAGCTCTCACTTCACCACCATGGACCTGTACATCACCACTGCTGTCAGTGATCCACTGGTCAATCTCATACTCCTGTTTATTATCACTCATGAACAAGAGTGCTAGATACGTCAACTCTTCCACTAAGGGCAAATGCTCCTACTTCCATGGAGAGAGTGCTCCATTTTCTTCTGGGAAAGAACCATGACCTCTGATTTGGAGGTGCTGAATCTCATCCCAACCACTTCACACTCAGCTGCGAAGCACTAGAGTGCGTGTCAGAAATTATAGTCTGAAGAAGCAAGAAGGACATCATCATCTGCAAAAAGCAGGGATGCCATCTCAAGTCCCCATAACGGATACACTCCCCAACATGATATCCAGTCCATAAAGATCACAAACAGGAGTGGGGACAGGACACACTATTGGCAGAGTCCAATGCACACCTTGAATGAACTCAACTTAATGCCGAAAATTACATTACACTTTACTGATCATGTTTCTAAATTCCCCTCAACACATGCCTTCCTGAAATCCAGTGGCCATGAACCAGTTGAACCTTATGGTGAAACTTTTGCTCTTGGCTGCTGCAAGATCATTAATTTGACATTCGCAGGCAGTTCTTCCCTGATAGTAACAAATAAATCTATAAAGGCTTCACATGGGTTGGCTGTCTTCTGTGTAACTTAGCAAGAGAAAAATGCTTATTTTCTCATGAAGTCCAAAACCCAAGAAAAATAAATAAACTAACTATACCATAAAAGTTGTTTACTCTTCATTTAACGTTTTTCTTTTATATTTTGCTTCTCGCAGCTGTTCTGCAAAGAGCTTCATCTCCAAGTTCTCCCATTTGTAGCTGTTATTCTAGAAAAGAATTTCTAGAGGCCAACAGGTCAGGGCCTATTAAGATAGGCACTGTACAGACCTAGAGTAAATAATAATCCTTGCTCCAAAGAGTGGGCAGTCTAAAAGTGAATTAAATACTAATGATTTTGTGAGTAAAATTCTACTTACAAAAATGAATGTCAATAAGTGGGATTTAGCTTTTTTTCCTTCTACAGTGCCACAAAAGTTTCATTTTTCTTAAGTGCTATGCAGTTTGACAGATGAAAACAGCTTTTCACTTCTAAGGAAAACTAATCAGATCACATTAATGAAAACTGTAATGTGACATTTACTATGTACTTTCATGAAATTCTACAATGCATGATTTGAATAAGTGCACTGAGTAGGCTTATATCAACTCTTTCTGTGAGGGAAAAGATCACGTGGTCAGTGCGCATACAAAATTACTGTACACATTCCATTAGGTGTGTGAGTAATCTAGCTTTTTGATAATTGGTAAAACAAAATACTAAGTTATTTTCCAAATATTGTATACCAATTCAAATATCCTCTCATCAGACCTTGCGTTAGGAATTAAAATTTTCTTATAGATGAGGGGTTGGCAGATTCCACCAATATACTAGGAAGGCTGTTCTTGGAAGAGTTACATTTTGTCCATCAGGTCCACAAACCAGCAATGTCCCAGTGGAATCTGTTAACGAGCAGCATTATTCTAACTTGATCTTCCTGTATGATTCCATACGCCTTTGGGAACTATGGGTGACATTGTTACAACGCCCCTTCCACCCCACATTAGCACAAAAGAGATTTGTTGGTATTAGATTGAGTGACAGCTCCCTGACTCCCCAATTTGGTAGCCAGCCCAATAAGCTTCCTAGGACTCTGCCTGCCCTTTTATCTTGAAGGGAACACCTGGTACATCCTTGTCCCCGAACTATCTGGAAGAGCATTCCATTGCAGTTTCCAGCCTGTCAGTGGACACTCAAAGGATATGTCTACACTAGCAATTTAGGTCGACTTAAGGACCCTTAAGTCGACCTAAATTACTCCATGTCCACACTGGGCTTTCATTAAGTCAACTTAAGAAATTCCTTAAGTCAATTTAATGAAAGCTTAAGTTGATTTAATAACTACCCCTCCTTAGGTCAACTTCAGCCTTAAGTTGACTTTTTAAGTCGACTTAAGGACAGTGTGGATGGGGAGTAGCCCTTAAGTCGACTGTATTAAGTCGACTTAATGCCAGTGTGGACGCCTATGTCCAATGTTAAGTCGACTTAATAAAGTCGACTTAAAAGGAGCTACTTTGTTAAGTTGACTTAATAAGGTTAACTTTGTTGACTTAAAGTTGATCTTATTAAGTCGACTTAACGTTGACTTAACTTTTTCTAGTGTAGACATACCCTTAGAAATTACCAAGTTTGTTATTTCCAAAGAGACAGGATATACACCAGCTTGTTAGCTCAGCTTAGGATTCACATTTTACTGTAACATATTGCAGTGGGCTAAATGTATAGTAAAACCAAGAATAAGTTTATTGATAGAGGATAGAACGTTAAGTGATAATAAGCAAAGATAATAGAAACAGAAACTGGCTACAAAAAAGCCCAAAGTATAACATGCTATCTAGTGACTAAAATACTTAGCAGACTACAGTCCTCGTCTAAGGCAATTTTCTTACCTATACCAGCTCTTATCACGAACCCACACAGCTGTGCACTCACCATTCATGGATGTAAAGAGCACTGACCTTAACCAAATGTCTTTTTGCTTCTCCTTATATTTCCAATGTTTATTGTCTTAGGCTTAGTCTAAGTGGCTTGCATATCTTTCATTGACTTCCTAATGTCTACTTACTGTGGCATCCCCACTACACTGTGCTGATGGGAAATGCTCTCTCATCTATGCAGCGTTAATCTTTTTGCAGGAGTGGATTAATGCTGTCGACTTCCAGATCGATTAAGCCAGTTTCCACTGCCGCTCAATTGATCTCGAAGAATCGATCCAGCAGCACCGATGCCATCAAAATAGACACACCTTCAGTAACCAATGGCAGGATCACTTCCTAACCTCATGTTAATTTGTTCCTCCCATTTACTACAAATGCAAATGAACTGCCCAAGGTCTCTAGCATCCGTATGCTCAATTTACATTAGAGACTGGGAAATAACTATCCTCCCTCTTGTCTGGGTGGAAATCTATTTCTCCCTTTGCTTGGTTGCAGATTTTAAAGCATATTAGTAAGTATTCATAATTGCTCATATGGTGTTAATACACACATTTCACAATAGTATTAATGACCAGTGTATCACTGGCTTTCATTTGATATCTCACACAACAATCTTTGTGTTAGGTCTCGTGGGTTTGTCAGGTTTGATAGGAGCTGCCGTTACACCAGTATATTCTTTGCCAGAGGCCACTGAAGGGCTCTAAGGATCGCATTTCCAATTTAGTGCCTGCAAAATAACACTTGATATTTCATAGGGCATTTAGGCCCCTACATGCTTTAGAAATTATGGTCATGATTTAACTCTGACTTACTCCAGCTTCTCCCTGAAAAAAGCCAGAGGCCCTGGTAGCGGATGCCCTACAGAAAAGATCAGAGTTGCACAATTGCCCATAGAGGATACAGCCAGGATTCCAATGGGCTGTATTAATTCAGCATACTCTAACCAACCTCCAGCATAGCAGGGATTCTAAGGAGCTCCAGGTATTTTGAAACTGCCCACCCTTAAGTGTAAACATTATCTATTCACACATAGGTAAGATTCCTCATTGGACTGCAGCAGGCCCTAGTAGCAGAGAATGGTGGAATCTGTACACACCCACACAAACCTATCCGAGTGACTATGAAGAGAGCCCTATATATGTTATTATGATCTTGAAAGCATGTATTTTTCACCAATAGAAGTTGTTTCTGTAAAAGATATTACCTCACCTACCTTGTCTCTCTCTGTATTAGGGATCGTTCCACCCATTATTGAAAATAGACAATTCTGAGGTAAAATGTAGCAACACTACGCACAACAGTATAGGATGGGGAGTCATGTATCTATTTATGAAAGTAGAACATAATAATTTGAGTTGAAATTTAGCCAGGCGCCTGGGATTACCACTGTCTCTCGTCCCCTTCTCTCCAACAAAAGATCTTTAATGATGGCATGAGATCAAGGCATCAGTTTTGTATCTTATCTAAATGATAGCAAAAATGTACTGGCACACAGTGCACTGAAAGCCTTCCATGGTCAATGTATATGTATTTAACAGAGATAAAGCTTGGCAGAATGGAAGTGTAAGACAACTGCCCCAGGACACAAGGAATTTCTTCTATTGATTGTCGCAGAATACTAAGGTGATAAGAGTCTTGAATCATCTCTTACCTAATCACCTCTTCAAAACTACTTGTATTTCCAATAGAACATACATTTACTGTCTGATCAAACAGATTTATATGGTTTTGTATCCATTTCATATTAAATAGGTAAGGAATCTCTCTCACATTTAAACATGTTATTGAAAACAAAAGAAATACACTAGGTAAATGTATAGTCTTGTAATATTTATAATAAAATGTTTTTTTTTAAATATTCAGGTTTCATTTATATTACTTTAAATTCCAAAAATGAAGTTTGGTTCAAAAATTTAAAAAAATTAACCAAATGAAATTATGTACAATGCATGTACAATGTATATTAGTTATTTAGCTCCTAATTCAGGAAAACTTCCTTATTTCTGAAAGCATTTAAACATGTGGTTAAACCCCACTGATTAGGACTTAAACATATGCATAAGTGATTTCCCACTTTGAAGCCTGATATATTCAAATATATAAAAAAACCCACCCCATAAAATGTATCATTTATCTTCATAAGGTATTATTTCATGGGAAACTGAAGTTTATAAATTAAACTGTTCTCAGTTACCCAAGTGAAATATATATATATATATATATATATATATATATATATAAAAGGATACTCTCTTCCTTCCCTACTTCAAATAATTTCAATTTTGTTTAAATCTTTCAAAACCTTTACTCTTGGGGATGAAACTAAATACCAGAAATAAATTTGAGATGTTTCAGACCAAATGATCTCTCTCTCTCTCTCTCTCTCTCTCTCTTTGGGAGGGGGAGGGAGAGGAGAGGAGAGGAAGGAGAAAGTTAGAAAGGAGTGAAACTAGGGTTTTACAAATCAATATTTTTCCCCTCCCAAACATCTAGTTCTAATACTACTCATACCGACAGCGAAAACAAAAAACCATCAGTTTGGATTCTCTGGATGTCTGGCAGGTAATTCTTTTCTCAAATTTGTTAAATTACAATGCTGATAACTTTTAAACAAAAGTCATTTTTCAATATTCTGGGTCTCAAACAAGTGTTCATCCTTCACAGATCCTCTGCGTTTCATCATTAACCTTCTTAACTCACTATTGAAAAAATATTTACAAATTTTAGTTAAATTACAATATACCTTCTCTGTAATGAACCCCTGGGGATTCAAGAGATTTGCTCTGTGTAGCCAGGGGTTTGTTATAGTGAGGGGAGGGGGGCAGTGATAGGTCCTCTGACCGTGTGGCCAGTGGAGCTCTGCTCCCACTGTGGAGGACAAGGCTGGAAGTGGGATTAAGGACTACATTCACTATACAACAAGGCATGCTATTGCCCAGGGTATTATAGCAAGGGTCTATTGTATGCTCCATTCTGTAGCTGCTACAAACCTAACACTCGGAGCTACAGCACACAAATCCACATGGACCAAACTCTGATCTGTTCCTGGTGTGAATCTGCAACAATACCATTGATGTCAGTGGAATTACTTGGCTCTGGACATTGTGCATGCAAAATTTGGCCCATTAATTTCAGCAGGAGTTTTGTATGCCTACTGAATCAGATCCATGATGAGAGGTGTAGTTCAATGCAGAGAAAACTGAAAGGGAAAACCAAGGAATTGGCTGGTATGTTTTCATTTCTGTGTGAAAGGACTTTGATCAAGATTAATGGGCATTCATGCACAAGAGCCTCTTTATACTAATACTACTTAGCTTAGATTTTTAAAGGTATTTAGGCATTTATGTGCTCAGTATTGCAATGCCTAACTGATTTAGAAGCCTAAGTTTCATTTTCAAAAGGAATTTAGTTACTTAGTTATAATATTGAGTGCAGCACTGCCTAAATGCCCTTAAAAACTGGGCCTCAGTTCTTCTGTTAGAAAAAAATAGAAAGGAAAAAGATCCACAAAGTTAATTCCAGGTTGAGCTACATACATAATGCAAATAATGCTATCCGGTCAGAAAGAAAAACATTTCTAGTAACTGACAGCAGGCAAGAGTATAGATACCCACTGAGGAGAGGAACAAAAAATGGTGGTTGCTTACCAATAACTGGTGAGTCTTCAAGATGTGGGGTACCTATGTGTACTCCACACATCAGTATGCATGGACACGATGCAACTGAGATAGCAGATTTCTAGCAAGCAATGTCTGTTAGTCCATACATGTGCAGTTGTTCTCCTCGAGCTCTGATGGCATAAGGGGTGGTGCAGACCAACATGTCTAGTTCCTCCTCTTACTGTGAATCTGACAAAGGCAGAAGTAAAGGGGAAGGAAGGAGGGTAGTGGAATACAAATAGGGATCACATATCTCAAAGACCCTCTAGTTACAGGGAAAAAAAGCTCCATTTCTTCTTTGAGTGTTGGTTGCTATATATATCCCACACGTGGGTGATTGATAAACAGTATTGAAACAGGAGTGTGAGGTGTAACGATGCTGTTGGTATAGATGCTCATAGTACTGCACTCCTAGCAGCTGCAGCTGCAGAGGACGTTTGAACTAATGCTTTGAGGATGTATGGATGGAGCTCTAGGTAGACAGTCTACAGAATTCGGGTATAAGTATCTCTCCAAGAAATGGCATGACAATATTAAATAGTACTGGACCCAGAACCAACCCCTTGGGGACTTCACTAGAGACACCCTCTCATTTTGACAGCAAATGACTGAGAACTATTTTTGGACTATGTCCTTGCAATCCTATACCCACCTTATGCTAATTTGATCCAGACCACATTTCCCTACGTTGCTTATGAGAATGTCACATGAGACTGTAACAAATGCCTTACTAAAAATCAAGATATATGAAGTCTACTGCTTTCCTCCATTTTTGCTTGAGGACAGTAACTGTCAAAGGAGAAAATTAGATTGGTTTGGTAGGATTTTCTCTTGATATATCCATGCTGACTATTCCTTTCAATCTTTAAATACTTTAGGTGCTTACAAATTGACTGTTTTTAATACTTTGTTTTGGTGTCTTTCCAGATATCAAAATTAGGCTGACTGGTCTATAATCTCCTATGTCCTCTTTGTTCCTCTTTTTAAAAATAGGTACTATGTTTGCCATACTCTAGTCCTTTGGGTACTTTCTTCCTTCAGGAGTTCTCAAAGATAATTGGGAGAAGTTCCAAGACTGGTTCACCTAATACTCAAATTATTGAAATCACTTTCCTAACAAAGATGGATAGTTAGCAAAATGAACTGAAGACTGGTAGGAGAAAAAAAACTCCCCACAAGATCAAGATGTTTGGAGCCCCTCTCTGTAGGTAAACCTTGGGATGGAGTCTGGACCTTTCAGTGACCATTTGCACCATCCAGGATTTATGTGCTAGGTGTGCAAAGAGGAACTCAGATCTTTTGGCTGGTATAAAATAGCATCTCATGGTAGAGGTGCAGAAGAACGGAGCATGCCAGACCATGCTAGGTGGTTTTAAGATGGCCTGCTTTACCAGGACGGCCACCTCATTGGGACCATGAGGTTGTAAAACATCAAAAAGCTGATTTTGGTATCCTATTCCTCCTCTGGTTGAATCTAGAGAATGTTCCCGACTCTCTACAGAAGATGCCTGTAGTCATCAGTGGAGATGGCAAAGATGGGACAACTGCCTTGTTTGGTGGGGAAGATGAAATACCCATCAATATCCTCTCTCTTATGCTCCAACAGAGCTAGTAGTGTCTCATGGGAAAGATACAGTGGGACTCGTGAATGGAATGTTCACTGTAGGGACCCCAACAGGGCCAGCAGGAAGGGGTGACAAGCCCCATATCAGATACCATTGGTCCCTTGGGCAGTCCTATCTGGGTGGAGAATGGAACCCAGGTCTTCTCAAGTTTCTGTCTGGACTCACTTCCCTACACAAGGATGAGGGATCATCTGAAGCCTCTGACTCCTTTAAAGAGAAAAGTGGTTCCCACTCCACCAAAGCTGTTGGTACGGAGGAGTGAAAGCTCGCACCTAAAGGATGAAGAGGGGAACATTCCCATCTTCTTAAAGGCACACACAATATTATTGCCAAATAAACTGCTCAACCACACTGTGGTTCATTGTGAAATGCATTCAAAAGACCAAATAACCAGTATCAGTCAGATTTAGTGCTATAAGACAATAATAAAATAGTACAGGAGAGAGGTTCTATATGATACCAATCTCCGGGAAGAAGTCTTGTGCAGCATTGTTACATTATGCAGAAGATGTGCTCCCACGGTTACACTCCAACGCTAAATGTTTATACCCCATCCATTTAGGTGTAGAAAGTACTGCGTACATCACTTGAAACTAGATTTAATCGATCAGCTTTCTACCTTTTTATTCCTGGTGTCATGGTGCACCCCTTATCTCTTTGTCCTGAACACTTGCTTCCAAGTATCAAGAATCACAAAGGCAATTCCTACAACTGTACTAGTACAGAACAATCATGTCTTGTCCTTTTCCTTTCGGCTTTCCAATATTGGCATAGGAGAATACGTCCCTTTCTATGTTATGGTAAAGCACTCATTTGTCCTGATCTTGACAACTTTCCTATTTGCTCCAGCCAAAACACTTATTTCAGTAACTGCAAGGGGTTATGTAATACTTAGCATAAGTAAGCAGAGTTATATAAAAACTAACGGCCAATTTCGGCTGTGTAACTGCTACTATATGTGATTAATACATATTTCCTATATATATAATGTAGATCTATATACAGACATATATATATGTGCACGAGCGCAGCATACATTAGTCAACAATATGCTCACAAGAGAGTTAAAGCCAGCATGGGAAACATTTAGTAATGAAACACCCAATAAAAACCCAGTATCTTTACCCTGATTGTACAGCATTATACTGAAGGCAACAATAAACCTCTCTCAGGCCCTGATTCTACAAGACAAATAAAATAAATAAATATCCTACATATGGTAAATGAAGACCTGTGCAAGAACCTTTTGAATTAAGATGAGAATGTATCCCATGGCCAATGTTGTTACTTCTAAATTCTGAATGGATTTTCTCCCATTCTACTCTTATTTTATTCATTTTCCTCAACATCTGCTACTTTGCTGAAGTTGCAATAGCACTGGAGTGTCTTCAAAGTCAGGATTTTACTGTGTGTAACCAACACATTGCAAATCCAGTAAGCACAGCAAAAGCCATTTAAAACTGGAGGTTCTAAACCCAAAGATTGTTAACTGCGCAGCTTCACAAGTTAGAAAGTATACAATAAAACTGTTCCAATTTTGATAAAATATTTGGACAAACAGGAAATGGGACTTCTTTGCCAAGGGCAAACATAGATTAAATTCCCACCACAAAAGGCCTAAATTTCTATATGACTATAAACAGAGTTATCAGAAACTGTAAGTTTATTAAAAGGCTGCATTAATTTAGTTGTCCTTAAAGACATAGATAAGAAGCAAAACAGTTATCTTACTTCATCTGTAACCCTCTATAGAACAAACAGCCTTAATTTAGTGGACACAATTTAAAAAGATTAGTGGGTTTTTTTAAAACCGTCTACCTACCTGTAAGATGTTACTGGCATTACCTGTTTTCTCCAATGTAATATCTTATAGGAAAGCATAGGAAATACTCACTCTGTTCCTGGGTGAGCAAGTTATTTAAGCACTTGCCTCACTTGAAGCACATGAATAGTGCCATTGAACTCAGTGCTGATAAAGCTGGTAAGAGTTGACCTACCAGTTTAAAAAACCTTTTCAACTGTATTCACTGTACATGCCCATGAGACGGAAGCCAGCCACACCAGTCAGTCCAAGGAGAAAAATTACCCACAGACAAAGAAGGAACAATAACTCACCCTTTTTGAGCCATTACCTGTAACAATGTTTTGTGGTAAACTCAATCTCTATAGAATATGATTGCATGGAATAGCTGTTCATTTTCAAATGTTGGAATGGGTAATAACTAATTCATCTATGTCAGGCTTTACAGCTAAAATAAAATCAAAAAGTGAAATTACTGTAGTGAGGAAAGAGGGCCTGAAAATATTGGCTGAATCTATAGAGAAAATCTGAAAACTTTAAAGAGAACCTCCTGGATTGAACAGAGAGAAACATGGAAAAAAAAACTAGAGATCACATGAATGCAAAAAAGTGCATGATAAAATGTTTAGTGTGTTTCTCTGGAGACCGTATTCAGATTGAGTAATGATAAGCAATTGAATTCTGAAATCGTGTGATGAAAAATTTTCCCATTTTCCAAACCAGCTCTATGAGTAACATATGTATTATCCTCAGGATGAGTGAAGGTTTTATTGACCTGTACCTAGTGCCCTAATTCCTGTGGTCATATTGATTCTAACAGAATCTCAGATTTTGTTTTTTCAGTAAATTTCCAGCCCTTATGGTATAGGCCATAGGCTAGCTGGCCTTTACTATAGTCACTGCCTTCCTGTCATTATAGTTAATTGTTATTATATGCAGCAATAATACATAGAACCTACAGATCTGTATCCCATAAGGTATTAGCTTCATCAAGTTAGCATTAGGCTTGAGGCCTATAAACTTTGATAAATGGCTCAACAGAAAATCTCAGGTATTAGGTTCTGAAAAAGTGTTGAAGGGGAATTTCTGGATGCAGAAACAAGTTATGAACTCACTATAGTATGAGTGTCGCAACTGTGCACATCAGGGTTCCCAGCTGTATAATTTGAATAATACTCGGCCTGATCTTGGGACAAAAACCAGTCAACTCTCCGGTTGATAACTGGGGATTTTTAGGTAATCAATATAATCAACATGTATAGTCTATGCATCAGGCTACAACAGGTGCCAGGAAAAGCCTGAAAACATGATCTGAGTGTAACACATGCAGTGACATCTGCCTGGATCTTCAGAAAGCCTGAGAACTTCCCCATACATCTTAATGAGATATTAACTTCAGGACCCACTGTGCTGGGAGGTCCCCGCCAACAATACCCCAGCAGAGAACTGTGTGAAACAGAGGAGTATAGTAGGCCAAGACCATACAAGCAAGTTATACCCAAGGTCAGTACTGGGGCCCCTTGCTGTAATCTGTCTGTTAGGAACAAAGGAAAGGCAGGCCCTGCTGTCATTCCTGCAGAGAAAATGGGGGTTGCTTCTTACTGGATCTCAAAGAGGAGAGAGGGAAGGTCCTGGACTGCAGAGGTAGAATCCCAGGAGATTGCATATATGTCACAGTTCTCAGGGTACCCAGAAGATAGTCACCTTGTTACCCACTGCCTTCAGCAAGAGGGAGTCTCGTCTGTGATGGCTGGGTATTCGCTCCCTAAAATGATCAGCCCTTCAGTCACCTAAGTGCCTTCTTCCCCAAGCTATGCTAGCCCTATCTTTAACTTGCCGGTCAACAAGAAGTCCAAGTCCCCGAGTTCCCTTGAAGTTTTCCCCTATGATTTCCAGCACCTAACACATGCTACTCACAGAAATCCCAGATCCTCTGCTCCCAAAGGAGCAGTGTACCCCAGTTTACCAGATTCACCTTAAATTACCACTCTTATGAACACTTACAACACAATAGAAGATGATTTGTTTAAGAAAAAAATAGAAATTCCATTAGAAACAAGAGTGATAGAAACAAGTGGTTACAATATGAAGCAAAAAGTATCACAAAGAGCAAACAAAGGCCAACAGTTATTAACATTAGTTATTAACAAAATAAGTTTCCCCCCCCCAAAGTTCAGTCTGTTCCAAAGCTGACTGGATCCAGTATTTCACAAAACTTCAATAAGATGTCTCCTAAATCTATTGATCCAGCATCTTTCTCCACTCTGTGACATACTAAATCAGTCTTTTGTTTCTGTTCACAGATAGACTAATACTGCATCAGTTCCAATTGTTCCTTTTTATCTCTAAGTGGTTTTGATGTTTATATTTGGTAGCTTTCCACAGACCTTTGTGTTGTTAGAACTGTGAACAACTGAGCAATACATTACATAATTGGCTAGGCAGGATGAAATGACCCTTAGAATGGGGAGAAGGTAAACCAGTTTCATGCTCTCAGCTTGATTACTGAGGCTTAGCAAAAGGGACAAAATTTAGCCCTAAGGATCAAGAACCATCTGTCATGAAGTAAGGAAATATTAGACCCTCTCTTTACAGCTCTGTTACCCTAGATTACTGTGCTGAGCAATAGGGTGCTTCACTACCAGAATGACACTGACAAATTGGACAGTGATCAAAGAAAAGCAACAGAAATGGTTAGTGTTGAAAGGTCTGATTAATGAGTAAAGATTAACAGTTACATATGTATACCCTGGCTGCATGATGACAAAGTGGAGGACATGATAGTAGTCTATAAACAGCTAATGGGTATGACCAGTGGAGAGAATTATGTAGTATAATGAAAGTGAGGAGTGTATGAAGAATTAGGAGTAACAGGTTACACTTAATAAAGGAAATATTTAGTGTGAATAGCAAACAAAGCATTTCAACAGTGAAATTATTTTTATTTATTACAAATGTATCATCAAATCCTCTGTGAGATCAGAGCACCGATTCATCTCCCAAGGGATGGTAGGAGCCCCATTGACTGGGACATTTGCTTCCAGACTGAACAGTAACAGTAAATATACAATAGGCTTCCAAAGGGGGAGCCAAGTTAGTCTAGGTCAGCAAAAATAAACAAGGAGTCCTGTGGCACTTTTAAAGACTAACAAATTTATTCATCACATGAGCTTTTGTGGGAGAAAATCCCACTTCGCCAAACACTTTGAAGATTTGAAGCTCTATAGGGAACAGTGCTGCATTGGTAGCAAGAGGAATTAGATGACCAGAAGTGGGTACTCTGATAACAATAGTTAAAGGCAAATTGCAAAGGTTGCGTTTTGGGATTTTTGTGCTTTTCTCCTTTGCTGGTGTATTATGATATAAAAAGATGGTCTCACCCTATATTTGTTTGACTGGTGGGACTTTCATAGAGAGAGCCTGTATTCCAATTTTTGGCCAGGAGTTTTAGAAAAACAGTGTTTGAGGAAAAAATCCAATGTTTTAAGCAGTCCGATTAAATAAGCAACTGTCAGCTAAGGATTCCAAAAACTACAATTAAGATTTCTACGTATTGGGACATCACTGCCTCACTAGTTCTGAACTGTAACTTTCTCCCACGAAAGCTTATGCAACAAATAAATTTGTTTTTCTTTAAAAGTGCCACAAGACTCCCTTGTTTGTTTTACTGAATTAGACTGACATGGCTATCCCTCTGAAACTTTAGTACTCCAGAGGTTCATCCTGCAGAAACTAGGACATCAAAACTTGATATTCTAAAATAAAACAAGCTAGAAAATATTTGTAATAAAAATAAAATCTTCAAAGCAATACAGACTCCAAGAACTTTTACGCTTCTAAATTCAGTTTATTTGATCATGGTATTTGCATTACTCTTGTTCTCAGTATAAAGACTACTATAAATGCCATGTTGTGAGTAATAACATTAGGACAGTAATCATTATGATCCAAATCCTGCAAATCCATAAATACACAAGTAACTTTATACATGAATAAGCCTGATAAATGTAATTGTTCACAGCATTAGAGACCAAGACTTTATTAATACTTACTAGATGTTTTCCTTTCCTTTCCCAGAATTTATGTAATGATTCCCAGGAAAACAAATTTTCCATCCTATAAATACTGATTTTGGTCAAAATAATTTCCCCAGAGCTCTAATAATATGCTATTTTCAATTTGAAAAACATTTTACTCTAATGGCACCCCTATTTCTTTTATAGCACATCTATGTCTTCCACAGATAGCAAATTCTGTCCTTCTCCAATATCAGAAATTCTTAACTACACAGTAAATTCGCTAGTAGAAGTATTCTCAAATATAGATGGTATTTGGCTTTAAATCCACATTTTCATTGTGTATTTTAAATAATGGTTAGTGTGAAACAATCAACAGATGCTAGTCACAATTCTATTACATATACCTACTATAATAAGTTTACTAATTGAATGGAACATGCTGTGAGCTGAATCAATGAAAAATAGAAAGGCAGCTTTCATTTGGTCACAACAGGACATTTGCAAGGATCCATTAAAAGGAATATCCACAAAGAATTTATGTTCACCTCTTCCAGTGTGACTACAGAATTTTCAAGTACTTCCATTTAAGATGTTCTAAGGCATTCTGATTAAAAGGAGCTAACGTCCCATAAAACTGTATGTTTTTCCTGGCAATGCTTTTATTTTAGTCTACTGGTCAATCAAAATCTACGTTAGTTGCAGTCAGATTTCCACAAATAAAACTACCAAGAAATTGGGGGAAATGGTATATGAGCAGTTGGAAGTGGACAAAAAAATAAGATCACAGTCACAGGTGCTATAGAATTTAACGACCTTTCTATGTGCAAAGCTGTAGTGGAAGGTCAGTCTTTGAAGGCAAGATTTATTGAGTTATAATCAGCCATTCATTATAGCCCACCAAAATGAATAACACACTTCACCTTTAATGTAGAGGTCAGGAGGAGTTTGCAATACTTGCAGAGTGCATGGCAGATAGCTAAATTGGAATGCTAATTACCGGATTTATGGACCAATTTGTTTAATGCTGTAAAATGAAGAATTATGATTTTAACAAGATCTCCTATGGCTTAAATTGCATTGATTTAATAGAAAATGTTTATACAGAACAATCAAAAATATTTAAACAATTGCTACAACTATTTAGACATTTTAGGGTGCACGTCAATACAATATGTAGGTATCACGGTATTTGTCCATGTCTAACACCAGTAACAGTTCATGCAGATAAATTTTACCTTAAGTTAACAACTGTGGATCCCCAGGCTCAAAATTCTGCCCTCAGTTACATTTGTGCAAGTCCCCTGAAGCCAAAGGAATTATACAAGTAACTGAAAGCAGACTATGGCCTGCAAAATCTTTATTAGTGGTGATAAAGCATAGTAAGGAAAAATCCAGCTTGATGTTCAAATCTCAAGATGAGTTTGCAGTGTTGGCACGTAGAAGAAGTTTCATTTGTAAACTGAACAAATTTGACATAAGGTCACAGTCAGAGGCACAATAAACATGGAACATTCCATTTCAGAGAGACATTTTCCAGAAAAGAACTGTTTCTGAAAGATTCTACAAAGGTATAGCAGGATAACTGTGAGACTGGAGATGGGATATAAAACCTTTCATCTCCAGATCACTGATTGTAATCCAGTATAATTCGGTAATGGCAAAGTTATCTCTTCTATTGGTGGCCTTTGTAAACCTAGCTGGTGGTCTCAGCATACTTCATAGTATACAAGTATCCACGTCACAGAAATAACTGCCACGTTTGGCACTAACACAGATCTAAGATGGCAATCTCTGCAGAAAAAAACAGAGACTAAATGGATATGCAGAATGAACTATCTTCTCTTCTCCATGAGTCAGCTCTCTAGATCAGAGGTAAGGCACACTGACAGGACAGTTTAGGGAAGCTTCTACTATATGTGTTCTAACCATTCTGTAAACAAAAAGAAGCCTCCAGTCTCTAGGGCTTTCCAACTCCACTTTTCATCAGAACAAAACTATTTATAGAAATTAAGTGAAGGCCCCTCCAGCCTTCAAATTACACTGGTGACCCTTATGAATACCAGAACCAATTTGCCCAAACTTACCTGGTTCCCAGTTAGGTTACTCCCAAGTGCTGTCCATCCTCTTCCCTTCACTTCATTACCTTGTGAACCACTAGAATTTTCCAGGCTGCCAGCCAACTCAATGAGTAGGTAGAAACCTTGTGTGGATGACTGCACCATTCAGCCCCCAAAGGTTTAAACTGAAAATAACAGAAGCCTCATGAATTCTGGGTTTTCTTGGCACTGCCCCTTAGATACCAGCGAGACAGGAGTTTATATCTAAGCCTTTAAAAATAGTCTTTTCCTCGTTTGTCTAGTAAAGCCCCACTGCACTGGTGGTAGTGTGGTAAGAATATTGGCTCTGTCATACCTGCCAGACTAGTACCATACACCAGCATGGTTTGGTATGGGAGCAGCTCACAAAAATGGGCAAAGGAAAACACACTCCCTCTCTCTCTCATACACGCTTTTCTAGGAATCTGTTGTAAGTGGAGTCACTTGTCATTAGCACTTCTGCTTTACCTTGACATAAAGCATATTAGAATCCTGACCTGAAATATGTCCCTTGGTAAACTCATTGCTCTCGTGGTGACTGAGATGCTGCGACCTAAGTTGTTACATTTATTTCTTCAAAAAAATTGGAAGGGCACCCCTACTTAGAGCTCTAGGTGCTTGTGGAAATATTTAAAATATACAGTAATATATATATAATAATCCCCAAACTCAAACAAATCTGAACAAGAACTGACGTGCTCATTCAAGCCAATTCCAGCTTGATCTGAGCAAGAGGGGAGAAAGTTTCAGAGCAGAGGAATTCTAGTGATACATATCCTAACAGCCTTGTCTCCTTGAAACCTGAAGCAGCTATGCTAATCACAGCAGTGACTGTATGACAGAGGGATAAGCAGTCTCTCAAGGTACATTGATCCAAACTACTTAGGACTTTATAGGACAAATCAACACTTAAAATTCAAGTAACTGATTGACAATTGCCAACTACAGAACAGTGGTATAATGCACTGTCTAGGCAAGGGGAAGCCCCACTTAATAAGCAGGAGCAACTTCTGGAGTTCAGATTAAGCTCCTGAAAGGTGTCAAGCTGTTGTCCCCACTGCGTACACCACAGTTCACTAATCCCAAATTAATAGGCAGCATTTCTGCCACAGCATGTGCCATCTCTGAATTCTAAATTGCAAAACTGGCAACTGGTTTTTGCAAGTGTTGCACACCAATGATCAGACTCAGTTATACACATTTTCTTTCACTAAGGCCTACTATAACTGATTTGTTCCAGAGAAACAAACAGAGTCCTGTGGCACTTTTAAGACTAACAGATTTATTTATCGCATTAGCTTTCGTGGGAGAAAATCCCACTTCGTCAGATGCTTTGAAGATGGGAAGCGTCTGACGAAGTAGGATTTTCTCCCATGAAAGCTCATGCAAAAAATAAATCTGTTAGTCTTTAAAAGTGTCACAGGACTCTGTTTCTCTGCAATAGACTAACACAGCTACCCTTTGGAACTTGATTTGTTCCAATTTGTCTGCGTCTCAATTACATAAACCATGCCCCTAATTCCTAATATTCCTGCTTTAGCAACAAACATTCAGCATGAAAGGGCTCTTGTCTCACTGTAGGTTTCCGCTGCTAACCCCAATGTCTGATTTTCTCAATGCTGTGTCCTAGAGCATTTGAATGCTTTGTAGCCCTAGGTGTCAAGAAAATATCTTAACTCCAGGAATCCAATGGGTTAAGGTCAAAAACTCATGGCAAAGTTACATTTTTAACAGATCAGTTTGGCTTTTTTTTTTAAAATGCTCTTTTTTTTTCAGAACAGCATTCCATCTACACATAGAGGTTTTATCATTTCTGTTCTCCCTCTTTAGGAGCTGACCCTCGCTTTTCTGAGTGTGGCCCTGCTTTCTATTACATAGAGAATTGAAAGGGAGATTAAGATCTATTCTAATAGTCTCCAATAACATGTACGCAAGAAGCTCTTCATTTGTGTGTGTAATCTGTTCTATTACAGAAGCTAAGTGGCAGTTTCCTGTTGAATATAAAAAATACTGCATCAAAGATCATTTATAAAACTGCCAGTTGCATCTATTTTATCCCGTGGCATGTATTGTACTTAAGAAATGTCATATCCGATGCCTCAGTGATAGGTGCAATGCCTATTATTGGCTGTAAGTGACCCTGTCCTGGCATCTATTTCGTTGCTATCAACAATCACTCGAACATTTAAGATTTTTTAGCTGACAGCATCAGCCGTTTTTCTTTTGTTGTTAGACTCTTACTGTTGTCATGGAGACAAAAGAACAGCTGAATAGTGATTTTCCTTCATGAGAAATGCTTCTTCTGAAGTAGGGATGCTACTCACTGTGTCAGTACATATTCCAGATTTATCCGAAATGTTATACCTTGTGAACAGTCTTTTAACTTCGCTTCTTAAATACTGACTTGTGATTCCTCACACTGGACATTCTGATATTAACAATAAAACAGGGAAGGCTAAATTGTGCCCTGTCCCTGTGCAAACGTAGAGGATATGGGAGGACTTTCTCGTGCAATAGCGGTCCCTGCAAGCAAAGCAGAAGAGGTCATCTTCCCTCCTACTGCCTGCAGGGTACAAATGTCTCCAAATGAGGCAGGTCCATGGCTCCACCCTTCCAAAAAGTACAGAGAGCTGACCAATCAAAGAGAAGGGATCATGCTGCATCATCCAAAGGAATGCTACAAACTTCACCTTTCCCCTCTGCACAGGAGAGCCAGGAAATTACTGTGCCCCTGGGAGACACTGTCCTTCCCCAGGCTCCCATTAGGGCAGTGCAGCTCATCCTGCCTCCAACAAAGTACACAATCTAACTGATTAAGGCTCAGTCCTCCAAGGCTTTGAATATCTTCAGCTCCCACTGAAATCTCTTCACCTCACATGCTCAACATTATGCAGTCAATGAGAACTGAGGAATTCACACCTTTCAAGAAGCTCAGCATTTTGCATATTCGAGACCTAAATGTGCAGAGCTGCCCCCCAACACACTCCCTGACCAAGTCCTGAATGAACACAACCTCCAAACCCTTATAGCCACTTCAAATAGTGGAATGCAAAGGCTGATAAACAGGGCAAGCTTTAATAGAGCATAGGGCCTTTTCTATCTTTAGCCTCTATTGCTGGTTAGTGTTAGAAGTCTAATGGAAGAGGATTATTAATATTTGTATTATGCTAGCACCTAGAGGCTCCAATTAGGAATCCGGGCCCTACTGTGTTAAGTGCTGTGCACACAATGAAATGTCAGCTCCTGTGCCAAAGACCTTACGCTCCAGGTAAAGAGTTGCATTGCAGCTGTCACAGTTGTAGGATAACTGCTGCTGCATACTTTCCTCTGTGGTTCACTTCAGGAATATTCAGCCAAGTCCCAGGATTCCAGCTGTCATCTATCTGGGCAGGGACCCTTATCTCACTCCCATCTGCCCAGTGGTTTTAAGGATGTTTAAGGATGTACAGCTCCCTCCTTTATAGAGTGATGTTCCTAGTAAGCAAGCCTTCCAAATGGTCAGTGCCTGAGGGGTGCTTTCTCTGTAATGGCTATAAACAGTGTATTGCCAGCAGTTACAGGTTATCACACAGGTCCTTCTAAGCAAGTACATTAATTCTTAATGTAAAAGCATTACAGAGAAAATATAATAAAACGCCAAACAGATTTAAACACACTAAAGAAATCATTAGTCTTGAGGGCCCTCCGGTAGGCTAAATTCTTTCCAACCCTTCTGCAAAGGGTGGGGCCTCCCTTTGACAGGAGGTGCTGTCCATTTGTGGCATCAGAAAGATGGCTCTGAATAGTGTAAAACCAGCCTTTTTATATTAAAAGTTCTTTGTCTTTTAGTCTCTGGAATACTCAGTTGAACCAGCATATGCAAACCTCTCCAAGACTGGTTCCTCTCTGGAGCTGTTTACAACCTGAACAATTTATCTTAAATACCCCCACTTTTTTTAGTTCCTGGAGGAGCTGTGATAACTGGAGTTGCATGCAGTGAATTAATACATAAAATATTCATATGCTTATGATCCTCAAAGATTGGTCCAATGTTTTTTGTATTGTCATCTTGTTATGTTATATACCTTGGGAATATCTATATAACTAAACCACAATTGTATATATGCACGGCGGGATGTGGACGCAGCTCCTGCGCGCGCATATAACTGATACAGCTATGCGCGCGCAGCAGCTGAATCCACGTCCATGTCGTGCATAAGCCTGTGGATTAGATAGCTCGCGCACACGGCTGCCCTCCCGCCCACCCAGCGGCTCTCTTACACGCATTCCCGCCCAGCGGCTATAAGGAAATTTTGGATTACATCTTTTCAATTCAGCTTTTCATGATTTTGTGGTTTTTAATTTGCATAATTTTACTCTTTGAACTCCAATGTTTTTCTTACTTATGAGTGCAGAAACTCAGGACACTCCACCCTCCATCATTTCTCATCCCTGAAAAGTTTGGAGTAAAGACTAAGTGATTACCATTGTTCAATTTGCGATTCTTTAGAGACTCGGGGGTTTACTGGTTATCACATAGCTCACATCAAGCAACACCCTATTCTGTAACATCAGACTGCTATGGCGAAGACAAAAAAAAGATAGACATATCTAAGTTTAAGAAAGGAAAACTTTAGTAACAAATTTCAGCATAAGTAATAATCATATTATATTATCATATATATTATCATATTATATTATAATTTTGCTGCCAAAATTACAAATATGTAACAGAGCCTACTCACCACTCAATGCCACACCTAGAATAGCAGCTCCTCCCTGGGCTAGTTCCCCCTGTTGACATTCACACCAGCACCGTGTTGGTTTCTCTGGTAGATAACTCAGCCCTATGGCCAGGTCACAGTGTTTAGCCCACCCCTTCCAGAGTTGCACTTGTCCAAACTAATGTTAAAAACTGTCTAACAGAAACAAAAACTTTCCATCTTCAAGTGTCTGGCAAAATGGGATTTTCTTCCACGAAAGTTCATGCGATAAATACATTTGTTAGTATTATTTGGAAATGTAACCCTTCTGCCAGGCCAAAACGGTGGCAGAAAAAGGCTGGGTTCTATATACAGGGGTTCCCAAACAATGTTACAGCACCAATTGGATCATGCCCCCACCCACTCTCCTGGGAAATTACACACTATTCTCTGTGCACCCTAGAAGGGCAATACTTCCCCTCTTGCAAGCATGAGTCTGAGTGTAGCACATAAAACTTTTAATAAAGACTATATAAAGGCAATATCAAAAGCAGCACTGATTGGGATACAGTGCAAAGCAGGACTCCCACAAAATCCAACAGACAGAACTCATTCACCTTCAGTGTACACAGAGTGTGTCCTTCACTTCTTCATTACCCACATACTGACCATCATAGTTTTAGTGTCCACCTCTAAAGGGGGGAGGGGGCGTCAGCCTTCCCCTCCAATTATCTTCTGCCACCTCTGGGTTCGCTCACACCACCCGCTGGCCACTCGCACTATCCGCTGGCACCGCCTGCTGGTCACTCATGCCGTCTGCTGGCACCGCCCGCTGATCACTCACACCATCTGCTGGCCCCACCCGCTGGCTCCGCCTGCTGATCACTCACACCATCTGCTGGCCCCACCCGCTGGCTCCGCCTGCCGATCACTCACGCTGGTCACTTGCGCTGTCTGCTGGCATCGCCCACTGGCCGCGGACTCCACCTGCTGGTCACTCATGCCATCTGCTGGCTGCCTGCAAGATGCTCTCCTCTGGACCTCAGTCAGCTTTTCAGTGAATTCAGCTCTTAGAGAAGTTTCCACTTCTCTGGTGATTTCAGCTCAATCAAAATAACAAAAGAGATGCCACAAGGAATCTTTAAATCTATCCTTTAACAATGGGAGGGTAGGTAGGCATTTGCCTAAGGCACAGTTCCAGCAGAGCTAGTGCTCACAACTCTTCCCACTTAAACTTGTTAGGCTTTAAAAATGCCACAAGACTTCTTGTTTGTTTTGCATCTCCTCTGAGGCTCTTCTTCAGCCAGGTCACATTCAGTCTGCAGTCCTCTTTGCTCAACTCAATTTACCTCATGAAAGGCATGTATGCCCTTTCCTTGAGCCTAATAGGGAAACCCAGTCACAGCCTCGATTCTGTGTCCAGCCCAGGATACTGTACTGCACAGTTAGGTCAAATCCACTACTTGTATTACAGCTTTTCCTGGGCTACTTCCTACCTCACCTCTTCTCCTCCTTCCTGGGTCTCCCAATTTCTTCCCTTGTTATTCAAGGTTTCCCAGGGCCTCCCTTCCTGAGGAGCTTTCCTCCTTGATCACTTAGGGCCTTGCAGGAGCCCTCTTGCTCCTTGCAGTCTCTCCCTCCAGTCTTTCCCCTGCTGGGCCCCCTCAGCATTTCAGCCTGTGCAAGTTGTAAGAAGGTCCTCCAGGCCCCAACTCCTGTTCACTGCATCTTTTCCTCTTTAGCTGGGGGGGGCGTGGAGCGTGGTGGTCCTAGCCCTCTTTTTCAGAGCTAGGCATAGTTTAACATCTCTACAAGAGCCAAATCCTCCTCCTTGCATCCGCTGCTTCAAACTAGCTACCGTACCTCAGGCTCCAGCTTCCTGCTGCCCTTCATAGAGAATTTTCTGATCACACTCAGGCACAGCTCATTCTGTAATCAGAGCCAGCTTAGCCCTGGGCTCTGGGGTAAGCCACCCTGTTACACACAGTATATCTGGACAGGAAGACCCCATTATGTTGGTAAGCATTGCAGATTCTTCTCAGCAGAATGCATTCACTCGATGTTCCCGGCATTCTCAGGAAGAACACATTTCCTGTTCCTCTGAATGGTACAGGTGCATCTCTGAAGAATGCACTTGTCATACTGCTGAACAGTCTTGGTGTATTTTGACATTCTCTTGGGTAATAAAACACTAATGATCACAGCAGCACACCAGGTGCAGTATAAAGTCCAGCAGCAAAAGGCTGTCAAAACTAATTCTTATGGATTCACTCAGGTATTCTCATATTGACACAGTACCTGCCTCTATCTAATGTGTGTGTGTGTGTGTGTTTAATGGAACGGATCTTCTTGGTGTAATTCTAATATAAAGACTTCACTCCTTCGTTATTACAAATGACAGCTCTGAAATAAATCCTCAAACACTTATCGCTGCAGTATGACCTAATGGCCCCAATAAATCAGTGGTTGGAAAATAAAGATTCCTTTTGGCCTGCTTCACTTATTTCATGTTTTTAACTGTATAATGTCAAGTGTTTGAACTGATGAAACTGTACCCACACAGAAGTTAAATATTAATTAACAGAATACACAGAACATTGACAGAAAAGTCTGTGTCTGCTTCAGAGTTTTCTGTTGTCTGCTTCTCATGTTTGAAGTCTTCTGTTTGAAGCTGGAGGTCATTATATACCCCTATTTTATAACACGTCTATGGCTCCATATCTTTTGCTGTTCCATGCAGAGGTATTTCTGTGCAGAAACAACTTTCTAAAAGAACATTGCATTTCTGTTATTATGAACAATTCCCTTTCCATTTTTCTTTCTTTCTTTGGGTGCTGGGAAGGGGGGGGAGGGGGGTGGAGAGGAAGGGAGGGAGGGAACTGGGGCCGTCAGTGGGAGAAGAAGATGACTTATTGGAGTTAGAAGGTAGAGTTACATTTTATCCTGAATTGTGCTACCAAAATATTTTAACTACAGCATTTCAGACACATACACCTGTAGGTCTGCTGTTGAGGCATGAGGGACAGGATGCAGACCACAGAAACAACAGTAAAATAAAGATGAGAAAGGGAAAAGAAAGAATAACTTGACCAAAAGAACAAAGAGATTTTATTCCAAATGAGCCTCCAGCCTTCTTTAAGTACTTCTATTAATTAAGTTACCATTCCTCCTACACAGGTCCTATTTTGGAGTTGTCCAATCAAGGAAAGCCTCTCTGGAGATTTGCAGCCTATTCATTCTCTCCAGAAGAAAATCAGCAGACGAGAAAGCCCACTCTGAAAAGACAGGGAGGTGCTACACAGGCTCAGATGCATACTCCTCATCATCTCCTAGGGCCTAGATGAAACAAATATATGGACCAGGGCCTCAGGGTACTTTTGGCGATTCTCAAGATGTAGCTTCTTATTCTCCATTTCCCCACTACCAGACCTGAAGACATACAAAGGGAATAGGAGAAAGGCCAGCCCACCTCAAACAATGTGGGATTGAAAAGGAGTTCAGCTGGGTGAAGGCTTCCGCTCCATTCTGCTCAGTTCCTTGGCCAATTAGGTTTGGAACACCTCCTATCTCAGCAGAGAAGTATCACTCCCTAATCACATTCTTCTGAAAGCAAGCCGATATATATAGAGAGAAAATGGTCTGGCACTGAGGGAGGGTTAGTATTAAATAGATATCCACAAAAGGAGGGAAAGGAGGCAAGGTCATTTCACAGATGAATGACCATGGAGAAGCAGTTGACACTGAAAAAAAATCCAGAAAGTATCTAGCAACTCACAGCAACATGCAGGCAACAAGAGGCTTCCTTATTATCTTGGCTACATTAGCTTAGCCAGTTGCACCTTAGTGAGTTCAAACTATCCAGCTCTACATGCAGAGATACAGAAATCCCTTCCCTCTAGAGGTTTGTTAGCAAGTAGCTACTTTACAGTTCAGTGTAAAAGCTGTGTGTAGAGTATGGCAGAGCTACATACAGATCTCACTATACACTATTGCTTCAACAGATCTAGCTCCACAACTCTCACTCTTCCTTGAATGTTTCCCAGACCCCCATTCCTCTCAGTTTTGTTCCCTATTTGGATGATCACCTCAAGTGTTGGGTAACAAGAACTCACCTATTTACTGAGAAATCAATGTAAGGTCCTTTATACATTTTCTTGATCTCCTAATTTTCTTGGTGAGCTAATTTGATTATTTTCAAACGGGTAGCCGTGTTAGTCTAGGTCAGCAAAACAAACAAGGAGTCCTTGTTTCAAGTCCTTGTTTCAAGACTAACACATTTATTTATCGCATGAGCTTTTGTGGGAGAAAATCCCACTTCATCAGATGCTTTGATGAAGTAGGATTTTCTCCCACAAAAGCGCATGCGATAAATACATTTGTTAGTCTTTAAAAGTGCCACAGGACTCCTTGTTTATTTAATTTGATCATGAGGTTCAAGTTCTGTCTCGATTTGTCTCTGTATTAGGCTATATTTACATGTTCAATGTCTCAAAATATTCTGCTATTAAAACACTGAACAAAGATTCCATTGTAAACGTTGATATTTCTCTGCCTTTTCTTTGTTCTAACTTACTAGAGAGTCTATCACTGCCATTAGGACTTCCAGCAAAATATAAAGGATTTGCTCCTCAAAAGCTCTTTGGTTTTATTTCATTTTTAAAGGCAAAGTCCAGGCAAAACCAGATCCTAGTTTTAGTCAGATTGTATGTATTGCTGCAGCTCTCTAAGTATCCACTACAAATCCATAATACCACTTCTGATTCTTATATCCACACCTTCAACTAAGAAGAAAATAGATTCCTAATGTTTGTTGACACAGCAGGGGACACTAGCCTACATCCATCCCAGCTATACAGATAAAATATTAGAAGCCTCTAGTACTTGTACTTTGTGTATTCTAACTAACTATCTAGTTTTTCCTCACCTATTCTCCAAAAGCTGCCTATTTACTGTTAATCAAAGAGCTATTTAAACTCTGTAACTTTAAAAAGATTAAGGATATTGGCAACTCTTTATATCTACAGTGAAACAGTCACTAGCATAATGCACCTTTATTGGAATTTAACCAGACTCATGATTGGAGGGGAAGAAATACTACTAAGAAATAAAAGGATCATATCTCTTTCACTAACTGATATTGCTATTAATGACTTACTTAAATAGAGACTCAAAAAGTAAAATGATACTGTTATTAATGATCCTGCTAGAGCAGTCAGCTAAAACAGTAAACAGACACCCTTCTCCGATACTAAAAATAACCTTTCTGCTTCAAGAACTTCATCATTATATAAAAGGTATTCTAAACCACCACATCTATTTACAAAGAAAAGTAAATTAAAAATAAATCTTAACTTATTAAACATAAAAGAATAATGACCAACAAAACGCCATCTGCACAACCTGGTAAGAGGAAGAGTAGGATTCAGAGAGTGTAGCTCAACTGTGCAAGGAAGCAGGGACTCAAAAGTTCTTATAAGATAAACATTTTTTCAAACACGAACTTATTTCAATGTTTTAGTAGCTAATTAACCTCAAACTCAATTCTGCAATACACTTACACAGTACTTACTTACTGTGAACAGTGCTAAGATACAGCGGGGTAAAGCTAAAAGTAACGGGATGAAAAAAGAAAAGGATCAAGTAGGATGAACATTAGGAAAAATATCCCAATAGTAAGCTTGTAGGCAATAAGATAATCTCCCTAGGGAGACTGATGGAAGCCTTGGGACTTTTAAAACAAGATGGCCCATCTCTGAAAAAGGGAAGAAGGAGGAACTGGGGAACTACAGACCAGTCAGCTTCAACTTAGTCCCCAGAAAAATCATGGAGCAGGTCCTCAAGGAATCCATTTTGAAGCATTTGGAGGAGAGAAAATCCAATCAGGTTGGGCAAGCATAAATTGTCCTTGGTGAATCCATGCAGACTGTTCCTGGTCACTGTCTGTGAGCAGATGACTGGTTCTGTGGATGTGGGGAAAAGTGGTAGATAGGATACACCCTGACGTTAGCAAAGCACTGGATATGGTTTCCCACGATGTTCTTGCCAGCAAGTTATAGAAGTATGAGTTCGACGAATGGAGTATAAGGCGAAAAGAAAGCTGGCTACATCATTGGGCTCAAGGGGTAGTAATCAATGGCTCAATGTCCAGTTGGCAGTCTGTCTCAAGTGGAATACCCGAGCAGTCAATCCTGGTGCCAGTTTTATTCAATATCTTCATTAATGATCAGGAGTATGGGGTGGATTGCACCCTCATCAAGTTTCCAGATGACACTAAGCTGGTGGAAATATTAGATATGATGGAGGCTAGGGAAAGGATACAGAGTGACCAAGACAAATTGGAGAATTGAGCCAAATCAAATCTGATGAGGTTCAACAAGAACAAGTGCTGAGTCCAGCACTTAGGACAGACGAATACCACGCACTGCTAAAGACTGGAGACCGACTGCTTAGGCAGCAGTTCTGCAGAAAAAAACCTGGGGATTACAATGGACAAGAAGCTGTGTATGAGTGTGTCCAACACTCAACACTGTGCATTTGTTACCAACAAGGCTAATAAAATATCAAGCTGCATTATTAGTAACTTTACCAGCAGATAGAGGGAAGTGATTAATCCCTTCTATTTGACAGTGATAAGACACATTCGGAATAGTGTCTAGTTTGGATTTCCCCACCAAAGAAAGGATGTGGTCAAATTGGAGAGAGTTCAGTGAAGAGCGACAAAAATTACTAAGGGGCTGAAGCACATGACTTCTGAGGAAAAGCTGAGGGAACTGGGGGATTTCATCTGAGCCTTTAATTACCTCAAGGGTACCAGAGAGGATGGAGCTAAGCTGTTTTCAGTGTGGCAGATGACAAAATGAAGGGCATTGGTCTCAAGTTGCAGTGGGGAGGTCTAGGTTTGCTATTAGGAAAAATCCTTATTACTAGGAGGGTGGTGAAGTACTGGAATGAGTTTCCTAGGGAAGCAGTGGAATCTCCATCCTTAGAGGTTTTCAAGGCCTGGCTTGACAAAGCCCTGGCTGGGATGATTTAATTGGGGTTGGTCCTGATTTGAGCAGGAGTTTGGAGTACATAACCTCTCAGTCCCTTCCATCCATAATCTTCTATGACTGGATAAAACACTGGACAGTCTGCAGTAAATTTTCATGTGTTTTGCAGGGAGACAAGACCTTTAATTTCCAAGATTGTGATATCGCTTATATTTTTTCTATTACTTCAAAACAAGTTTTAGAATATCTGTTATTGTTTCATTTTCTCCGTAAGTGTAAATAAATTGAATGGCTATGTCTCAGCAGTCCAATTGTGCAAAGCAGGACTCAGGATACAGCTCCCATACCTTTAAATAGGAAAGTAGAGATGTGCAAAGTTATTGTATTTTTTAAAAGTGGTCTTATAATTTAAAGCTGGTAAATGAACCCATTCCAGTACATCCAGGGACATCCAATTTATTCTAAGAATTTCACAGAAGGCTATATGCGGTACGGCCTTTGATCAACTTCTACTGACATCCACTTCACTTCTATGGAGGAACAGACGGTATTAATATTAATTATGATTGTCTGAATTTCTAATGTGCCAATCGCTGTAATAGAAAAGTCCTCTAAATGTACGTCTCCAAGCTTTCAGGAGCTCAAAGCCACCTATAGTAGTAATCTCTCATTCTCTAAGAAGTGCTCATCTTCAGGGCTAGATATCCTCCACTTTTGTGTGGATGGCCCTGAACAGTTGATTTATTGGTCGATAACAGGAGCTTTTAATAAAAGTTTTAAATTAACTGCATGCTACTGTCTGAAAGAGATAGCTCCCGAACCAGTTTACTGGGCACAAATTGCAAAAGACCCTGGAAGAATTAATACATGCTCTTTAAGCCTCCTCACAGGCACAATCACATGAATGGTGATTCATGAGATTTTAAACATTTCAGTTAAATCAGAGATCTAAATACTAAATCAAGCACGCAAGGATCTCATATGGATTTCTAACACATTTTGGGGAACTTGAGATTCGAAAGTAATAAACAGCTTTCAATAAATCTAGATTTTTTTTCATTTCTGACAGATTACATTATCAATGATTTCCTTATGGTTAATTGTTTAAAAACAAAATGGTCCTAATTCTCTACTCACATACAATAGGGTAAATCAAGATTAACTCCACCTATCTCAATGGATTTACACTGGTGTCAGTGGAGAATAAAGCAAGTGAGCAAAGTAGTCACATAACACGTTTTCAGCTGAGATATAATCCCATGTCTAATTGATTCTTTGCATAGCAATTCTTTAGGCTATTGACATAGATCCACAGATTTATAATGAGAATGCTAAATGGCCCTTAACTGAATAGTCAACAATTACTGTATTCCTGCTGAAATATATTAAAGGCTAGCTTCTGGTCTCATGGAAATCAGTGGTAAAATTAAGTGGATTTGGTCCTAATAATTTAGAGTTAATAAAAATATTTAAAGGTTAATGAAATGTGACACAGTAGAAAGTGTTGCAAATGACTGTCCCTTAAAAGTATTTTAAATATATCATATTGCATCAACTATACTAATGCTAGTAAAAAGATGTAGGCTAGGCTACCTTTCCTCAAACTCCTTGATGCCCCACCCATTTGGCATCTGCCCTGTCTACTCCATGAAAAACCACACTAACCCAGGATACAAAAAATCCTTTCCTCGCTCAGCCAAAGGAAAAATTCTTTCTCCTTACCCCTGATTATTTCTCTACTGCTTTAAACAATGGGATCACTCTCCTGTCTTTCACTTGTTCAGTACTCTTAGCTTTCATGGCTTTATGGTCTTATGACAAAGCTCTCCTATCTTACTGGTTGCTCATTCTCTCTTCTCCCATTATTTGTTGGCATGGGGAGTCTGTCTATGGACAGCTCAGGAATTCTGTTGGTTACAGGGGACTCTCCCTATGTATCTGTCAGACTATAAACTTCATTTTGAATGTGGATCTTGTTTGCCTTCTCTGCTATCTTTTGCTATCTTTAGTGCTCCCTGCCCACCCTGCTGCCTTCGGCTCCCTGCCGAAGGCAGCGAGGAGCAGGGAACAGTGTGGCTGTGGGGGCGCTGCGGTGCGGGCCACACACTGCCCCGCTTGGAGTGGGACAGCGCGGGGCCCGCATAACCGTGGGGCCCAGGGCAATCACCCCGTTCACCCGCCCCCCTAGGGACGGCCCTGAAAGGAGGTAACCAATAGACAGAGACTTTGTGCCCAGGAAGTGTGACAGAGGCCAAGGAAAGATCTGGAAGAAGCCTACTCAGACTCAGCAAGTTTAAAGCATTCTCACTGAGGAGTCTTCATTTCTGGATCTTGTTTCCCTGATTGGTCTACCAGAGTCCACATTCATTGACTTTTAGGCTAGACTGAAAAACTTCTCTACCCAGCCATTTCCTGGAGCAGGAGATTGCAGGAATTTAGGAAACTGCATCACGTCGGACCTTCCTGTCCTCCTCCAGAACCTCAGGTCCTACTCTCCTGGCGTCCAGGACTCCACAAATGAACTCACAAGTCTCTTTAACGTCATCACCCATGCTCTTTATTTACAGTGTCTCCACAGTGAATCCCATCACTCCAGCCCCAGATATCTCAGGGGCTCCAAGGCTCAGGCCATGTACACACGATCACTTTATCACACGACAAGGCTTCTTACTGTGTGATAAAGCTTCCAGCGTACACACAAGCATTTTCCCTGTTGTGCAGCAACAGCCTCTTGCCCCACAACAGTTAAACCACTCAAATCGAGAGTGATTGGGCTTACCGCAGAACAGCTGTTCCATGGTAGAGCTCGTGTGTACACTTTTTCCAATTTTGACAGCCTCCAGAAATGTCCCAGAGTGCCAGTCGAGGCCACTCTGGGACACTGGAGCTGTCAAATATGTCAATTTCACTGCTGAAGCAGAGCAGTGAAATTGACTAGTATAGGAGCCGTCAGGTTCGGGGGCTCCTGGATATTGGAGCTCAGGAGCCCCCAAAGCACAGGTGGCTTCAGCCCCTCTGGATGCTGCCGAGGCTGGGGGCCTCGCAGCCCCTGCGACAGGCAGCTCCTCTGAGACCCGCCCTCTGCGAGCTACCCCAGCAGGCAGCTCACAGGCAGCAGGAGCTCTGAGAGCCATTGACAGGGGAACCTCGGGGGATCCCCTGCCAACTGCCCTCGTTCCACCTGACAGGGGATCCCCGGAGGTTCCCCTGTCAGCGGAGTGCTGGGTCTCAGAGCTCCTGCTGCCTGCGATCTGCCTGCTTGGGTGGCCCCCAAGCAGCGGGTCTCTGCTGCCCTGGGTGGGGTCTCCCGATTGGGAGCCCCCAGCCCAGAGGGCAGCCAGCGGTGCCACTCGGCCCAGAGGAGCCCGGGCCACATCCCTGCAGCCCTAGCAAGTGGGGCAGCACTGGGCTCGAGCTGCCCTGGGCTCCGGGGCTGCAGCTACTGCTGCCCATGGAGCTGGCATGCTGGGCAGCTCGGGGCTCAAGCTATGTGGCTCGCTGGTTCGGGCTAGCCCCCTAGTTCAGCTGCCAGAGTTCAGGTGGCGGCAGGGGCTGTGGCGCTTCAGACTAACTGTCTGGTTAGTTTTTAAATAAATAATACATGAGGGATTAAGATTTTTGTATTATTTGGGATTCTGTTGAGGCTCTCCTCCTTATGTATTTTAAAAACCAAAAAAGCCCCAAACAAAGCCAAAACCATTAGCTAGCCGCCAAAAAGAACAAATTCTTTTGTGTATTAAATCCCAATTTGTGAGTAAATTCTGCTACAAGCATGAAACTCAAATGAGAAGCATAGTAAAAGATCATAACTGCACCTACCAACGCCAGTTTGGGACAGTGCTTATTTCTTCAATATGTGGCCACCTGTCAAGTTTGGGAGTTGGCAGTGGACTTTTTCATGGAATTGGACAACTATTATTAGAAATAATATAATCTAGTTTTCAACTAAGTTATGATGACATTTTGGCAGGAACCCTACTGTTTGGTATCTGAAGCCACAGGAGAGCTGCCAATGATAATGGCAGGGAGCTGGCTGGGTTTTCTCCTATTTAAAACAAAAAGCTATCCATTGTAATGTCATTCCCAAATCTATGGTATCTGATTAAATCCCTAGCCCTGGCAAACATAGAGATTTTAAATCCTAGCTGAAGATTTTCTTCTTTGTTTGAGTGTGGGAGAAGAGAGTGAGTAGTGCTCGTGTGTGTGTGAGAGAGAAAGTATATAGTTGGCTTTTAGCTGCTTCTTGCTGACTTTGTTAAAGAAACATATAAATGGCAATACATAAACCAAATTCCCAGCAATGGCATAACATTTCAGGCAAGCTTTAAATAAATTAAGGGAATTAAACAACCAAATGATATTTTAGCACAACCTAGATGCCTAACTCCTTCAAGGCCTTTTGCAAATCCCAGCCTTAAAAAGATCCCAGTTTCCTCTTCAAAACTACAGTTAATATTCCCTTTCATAACTTTTTCTATTCTGATGTCAGTTCATAATGATTACTTTGCAATGGCACTTCACTGATATAAAAATAGCCACATCTTATGAAAAACTCATTGACAAGAACATCAATAATTAGTATTTTTACAGTATTCACTTTAGAAAATGGTTTTCCTCCCACACATACACACTGAATAATAAATGAGGAGGACCATGAGATTTCTTTTTAAAAGGTTGTAACAAGAATGGATCATATCCTATTCATTACAGTTTATTGTCATAAAAATGGATTCATGTTGTGCTAGTTTCTCTTTTCTTTATAATCCTTGCCTGTCATGAGACTGAGGCATCAGATTTTTAATGCTCAGTCTATGATGCTGAACCGTCCCAATACTGACTCTTATGGAAAGAAGAGGCTTGCAAGGGATTACTTAAAATGGAAGTCCATTCTACACAACACCACAGCTACGTCTTAGCCACATGACTCTGCTGCTGCTATGAAAGACATTTCTGTGCTATAGCCTCTATCTGAAAATTCTGCTATATTATTAGACTATCAAGGGGTAAGAGGTAGTATGACAGACTTCCTTCAGACTTACAATGGTGTCTCATAACAACAAAGGGAATAACTGTGGAAGTGCTTCCTGACCCACCGGAGGTAAGCAATTGGAGTCTACTCCCAGAGGATATTCAAGAACAATTCTGCCCCTGGGGCAAGTTTCATTACCTACATACATGTCAGGAATCTTTTTAATCTTTGTAGAAACCAAAATATGGGATGTATCTATACGAGAATAAAAAATTATGGAGGAAATAAATCTGAAACTTTCATGTCAGTAAAGCCATGAGGAAGAGGATGTGCAGTAAAATGTTCAGATATCTTATGTCAAGGTAACCATTTCTCTGATTCTTTGTCTACTGCTTTCAGTGTTGTCTGAGGCTGGCACCTACTAAAGTCACATATCCAATTGGGAAGTATTGACAATTATTATAAGCAATCTCTTTCATGTAAAAGATTTGGATCCAATAAAAGTCATCTTAGAACCAGAATGTTTCAGCCACGTACAGATGTGTATGTATACAAGTAACTGTATTAGAATATGATTGTTTTCCCATTTTGAGGGAAATTTTGTATTAGAAAATCACTTGTTTTCCCATTTTGAGGTCCTACATATAGCAGCTCCAAATTCGGAAGTGTTGACAAAATAAGATTCAACTTTGTCACATTGTCTTATTTATATTATTTGTACAGAAGACCTCTTCCGGACATGGCCACTTTTAATTAATTAACTGATGCTAGATATCACACAGAGCACAAGTCACGAGAGGGTTGCAAATGTGGGCTTAACCCACTTTGTTCCTGTGCTGGCTATGCACTGGGCATGTCTGCTGACATAGGTTAAAATAGCTTAAAGATTGCTCTAAATTATGAGACCAACTCACGGCAGAAGAGAAGACCAGGATACAAGAAAGTCTGAACCACAGCCCTCTATGTCAGTCACAGGACAGGAAGAACGTTAAAGAAGCTAAAATGCTGATTCTTTGCCATCAGAGGATTAGCCTACATGGGGAATACTTCCATGGCTAGTTACACCACTCGGCAATAATGATGCAACCCAAAGCAGTTACAGGAGAGTCAAGGCCTAGAACCCTTCTGTTTAGAATGGTGAATCATTTTCTTTAACTTTATTATTTTATCTACAGAATGATGGACACAGGGGTTTTTTGAACTTTAGAAAGGTACTAAGAAAAAAATCTATAGTTTAAGTGAGGCAAATTACCATTCAATAACATTTATATCAACTACAACTTTATCAGGGTTTGAATTCCATTTGTTTGAAATATGAACTAGTCACCATATTTACTAACTGATATAGCTTTTGTTTAAAATGTACATAAAAATTAAGTCATTTTGGCCATCATAGGACTCTCATAATTTTCCATGAATGCAACAGAAGTATTTTGAGAATGATCAAAACACTGTGTGATATTCAAAGCATAGCTCCTACTTTCCTCTAACTTCTGTTATACATGCCTATAGAATTTCATGAAAAAATCAGAATGTATTTATTGAAATTTCAATCAACAGAAATACAAGCAGCAAAAGAGTTTGTGTTATTTGCTCTATACAACATTCCCTGGGGCACATCTTAAAATGTTTAACATAAAGTTACGGTGAGTAATCTATAGACAACGACGTCTCAGTTTTAGTATTAGGACAACATCATAGGCCCAATAAAGTTGCGTCAGACACATGGCTCAAGCCTGCAAAATATTACCAGGCACATTGTAATGCTTGTTACTACAAGCAGTCTAATTAGAAGCCTTCTTCCAGAAGCCCCTTTGTGGCCTCAGGGCAGCCCTGTAAATCACCCCTCACTTCAGCTTCCTCTCTTTGTCCCGCAAACTCAAAAAGAGGCTTTTACAAGTCCAATAACTTCAGCCCTCCTTAGGGTCTGGCTAATTAACAATGTTGAAACAATAAATAGAAAATTCTTCCCTCCAGCCTCTACCTGGGCATAAGCCCCCAACTCCCCTGTTATCTCAGGGTCTTATTTGCCTTCTTACCTACGGCAGCTCCTCTGGTCTCAGGATCTTCCCTGCTTGTGTGTTCACTCTCTACAGTTTAGTTTCCTAAAGCTCTGTTCACTTCTCTATAGTTTCCTGGTGTTCTTACGGGCAAATCGATTCCTCCATACCCAGCTGGTCCTAATTAAACCCTGTATCTAATCCGAGGTGTAATAGACAGGAATAAGTGTGTGGAGCTGGCTAGTTGCAGGCCTCCAGCCCTTGAAGACAGGCCACCCTGTTACACATTTCAATGACTAATTTATGGAAATACACATTATAAATAGGTAGCAAGTATCCAAAAGACTGGACTCCTTCCAAATATCAGTAATGGCAGTGCTATGCTTCTAAAAACTTCAAAACACTTCAAAGTGTGAAGATATTTCAAGTACACTAGTAGAATGCAGAAGGTAAGGCTACAATAAGAATTTTATATACTATCAGCATTGTAATTAATTAATTAAGGGTACAATTTCTTCCCAGAACAGAGTCTCAAGTGGCTTTTTTGCATTATGCATAAAAGAGCAAGGGTTGGGCAAATATAAATCCAGAAGATTCACTCTTTCATTCCTTACTCAGCAGGTAGCCCCAGATTCACGTGAGTAAAGATTACTCACTTTTCAGCATACTCTGCAGAATCAGGGCCATTATTCATTTTTAGATAGCTCTCTAGGAATAACTCAATGGCCCAGAGACTGGAATTGAGGTTGTAATTTTATTTCTTATAGCTCAGAAACAATCATGAAAACATAAGCATATTAAATTAAAATACAGCCTTGGGATTCTAGAACATATTCAATGTATTCTAGCTTTTTTTACAATTCTGGAAGTTTCTGTGTAAAGGTAATTGAGGGGAAGGGGTACAGTTGAACAATACATCACAGTTGAATAATACTGATCAGTGAATAGCTCCTTGCAGGCTGCTGTGTTGTGAACATTAAGCTGTGGAAAACTGGGGTGGAGAAGTGCAATCGTGATGGTTTGGACTCTAGCACCGTTATTTTGTGTTGAGTGCTTATCTGTGTATCTTGGCATTTTTATTGTATGTGCATCAGTATGCTTTCTAAATACAAAAGAGTTACAAAAGTAGAAAAGTATAACAAGTTTTGTTAAATACTCACTGAGGGTGATGGCTGAAATGTCTATTTCCTCAAAAGATAAGCACTTTTTAATTACCATTTAAATACTTATAACAAGTCTGTAAACAGTTAAACACTTAAGATCTTTAATTCACTTGCACAAGGAAGTTTTTGAAGAACATTCTCATTTGTTCCAGAACTCCACCCATATGACTATGCGCAAAGGATGCCAAGTGGAAACAATACAAAATAGAAGTAGTATGTCAGAAAAATCCTCATTGGCTGATTTCTGATCTTGAAAGCAAAGCACAGAATATCTAGTAACTTCTGGTGAGAGGCCTAATCATTTGTGGGTGTCATATAACTACATTTATCACTGCAGTGCAGGACTCCATGTTTCTCTCAGTCAGGGAGCGTCATGTTACATTATAAAGCATCTAGAACAAAGTGGGCATATGTTTGAGGCTGTGTTCACAGAGTGTGCTTAAAAGTGCTGGTAGTATCACCCTTGAAATAGGTACCTGTCAAATACTGTGACACACATTTGAGATTTTAATCACAAAAAGCTAGGAAATTCAGTTACGTTTCCCCAATAACCTTAACTTTCCTCATATCATTACTACAAGTGGGGCATGTAACAATGCCTATATAGTTACGGCTGTGCAGTACTTTCCATTGTAAGACCCTGTTTTCAGTTGCTTATAACTTTGCAAAATAAACATTTGGGCTGAAACTTTCCATGTCTAATCCTAAGGCTGAATTTTATTTTATTTATTGAAGTTTTCAGTTAAAATGTATTAGGTCACGTCTGAGAATAAAGTTTGGCAAAAATGAGTTTTGTCTGTGTTCAAAAAAATTCATCATTTAACTGAGAAGCTCTAGTGCCTCCATTTACACATATTTACACAGAGGAGGAGTATTACAAATCAGCTTAAGAACAAATGCAGTACAGTAAAGAGGAAATTATGGTAGCAACCCCATACTTAGATGATCTAACACTTGCCCAATAGAAAAGATTTTTCCTTGGGCAGCTCTCAAACCTCCATTGTTTATATCAGGCCTTTGGTATTTGGCAGGGGAACATCTGTTCAGGTTACAAGGGTTCTTTTTCTTTGATTCATGAAATTTCATACAGCTAAAACTAGCTGAGCTGTAAAGTGCTAAAAAGTTGCCATTTCCCTTCTCTTCTTCTCAGGAAAATGTTGGAAGCATGCTAAAACCATGGAATACTCCTAGGCCAGGTTAACACCACTCATAGCACATTGCTAACCAGCGAGCAACCAGAGCAGCTGTAGTGAAGAGGGCAGGAAAAAAGATAGGCTGAACTTGACTAAGCCAGGCCCTCAACATCTCTGCATTTAAACTCCTAGATGAAAGCACATGGTCTTGGTAACCCACATACCCTCTTTGCTACCCCCAGGTGTGCCGAAGGGGCAGGAACTTCCTCAAATCATGGGAAAAGAGAGAACGACAGATTGACCATGGCTCCCGACAACCACCTGCACTTGGACTCAGCACATGGCATCAGTATCTCCTTCTGGAGACATCATATAATACAGAAGGCCCCAACTCTGGGTGTAGGAGAGAGAGGGGGAAGCAAGCTAGGGTTTCCTACCCATTAGACCCAACATCCTATTTCCTCCTCACAGAGGAAACAGCACTCTCCAGATGTCAGCTCAAGTTGTTAGGCTTGGTCTACACTATCAACTTATGTCGGTATAACTACATCACTCAGGCGTATGGAAAAGAAGGGCTTCCCCACTGACACAGCTGCCATGTCTCAGGGAGATGAAGCACCTATATTGACAGGAGAAACGATCCTGTCAGCATAGGTAACATTTTTCCTAAATACTACAGCGGTCTTGTACCAGTGTAGCTGTGCCACTATATCACTGTGAGTGTAAACAAGTCTTCGGTCTTTACTAACCCTCAGTTCTGAAAATAAATACTAAACACTTACGATTCAAACTCTGCTGGTGATGCTGGATTGGAGGGGACGGGGTGCCATTGTTACAGCTGCACATAGGACTAACTTCTTCCTTTTAAAAATACCTATGGACCAATACTGAAAGGGGCTGATTGCCTGCAATACTTAGAGTGCATCTACACTTACAAATTAAGTCGACTTAAGCTTGCTTAAGTCAATTTAATTTAATCTGCGTCCACACTACAATTTCCGTAAGTCGACTTAAGATGTTGCTTAAGTCGACTTAAGGAAATTTAAAGTCGACTTTATAAAACCTCATTTAAAGTCGACTTTACTGGCTAAGTCGACTTTATAAAGTCGACTTAGCCAGTGTGGACGCAGATTAGCCCTAAATTGACTTAAAGCCGACTTAAAGGGCTCCAGGGCTCCCCCACTGCCCTCCCTGCCAGGGTGGCTGGCACAGCCAGAGCCTGGTGTGACCCCCCACAGGGCAGGACACAGCCCTGCCCACCCTACTCCTATGCCCTGCCAGTGTCGCTGTCCTGCTCAGCCCCCATTGTACCCAGGTACAATGGGGCAAATGCTGAGCCCCCTTGCACTTGGCAAGGGGTGCCCCCCCCGCCACCGAGGACCAAACCCAGGTCCACCTAGCCCCTAGAAGTTGACTTACGCATCCAGTGTGGACTCTCTAAGTCGATTTGGCAGGGTCCCCTTTAAGTCGAGTTAATTTTTGAGTGTGGACATGCTAAGTCGACTTATTTGGCCAAGTGTAGATATAGCCTTAGTGACTACAATGGCAATTGGAATGCTAGTCTCAGGATCAGCTTCTGTGTCACAGAGACTGAACGAGCTCAGATTCAGCTGTTCTTTACAGATACTGGTCCATGCTGGGAATCATGCACAGTTTTACTGCACCGTGAAGAGGATACTTACTCCCTGTTACAACTCCTCAGAAATGGTCATTACAATAGCACAGCATTCTCCCTGCCCTTCATCGCCTCTTTTGGGTATCTTGAACCCCAGGGAATGCCAGAAGGGAGACCATCAATCCCTGCATTCAGATGAACAAAGGAATGATAATTGTACAAGGTCTCTTGCATCCTCCCTTCCTTTGCATGCCTCTCAGCAGCTGAGCAGAATTTGGCCTTATAGATAGAAGACACAAACAAGACATTGGTAAAGAGAATCATTGGTGGGAAGCAGAAGAGTTAAAGCTTAGAAAGAAATTTCCAGTTCTACCTCACCCAGAAGAGGGTAAGGTGTCAGTAGTAGACTTGGTTCTATTATAATCTTCTTTAAATGTTTACGATCATGTTAATAAGAGCACTGATCAAAAAGCAGAACCTCCCACTCCCACAAACTTTATGAGTCTACACAGAACGTAACTTGCTTCTGAAGAAAACTGGATTTTGATTCTGCAACTCAAAGTGTCAGCCAATGTTTGCAAAATTAAAGCCAAATCCATCACCCAGTTTTATCCGTCTCTAGCTAATATAAGAAAGTTGTTGTTTAAAAAAGTCCCAAGCTTCTCTTACCAGTTAACCCAAGTTTTCCCTAGAAGAGGTTACTACTTGTCTGTATCCATGGCCGTATTGATTATTGTGTAAATATTGGGCTTCCTGCTTGTGGAGAAATTTCTGCAAGGTTCCTTTCAGTTCTCTTTGCATATTTTAAACTACCATGTGGTCTAAAACAAGAAAGTTTATGTAATGTTCCAGAGACATTGCAGTACATCATGGCTCATTTTAAACCAGGTGTAAATACAAGATTCAGATGAACTCACAAACACTCCTTTCATCTGAAATTTAATAACCCTTTTTTCCCTCCAGAAAGTTTAAGCGGTTTTAACCAGCAAAACGATTGCTTTTTGTTGATTCTTCATTATAGTGCTGTATAGAAAGAGCTCAAGATGAATCTTTCCTGTGTTTATTCCAAAGAGATTACGCTTTAAAATAGCAGGGTATTTGAATGTCATTTTTCAAATGTTTTGACATTCACTAAAACTACAGCATGTGATGACCTTAAACTTTATTTGGAGAGTTTTAGTAATACAGCAAATAAAAGTGAAGAATAAGAGTGAATAAAAGTGAAGACTCTTCCGTCCGCCCCACCAAAAGTCAAATTTGCAGATGCTCACACAAAACTCCAACATCAGGAAAAAAAACAAAAACCAAGGAAATTTGTGTATGCAGTTGGGTAACCGCCTATTTACCAATCCATTTATGGGTACAATTACCCAGTTTACATAATGGGAGCATATGAGAGTCTTTAAAAATCTGGCCCTGAAAGTCTTGATTATATAGGAAAATAAGTATTTAAGAATTTTGTTTGTATTTAAGTAATTTGTTTCAACAACATATACTGAGAAATCTTGTTATCCTGAAGATATGAAATGCCATGGTCCATATGATCTTTAGTTCATGTAGGTTTCCATGTTTTATTGGTTTCCTTACATGAAAGAACACCTCTTTTTTCTCAGCAGAATTTCAACTTGTGATTGTAACAGATAGCAAGGATAAATTCCTTAAACTACTTTTGACTTGATTCAAGCGTTCTGTAGTTTTCAACATATACCTATCCATATACATGCATACAGTTTACTGTTATTACAGTAATTGTAGAGCAACAGAATTATGACAAGTGATGTTAAACTGAACTTCCTGAAGGTGGCACCCACACTAAAGGATGGCATGTTTTAAACTGTGAAAAAATCTAATGCATTTCTGATAAACTGATCTAAAAATCACAGAACAGAGATAACGTAGAAGTAAACTTCCCTGTGTTCTTTCAGACTGCTATGAACTGTACTACAATTTCCACAAAATGTATTTCCTTACAATAATGTAATATTGTCATACACAACAACACAGACACAAAGATTTGAAATGATCGTTCAGCTGCTGTATATAATCTTGGATAATTTAGCACAGAAGTCTACACATTATGAATGTCAAGAAAAACATAAGCAGAGTTGGAGACAAACTGCAGTGATAAAAAGATGGGAACGAATGCTTTTGAAATGACAAATGCTTTCAGTATTGTAGCACATACACACAAAGATCAAATCTGTTTTGCTAAAATCTAAACAATTTAGTTACCCTGTCAGCATAATAAAAGCAACACCCTGAGGCAACTTTTTTGCCTTTAGAAAGTTAAAACATATTTATGGTAAACCAAAAATGATGATGCAATAAATGATCCATAAATAGTTTTTAGTAAGAAAAAAGGTCTGGAAGAAGGAGCAATTTAAGCTAGGATTTTGTGTGGGGTTTTAGACAAATTAAATCTTAGAATCTAAATTTGCCACAACATTTATGAGAAAATGCTTCTGGAGACCAGAGATGGTCAACATTCACAGTAAATGAAACATTCTATTAACATTTCTTGGGCTGTCTGGAAAAATTGCCAATGACATCCCTGTAAACAAGATTGTCTTGTGTGAAGTGAATCTGTTTCCTACAAATTAATCCTCCTAACTATAAAATAGAGTTACAGGTTAGAAAGAAAGCACTGATCTGATTTCTTCTCAAGGCATTGCACAGAAGTTTCTGAAAGGTATCCTGCACATTTTTGACACTGCTGCCAAGCAGTACAGTGAAAAGTGCAGTACGTTAACATTTCATAAGCCGAACAATTTGAAAATGTTTCCTAAAATACAGCATATAGGCATTCTTTATTTTAAATGCTCTTGCTCTTTATTAATAGAATTATGTGCTGTACTATCATCAATAAGTTGGATTCTGAAGCAGTATTCTAAAGAGCTACGAGTGACAATTATTCAACAGTCACGTACCGCATTCTTTAAATTATTCATTAACATACTTAAACATACAGAAACACACTTGTGTTAATAGCGGAGATATAATCCTTACAGCTGACTCACTAACAAGAACTTTTACTTATAGCCATCCTTCAGAAATGTCATGATTACCATCTGAACAAGAGTAAGATCAGCTTCTGATTCTGACATTTTTCTTTCTCTATGGCATACATTACCCCCCGATAAAAAGCATCTAACACAAATAAATCAAAGGCAACTAAAAAATCAGACTAAGATTTCCTAAACTGACACTTCAGTACCTGAACCACAGCAAATGAGTACAACTTACGTTAATGGACTGCTATTCAAAATAAATTACAGAACATAGCATACATTTCTTTTCATATGAAGCTGAAACAAGCATACAGAGTACCGATCTCTCATGCTAGTTAGGTGAAAAAGAAGTTACAGCTTCCCACATGATTTTACTTACCCAGAAGCATGTTTCTCACCTACAGTTAATTCAGCAGAGTGCTAAATCCACTGTGCAGAATTTGTCAGAGTGTTCCTTAAAAACACTTTATTTTTATTTTTTTTGACTTGACTGAATTTTTGAGCAAGATTTGAGCATGGGCTGTTGAGAAATACTCCTTGTACCCCAGTGCAGCTGAGGTATGATACTTCACTCCCATTGGTGAACAGTGCCTCTCAGAAACTAACTGAAAGAATAGAGAGACTGTCAAAGCTGTTGCCACCTCAGGCTGTGAGGCAACAAAATCATGAAAAACTAGGTCACTTCTCTGAAGTTTTTTCAGTGGTATATATTTAGTGTGTCTGGTCCAGCACTTGTTTAAAAATAATCCTCTGCCCCTCATTAAGGAACAAAACTCCCCCTCCAACCTCATATACCTTCTTTCTGTATGTGCAATGCTCAGTTTTACTACACAGAAATTTAAAGTAAAAATACTAATAAAGAGATCAGTGATGAGCCAAATTTGCCCCTTATATAAGTGGATTCTATTTCACCAACTTCAGTGAGGTTGTGCCCATTAACACCAGCACTGTATGGTTTCATTATATGCAACATACTTTCCTTCAATTAATATAAGGAAGGAGATTTTTTTTTAAACCTGGAGTTGAATAATGTTTACTTATTTTTGCATGTGTGGTATCTTCCCCAAAGGAGTAAGAATAACATGAACAAACATGCAATAAAATTATTGACTGTTTTCTGCTGACATCCTTATTGAATACTGAAATCCATTATGGACTATTTCTGCAGAGATTGTACAATGATAATTATCTCTGAGGAAGGAAAGAAAGATCCTCTTGTTAGAGAAACAGCCAAGAATCTGTATAGAAAGTATATAGTATAGAAAGAGAAGACTTAAAAATGCCAACCCCTTAAATCCTCTCCCTGTGGTCTACTGTACTAGCACAAATTCAGAGTAACCCCATTGAAACTAAGTGAAGTCAATCCAAGTGTGAGGAGCCTATCTACAAGATATGAATTCTGGTTGTTTTTATGAAATTGGTACATAATTGAAAACCTCTGTGCATTTGGAATTGGCCATGTGTCACATCTCTCGCAGATCAGGGACAATGTTGTCATTAACCTGAATACCTCCCCTTCGAAACACCTTAGAAAAAAGGGACAGCTGAAGCCTAGGGGAAGCAATTCCACCCCACTTGTCAGTGGGAAGGGGGTAAAAGAAGAAGTCATCTCCTCAGATGGCAACCAAGGAAGTAAGGTGTTGAGACAGCCCTCAGAAAAACCACAGAATGAGTCAAAGAAAGAAAGGTGCATGATTTTGGAGGGAGAAGTGATCTTCATGATTGTCAGATGAACCAAAGCTGGAGAACAATGGGTCACAGAAGGAGACTCGAAGCACCAAAAGAGACGCCTGACACAGGGGCAATGAAGCCCAAGAGAGGAGAACTGCTGACTCAAATTTCAAAGACTACCAGGAGTGGTGGTGAAACAGGGAGGGATTCACATACAGGTGTTTATTTTGCCTCAATCTGCATATCTTTGTGCTGTCTCCAACTAAAAAGCTAATGTTTTAGAAATCTTTTTGCAACATCTATGTCTATTTGTGTCAACTACTGCATGTCCCCTGAAAGGTTATGCTGTAGACCCAGCATGCCCTCATGGTGCAGAACTGGTAAGGATATGTGTAAGCTACTGTAGGATCCTACAAGGATCTAAAGCAGCTGGTTTGCAGGCTCCCACTTTCCTGGTCTGTAGGTATCAGCTAGGCAGATTGTGCAAAAGAAATGTGCCAGTGAGATCAGAGTCAGTGGCTGGAGCCTACCCAGTTACGACGAGAATCATAGAATCATAGGGCTGGAAGGGACCTCATGAGGTCATCCAGTCCAACCCCCTGCTAAAAGCAGGACCACTCCCACTAAATCATCCCAGCCAGGGTTTTGTCTAACCGAACCGTAAAAGTTTAAAAAGCACACAGGCCCAGTGTGTGGGTTCCAACACAGCAGCCCAGTGAATATCCAAAAAGGCAAATCTTGATAAGGGCGGTGACACTAAGTTACACCAGACCAAATGAAGAAAGAATATGGCACTACATTTAGTAAGCTTTAGTAAAAGCTTACTATGGGAATTGCTCCCTCAGCTGTCCATCAGTCTGAGCCCTGTGGATATATATAACCCCTCAGTTTCATCTGAACAGGCAAGATTTCATATATTTCTAAACATGACTCTCTCTCCTGGTTTTAACCGAGTAAAGCTACACATTGCTGTTTTGTGTTTACATTTGCTCTTGGACTCGGTTCACATAAAACATGGAAAGGAAAACAAAAAAGAAGGACGTGGCAGTCAATGCCCACTAGTCCCAGTTTCTCCAAGTCCCTTTGGAAATGATGTGGCAGTCACATACAAACAGTGTTTATAAGTTTCCTGCTCATTTTGGGGTTTGTGGATGGAACTTTTGCGTGAGACATGGCCACTCAATCTTTCCTGCTCCAACATCTTTTTTAAAAAAACCAACCAAGTAAGGAAACTGATCAGAAAATAACTTTGTTTTATTTAAAAAATTCATCAAAAATCAATAGTCTTATGGGCAGATCCTCAGCTGATGTAAATCAGCATGCCTCCATTAAAGTCAACTTGTTCCTTATTCTTCAAAGCATCTGACGAAGCGGGATTTTCTCACACGAAAGCTCGTGTGATAAATAAATGTGTTAGTTTTTAAAAGTGCCACAGGACTCCTTGTTTGTTCCTTATACACAACTGAAGGAAAGGTAAAAACCTCTGTGTGGAACTATTTCACATCAGCTCTCTGTATTGCATGTGGGTGGGGAGGAAGGGAGTGTATTTATTTATTTTAATTACTTGCTCTATTTTCCTGGCCTTTTCTGGTAATTTTATTTTTAAAAAATGTTAAATTATACAGCTGTCACCCACACTTAATGTTGATATTAACACAAATCCACCAACAGTTTGTGACAGGCTAAAGTCATACCCTATCCTCACGCAGTACTTTTATTTAAATTTTGAGCCCATATGGCTTCAGAGAAGAGCTGGAAAGTGTGAATGCACATGGCTCCAACCCCAGAAAGGTAAATAAAAATTTCTCATGATTTTTAAGCCTTATGTAGAGTTTCTACCTGAGTATGGGGTGACTCAAACACAGGAGACCTGCATCCTTATTCAAGATCTTACACTTTGCTCTCCTGTTCAAGATTTTCTCTTGCATTTACTGTGAAGATCCAAGTTGTTTGTTTAATGGTGCAATACAGCTGCAGTTCGTTCGTAACACTGCTTCATATATTTTACACTTTTAAAAATAGCCTGCATTACAGCAAAACACAATGGGCAAGGATAATAGCCCCCAAAATTGGCACAGCAGCCATTTGTTACATTTGTTTAGTGAGTGTCCTTATACAAGCTGTGATATTGCTTTACCTATGAAAACTACTTGACTGATAGCATTGGCACTCAGCATCCTGTTTTAACCACGCAGTCAGTAGGTACAGAGGACAACATGGCAGCCTACCTTGGACCAGTCCCTCCCTCTATCCACCAGCAGCATACATCAGTCCCACTCAGACCCAACAGTGTGAGAGGATAATTCAGCTTCTAAATCTGTTTCTTGAGGGAAGAGGAAGCCTTTGGGGCTTGCAAAATTCACTGCTAATCCCCGCTTTTATTTTTAACCTTTTGTGTAATGAAGACTGCCATCAGAATATAAACTGATTTCAGATTAAGAGTTTTGCACTGTGAGTGAACAATGTTAATTAGGAAAAGTTCCAAACCCCTTTTTAGGACCTGCCTGGAGGGTCTCAGGCTCATGATTTTTGAGCACCCATGAGTATTTCTTACCTGAGAAGCATCTTCTGGAGATATACCACTAGGACTGAGGTTACAGGAAATGTTCTTCCGGCCACCAGCAGTACTCCTTCTCCAAATTATTACAGTGGCCTCCGGAAGCCAGAGAGAAGAGGTTGCCAGCCTGTGACTGAGCAGTGGGGAGAAGTAAGAGGGTACCCACTCTTCCGTTCAATAATGTCAGAGGCAGCAGCAGTCCTCGAAGGGCAGAGGAAGGGAATATACAGGGCCAAAGGAAGAGAGGAAACAACACTTGTCTCACCCTTGGCAGCAACATCTTCCCAAGGGGAACAGGGAGTTAGAAAAGGGTGAACTCCAATGAGTCAAGGAAAGAAGACACCATGGGGTAGGGATGGGGAAGACTTGAGAAGCAAGAAATTAATAAGAAAGAGCTGGATAAAGAATAAACAATGGAATATAAACAATGTAATGTGTGAGAGGAAATAGCAGAGAATAAGACAAATAGGATAGCCTCCAGGAGTTAGCGAGGGTATTCTCCAAGTGAAGGAGGATCAACTACATGACCCTTGGGATGAGTTTGTCATCTTTAGTATGTGTGTTTGTGGTGGGCTTGCTGCTTGACTGAAGTATAATGTACGGTCTGTTTGCTTGCAGGACCATGTGCTCAGCCAACTAGGGAAGGCTGAGAGCTTCTTAAAGAGACTTTGAGCCCCAAGCCTTTAGCATCCATCAATCCTTAGCCAAGGGTTGTGGGGCTATTCAGGGAGAACCAGGGTTTAAAAAGCCCTCTCCTAAGCAACTGAAGGAGCTTGGGAAAGAGAGGAAGCTAAAAGGAGTGATGGGGGGAGGGGGAGATACACTGTATTAATATTCTGTAAACTAAAGACAGTAACCCTTCCCCCCTGTAAAACACAACAATAAAACAGCTGCAGAAGTAAGAAGAGAATGCAGGCAGAAGTCCAGCAACAGAGTGGAGGCTATCCAGTTCATTGCACAGAGTGCAACATGTATGATTACTTGCCCTGTGAGCAGGGGGCATATGTGTCTGCAATCAATGCAACAAGCTGCTGACCCTCAGGAAAGGCATATGGGCTTTGGAGACCAGGGTGGCTGAGCTGGAGGAGCTAAGGAAGACAGAGGTACATAGATGAGACTTTCTGAGACACAGTAGAATATTCCCAGCTCTGCTCTCACAGGATGAAAGTCTCAGGGAAGAAGAACATTAAACTAGAGTGGAGGAAAACAATCCCAGTTGATATCATGGTATGCTCTTGCACTGAGGATACCTCACCAGGGAAAGGGAACTGCAGTTATTAGGAAAAGACAGGTAATAGTAATGGGAGACTTGATCATTAGAAACATAGGTAATTAGGTTTGTGATGACCAGGAAAACTGCATGATGACTTGCCTGCTGGATGCGAAGGCTGCAGATCTCTCAAGACATTTAGAGAGATGTAATGTGCAGCGCTAGGGAAAAGCCAGTGATCATGGTTCCTTAGTACCTGCATGACATAGGGAAGGATAGGAGAGGTCCTGGAAGCCAAATGTAGGTAGATAGGTAAGAAACTGAAGTCCAGGACCTCCATGGTAGCATTCCCTGAAATACTTCCAGTTCCATGAACACAGCCAGTTAGACAAGCAGAAATGCAAGGGTTCAATAATTGGATGAAATGATAGTGTAGGAAGGAGGGGTTTAGATGTATTAAGAACTGGGGAACCTTTTGGAAAAGGTTTTTTCCTATACAGGAAGGATGGGTGTCACCTAAACTAAAACGGAACTGGATTGCTGGCACATAAAATTTAAAAGGTCGTAGAGCTGTTTTTAAAATAAGGGCTGGGTAAAAATTGACAGGTGTGGAGGAGCTCATAGTTCAGATGGATTCTCCCCTCAGGGATGTCTCTATTAATGGAGATTCTCTATATCCCAGAAAGGATGGAAGAGGATGAAATATGGGTAGGATCTGATAAGAAACAGTAAAATGAAAAAGAATCTCATTCAAATACATCACAATGACAGACAACTGAAAAGTGACTATTTTTAAGTGCTTATATACAAATGCTAGAAATCTAATACTAAGATGGGTGAACTTGAGTGACTTGTATTTAGGCATCACAAAAACTTGGTAGAATGAGGATAATCAATGGGACACAGTAATATCAAGGTAGAAAATATATTAGGAGGACAGAATAGGTCATACTGGCAGGGAGTGGCACTATGTGAAAGAAAGCATAGTCAAACAAAAGAATCTTAAATGACTCAAAACTGTGCCATAGAATCTCTATGGACAGTAATTCCATGCTTGAATATTAACAATATGGGAGTAGGGATGTACTACCAATCACCTGACCAGGATGGTGATAGTGAGTGAAATGCTCAAGGAGAGTACAGAGGCTATAAAAATAAAAAATTCAATAATAATGGGGGATTTCATCTATCAAATTGACTGGACTCATGTCACCTCAAGGCAGGATGCAGAGATAAAATTTCTTGACATCTTAAATAATTGCTTCTTGGAACAGCTAGTTCTGGAACCCACAGGACTAGAGGCAATTCTTGATTTAATCTTAAGTGGAGCACAGAATCTAGTCCAAGAGTTGAATATAACTGAACCGCTTGGTAATAGTGACCTTAAGATAATAAAACAACTTGTGGGGGAGGGGAAGAGACACACCAGAGTAGCATTTAATTTCAGAAAGGGAAACTACACAAAAGGAAGGCAGCTAAACAGAAATTAAATGATACAATGCCAAAAGTGAAATCCCTGCAAGCTCCATGAAAACTTTTAAAGACACCATTATAGAGCTTCAATTTAAATGAAACCCCCAAATTAAACAACATAGTAAGAGCACTAAAAAGTCCCACCATGGCTAAACAACAAAGTGAAAGAAGCAGCTAGAGGCAAAAAGGCATCCTTTAAAGACTGCAAGTTAATTTCTATTGAGGAAAATAGAAAGGAGCATAAACTCTGGCAAGTGAAGTGTAAAAATATAATTAGGAAAGCCAAAAAAGAATTTGAAGAACAGCTAGCCAAAGACTCAAAAAGTAAACAGCAAAATAAATATTTAACTACATCAAAAACAGGAGCCTGCTAAACAGCCAGTAGATGATTGAGATGCTAAAAAGAACCCCTCAAAGATAAGGTTATTGTGGACCAACTAAATTAATTCTTTGCATCAGTCTTCATGGTTGAGCCATTCTTTTTAGGTGACAGAGGAACTGTCCCAGAGTAAGGTGTCATTGAAGGAGATTTTGGAATAAACTGATAAATCAAATAGTAATAAGTCACCGGAAACAGATGGTATCTACCCAAGAGTTCTGAGGAAACTCAAATGTGAAATTGCAGAACTACTAACTATGGCTATGTCTACACTTACAAAGTTAAGTTGACTTAAAGTCGACCTTGTTGAGTCAACTTAAATTAACTACACTTTAAGTCGACTTTGTTAAGATGTGTATTTGCCCGTTCAGACAGCTTCTGCAAGAAAAACCAGGACCTTCTCTCCTTGTGGCTGCTTCTTAAATTTTGGCAGGAATGAAACTCAGCTGAATAGGGGGCACTCCGTCCTAGCAGCAGCCTAACCTTCAGCTCTAGTGCTCTTCGAGACCCACAGGGCTCGACCCCACCTTCCTCTGACTCCATCACCAAGACCCACAGAAATGATACCACCTTCTTCTGTGCACTTACCAGACCTGAGAGGATTTCAGGGTGAAATACACATCTGTACCAAAGCCCATGCTGTGCCTGCTAGCACTGGAGTTGCTGGTGCTAGGCACAGGAGGCATGGGTCCTGAGTCCCAGCAGAGATAGCCATTATATTGGCTTGAAGCCGACTTAATAAAGTCGACTTAGTTTTAATCCCCCTCTACACTGGCCTTAAGTGGACCTAAAAGGAGGTGTTATTAAGTCGACTTAAGGAAATGTTTAAGTTGACTTAAGAAAAGCCCAGTGTGGATGCGGCTTTGTTTAGGTCAACTTAAGCGCCCTTAAGTCGACCTAACTTGCCAGTGTAGGCGCACCCTATGGCATGCAAGTTCCAGAGGGGTAGCTGTGTTAGTCTATTTCAGCAAAACAAACAAGAGATCCATGAAAGCTTATGCAATAAGTAAATTTTTTAGTTTTTAAAAGTGCCAGAGGACTTCTTGTTTGTCATGATATGTAGCCTGTGACTGCCCTGAGCTCCTCCCCATTTGGCTCCGACCCTGGCCGGGGACCCGGAGCCAGCAGCATTGCAGGATCCGGCCCCAACCCTAGTTGGGGACCCCGGAGCTGGGCAGCTGGCAGCAGCACAGGATCTGGCCCCAACCCCAGCCGGGGATCTGTGGCTGCCAGAGGCAGCGGCAGAAGCCAGGGCCGCCACTGGTAGCAGGAGCTGGATCCAGCCTTGGCCGGTCACAGTGTGGAGGTGGGGTGTGGTTTTGGGTGGGAGGGCTAAGTCCCAAGCTGTGCTCCGAATCTTGTTTCGACGCAGCAACGCCTCTGAGGTGTAGTACTTTTCCCTGACTCAATGGAAGTTCCAAACATGCATACCAAGTTATGCTTTGTCTTCCAAAGTTTCAAGGACCTTCTCTGGGCATCCCAAGAATCCCTCCTTTTTTCCTCCCACTATGTACACTCCTTCGTCTTCCTCGGCGCTCAATGCCCTCTTTGACAAAAGTGCTGGACTGGGCCTTCTCTTTAACCTGACCTTGCAACTCTTGGCATCCACCGTTGGAAACCACTAGAGAATGACAGTTGAGATTTCATACCTCACAGTAGTTATGTACTCTGCAGTTCCAGGATCCAAATTGCATTGGACTGTCACTAGATAGCAGAGCTCCTGTGTTACACTCTTCTATTGTATAGACTTCAATTAGTGCATAAGACTAATTTGCAGTCCTACGCTAGCGCAGTTTGGGAATAATTCCATTGAAGTTAAGCACTAATGTAGTAAACCGATGTATTTAAAGTCTCAAGTTCGGTTACTGACCAAAAGTGTAGAGTTCACTCTTGATTCCCAGGGCTGTGAGGGTCCTTGCTATTGCCCTTAACATGAGGCAGTCTTGTCTGTGTCTGCTGCCGTCAGCTCCTTGAAATTTCCAACCTCTGGCAATACTATCATCTTCCTGGCCTCATGCTTTCAGTATAGGTTAGCGATAGGTCAACACCAATACCTGCCCTCCCTGCTAATTCCTTTGAGTGTCTCTCTAGAGTGCTCCCAGCCCCGCTTCTACTGAACAGTCATAGAACTCTTACCGTATGTCTACAAGGCAATTAAACACCGGGGGCTGGCCCAAGGCTCATGGGAGAGCTCAGACTTCATCCCAGGCCCAAATGTCTACACTGCAAATAAACAGCCTCTTAGCCCAAGCCCCATGAGCCCAAGTCAGCTGATGCTGGCCAGCTGCAAATATTTAATTGCAGTATAGACAGATCAGCTATTCTCAGAGGAAAAGTATATACCAGCTTGTAAGACTCAACTGAGGGTCACCACTTAACGCACTTAGATATAGATATATAATGTAAACAAGAATAAGTATATTATTAATGAATAGAGCTTCAAGTGATAATGAATATTGGAAACAAATGATTACATACAGGAAAAAAATCATAACTTGCTTTCTAGAGCCTAATTTAATTATCAAGGCATTTCCTATCTCCTACAAGGTAGCTTTCCCCAAGTCCTTTTCCCCAGCTTTTTCAACACTTTGGCTAAGATTTCTTCTCATAATATCAAGCCCACAGGCAGTTTGTCCTCACAGATTGAGAGAATACCTGGGGGCTCATCTGTTCCTCAGGTGTAGTTTCAAAAATTCCATGGTCTCTTACTCCTAAACAGAACAACTGTTTTTTTGTTTTTTCCTCCTGCTCCTTTCAGCTACTGATCAGCATTTCAGACAGACAGTAAATAAGCATCTGTTGTGAATCATACAGTACTTAATTTGCACATGACTAGCTAAGGTGAGATACGAGTCTTTCCCTTCTGCCAAGAGTATGTGGCTCACCTTTGGGGGGGGGGCAGGAGAGGGGGGAAGTGTGTGTGGGTTGAGAGAGAGAGAGACACAGACAGACAGACAGACAGACATTCTTTGATAGACTAGTATATAGGTAATAGACCTGGGGGATTCCTGTAACCTGTTTATGCCCCTGGGTCCTTAGCCAGTAGGCCTTCAGAGAAAACTCTCATTTCATAGGAAAGAATTTTCGTTTTATAGCAGGGCATGTACAGATTCTGGAAAAGTCTCCTGTGTCTCAGTTCCCCATATGTAAAATGTTAATGATAGGACTTCTTCAGTTTACACATTGTCATACTTGTCTATACAAGCTGTATGCTTTTTAAGCTAGGAATTTTCTTACTGTGTGTGCAGCTGTTAGTACAACAGACCTTGATCTCAGCTGGCACTCTAGGCATTACCGTAATGGACATAAACATGAATAAAATTCTAAACTGTAAGTTCATTAAGTTTCTTTGAAGTTCAAGATGTGATTGCAATAAAAGTCCCTACACCTACATTTTGTAATCCCCCCACTTGCTTGTCTGTATTCAGATTGTTTCTTTTATATCGCTATCTGGATTTAGGGGACCATTTATGATATTATTTTGTATCAATATCTCATAATTGCTATAATCCATAGGAACCATGTCATGTTTGGTATCAATAGAAAGGTAGTAATTTGCTGGGAATGATTATATGGTTTATGTGTAGGAATTGTATTTGTATTAGAAGTTAGGAGTATGGTTGTTATATCTATACTTTAACTTGTGTGATTCTGGGGAAACTCCCCAGACAGGATGTCTACAGCCATTGTCTCCTTAATGGCCCATTAAGGAAGCTCCCAGGTACAATGGGCCCAGGGAGAAACCTGTTGAGCCACTAGGACTTGAACATGTGACTCAACTCCATCTTGATTGGAAAGAAGCATGGAGAAGGCCAGAGGTGATAAAAGGCAGCAGCCCCAACTCCATCTTGTCTCAAGTCCCCAGTCTACAGCCAACACCCATCTCTGGAACTATTCCTCTGCGACTGGACAAAGGACTGAGGCCCACTCAGGTGCTAAGTGTTTACCAGAGGAACAAGCCTGCAAACTGCTTTACATGAACTTTAAATCATTTGTATGTCTGTGATTCACTTTGACCCTTTAACATCTCTCTACTTTGCTGTTTTCATTTTATATTAAACCTTTAGTTGTAGTTGCTAAAGGATTGGCTATCAGTGTGGTATTTTGGGTAAGATCCAAACCTATATTGTTCTGTATGATGTGGCTGGTCTTTTGGGGTCAGGAGAACATATTTCTTTAAGGGACCGTGTGGCTGGATGGGAACCAGAGGAGCTGGAGTGCAATAAAGGGAGCTGTTTCTATTTTGGGCAGATTTTTTGGTACCTGGTGTGGGGAGCCAGAAGCCTGGTTGTGGCTGATAGGGAGACTGGTTTAAGTACCATCCATCAGTGTTTGGGGAGTTTGGCTCCCAGGTTTGCAGCTTGCCCTGATTTTTGCACGTCCAGGAGGGTATCCCAGGATGCCCCGGTCACATCTGGATTAATTTATTACAGGTTAGAGAACAATGATCAGCATGTGCAAGTTAGTGGGGACCTGGGACACAGAAAAGCCCTTTCTTTATCTTTCACTCTCTGAATTTCCAAACCATTCTCTGCACTTCTCAATGATACCTGTCTATGGCTACATCATTTTGCATCATAAATGCCTTCTACAGTTACTCAGCATCTGAGAATTGAGGTGTGATGACCATCTTAGAATTTCCATTAACTCAGTAATAATAGGAAGGATTAATTAGATATGACATGGCAGCCTATGAAGAACTGCATCTTCATATAATTTGTAGCACAGGATCCAAATTATAAAAGAAATGAGTTGCTTCTCCTACACAACTACAAAGTAATGACAAATTGCAGAGGTTTCCAACATTGTATCTGAAGCTCATTGCCAAACAGATCTTGGCTCAAAATAGCAAATGATTTGGAGTGACTGAGTTGCACTGTAGTCATTGGGACTCCATGCATATGTAAGAGTTTGTCTGTGAATATCCTTTTGCAGGATCGGAACCAAATCAGTTAAATTGACACAAATTGCATAGGGCCAGATTGGGCCAGGCTGATACACTGATGTGTACTACAATGTGGATATATGACACACTCTTGTTCACAGTGATGAGCGTGCTGCACTTCAGTAAAGGGGCTTCTCTTATGTTCTGGGGAGGAATGATGAGGCAAAATGCTTTGTGGTATCCTCTTTGTTCCAGGGATGTCCCACGCTTCCTATAATGCAGGACTATGTTTTAAAGGCAAAATTAAGCCTACAGGAGTCAACTTTAATAACAATACAGTTGCATTTTCCTTGAATGAATGCTGGAACAGGAATGTTCTATTTGTATTTGTATTTGTTAAAGTGCAGCAAGCGTCAAACAAGTATAAAGATTAGCAAGATGTATATAAAATGTTTTTGAAAAAAATGCATAAAATAAAGACAAAAAGGATGAGCAACCATGTAAGCACAGGAGTTTGGTAGAAGAATGACAGTGGTTAGATGGTCTTCTTTGTATGTACTCCCCACCCTTGGTTGAGTAACTCACTTTATATAGAGAGAAATATAATTTCCGGGGACAGGGGGTGGGGGAGTTTACAGATACCATCTAGAGTTTGCTGAGGGAGAAACAGCTATGCCAGTGATGACCTTGAAAGCCATTTGACTGTAATGCTTCCCCTTTTTAGTTCAGTACCTGACAGCGGGGACACATGGTCTGAAAGCATCTATGCATGGAACCAATATTTCCTACACCTGAAGGCTTTCTGCCCTCCCATCTTCCTCTAATCCTGGGCCCTAATTTAGAGTCATCTCAACAGTGCTCTAAATTGCACTGTCTTCAAATTACACCTTGAGGTTGCTAACATGATGGTGATCCCCAGGGAGTAGCATGTTCCAACCAGGTTTCATTTGAAAGAGATGCTGAAAGCAGTGCATAGCCATTTCACACAGGCCCCCCTGCTGATCTGGCCTTCTGCTGCCTAAATCATACACAGACACCAGCTTTGTACTCCCGTCAATGCTCTTTATTTATCTAGCTTAACCCACCATCAGTTCCGACTATATAAATAAGCTTAGCAGCCCCAGAGGCCTCTGCCCCAACAATGAGCCAAGTGAAGCGCATCCTCTGCAACAGCTTCTCTCTAGACTAGCTGATGGTGGCCCCCTGCACTTTCTTCTGGTGAGCTTCTACGAAGGCTGCCTTAACAAGCCCCGCAGCTGTTCTTGTTAGCTCAGCCCTGCGGGGTGTACACGGCCACCTCCTGTCATTAATTAGGGGTGCAGTGGCAGGGGGCTGAAGTAGCCCAGCTGCTCCCAGCACCCTGTCACACAGTGCAAGTTGAAGAAGAGGGTTTATTAAACCCTGTCCAGAGGGCTGAGTTGCTTCCAACCTAACTTCCTGCATACCCCGATTCCCTGCTGTGCTGTCAGTAATAGTTCTGACGGGGAATATGGGCTCCCTGAGGCCAGTTCCATGGATCATGATGCATCTTCCCTATTTTACAAACAAATGATTGACATCCAGACCTGCACCCCACATTACTTAGACCAGAGATTGCTGCTTGTGTACAGCTAAACTGGTGTCACTTCTTTACGACAAACTCTGCCAGCTGCATAGACTTTCAGATTGGTCTCAGCAGGCAGTCACACCAGGAGTGATCTACTTCTGTCTCAAGGTCTAGCAAACTATTGCCCTTTGGAATCTCCTTCCTCCCTGTGGGACTGGCCTCTGGGTGTTCCTCTGTCTCTCCATTCTCTGACCAGCTCTGTCGGTTCTCAGGTGTTTGTCTGCTGGCTCATCAATGTCTGCTGTTCCTTTGGACCACTTATCCTGCTTATACAGTTCCCTCATATGACGTGTGTGCCAATGCACCCCCTCAACTCCTTTAGTTCATGCCTTTCCGTGTCGTTTGCAAGGCTGGATCCCCACAGGATCGATGGCTCAGCTGTCGTACTTTAGTGCCCACTTTCTCTGAATGTCAACCATCTCTTGATAGTTTCTCCATCCTTCGATTGCAACAGGTCAATGCCCAATTGTGAAGCATGTGTTAGTTGCATGACATCCTTACATAATGAGCTCTTTGTACTTAAAATATGATTCCAGCCTGAAGATTCAGCTCATTTTTAATTTGAAAATGTCTCTGCTCCTTTTGGTATGTGGCTTCTGTCTTTTGGCCTCCCTGGTTGTATTTCTGTCCTGACTGCCAGTAGTTGAATGCCCTTTTCCATAGCCTCGGCTTCACAGTTGAAACTGTGAGATAGAGCAGGATGTTAATGGATTCAGTGCCCTGATACCCTTCCCCCAATTTGCTGATGCAGGATATATACACTAACATCAGTAATAGTTGCAGACAATATCTGCTTTGTACCAGGGAGCCCTGGAAGTGTGCCAACATGCACTGCAATTTCCTTGGAACAATCAAATGTCTTTGCAAGGATTATCTGTAAGGGTTTGTGGTCTGATGCACTATTAGTGGGTGGTCATAGATCAGTGGTTCTCAACCTATGGGGTCTTTCAAAGTGATCCGCCTCTCCTCTTTCACTGGCTGCAGAAGGGAGCCACTGCAAAAGGATCCAGGTAGAGCAGATTGTCGCAGGACTACAAAACCAGTGCAAGCTGCTTGCTGAAGCCAAACGGCTGGGAGATCAGTGCTTTCCTCTCCAGGACTGTGGCAGGGAGCATGGCAGAGTGCTCCCCCTGGGTCCATAGATGCTGAGGTCCCTGCTGGAGCCAGAGGGAGGGGAGATCAGCATTTCTCTCTGTCGGCTCCAGCAAAAGACCAAAGTGCTCTGCCTAGGTTCCTAGGCATTGGGGTCCCTGCTGGAACCAGAGGGAGGGGAGCATGATTTCTAGTCCCCCACCTGCAAAAAGGAGCCATTACCTAGGGACCCAGGTGGAGTGCAGGTCTGGGGGGAGCTGCTGGTGGAGACTGATGGTCCTTCAGGATTGTAAATATGACATCTGTGGTTCTTGAGCCAAAAAGGTTAGGAACCACTGTCATAGGTGTACTGAGGAAATCCAACAAGAGCCCTCTGTCACCTTAAAGACTAAAAAATTTCTTCAGGCATAAGCTTTCATGGGCTCCAACCCACTTTGTCAGATGCAGGGAATCCAGGTTCCAGATACCACAGCCAGAAACTCTATTTGGGCATACTCCTGTTCTGTGTCTGATAGAGCTTTCAGCCTAGTCTACACACTCAGCACTTTTCAGCGGCAGTCAAAGGGAGATACACAAGGTACATAAAATACCTTGCGTTATCTCCCTTCGACTTAGTAATTCCCACTTGCCTCCCTGTCCACACTGCACTAAGTCGAACAGAAATGCTGTCCGTTGGACGTCGCACTACACTCCATAGGAGGCTGGAGTTACTGAGTGGAACTCCAGATTGACTGGGCACGTCTTGACTGACCACTCAATTGAACCCGGAAGAGCGAACTGACGGCGGCGAATTTGCCGCTGTCTGTGTAGACAAGGCCTTATTACCATAAGCGACTGGCTGCTCCTGCAAAAAAGTTGCGTCCAGTCCTTTCTCTAGTGCACCATACGGGTGTGTCTGTGAATTGCCTGGCTAATAGTAGTTCAGCACAGGGGTATCTGTTATTTGTTTCAGCCCACTCCTGCTCGTCATCTGGCTTTGTGAGCTGACGTATGGGTTCCCCTACTGCATCTGGATGTGGACAGAACTTGCACAGAAATTTTATCAATTCTATGAAACACTGTACTCATTTCTCCTCTTAGATCTGGCACATCTCTGGCTACCTTGATCCTGGGATCTGCTTTCAGTCTCCCAGTTGTGAGCAGATGTCCAGTAGGTCACATTGCCACATTTTTTCTCTGATGTTCCTGCATTGCTGTACATAACCATGTAGTTCTCTGACATGATCTTTCAGCCTCTGTATCATTTCTTTTTTCACCTACAATTAGATATCTGCAATTATTTTCAGCATCTTTAGTCTATTCTGGAACACATCTGTGCTGGGTTTGTGTCCTTGGGCTACATAGTCATGTGTTGTAGTCCGGTGGTGGTGCAAATATGGTCAGCATCTGCACTTATGTACCAAAAGCCATTCCTCACATCAGAGACCATAAAGGCTCTGGCATTATACCATCAACTGTGGGCGTGGATAATGGCATCTTTTCAATGCTCAGTTCACAGGCTTTGGGGCTATGCAGATGTGTAGTTTGCCTGATTGCTTCTTTACCACCACCATGCTGCTTATCAAGGCTGTACTAGCCACTCTACTGGATGCTATGATACTCCTTTTCTGCTGACTCCCAAGCTCCTTGCTCACTGGATTATACAGTGCCACTGGAAATTTCCCTCTTAGTAAGCACACCAGTTCCACCATGTAGTCTATTTCCGATCATAGCTTTTCTTCAAGGTCCTTTGAAGAATCCCCACCTAGTTTTAAAATGGTCTTCATTGCCCATGTGATCACCCCTTTTTGTTTCTTGCGTTGCAGCTGTATGATTCTGATGCTGATCCCAATCAGATTTATGTCTTGTTTGGCTGTATTCCCAAGAAAGGTCTAGGGTGCCTACCATCCTCCACCACTAAACTGTTATTGCTACAGTCTATTTTGCGGGGTTAGTTACTAAAAGGTCATATTTTCTTACAGGCTGCATTGTTCAGTCATGTATTAGATTGCACCCGCTCTTTAACGTGTATTTTTATGTCTAATTCATCCTGAGGAATCCCATTACAGGAGGACTGCACAGGACATTTCTTTATTTACTGTATTGTCCATGCAACAATGTTTGCTGCTGTTTATCCAAAACACTATTATCTGAACTTCCCCATGATCAAAATCCTTTCCTTGTCCCCCACGTATCTCATGCTGGGGGACAAGGGTGGGCTTTCTTTGGGTCGTGTAGATGTACAGGGACCCAAGAAGAAGATAATCCCCTGGCCACAGGCAAGGCCACCTTGCTCCTGAATGGATCCTGTGGCAGTGTAGGGATCCCTTCACAACCCTACTGTCATGGGAGTGAGTGAGCGGGGCCATGACACCTGATCTTTGCAGGCGCAAGATGCAGGGAAGGGGAATGCTGGTGGGGGCTGAGCAAAGTCCTGGCCAGGAACTACTGTTATGCTCCATGCTGTGTGCCAGCAGGGATCAGGTATCACCAGCCCTGCCGCACCATGCAAGGGGTGGGGGGGGCCTCTGCAGCCCTGCTGTCTCAGGAGTGACTGAGAATAGAAATCCCACTGCCCAGGACTTCAAGGAGGTGGATGACGAGCTTCTAACCATGGGAACGGCCACCACACGACTCTTCCTCCTTGGTTATCTAAATTTCTGATTATCAAGACAAAACCTGTGTCCCCCATGCTATTTGGCTGAACATAAGAATACTGTAAGTAGGAGGACTGGAACTCAGGTCTCATGAAATATTACACAAAGCCCTTTTAAAAAAGTAACAGCCAGTATTTTATTGCATGCTCTCACATTAGAAACAAAGTACTGAATAGGTTTTAAAAATAATCTCTACTATGTTAGGGGCAGATTCATTAGGTGCGGCATCTAGACTGTAAAAGCTCATTACAAACACCCCCAAAAAATCACTGCTTTTCTTTTGCTTCCCTTTTTATGGAGAAAATTATTCTGGGAATAGATCACTAAGTTAAAATGTCCAGTTACAGTTCTAATTAATGTTTCACCCATTTTCTTAAGCCTGCCTTCTTTAAATGAGTCAGATGTACCTACCTTAAAGACTAAATAGTGATTTTAAAAAATTAACGAAGTTTGAGAGTTTGATGATGTTCTGAGGTTTTGCAATTTGTCAGAACTGTCTGTGAGGATACTGAAAGCATGTCAAGCAGAAGAAGAAAAAAATCACAGGAATTATGATATTTGCATATAACTTTTACACTGTATTTTCTTTGAATTGGTTTGGATGAAAAAAATAAAAGTAGAAGTTAAAGGTAGAAACAAAATTTGACAGAACTGCTGTGTATTCCATGCATGCCAGTCGTCTATTATTACATTACAGTTGTCTATTATTACAATTGCCCTCTTTCTGCACATTTATTGCATACCACTTTTCCTTTTACCTAAGAGGAAAACATCAATTTAAAAGCATTTAAAAAACCCTTAAAATTATGTTCAACTTGGAAATATTGTTTGTTTAAATATTTATTCCTGAAAAAAGTTTCAGACTGTAAAGATGATCACAGTCTGATAGTTTGTGAGAGCTTTATTCCATGAGTCTGTTGTAGTAAGTGGATGAAACTTTATCGAAGATAAAGGAGATGCATCTACTTATAAAAACAGCAAATGCATTCATTTGTTATTTTCCCTGAAAAAGCTGTATTTTCTATTTCATTATATTTGGAGTAAGAAGGGCTAGTGTTATCTTGGCCTGGAATTCCTAGTACAAAACAGAATATTATCTGGCACTAAACATGCAGCATATGCCAAATTGATCACCTAGGAGAATCTCATTTCCTGAGTCATTTAAAAGGAAATCCTTTATCATCACAAGTGGAATAAAGGGATTTCCCAGGTTAAAATTGTCTTTCATCAAAAAGATTTACTGCCCATTGATATAACTTTGCACTAGAAGACATGACCACTGGTTTAAGAGGATGTCTCTGAAGATGAATAATGATCCTATCTTTCAAAATAGAGTTAGTCTTGATTGCATTACATATAAATGTATTTATTGCACAGTAAAGTATACACTCATTCATCTATGTAGACATTTATATAACTCATCACTGTAGTGTTTGAGTCCCAAATATGTAACAAAAGCCTACACCTCAGCTACAGATCATAAGGTGGCATTCTTGTGGTAAAAGGATGATAAGGATTCTGAGGCAGAAAGATGGAGTATACATTAAAAGAGTACAGTCAAGCTCAGACAGTTATCTTTGATTCTCTTCAGCTCATCCATTCTTACTAGTCAGAGTATAGCAGGCCAAATATACCCTCTATCACATAGATACAGCCACATTATTTTCACATTGCATCTTTCCTCAGAACCTATGCATCCCAGTTGCCTCCTGGTAGTTTGTATAAATTGGCAATGAGGATATAATCTGAGTGCAATATAGCGGAAGCCTGTAAGTCCTCTTTTACCATGGTGGTGCATGAGATGAGAAAAACAAATCCTAACAGAGCCCAGATATATGTATGTGACTGGCCATTAGGAAAAGAATCGCATCAGTGTAATGCCATAATGTTATAATTACGTACCATAAACACAGTGTAAATCCCAAGGGCGAGATTTAGGAAGGGCAAGTTTTCTGGAGGGAGAGGTAGCTTTGTTTACGTTTTGATGAATTTTAGGTTATTTTCTTTCTTGTCTCTAATATAGTAACCATAGCAGCCAGCAATCTTAGTACTCTGTTAAAATGCTCAAAATAGCATTTTGCAAAGGTACACTGATGCTGAATGTGTGTCAGATACTGAAAATGAAGTACAATGAAGAAGCATAGATGCAACTAAAATTCCCTAACAGGCAGGGATGTTGCTGCCCTGAAACAAGGTTCGGGCCACAGCCCCAGACCTACCCCCTACCACCTCCCATCAAACCACATTCCCACCTTCCCCACTGCGCTGGCCTGAGGTTGGATCCAGCTCCTGCCGCTGCTACTGGTGGCCCCAGGTACCCGGCTGGGATTGGATAAGGCAGCCCCAGATCCCCAGCTAGGGTTGGGGCCAGATCCTGCAATGTTGCTGGCAGCTGGGGGCGGGGGAGCTCAGGGCAATCGCAGGCTCTCTGAGCCTGTGCTGCCCAGAGGACTCTGTGCATTAGGGCTGGGACTTAGGGCCCGTGCCCCTGTGCCCAGCACCAGCAACCCCAATGCCCGACACATTTCTAAGGGAAGACTTTGGCTTCACAACTGTGAATATCTTGAAAGAAACTGACTGCTTTTGAAGTTCAGCCCCTTGACGCAAAAAAATATGGAAATACAGTGACTGCTTTGGAACAATAAATTACATGCTGATAAACTGTTATTTTATCAGCATGTTCCCCATATTAAAGGATATTAGGAATTTCCAAACTGATCATGAATTCACATGACAAATAGAAGTAGAGTAGGTTACAGTCACCAAAAGTGTCAGATTGACAGCAGAAAAATTAGAAAGGCATTCGCGTTGACATGAAAAATGCAAGTTTATAAGGCAGCCTCCTTAATAGTAATGTAGCATGAAACTTCATCCAATCCTTCCAAAAATGATAAAAGGATTAGGCATCGGGAAAAAGGTTCACTATCATGCCAAAAAGTTCAGCGCATAAAAGAAAAATCTGCACATAATGTCAATTATACTTAGAAAATGAATCCATAAGAAACAAATGACATACCCAGGTATTCTATAAGAGCTGACAGAAGCTGATATTACGCTAATCCTCAGGTTTACAGACAAGCTCATTAAAAATATTCTTAGTATGCGTCTGCCTTTTCCTTGAGAATTTCAAAATGAAGTTTTATATTAAAAATAGAAAGAAGCACTGGTCATGGCAAAGACAATCAGAGACACTGATTTGCTTCACACACATTTTGAAGCAGATGAATGTCAGTAGGTAATGTTGCTGGCAGTCTTAGCTGAAGAGTTGAGGTCTTACTGGCCAAAAACATTTAAAAATATTCTATCCCCCCCAGAATGATTGTGACAGAAGCAGGAATTGTTTGTAATATTTTTATGAATAATATGTCTGACAGTGACTTTTTTTGTCTTACTTTTGCTACCTGGTAGGTGAGGAAGGGTGAAAATACTGCTCCGAGGGCACAGCAGAACACATGAAGTGTTTTGCCACATAACAGTCTGGGGTAACTGGAAAGGGTCATAAAAACCTGTCTAGAACCTGTTTTTACACTGATCAAGAATTTGGAAAGACAGTGGGAACCCCATTGACTGAACAACTGTCACTTAACTTAGGAGGAACATATTAATTCAGCCTGGCCTTGGAGGAGGTAGAAAACAGACCGAGAAGTGACAGGAGGCAAAGCTAAGAACTGAATCCTCACAGAGTCAGCAGCTCTCACCTGGGACTGACAGAAAAAGAGAGAGATCCAAAATGGATTCTATAGCATCTTGGCTAGATGAAGCCCTGTGTTTTCCAGCATAGGTGATGTCTTGACCTGTGCTTCTTTATGCAAACCTCAGGACATCATGGATGCTGTACTCCAATTGACTACTAAATCTTACTCTTGAAAAAGCTGCCAGGTGTCACTGCAAATACTTGCTGGAGTGTAGTAACAATACTGTAAAGAGGAAGCATGGTCTTGAAGTTCCGGCTTAGGGATCAGCGAGATCTGCTAGAGGCTTCTTGTATAACTTTGCTCAAGTCACTTGACATTTGTGTCTCAGGTTCCCTATCTATAAAATGGATATAATGCTACCTACTTAGAAGGGTGTCATGGGACTTATAATTCACTAGGCTCAATTGTACCTAAAGGACACAGCCCTAGATGAAACATGCACTCAGTATCGCCACAGCACACAGGGAGATCTGTCTGCTCCTGTGCTTATTGATGGTTTGCATCAAACCCCTTCCACCCTTTTCCTCAGTCTCTTCACCATTCATTTTATTCTTATGTGCCTCCTATATTCCCCCCCCCCCCTCCATTTTCCTGTCCTTGCTATTCTCCCATGCCTTATCCCCACTTTCCTTCAACACTCTTTTCCTCTGTCTTTCCATCCAATTTGTCCCTCTCTAATTAAGGGCATTTCCCCCACAAAAATAAATAATTTTAATTTTTTTTAAAAAATTGTGCAACTAGCATGGATGACTGACATCACTGCAGTGTTCTTTCTGCTTGTGTGTGTTATACTATTTCTCCTATCCTTTATCTGTTTGTTCTATTTAGAGTGTTCATTCATCAGGTCAGGAACTGTTCTCTTTGTTTATACAGTACCAAGAACAATGGGACCCTGTTCTTAGGAATTATCACAATAAATAACATTAATAATAATACACAATTTAAGGCTCCTAGATACAATAGGTGTTCTCACATGAACAGGATTACTTTGCAGACACTATGAAGAAAGGGATATTGAGTTATTAGACAGATATCCATTGTATGGAGGCCTGTTCTAGATTTGATTCTGAATAGGGAGGAACTGGTTACGAATTTGAAGATGGAAGGTAGCTTGGATGAAAGTGGTCATGAAATAATAGGAGTTCACAATTCTAAGGAATGGTAGTATGGAAAACAGCCAAATAATGACAAATGACAAATCATTTCAAACCAACCTAATGCCCTGTATCCTTCTTTGACAATGTAACAACCCTTACGGATGTGGGGAGAAGCAGATGATATGATACATCTTGACTTTTGATAGTGTCCCACATGACCCATTCATAAACAAACTAGGGAAATATAGTTCAGGTGAATATACTATAAGGTGTGTGAGCAACGGGCTGGAAAACCATATTCAAAAGAGTAGTTATAATTCACAATTAAGCTGGAAAGGCACGTTGAGTAGGACCCTGAGATCTGTTTTGGGTCCAACTATATTCAGCATCTTTCTGCCATTATTCAAATAATTTTTTGGAGAATACACTTATAAATTTTGGATGAAACCAACTGGAAGAGATTGCAAGAGCTTTGGAAGAAAGGATTAGAATTCAAAACGATTTAGACAAACTGAGTAAATGGTCTGAAATAAATAGAATGAAATTCAGTAAGAACAAATGAAAAGTATACACTTAGGAATGAATAAACAGTTGCACAAATACAAAATTGGAAATGACTGTCTAAGGAGTACTGCAGAAAAGAGTTAGAGAAGATCATAAACTAAATGGGAGTCAAAAATATAATACTGCTGGGGTAGGAGAACAAATACAATTCTGGAATGCATTAAGAGTGTTGTAAACAAATTCTTCCCCTCTACTCGGCCTCAACTGGAATGTACCATATTCAATTCTGAGCACCATACTTTGGGAAAGATGTGGAAAAATTGAAGAAAGTACAAAGGAGAGCATCAAAAATGATCAACTGTCTAGAAAAGGTAACCTACAAGGAAGGACTGAAAAAATACGGGTTTGTTTAGTTTGAAGAAGAACAGAGTGAGGAAAGACAACAGTCTTTAAGTAAGTTAAAGGTTGTTATATAGCAGAGGATACTAAATTGTTATCCTTAAGTACAGAGGACAGGACAAGCAGTAATGGGCTTAAATTGCAGCAAGGAAGATTTAGGTTAAACATTAAGAGAAACATTCTAAATGTCAGAGTACTTAAGCACTGGAACAAATTACCATGGGAGGCTGTGGAATCTCTGTCATCGGTGGTTAAGAACAGATCAGACCGGCACCTGTCAAAGATTATCTAAAGTTTGTTTTTTACCCAGGGACCCCTAAATTCAATAGACCAACCTGCAGACCCCCAACCAGAAGTGATGCAAAGGCATGGCATATGGGGTCACCCAGATGTCTACCTTCCATTTGACCCTGTTCCCTAAAGGGCTCATGCAGCAAGGCAGAGAAGAGGTGTCTACTTGCATAGCTGCTTCCTACTCATGGAGTCAATGGCCGTGAGGCCACCCTTTCTGATGGCAATGGGAGATCTCTCTTTCTGCAGCGATGGCTTCAATTTTTGCTTGCATTCCCTCCCCCCAACACATACAGGCTAGGTGGCCTGCTGAGGTGAGCAGACCTTGTGAAATCTGCTTAAAGCTTCCTGGGTTGAGAAGCAGAGATCTAAATAGGTGGTTCTCAACCTCTCCAGATTACTGGACCCCTTTCAGAAGTCTGATTTGTCTTGCATACCCCAAGTTTCACCTTACTTAACTACCTGCTTACAAAACCAGACATAAAAATGCAAAAGTGTCAAAGTAGACTACTATTGAAAAACTGGTCACTGTCTCATAACCAGCATATAGTTATAAAACAATTGATTGGAATATAAATATTGTACTTACATTTCAGTGCGATACTTGAGTCTGTTCTCCACTGGGGAGCCTTGCCTGAAGCTGGAGCCCTACCACCTGAGCTAAAGCATCCAACTTAGCTTTGCGGGGTCCACATTGGCATGGAGCTCTGGGCAAATGCTCTGCTTGCCACCCCTAATGCTGGCCCTGGCACTTGTAATCCCCTTACACATGTTCCTCAAACCCCTGAGGGTCACAACCCCAAAGCTGAGAAACACTGATCTTGATAAGGACCTCTGGAAGACGTCTACATACCCCCAGGGGTACACATACTCCTGCTTGAGAACCACTGGTCTAGATAATACTTAGCCCTGCCCCAGTGCAGGGACTGGGCTAAAAGACCAATTGAGGTCCCCTTCCAATCCTACATTTCAGTGGTGTCTATATGACATGATTTCTATGGTGACAGCTCTGAGCAGTTCATTTTTGTTTTAACTTTGTGTCATAAAGCCCTGTTAAATAATTTATTTACAATTCTTATTAACCATTAATTGAAATTGGTCTCAACATGATATAGTGCATTTTTTTGGCAGTTAACACAAAATTGTACAGATGGACTTTACATCTGCCAACAGTTACAAACTTCAGAATTAGCATCTGAATTTGCACCTACAAAATGTACCGTAATGGGGTTGTAGGTACAGACGTACACACAGTTAGAAATGTTAGTGGGAGCAAGCGTGTGTATATAGCTTTAGTGAACACACAATGTGCCTCAAAAACTGTGCATGAATAACTGTAAACTGCCTAGAATTCTGGCTGACAATTTGGTCCTTGATAAGAGTAAATAGCACAGACACAACAGAACAGCAGCAATTTATTTTCAGCTCTCTCTAAACTTTTGCAGGAAAATGATATATTAATTTGCTCTGTAGCTTCTAAAACTGATAGAATACTATCACACCAAACATTCTCACCTTCTCATCTGTTGTTCCACACTATTTGAATCAAAACAGCGTATGTGGTTTGCTGAAAAAAAGACTGAACTGATCTTGGGACTTACCCTTCCCTGTATTTATTTATTCACCTGACATGCTACAGCTTCCATTTCATGCATCTGATGAAGTGGGATTGCACCCATGTAAGATCATGTGATAAATAAATTTGTTAATCTTTAACAGTACCACAGGACTCCTTGGGTTTGTTTGTTTTTTATCATGTCAAATGAATTTCATACAGGATATGCTTCTGCAGTTCTAAATCAAAGCGACACCTCATATGATGATTACTTCACCTTGAAATAATATGTCTAAGTTCAGGTTGTGTTCAATAAGCCTCTTGCCTGAAAGATTATTTTCAATATGTATGATGTAATTTTTTTCCAGTCTGGGTAAAGTTCTAATCCTGTGAGTTTCACCTCTCTTTTTCTTACTGAGACCCCAAGTGGCCTTTATGTCATACACATTTATGCATAATTGTCTAAAAGATCTGAAAAGGACTAAAAGCTATATTCCTACAGAATAGCTTATGTTCAAGGAACCTTGAATTCTTTGTAAGGAGTGCCACAGGACACCTTGTTTGTTCTGCTAAACTAGAAAAACACGGCTACCCCTTTAGACTTTGCAAGGATAAGTCATTCAATTAATCCAAATGCCCTAGAGGTGATTTAATCACTAACAACAGTGAATAAGGCCATTGTTCCATAAAAATATGTATTTTATGAATTTTTAGCAATCTAATTTTATTAATCATGGTTTTCAGTCATCTAGAATTGCCCAATTAGAATGGCATCTATTCACACCGATTTTCTTGGAAGATTTAATTTGCCTGAATAGCAGTTCATAGCTCTGCAGTCCTCTGTCCCCTTCTGGAAAAAGCCAACATAGGTATGTGGAGGTTGGAAGAAGGTGGAGTTGGGATCTGCACTCTGAAATTCTTTGCAATTTTAAAACCATTGCACAGGAGTTGGAAAATAGATATGCAACCTAAGATCCTGTTTTTAGCCACACACCAGGCACTCATTTTGCGTATCTGAATCAAAATATCTCATTTAACTTGGCTATTTCAATTTTTAGCCCTGCTCCAACTTGGCTTTTATTCAATGCCATACTTTATTAAAAACAAGGAGTCCTGTGGCACTTTTAAAGTAACAAATTTATTTGTCGCATGAGCTTTTGTGGGAGAAAAGCTTCAAAGCGTCTGATGAAGTGGGATTTTTCTCCCACGAAAGCTCATGAGACAAATACATTTGTTAGCCTTTAAAAGTGCCGCAGGACTCCTTGTTTGTTTTGCTGAATTGGACTAACATGGCTACCCCTTTGATACTTTATAAAGTCAGGCTGAACTTTCCCCTAATTTAGGCACCAATCCTATGTGGTGGTAAGTGTTCTCGACTACCAAATGATTTTCAGAAGCACCAAGCACCCACAACTCCACCTGAAGTTAACAAGTGCAACAGGCTCTCTCTTTATTGGTGCTTACAGACACTTGGGATTTGTTCACATTTAAAAAGGTATAGGAGCACAGCTGCGCCACTCTAGCACTTCAGTGAAGATACCACCTACATTGACGGGAGCGATTCTCCCACTGTCATAGGTAATACACCTCCCCAAGAAGCAGCAGCTAGTTTGACAGAAGAATTCTTCCATCAATCTAACGCTGTCTATATGAGGACTTAGGTCCTCTCAAGGACTGGATTTTTCATACCCCACACCAACATCATTAAAGCAACCTGATTTTCTAGTGTAGACCAAGACTCAGTTTAGTAACCCTGATTCTGGTACTAGCACCTGGCACCTACTATGAAACACTGCATCTAACCCATAGCATCTACGTGCTGCAATGATGTAGCAGCACAGAATACTGTCCGGGGAGAGAGAATGAATGAGGGGGCAGCTCAAAGTGAGGACAGGGCTTGGACTCTGCCCAAAGGGGTAGTGGGAAAAAGCTGTTAGAAAAGACTGAAGAAAGGAGAATGATCAAGGTGCTGAGCTTGCGGATAAACTGTCGCTGGGGGAGGAGGTGAGGTGATAAAACAAAAAACAAATAAGAGAATAAAAGCAGGGAACTAGTAAATAGGGAGGCAGAAAGAAGGAAAACAGAAAAGGTTCAGGTCAGGAGAGGCAAAAAAAAATTGATCTGAGTGTGTGCACACACTATTAGAGAAGGGAAGTAGATGAAAATAAAATATACAGATAACAGAGAAAATAAAGGGGGGAAAAATCTAGCCCTAGTGTGGCTGCAATTATACCCGTATAACCAGACTTTATGCCAATATAGCAACAATGGCAAAGTCCTCTGAGTGTAGACACGGCCCTCTGTCAGGGGTTGCTAACCTCTGTGCCGGCCCCTCCTCCTCAACCCTCGGTTGGTGCCGACGGCCCACTCATGGAAAGAAGCCACCTGGAGTGGCTCCTCTCGGCAGCGTGCCTGGGGACCCCTATCCTCAGGCACACCATGGAAAGACGTTACCTGGAGTCATTCCTTTAGGTGGCGGCACACCACAGAGAGGAGCCGCTCTGGGCGGCTTCTTTACATGGTATACCTGGGGCATGGACATGGCAGGGACCTCCGCACTGCAGCCGCCCCTGAAAGAAGCCACTTGGAGTGTACTTTGGTGGCAGGAGTGGCAATTTCTGTGGCGCCACAGAGGATGCTGAGTGCCGCTCCGAATGGGCTTGTCTGCCACTGTTGGCACATGTGCCGGGGGTTGCCTACCCCTGCCCTATGTTCTTTTGTATTTGTAAAATATACATGAAGAAATATTTCTTCTCTTTGCTTAGAAAAACGGTGAAGATTTATTTTATTCTGTTATAAGGAATAAAACAGAAAAACAGTTTTATTAATGAACACACACTTTACTGGAGTTTTGACTTTGGCCTTATGGATTCAGTCACTTTTGCCACAGGAGGGCTGGTGTTTGGGGTCTGCAGTTAGAGATCGCCACTTATTTGTGACCCTGAAATCTCAAAGCTTAATCTCAGTTTTCATTTTAAAATAAATTCCTACTCTCTTTGCTTGCAAAGATATTCTTAGCAATGAAAGCTAAGTGGACAGGCTGAAAGTTTGGCATTCATTTTTCCTGAAGGAACCCAGGTTTTTCACAGCCCCACAACTAGGTCTTTTGAAACCATGGCCACAGATCCCTTTGAGGGACCCTAGACTAATTTCTAGTTGTGGTTGTGGGTCTCAGTGTTGTCTGTAGCAGTGAAACTACTGCAGACTTCCACCTAGCTGACTACACACAGATGAACCAGCTTCTTTGCTGAACACCAGTGTATGTGTGTCCTCTGGCCACAACATGTAGCTCATTAGCCTTGACTGAGGCCTTCTCTACACTGGTGTTTTTATCCTCCTGTCGCCATGCTGCACAAATGTAAAGCATGACTTGTGGTGGTGCAGTTTATCGCAGTCCCAGGTCTTGGTTTACACTGTGGAGTACACCATTTCTACTCTAAGGATTTGCACTGGTACCTCTACCTTGATATAAACGCCAGCATACACAAGGCTTGAGTTCACAGCAAGGAACTCTGTACTATGGTTATAGTTAAGACACTACCCGTTTCTAGGTTAAGTCACATACTTCCTTGATTTCACTATTTAGAAGATGAAGTAATTTATCTACCTCACAGGAGTGCAGTGCTTAAGGTTTGTAACATGCTAAAGCAAGCATAAAATCCTCCAATGCAGAAAGACATAGCAGTTGTCATCCCCTTCTTTCTTTCACGGGGCTTTAAAAATGTACTAAACATCCAGTAGACAGAAAACGAAGCCGTGCACCTCAGTGACACTATTCACAGGAGTAAAGAAGGGGTGCTGGGGTCGTACAGTACAATTAACTGTAACAGAGCATAGTCTGTTGTTTCACTTCCACCCCAAATCACCTTTGCTGCTAAGAGGGTGGTTGGAGTAGCGGTGTTACTTTCCTACCCAAATGCCCAGCCTTCTGGCTGCTTCACCAAGCAGCAGAATTTCAACTGATCTGATTCTTTTCAGACTGATTGTTTCCTGTGGGGTTCCGAACAGCGGCAGTAGCCACTGAGGAGACACAATAGTCAATATTGACACTAGTCAGTATTTTATTCTGCTGTAACTTGGAAACAGCAGCAGCACTGGAGCTGACTGACTGCAGACTTAAAACGGCATCACTTTACACTGAGTTCACATTTGTAAGGTTTTCTTTACAAACAAAATAGGGATGGATTTTTATATTAATAAGGGGAAACTTAAGCTGTGCAAAAGATGATACTGGCTTTTGCTTTGGAAAGATCTCTGTTCATCCTGGATGAGTGGAGTTTTCAAGACTGGACAACACAAACTGCTGTAAATGTTAATTAGTTACACACAGCAGCTAGACTGCCCATCTTCAGCAAAGTTCATATGAAGAATTCCTCTTGCAATTTATATGAAATGGCAGATAAATTGGGCATGCCCAATTTGATTTTACTATCACCAAAATCCTTGGGGCAGCCCTGTGCATAGTGGCACAGTGATAGCTAAGAGGAATTCATTAGAGAGAAGAGGGAGACAACTGATGAAAAACTGTGTCAAGTCCAAAAATCATCCCTACCGCACAACGCACTAAGGTCAATCCTGGCCAAAAGAACAAAGCAAGATTTTAATCACGTAAGAAAATACACGCCAGGGATTTCATATTGGGCACCAGATGGAGCTCAAACAAACTTATAAATGTAATAGCACCACTTTAAGAACACGTAAAAAGGGATCACTGCCTAGTACCAAGAGAATTTAAACAAAAGTTCAACCCCTAGTTCAGATCAGGCTCCATGTTTAATCAAAATCTCATTAAAAATCTCTTTGTGTATTGCTGTCTTAAACAGAAAAAACCCATTTCTCATTTTCTCTCTCTCTCCCTCTCTTAAGTGAGCAGGTTACAAAACAACTTCCCCCATGCTATGTTCACTGGCTGAAAAGTCTTTTACTCTGGAAGTTCTTCAGGGCAAGGACTGCCTTTCATTGTGTTTGTGCACAACCTAGCATAAGACGCCTGATTACAGCCTGTACACATTATTGGGATACAACAGTAATTAATTTTGTTTTTATCACATTTGGGGGGTGGGGGGGATTCTCAGAAGTATTTAAGTGAGTTAGGAATGCAAGTGCTGTCAACTCCCAATAGAATTTTTGCATAACTACTGAATAGAGGGCGCGTATAACAGTGATGTTACTTTACCTCTCACACAGCCTTCTCCTGGCCGCTACAGTGGAGTTTCTGTCTTTGATATCATACCTTTAACTTTTGTAATTTGTATGGATTAAGACCCATTCCTAAAAACGTCTGTGTTGATGGACCGTTATATTGTAGGACATTCCACTGATGTCACCCGTGATCCATGTTGACAAAAGAGCCACTGTGCACAGCACAATTTGCAGTGCCACATCATACTGACTAACATTAAATTCAGTTTAATGTAACAACACAGTAGTGGTCTGTCTTTTTATTTTTTAAATAAGGCTGACATAATATTTCATACTTTACTGTATGACAGTATTATCCATTAAAATACCGTAAATGCCATCATGTACTTTAAAAAAAATTTTTTAAAAAAAACCCTCCCAACATCTCTTCTTGAAACTAGCTGCAATTATTTAAAAGCAAAGCACTATCTTTACTTCCACATGTTCCATGTATTTCTAGGTCAAGTGCACTCGCTGTTCTACCGAACACATTAGGTGTTCTATTATTTCATTTATTTTAATGGAAAGATGGCACTACATTAGGTGCAGGGCAGGCAACAAAAGAGTTAAACAGATTTAGAGCTGCGTCTACTTCCCCCCCTCCCAGTGTAATAGTCTAAATTATAAAAATTAATGCATGTTTTGTTTGATGATAAATTTTTTCTAAACATTATTTTTGAAGTCCATCAGAAACCAAATGTGAAAAGCGCAGAGTTGCCCATTTGAAGGTTATAGGTTCACTTAATGAAATGTAAACATTTTATATAGATACAGCCAAATAAAACGTGTGTTTCAAGTGTAGTTTTAAGACTACTGATTGACCAAAGTATAGGGGTAAAGGATAGAAGAAATCTGATTAGTTAAGACACTGAAAACATTTATATTGAAAACAAAAATTTACACACAAGTAATAATTTAAACCATCATCCAGGTGGGGGGAAAAAAGGTTGCCAACTCCTGCACTAATACAATAGGTAGCTGGTAAATCATGAAAAACTACATCTGAAATAAGAAATTGCACTCCCTTACTAAAGCACCCTGGATTACTTCTTTAAAAGGCAGCCAGGAGGATTCCTAGCTTGTATACCTGGTACAGTCAGGCAAACCCTCTCAAACAAGGGGGCAGGTATCAACTCTGCCATCACCTCCAGGTGCTTCTCCCAATCAATGAGCATTTATTTAATCTGCTCTGGTTTGAGCTTTGGTCAGCTATAACCCCAGAAGGAGTCAGACACTGAGCAAGCCTGAAAACTGCATTATTTGCATCTTCAATACATTGAAGCCACTGCAGCCCAAATCACTCTACTGGAGACTTCACATGCACATTGCACAGAAGTGATGTCAGATAAGAACCTTCCAAGGTCCCACATGAGATAACTTTCAGGACAGATGAGCAACAGCACAACAATTACCTCTTAGCTGTCTCAAAGGTAATAACAGAGAGACACACACTTACTATTGTGTCTATCCCTGCTGAAGTCTGCAACCAGGTCAACAACTCACATTCATGTGCAGCAAAGAATCAACACAAGCACCTAGTGTCTGCCCTTTGCCAAGGGAAGATGATTGACAAATGAGATAAATGCTGCCTTTGTACCAAAGCCAGGTTTAAAAACCAGATTGAAATCTGAGGACTCTTGTCTAGGAAATGCCAGAGCTGTTTTGCCACAACCTCTTATTAACCTTGAACACATTATACAAAGACAGGGTTATAAAAAGATTGGCAATATTAGCATCCAAATATTGCTTTTTAAGCATAAGCTTATAACTGCTTTCTCTTAGAGAGAGACTGTCATTTTCCCACAATAAGAAACCCCATATTCCACTTTGAACATTAACTAACCACAGTCCCAAGCTGATGTTCGCATCCCAAACGTTCCCAAGCACTGCCAAAAAGCCTCAGCATGAGAAAATGTACTTAATTGCAGTTATTTTTTCAACAAGTGTGTCATGGTAAATGTTGCATATTTTGTGTTACTGTATGTACATCTGCTACTGAAAGCTACCAGACCTCTATGACAGCTACAAATGTCAGCTCTGTGACAACATCCTACTATATTCTCTTTCCAGTTGTTGTAAACATATATTATTCCAGTTGAAAGCTCAGCCTTCCTGTGAATGACAGTAATGACACTTTCAATTGTCTATTTAAATAGGCACAATGTGCCAAAATAATCCCTGGTGTAATTCAATTGGTTTCAATAGTTACACCTGGGATGGTTGGCCCTACCTCCCAAGCTAAAATGCAAAAAGAAATTCTTGTGTCAAACAGCTGAGATAAAAATGTCACAAGAATGTTAAATTAATATTTGTTACCAAATACAGTAAAGGCTTCATTCTGTAGCCTCTCTCTTGAATAAAATCCCTGGAGATTTGTAGCCTTATACATGTGGAGTTTTCTGTTTAAACAAGTTCATTGCTTCAAGTTGCATTGCTTAACTGAAATTCAGTTGCTAAATCTACCACAATCTGTAGAAGAGGAGCAGCTATCCCCAGTAGCAGACAGAACTAAATTTAGCATACACGCCTACTGTATTAAAATAGCATCAGGAAATCCCATGAAGTCTATATCAACCTGAAAGGGAAAGTTGCCATCTATATTGTTATTAGCTAACTGCAAAGATCCCTGCAAGTTGTGCGAAGTGATTATAGCCTATCAAGACTATGGCCTGTGCAAAGATCCCTGGGGAGAATAGAGTTAAACACATCATCCCTATGACTAAACTATCATAAACTTAAATATGACTGACCATGCCCACAAGATTAAAAATTAACTCAGTTAAAAGAGAACTTTTAAAAACATCTTTTCTTTAAATTAAAATATTTTTTCTGAAGATTCAGCGTCAAATATAAGTTAGAGCAAATAGTTTTTGTCTTTGACTTTAAAAATATGATCGATGCTCATTAACATAGCACTCTGGTGTTCAACAAGGAGAGAAAGTGATGGTAAGTTACCGTCATAGAATCTTAGAAGATTAGGGCTGGAAGGGACCTCAGGAGGTCACCTAGTCCAATCCTCTGCTAACGTAGGATCAACCTCAACTAAATCATCCCAAGCAGAGTTTTGTTAAAGTCGCACTTTAAAAACCTCTAAGGATGCAGATTCCACCACCTCCCTACATAACCTATTCCAGGGCTTCACCACTGTCCTTATGAAAACTTTTTTCCTAATATCCAACCTAGATCTCCCCCACCGCAACGGAAGATCATTGCTCCTAGTTTTGCCATCTCCTACCACTGACCAGCCAAGCTCCATCCTCCCTGGAATCCCCTTTCAGGTAGTTAAAGGCTGCTAACACTCCCACCTCCACCCCCCGCATTCTTCTCTTCTGCAGGCTAAAGAAGCCTAGATCCCTCAGCCTCTCCTCATAAGTCATGCTCATGTGCTCCAGTCTCCTAATCATTTTTGTTGCCAAGCACTGGACTCTTTCCAATTTGTCCACCACGTTCTTTCTGTAGTGCGGGGGCAAAATTAGACGCATGCTCCAAATGAGGCTTAATCAGTGCCGAATAAAGGGGAATAATCACTTCCTTCGATCTGATGGCAGTGCTCCTGCTGAAGCAGCACAATGGTCCTTTAACCTTCTTTGCAAAAAGGGCACACTGTTGCCCATGGCCAGCTTCTTATCCACCATAACCCCCAGGCTCTCTTTTGCAGAACTGCTGCTTAGCCAGTTAATAGCAGTGTATGGGTTTCTTCCATTCTAAGTGCAGGATTCTGCACTTGTCCTTGTTGAACCTCAGATTTCTTTTGGCCCAATCCCCTAATTTGTCTAGGTCCTTCTGTACTATATCCCTGCCTGACAGCATATCTGCCACTCCCCGCAGCTCGGTGCCATCTGCAAACTGGCTGAGGATGTAGTATACCCCATCCTCCAGATCATTAATGAAGATGTTGAACAAAACTAAACCCAGCACTAACCCCTGGGGCACTCCGCATGCTACTGGCTCCCCGCTGGATATCGAGCTGTGGATCACCACCCATTGAGCCTGATGATCTAGCCAGCTTTCTGTACACCTTATAGTCCATTCATTCAACCTATACTTCTTTAATTTGTTGATAATACTGTGTGAGATATCGTATCAAAAGTGACTTGCTAAAGTCAAGTTACATCATGTCCACTGCCTTCCCCACATCCAGAGTCTCTGGCCTCTGAGTCTCCACACCAACAGGCAAATTCAGCAATAGTCAACAGGAGTTACTTAAGCTACTCTGCGTAGCTTGCCTACCTTATGTGGATTTCCTAAAAACCTTCCCGTACACCGCCTCCACTATGATGAGCGAACAGAAAATGCATAACCCATCAATGCAGCACCATCCTTTTTGGGGAGCTGGTTTTATTAAATCAACAGGTCTTTACTTGCACTCAACAGGTCTTTACTTGCACTCAATCGATCTGGATAAAATCAATCTGACGGTGGCAAATTTGCCCCTACTAGTACCCTCAATCTGCTAAAGTAGAGGAAAAAGCAACAAAAATAACCACCATGCTTTGCAACCTTTTATTTTTTGTCTACTTTTTTTTAATAAATCTGACAAAAATATCACCTCCAAAGTTGTTTTGTGAATTACAATTGGCATGTGACAATGCATCCCCCATATTGCTCCTCCCCCACACACAAGAACCAAGCATTTTCTCCAACAAACAATAGCCAATCAATTCAGACTTGTAAATGGACTCACCAACATTCCACAGATTCCTTGTCTCGCTAGGAATTGTACTCCTTCAATTCACAAAATTCAGGGTCAACCCCTAAAGTCTTTCCTGTATTTTCAGGATTTGGCCCACTGATTGCAATTTAGGAATCTTTTTTGAGTAAAACTATATTAAAATGGATATGAGTTTTACAAATATAACGCCACCCATCCCCAACTCATCTTTGTGTACACTTATTCCAGTGTAAGAGTTGGCTTATTTCAGTTTGGGCTATGTTGCCTGGGAAGAGATTTAAGCCAAACACATGCACGCACAAACCCTATTTTATACTTGAATAAAAGTGTCCACGGGGGGCAGAGAGGGCAATGCTTGTATAACTGGTAACACTGTCCTGTGTAGGCAGGCCCTTATTTTTACAGTTGACTGAAAATAAGATTATCATCATTTTAAGAACCATGGACACCTGAACGTTCTAAGGGAGGGGGAAAAAAAACAAAAAACAAAAAAAAAAGTTAAGATCATCACAGGCAAATTGACAAATTGGGGGTAGAATTGGCACAAATAATTCACACTTACATTGGAAAAATGACTTTAAAAATAAATTTTGGGGTACCTTGGAGTTACTGTAGTGTAGTGTGTAATTGCTATTAGCAAAGTGCCAACTAATCAAGTTAACACCGACCCTGTGTGTTAGGTAAACACACAGAAGAACACTTCTTCCCCTGAATAAAAATAAAGGAAAGCCTCTACAAGTACATGTAACAAACACATCTACAAAGATAACGGTGACAGGAATATATGATTACACCGAGTAGCTGTGTGCACAGAGATAAATATGAGATATTTTAATATCTGTAATCGTGGACCTTAGTTATTTACTGATACACATTTGCTACTCTGGGTTCCTTTGAAATTATTAAAAACAACAAATACCAACACCACAGTAGATGCCCACTAACCAGCAGTAAATTTATTCCCAACACAGAGGGTTTTCTTCACCCCCTATACAATTGGGAATTTATCATAGACATTATGGTAGTAGAGCGCCACTTGTCCAATACAGACACTATTGCTTGGCTTGGCAAGGCAAATATGCAAACACTAAATAAACAAATGGTAGGTGCGAGTCTTGTGGAGTATTTGAGGCAATACAGGGTATTGATGAGTGCATTCAGTTCAAAAAATTAAAAATATTTTTATCTCTATGGCAGTCTCCTATTGACTCTCAACTAAGCTGAGCAGATTGTCAATATATACTTGATATGCATGGCAACATTAGAGATGTTATGTGGTATTATCTTAAACTATTCAGCTGTGAGAAGGTACATGAAAATTATTGTAGCCACGGCACCTATAAAAAAATGTAGACACGTTCAGACTAAGCCAGTCATCCCCTTGGCAAGCAATATTCATGAAAATTATCTGTAATGTTGAGTAGGTACATTAACAACCATACCTACCCCTCAACTTCATGAACACGCTGCGTTATCTCTAATATCCAAATGAAAAGCAGAAAGGCAGTTAACACATCCTATTATAGTAACTTACGAATCTAGAGATCAACCACTGATACAATAAATTAACCTGAAAAATCTACTACATTTACTGTCATAGCTCCTGACAAAGTTCATTATGCAGGATAGCAGAGAATTAAGCAGTAAGACTGATAAGAAGAGTTTTTAAAATCTTACTGTACAAGTATGTTGTATGAGGAAGAAACAGGTAACTTGCTTTACTGTTAAAATGAGAATCATAACTTGCATTTGCATGAATAAATAAAATAATCTCTTACTGTTATTATTAAGTACTTTAGTTCTGCTTTTGTTAGAAAATAGCCATGCCCTTAGCCTGGTAGAAACATGATTTTATTCTTTATTTTAAGGTTTTTGGTGTTTTGTTTTTCTGTTTTACTTTTCTTTGAAGCCAAAGTGACTTTTCACATGCATAAAGTTACGGACATTCTAAATCACAAATAAGGGCCTTACTGTTTAACTCCTTTAAGAAAATCACAAAGTAATTTAAAGTCTTGAAAAATAAAGTGTCTAACGCTGGTCGTTAGTATAATTGTGACTTATTATTATGTAGTTATTTTCATTCAGCTCTTTAATAAGGACAAAACCACTACCGGTAAGTCCTTTTACACAATTTCCCCCTTATTTGCATTCAACTGAAGAGCTTTCCATCACACAACTTGTGGGAAAAATGGATAATTTCTGTGCTCTAAGCTGCATATTTTGGAACTAGGGCTTCTGTTCTTGCTTAATAAAAAAGTAGCTGAATTAAATCTTATTCAACTACCATTCAAGCTTTGGAAAAGGCAAGGGAAAAATATTTCTTAAGAGAATAACCCTTAATAGCCACTGGGAAAGCCCATGGTTATGCTGAAGCAACGAGATTATTTTTTTCCCACATCAGTCTTCATTCTCAGGAAAGATAAAATTCTTTGAAGAGTTGCAATTACTTTATTCCTTGTTGCCTCTTGCTCTTCCACGTCTGACTCCTTCCATAGTTTACAATTAAAATGTTAAGAAACTGAGAAGTTCCTCACCACCAATTAAGAGAAGTCATGGTACCGAATTTCTTGGTATCAGCTTATGCTTAAGGACAGTAAAGGTGAACCGTACAATGGTGGGTATTAAAGGTGAACCTTGAAATTTTCTATGAATGATTGAGCGTACTTCATTTTCACTCTTGACTCCAATGGAGCTGTGACGTTTTTGTCAGCTGAAAATCTGCCCCAAAGGATCTTCTTCTTCCTCTGCTTTCCCAGCTGAGTTAGGTAAAATTGCTGTCCCTGTACCCTCCAGTTTTCAGGGACTGCTTCCTTCATGTACGTCTGCACACATGTTTACAGAACACACATATATTCTTGCTTAACTGGGGTATCAAGAATGTCACAATAAGTAACAGCCTGTTTTTTCAGATCAATAAGCTCTTATCTTTTTCACAGAGCAGTAGTCAATTTTATGAAGGATTTGTATTAGCTACAAATAAGTGATGCGTATTCCTGAATCACAGGATCCCCAGCTATGGCATTTAAAAGGAAAAATATTTAATACAGCTGAACTATGTCAGGCTCATATCTACAAACTCTGAAAACATCACAATCCCCTCTAAATATAAGGAAATTAAATTTTGTATTAATGCTTTATATAATAGACAAAATACAGGGTTTATGTTTCAGCTCTAAATAACCCTTTCTCCTTGACTCAAGACTTGTGCTATAATTTTTCAGTCTAGCTTAGAAACTATTAACTCAAACTACAAGGTCATCAAGATAAGAATAAAATCAATAGATTGTCCTTTGGGTTCTTTTCCGATATTGCTAGTCTCTCTCAGGCACATTCTTTTCAACACTAAATCCAGTTTATTCAAATATTTACACTGACTGAATGGTTGACCTATTCTTTGCTTTGTTACTTATCAATATGGAGTCTCTGCTTCTCTGTTTCTAAGTATTATGAGTGAGATTCTGACTACATCACCATTTTATAATCAGTATAATCCCATTGGTTTCAACGGCATGGCTAATGATTTATACCAGTGAGACATTAGAATAAGTCCAATTAATTTAAAATGGGAGGATAAATTGAGGGAAAATATGGAATCTAGTGTTTAGATACTTTAATGATAATAAATAATGTATCGCTGGAGACCATTATAAAAAATGAATGGATGGATGCATTGAGCAGTCTAAGTGGTATAAACAATTATACAGATTGCACTCTATTAAGAAGCATCTAGTGATAGGCCCAAACTGAACCAACCTCCCATCCTCTTAACTGAAACAATGGTGGGATACAGGGATTAAATTAATGGCCCAGAACCCTCTTTACTTTTATCTATTATCTAGATTTCGATTACATGAGTTGTGGTGGTAGAAGAGTGTGGGTGAAAACATTAGAATTGCTGCTGCTTAGAAGCATCTTTAAGGCCCTTCACAAAGTAGCTTCTCCCTTATCATCTGTTCTGCTATTAATAGCGGCCTCCATTGCTAGCTTCTTCTTTAAGTGTGCTTACTTACTCCACATCTTGTGCATGGCACGCTCACCTAGAACACATCTGCATATCTGCTATCTCACCACTTCTAAAATCTACAAGGCCCACCTGTACTGTGACGTTAAAAAGTGACAGCTCAATGGCTAGACAGTCAGTGATGGCGTCTGATATTTGCCAGTCAATTTGCGTTATAATTTATGAAGAAATTAGAGTCAACTAGAAATCATATAGCTGACACATACCTGGCCTATGGCCAATTCTTGTTATTTTCTTTATTTACTTGTCCTCTCCTCCCCTGTTCCTTCAAACTATCTGTAATCACACACTGACAGTTCAATTTAAAATCACATAATTAAGATATTTGATCCAGGGGCGGTCTTACTCTATTTTTACAGTGCCTAGCAAAATTGGACCCTGATCTCAGCCTATCTGGAGTCTAGGCACTACCCATATACAGAAATAATCTCAACGTAAATCCCATGTTATTATAAGGAAGTTAGAGCTGTCACTGTGACTAAAATACTAAAAGAGACAACAACAAAAAATATACAAAGTTAAATCAAACATATACTGTTTGAGGTATACATGTAGATCATCTAACATTTACAGTTTTCTACCTTACTCTTTGAACTGAGGTGTGGGGTTTTCTGTTTGGTTTGGGCGTTTGGTTTTGTTTGCTGGTTTTTTTGTTTGTTTGTTTGTTTTTTCAGATAGTGCACACAAGCAATTCCTTGCTTAAATTTAATGACATTCATCTTAGAACTGCCCGAATAAGAGCTGAGGGAATGCACTATTAAAATACCATGCTACTTAACTATGACAATCCAGTGAAAAATTGAGCATGCTGTATATACATGATTGCAGGTTATTTACATGTGATAATATAAGATGGAAAATAATTATTAGATCAAGCTATTCTGGGAAAAGACTGTTTATGTACAGCACCTAGCACGATGATGCCTCAACTTTGATGGAGACTTTTAGATGCTACTGAAATAGTAACAAAAATAATGTATTCAGAATTAACTTTGTAAGTAATTACAGTCTAAATTGGGCAATTTACTGTGATGCATGGAGATGTGTATTACACATGCTGGCTGGCTGACAAAAATAACCAGCCTGTGAGCTGTGAAAGTCTCCAGGGCTTAGAATTTTAAATATGGTAAACTAAGGAAACTAGTCTGCTCCTATACAAAATTTAAATGCTAAAAGCTAAAAGATAAGTAGATTAATGCTACAGCAAACCTTTGATTAATGTGGATTTATTTTTTGCAAATCTTAAAAATTTATAGCAAAGAAAGATTCTAAATGCTATGAAATGCTATCATCTGAAGACAAGTTGTCCACAGATGTCTTATAGGATAAATGAGTCAGATTTGAGAACTGCAGGAATACAGCCTACAAATACTAATACACAAGACATATGTTCTAAAATAATTAAAACATTCAGTCAACATTGTGGGGACTTAAAATCTTTTATGAATATTTTGGGTTCAGATAAATGTTGATTCCGATATTGTTAGGAAAGAGCAGCTTGAAAAATGGTATATATGTTAGAAGCTGAATTTTGAGGGGTGGAGAAGCATCCCAGACAGGAGGCAGATAGAAAGTGGAGCACTTAAAATATTATTCACTCTGATTATAACATACGGCCTTTGTTGTATTGTAGCACACAGAGAGGCATGCAGTATTCGGAGAGGGAGAGTTTATTTGCAACAAACAACCCACAACATACCCACTACCGTCATCATTTCTTCAATATATGAGAGCTCCAGTGTTAGCTCTCCTTGCAATAAAATGAAGGAGTACAATGAGGTAAGAAGTTAGGCACTCTGGTCACTAAATGAAGTTAAAATGAGCAACTGTTTGTCAAAAGAAAAATTACCCTTTTTAATTCTACCTGCTATATTGAAGACCCAGCATGTGACTGAAGGAAGAGAGAAAATATAAATATAAGGGGCGCCACCGCTGGTGGCAGGAGCCAGGGCCGCATCACTGTGGAAAAAAAAGATGTTGATACTCAGTACCCGAGTACCATCCCCCGCAAAAAGGTGCTGGTACTCTGTACCCCTGAGTACCATTATAAAAAAGCCCCGACTATTACTGCTTTCTTAAAATCAAAACTGATCTGACTTCACAAATTCTCTCAGCCTCTTAAAATATGACTTATGAATACATTAAAAAATAAACAGATGCCGGAAAGAAGGATTGAAGTACAGCCTAATCACATATTAATGTTCACGTAATTATTGATGATACAAACTTTATTGGAAGCCTTATGCTACCTGTTATTCTTGCTCATTGAGAAATATGCATAAATTATCTAACAAAGCAATGAACAGACAGTAACTATAAAAGAACCTCTTCATTCTGTGAGACTGAACAGGTTTGACAGTAGATGATGAAGCAGGCTAAAGCTGAAGTCAGATACAGTAATATGATTTTCAGGTATTCTTAAAGTTGTAATATATTTGAACACACTAAGTTTTAGCTCCTGTTGCATAGGATTTTGCAGTAAAACCTAAACTGTTACATGAATCTTCCAAAACACTCTAAATATTAACTGGCAGAAAAGTCTGTAATGTTAATATTGGAACACAGAAGAATTCTAAGACAGCTTTCACATCCTCTTGGTCTGGCTGGGTCCCCTCCTCCTGCCCCATACCATTTAGTTAGCTTTGTCACTGTGCTATTTATTATGCTATGCGTCTCACTGATCATCTGCTTCAGAAGCAGGTTGGAATTGCACAGTAGGAGCCCTGAACACCACACTGTACCCAGTTTAATGCCCACTAGGAGAAAGCAGGAGGCAAGGCACCTAATACCCAGCCCAGTGTAAAATAAAATTGCAGCTTATTGCTTAAATCTACCCCATGTGTCTGCGGTTGAGTCACCTGCATATACTGATCCATGTGACCACCTAAAATCACAATAGAACTCAATCTCAAGCAATGCGAAGCTGTATCCTCGCATTTTACTGAAAGGATAACTGACCCTTAAGAAGGCATCTCAAGCTGCAAAGATCCAGTTTTCTTATACCAACCAACCAACCAGTCTACTTCCACAGGGAGTTCAGCTTTCTCATTCCGCAAGGACTGGGCACACAGAAGGCAGCTCAAAGATCTAGGAGTCTGACTCATGCCCTTTCTGGATGTTGAGTCACAAGCAATTGATGCTACTGTCTGAAATCCCAAATACCCCAAAAGAATCTTAATAAGGTATTGAGCCATTACTAAATAGAAATGGTAGAATTACCAACAACAATGTAGAAAATGAAGTATTGAATAAATATTTCTTTCGTAATCGAGAAAGCAGATGTAGTAGTTCCATATGATAACACTTTTCCCATCCCATTAGTATGTCAGGAACATGTTAAACATGAAAGCTCATGCGATAAATAAATCTGTTAGTCTTTAAAAGTGCCACAGGACTCTGTTGTCTTTCTACAATAGACTAACACGGCTACCCCTTTGAAAGCGGCTATGAAAGTTAGACTTTTTTTAAATCAGCAGGTCCAGATAACTTCCATCCTAGAGGAAGGAGTCCGAGGAGTTCACTGGAGAGGAACAGTCATTTCAAGACAGACAGATTTGAGAAAATTCTGGACTGGGGGTGTACTGGGGTTATTTGGTTAGTAGTAAACAAAGCTATTAGAGATCAGAATTTGGTTGTGATATAATAAAAAGCCTGCCTGAGTTAGAGTTGCTCAATCAAGGCTTTTGAACACATAGACATGCAATGCATGTTCGTATGCCGGCTGGGAACATCCAGATGGGAAACTACAGCAGTAAAATATTTTAAGGCTGTCAGGGTTACAGATCAAGTGTTGACAAACTCTCTTTGACCCGAGTTGCACCCCAAAACATAACTGTACTTATAGACCTGTCAGCCTGACATCATTCCCAGGCAAGATAACAGAGCAGCTCCTACAGGACTAGATTAATAAAGACCTAAATGAGGATAATATAACTAATGCAAATCATCATGGGTTTATGGAAAATAGATCTTGTCAAACAAACTTGATATTTTGTTTAATGAGATTACAAAAGTTTGTTTAATACAGGTAATATTCTTGACGTAACATATTTAGTCTTCAGTAAGGCTTTTACCTTGGTACTGCATGATATTTTGATTACTTTAATATTATTCTAGCTTTTTTAACATGGCACATATTGAATGGATTAAAACCATCTAACTGATAGGTCTCAAAATGTAATTGTAACAGAGAATTGTCATTTACTTGGTCTGTTTCTAGCAGGTCCCACAGGTATCTATTTTTGGCCATACACTATTTAACATTTTTAATCAATGACCTGGAAGGAAACAAAAAATCACCATTGATAAAATTTGCAGATGACACACAAATTGGACACAGGGACAGCCTCTGGCAATTGGAGGCCCCAGGCAAGGGCCCCCTTAAGTCCCCCTCTGGTCCTGGCTCCCCACCACCAGATCCCCACATGGCCATGGCCCTCCCCACCGCCACCAGCTCTGCTCCCCCCCCCCGGTGGCCCTACTCCCCGCCACCAGCCCCAGCTCCCCCCTCCAGGCCGGGACCCCCACTGCCACCCCTGCAAGCTCCTCCTCCTTCTGCTGACAACTGAGGCAGACACAGCTTTTGGGGTTGGTGGAGCAGGCGATGGGGCCCCTTACTGCTCAGGGCTCTAAGCATGCGCCTGCTTCGCCTACCCCAAAAGCTGCCTCTGATTGTACAAATTGTAAATAATGAAGAGGACAGGTCACTGATTCAGAGCAATCTGGATTGCTTGGTAACTGGGAGCAAGCAAACAATGTATATTGTAATACAGCTAATGTACCTACGTATCTAGAAACAAAGAATGCCAGCCATACTTACAGGATGGGGACTCTATTCTTGGAAGGAGTGACTCTTACAAAAATTTCAATGTGAGCTGAACGTGAGCGTCCAATGACTCTAGCCAAAAGAGCTAATGCAATCCATAAACAGGGGAATTTCAGTTAGTAGTTATTTTACTTCTATATTTGGCACTGATGTCACTGCTGCTGGAATACTATATCGAGTTCCAGTGTCTAGAATTCAAGAAGGATGTTGATAAAATGGAGAAGGTTCAGAGAAGATCCACAAGAATGATTAGAGGGCATGTTTTCTAATCCTTTAGAGATAAGCTGAATAAATTGAGCTCTTTGAGCATAACAAAGCAAAGGTTAAGGAATGAGTTGATTACAATCTGTAAGTACCTACATGGGGAGCACATTTAATGGGCTCTTCAGTCTGGCAGAGAAAGATAAAACATGATCCAATAGCTAGAAGTTGTTAGACAAATGCAGACTGAAATAAGGCAGCAAGAGAGAGTCACAAGACAGCTGAGACAGCTTCTAAATTGCTGGGAAAAAAAATCAAGCTTTTGAGTTCCCACAGAGCTTTTCTTTATGTCTGAGGAAAGCAGCAAAGTGTTTGACTTAAATACAAATTGGGAAACTATACTGTTTTCCAAAAAATGTTAAATGCAAGGTCTTAATCCTCAGCTTCAAATACCTCAATGGTTTGGACATAAGATAATTAAAGGATCATCTACAGCTCTGGGATGAGGAGTTCTGCCAACAATTCTACTCCACGACCACAATGAAGCTGTTCACCACAAGAATAAAGCTCATCTATTCAAGAGACAAAGTTTTCTCCTGGGCTGGTCCAAGACTAGAAATCTTGCAGAATTTAAGAACCACCTTACACCTCAAGAGTAGGAAGGATGGTCTCATAGTGAAGGGACTGACAATGACCCAAAATCTGACAAATTTTCAGATCAGCCAAATACTGAGTGACACAATTCTCCATTTCCCTCAGTTCCCTATTTTTAATACCAGAATAATACTTCTCTACATTCACAAGCGTGTGTTGAGTAAAAACCAATTGATGATTGTAATGTGCTCATACTACAGTGATGAGCATCATTAAAAAAAGAAGTATCTAGATAGATAGAAACCTCACCAACCTTCTGCTCCGAGGGCAAGGCACACTTCTTCAACCTTGCCTTTTCTAATAAAACACACACAGAGCACATATTTATTTTTTTTAAATCCCCACGTAGTTTCCTCCAGGGGACAGGAAAAGAGAAAGAATGAACCACATGCAACAGTTGTTAGTCACATCTCTTAATGCAGTTCTGGAAGATGTTCAGATACTACAATGATGAGGACTGTATATGACCCTGACTGGAATGGATTAGACTTTGGCAGCAAGTGTGCCTTTTATAATGTAAAGAAAAACTGTGCGGTGCGTGTGTTTGAATGGACTGTGATTACCTAGCTAGAATTGCTTTCAGAGTAGTAGAAGTTTAATAAATTGGCTTTACTTACACAGATAAAACACAAAATTGAGATGAAAGAATATTGATAGAAAAGAATATTTTCTAATATTTTACATGGGAAAACTCATCAAGATTAGATCTGACTGAAGATTTCTGAATTAGAAGATTGACAAAATGTCTCAATTTTGACATTTCCCTCAAAATTGTCAGATTTTGCAACTAGCTTTAAATTGCTGTTTGTACTGATTCTAGTAAAGGGTATTTGTGCACTACCCAATGTCATCAGAACATATAATCAATCATTAGAAAACCTGCTTTAGTCTCATAGTGGTTTGTTTGTTTGTTTAAAGTTGATACAAGGATGTAGAAGTAGAGACTGCTTTGCTATGCCTCATTCGACCTACCCTCAATAACGCTCACATTGGAAAATCATCTTAATTTTTTGGATATTTGTGCATGTGTATCATATGCATACAGGTGTATGTATAAAGTAACAGTGTAGATCAGTACGCTACTAATTTAACTCCTAGAAAGATTATAGAAATAAGACATTAATTCTGAAAATTGAACCAGTCTTTGAACAATGATTTTAATAATAGAATAGGTCATGCCTTAGCCTTGAAACCTCAGTTATAAAGAAATATGTCTTCAATCAATTTCACATGCCCATAAAATTATGTGCAGGATTTCATTTCTTATTTTTGTGTTTAAATTCTATAACATGTACTCTGCTTATTCTTTCCAACATTTCCTTAGGATATGTTCATACATAAAATACATGAATGTAATTCAAGGAAATACAAGTTTTTTCACTTTCAGACATTACCTAGAACTTTTCCCCCCTATTATGTTCATTATAGAAATGCTCTTGAACACTTTAAAAGTTTTCTCTGACACTGTCTTTTTTTCTTACCATAAAAAAGGTGCAGTTGTTTTCTATCCATGCCCTTATAATCATCAACGGAGTGAGCAGAGAGATTGAAGTGTTCCCCTATTAGTTTTTAATGTTATTTCTGATGTCAGATTTGTGTCCATTTATTCTTTTGTACAGAGGCTGTCCAGTTTGTCCAATGCACAAGGCAGAGAGGCAGTGCTGGCACATGATGGCATAAATCACATTGCTGGATGAGGTGGTGAATGAACCCTTGATGGAGTAGCTGGTTAGATTAGGTCTTATGAAGGTGTCTTTTGTGCAGATATGTGGGTAAAGTTGGCAATGTGGTTTGTTGTGGGGATATGTGCCTGCTTTAATGTTTCTGTTGTTTGGTCTGTAGTTGCTAGTGAGTATCTGCTTAAGGTTGGGGGGCTGTCTGCAAGCGAGGAGAGGTCTGTCTCCCAAGGCTTAAGAGAGCGAGGGATCGTCTTGTAGAAGAGACTATAGATCCTTGATGATATGCTGTAGGAGGACACAATAACCTACAGATACCGTCCTCCCAACACCGCAGGAAGAACATTCTATGTGAACTCCTTCTGACGGTTGGAACAACAGGCTAGACTTCTACATAGATTGTTTCTGCCACTGTGCAAAGGCTGAAATCATGGACAAACCAATAGGGGAACATTTCTATCTCCCTACTCACTCCATTGACAATATGTTAATAGCCATACTTAGACAAATGGATTACAAATCAAAGCTTCAAAGAGAAACTGCAGAATTGGAATTCATATGCAGATTTGAGACTGTTGCCTTAGCGTTAAATAGGGATTTGGGGTTCTTTTCTTATTACAAACATGTGATTTTACCTCAACTCACTCTAATATGCTGTTCTACACTCTTTGAATCTAATCAACTGCTTTGATTTGCTGTAACAGTCTAACCTGATCCTATGACTTACTGTATTTATTTTCCTCCCATTCTGTAAGTTCTCCATCTTCAAGTGTCTGACGAAGTGGGATTTTCTCCCACGAAAGCTCATACGATAAAATTTGTTAGTCTTTAAAAGCGCCACAAGACTCCTTGTTCGTTTTGCAGCATTTGAGAGGATTGTGTTCTCATTAAAATTATTTATAAACTTCTTTCTTTTGGTGGCTGAGATTTATTATCTGTGAAATATTCTATTATGCTATTTACTGATTATTTGTGATTTATTTATCCTTACGATAATGTAGTCACACCCTCCAATTTCAGTAAGGTTTTAACTCAACCCATAAGGTCTCACCAAGATCATAAAAAATAGTATATTTTTATATCTGTCTTTATTAGAGCCGAGTTTTTGGTGTAACCACAAAGATGATGATATCCTACTGGTAGAATTTCTATTTCCCATGGGAACAGTCTCATTGGAGAATAAAATGCAACAAACTGTATTATTCTTTAATAAACCAATGAACTAGTACCTGCCCAATATTTTTTTAAATAAATAATGGCAGATGTATTAAGCGTAGTCACAAAACACATATGCTCATTTTCATGGCACACCCATCAAGAAACTACCTGACTATAACAGTGTAATTGCCTGTTGCTCTATTTATAATATTTCAGAACCATCTCCAATTCAATTATTTCTTAAAAAACAGAAGCCCACACTTAATATTCCTCAGACAAAATGCAAGCTTACAGAAAATGAAATATGCATCTCTCTAAAATCGACTAGGAACACAGAGCAACTTTAGCCACACTAATAGTTTTAATTACGCTAGCAATGAATTTTTTTCACATATGAACTGAAAATTTAAGTCCATCTTCTAAAAATATGATCCCTATAAGATGACATTCATAACTCAAAGTGGGACTTTAGGGGTGTCTGGGCTTTCCGGTGACCTTTTGACTTGAAGATAAATTACTCCTATTATTATGTACCTGCCTTTGAAATGAGTCTTCTACAGATTGGCCATATGGTGGACAAAAAGTACACACCTATCCTCAGTCATGGGATTCCTTTGGATGTGTCAACCAATAATTAAATAGTGTTAAGCCTTATTATTTTAAATCTTTATCAACACTGGAATGTAACTGAGTATCTGGAATGTACGAGATTAGATTTTGTGATGCACCTCTAAAGAGGCATAACAGAGAACTCATAGCCTGGGGTGGGAAGGGGTTAAGATAAGGTGGCTTTAAGCCAACTTTGCACACCACTGATGCTAGGTTTCTCTTGGAACTGAGGAGCCCCTATAACAAATTAGAAAGCCCTGCAGACTTATCTAGGTTACAGCAGTCTGTGGGGGGGCCGACCTGTGGTCTGCTGCATTGTTCAGAGTCTCTGAAGCACTATGAAAAATTCCTGAGCAGTTCTATAATTAGTTTTTTGTCAAAACCAAAACCCCAAAAAGCATTTGCAGGACTATACCAATTTTAAAAAGACTGAAAACCAGAAAGGAGACAAATAGCCAATACCCTAATAGTCAGGACACTCACCTGGGATGTAGGAAACCAAGAGTCAAGTCCCTGCTCTGAAATCCCAGGTGAGTGTGCTAACCACCACCCTTTTCTAGCAGTTTAGGTGAGCATTAACCCATTCTATTCTGATCACCAATCCATAAGCTCACAAGCAATTTGCAATGGAAAGCAAACCAATCAAGGCTTTTGCAAAGTGAGGGTGAGCAGTGAAATTTCTCTATAGAGCACCACATTCATAAGGCCAGAGCACCCATCTGGGTGTGAGTGACACACTAGGGGCACTGGGATATGATTACTTTGACTCAGGTCTATGCATTGCAGTGTGGGGGCCAGAGTCCTACGTTCAAGTACAGGTCAGAAAATCCTTAACCTTCTGTTAAAATACGATGTAAATGCTCAAGTCCAGAGTTCCCTAGCACAGGTCAGCTGACTCAAGTCCCACTAACTCTGGGCTTACATTGCAATGTAGACATACCCAGCTGCACCAAAATCCCAGTAGAAGTGGGGGGGGGGCCCACAGGACTCTATCCCTTCTGAGTGTCTGCCCCTGCTCTTCCTCTTCCCCGGAGGCCATAATCCCTGGCCATGGTAAGAACTGCCCAAGGAGCCCAAGGCACTGAGGGGAGCCCCAGATCCTCCACCTGCCCTGAGGAAGGGAGCCAGGATGCCCTAGAACAGTCCACAGCCCATGTCCCCATCTACCAGGTATGCTGCCCAGGGCAGGGTTCTGAGCTCCCTGGCAACAACCTAGCTCAGCTTCTGGCCTGGCTAAGGGGCTGGGGCCTCAGGAAAAGGAGGAGCTGGGGTGGAGCGACTGAGACAGGTCAATTTCCCCAATGTGAGGGACCTGCCTGAGGCTTGAAGCTTGAGGGAGCAACATGGTCCTGAGCCCACCAAACTACACCTAAATTAAAAAGTGGGCAGGCCTGGGCCCCTGGGGCACCATGCTCGAGTGCCCATGAGAGTGAAGATCACACACACTATTTCTAATCAGTGTACAACAGCTTTTAAAAAGTCGCCTCTGCAGTTTGATTCTGATCTTTCTTATAGACATTAATGGTCCAGGTTCGGACCTCAGCTGGCATATCTGAAGGGACCCAGCCTATACCACACGAGAATGTGGCTAATTTTACTCAGTGAAGAGTGAGTGACCCATTCAAACAGTGTTTATAAACCCCCTTCAGTTTACTGCACAAGATTAAAATATTAAGTAAAAAACGATTGTGTTCAATACATCATTAACAGACATAAGGAAACAGTGAAAAAGTGTACACCAAGCAGTGAAGAAATTCTCTCGAAATAACCATCAAGATCGGTACACATTATGATGTACTGTATTTGTTTACTTCAGTTATATTACAAGCTTATTAAAATAATTCTATAGAACTCATTTACAAAAATTGCTTTAGTTTTCTGCTAGATACAGGAAAGTCGACAAACACTGCTTGACTACAAGAATTAACAAGATTTGTTAAACAGTCTGACTCATTATGATGTAGATAGTTTTACAGAACATTTCTATTAATTATTAATTCAACATTATATCTATTTGGACAGTCACAATAGCAGACCTTCCCATGAGCCTCAAGGGACACCAACTCCCAAAGTGGAAATACAGAAGGCATGTTTATGGTGCTGCCATTCTCCCACGCCAACCTACAGAGCAGGAAGCGATTTTTGACAGTTACAATATAGCTCTATGTTATCCACACTCATGTTACCATCTCCAGAGATCACCCAAGTAAATATATTTATAATTGTATTTATTCACCTATAATATTTGCAATTTCAGTCCTTTTCCTACCTATTTTGGAGTAATGCTAAGGGAATGGGATTAATAACTTCATTTGTACAATTACAATATTGCTGTCACTGTTCAAGGCAACTGCATCTGTATTCCCCTCTAGGTACACAAAGGGCACTCACTCAAAGGCTTCCAAGATCCCTGGCCCTCACCTCACCTCTTGAGCAAAGACTCACGTTTCTCCAACTTCTGGGTTTGCAGCTGTCTGCTCACACTGTGAATTCCCCTGCAAGTCACATTGTCCTAAGTAGACCTGTTTTGTCTTCTCAGAAGCTATGAACAGTGCAATTGTCCAAAAGGTACAAGTTACCCCTTTATTCTTAAATGTAATGTTCTACAGAGAAAACATTAAAACAATAAAAGAATGTACATGAATACTACTAGATCACCAGAGCTCACCCCAATTCCAACAAGGTCTCTGGCAGGCCCTTCAAATGCCATGCAACACAACAAATGGGTTTTTCTGTGGTCACAAGTTCATAACATCTGTCAGCGCAGAATAAGCATAATCATGGGTCTGAGAGTCACTCCTTTATACAATTTGGGGGTCTTTGCAGAGTCCATGAATAGGTAATGAGGCAGAAAATAGTCTCCTACTCAGGGCAAAGCTTCAGAAGATTGAGGCTTTGCATAAGCAGAAGTGGTTATTTGCAATTAACTCCCACCAGATATTCCCTAGGAACTCCACTTAATTTTGATTTTGTCTGGCGCATTGTTTACAATAGTGCTTCATAGTTTGTATATGTCCCAAGGTTTACACTGGTGATGTTCCCTACATTCAACCTCTGAGTTATTACATATAATCCCACAATGATACATAAACGTTTCATTTGTAATAAAATGAACTCCTAAGATACTTAAACTTTATTGAATTAGATTTATTTCGATGAGTTTGTTCAAGATACTACAGGGAATTCCCATATCTGTCACAACTTTATTTAACAATGTAATTTCTGACTTTTCAAGATCTGAGTTTAGCATATGGTGTGACTATCTTCACATACTCCTATTAGGGTGAAATAGGATACCCAGTTGTGCACACAGCTAGCCTATGTAACTATTGTTACCTTTATAGACCTTCTCTTCTTCCTCTTTGTTCCATTCATTTGTACATTTAGTTTCACGTTAGATTGTAAGTAATTTCTTTGCAATAAAGACTAGATCTTCCAAAGTGTTTGTAAATTTCTAACATAATAGGATGCTGATTCTTATTAGCACCATTGGGTACTATTGCAATACAAATAAATAAAAACGCTCTCATGATAACGAACACAAAAATCTGAGCAAAATCCCCTTTGAATGAGTAGATATTTAAGATGTCACCACGAATAGCTCTAAGCCAAGACAAGGCTGTAGATTTGTGGAGTGAATTACATGCGTTTCTTTTAGACATAAATTAAGATGAATAATTATAGGATTTGTTCATCTTGAAGTCAAGATGTAGAATACCTGGTATGTGACAGAGATCTCTAAACTGGCCAGTCAAAAGATAGACATTTTTCAGTTTTTTTAATGGCATTCATTCAAGACAGAAAAATGTAAGGTGTTTTATTAAGCACTCATGCTCCTCTCAAACTGAGATTACCATTTTCATAACTTGGGTGAAACTGATAAGAAGCTGTACAAATCTGACAACCAGAAGCACAGACATCTAATTAAAAAATCACTATGTAAATATATGTGGAAGAGAGAACATTAGTAAATATTTGCTGATGAGCTATTTTCTCTAGTGGGTGTGATTACTGAAGTAAATAAACAAATTTAAATGAAAAACCAGAACCCTCAAATTTGTACATGGGGCTGGCTAATGGCAAAAGAATGAAACCCCATATTAGTAATGATTTGGGAAAACAGAAGGGTAAGTTCAGTTTCTTAAAAGAAAACATTTTTTTCTAAACATTTGAAATATCATTTAAACCAGAGGTATCCAACCTTTTGGGGTGAGGGGCCACATATCAATTCTTTTCTCACTCGGGGGCCGGTGAGCAAATTTTGGATAGATAAGGGGGAGGGAACATGGGGAACATAAGCAGGGCAGGGGTGGCAAGGCGAAGTGTAAGAAACAGACACAGGGCAGGGTAGAGGTGGTAGGAAGGACAGGGGTGTAGTGGTAGGGGATACTGGGGAGGCAGGAGGAATAGCGGAAAGGGGTGGGGTGTCAAGAATGGGAGAGGAGGGCAGAGGAGCAGTGCCACTGGGTGGTAGGACCCACTGCTTCCTGTCCCCTCAACCACACCAGCTCCCAATCCCCCCACACCCAGCTCCCCAAACCCTTACCCCTATACTGGATCCCTAGCCCTGGGCCGCTCCCTGCCCCAATCCTGGCCTTGCGCTGCACCCCCCTTCCTCATCCCTGATCCTGGCCCGCATCACCCCTCTGGACCCTTTCCCAGCCACATGCCCCCCCTCCCTTCCTCAGTTTCAAACCATCTCCCCAGACCCTTTCCCAAGCCCTGTGCCACCCCCAACCCATCACCGGGCTGTTCCCCGCCACCCCGCCACCCTCCCATCCTGCACTGTCCCTCAGTCTGATGCTGGCCCCACATTACCCCTCAACCCCAATCTTGGCCTCATGCTACACACCCCATTCCAAGCTGCCCCCCCCCACGGACTTCTTTCCCAGACTTGTTCCACATCTGGTTGGATCCCACCCCCTCCCCGGGCCAGATCCCGGCCCCATACCACCCACGGAGCTCCATGCCACTTCACCCTCCACCCCCACCCTCCCCTGGCCCCAATCCCCCTGCTGCCAGTACCACCCCTCTGCTGGGTCCACAGCCCCACCAGGCCCCCTGGAGGCCTCGTCCGGGCACCCGTGGCATCTCCCGGGGACTCCCCATGACCCCAGCCAGGTCTGCCGCAGGCCCTCCCCTTCTCCCGAGACACCCCGGCCACTGCTCCCAGGTGATCTGCGGGCCAGATTCCAGCCCCTGGCAGGCAGGATTCTGGCCTGCGGGCGATAGGTTGGACAAGGTAAATTTAAACTATTTTGCAAAAATCTAAGCACATGCCTGAGAAACAGACATATTGCTTGTGTTAATTACTAATCCCTTTCATAGCCACATGCAGCACAACATGCACATAGTACTGAAGTTTAAGGGCTGAAGGAGTAAAGGCAGCATCACAGTTGAAATAAAGAGAGAAAGACAACCACCAATAAATGTTTGTTCTCCAAGTCTAGTTTGCACTAAATTCAAATTAATTGTACTGTTAAAGTAATATAAGTAACTTCCAGTGAAATCCTGACTTCCTTTGGCTGCAAGTATTTGATCCTCACAAAAAAACAGAAGAGAGAGAAATACTGAAACTCCATTACATAAACTATTCACTATTAAGGTCACTTTAAACTAACTTAAAACATCATTATTCTTGTGTTGAGTGAAGCCTTGTTCAAATTGGTGGTCATAATAGCCACCCAAATCACCATCACTTTAAGAATCAGTTAAGCTCCTGCAGCAGTAAGAGAGCTGAAATAATAGATCCACCCTCCAAAACACAAGCCACACAGGAAGGAATTCAGGAGCAGAGCTCTGTGGGTAGGAGCCTTCCAGCAGGGGCTAACTATAAACACAAAAGGACAGGTATCGTTTTGTGCAAGGTTTATGCCTGTATAGAAACAGCCAGAAACACCACAGCAGCAAACACAGCCATCAGCAGAACGTCAAGGGCAGCCAGAGAACCGCTTGTAAGCTGACCCCGAGAGAAAGCTGAGCGCGCGGTCTTGGCAGAGTGCTGGTTGGAAAAAGAGGCAGCATGAAATACTGAGCAAGGAAACTGCCTCGTGTTTGACTCCTACTGTGTTCATAGAAACAGGACACCACGCACATTCTTTTAAAACAAATGAAACTGCATCCAAAAAACTTGACTCCATCATTTGTTCCTTCTAATAGGAACAACCTGAAAACCCCCCAAAACTGACAAACCACTTGAGTCAAAAGTGGTACAATAGACTATCTTTTCACTAATTAGAGCCAAGTTTTAAAGACCACAATTCTCTAACATTTCCCTTGAAGGACCACACTTATTACATATCTTGCTAACTCAAGCTGTCAGAAATCTTATTTTTAGTCTATTCAGAATTGTGGGAAGTTCACTTCAGGGAAATGGGTAAGATTTTTGGGTAACACATCAAAGGAAGCATACGAAATAATGAGACAATACAGAGTACAAAACGTCCTACTGCAAAGTACTTTGAATAAGCAAGATGAGAAAGCATGTTAGTGCTAAAAGCCACATATTTAAGCTATGGAGATGTAACAGCAACAAAAACGTGTTGCTTAGGAGGTTTATTTATAATTAGGGCCCTACCAAATTCAGGGTGCATTCAAGTCAATTTCACAGCCACTGGATTTAAAATATTTTCAATTTCACAAATTCAGATATTTTCATCTGAAATTTCAGGGTGTTAACTGTAAGGGTGCTGACTCAAATGCTGAGAGGGGGGGATCACAAGCCTTTTGTAGGGGGTGAAAGGATTGCCACCCTCACTTTTGGGCTGCCTTCACAGCAGGGCTCTGAAAGCAGCAGGAAGGAGTCTGATCTCCTACACTTTGCAGAGAACACCCCCATCCCAGCAGAGGCTAGCAGCTAGCAGCCTGAGGGAAAATCAGATTTCTGTGGGGAAGGGCTAATCTCATGGTCCATGAGCCGCTGGCCATTATCTTTGAAAACTTGTGGCGAACGGGGGAGGTACTGGAGAATTGGAAAAAGGCAAATACAGTACCCATCTTCAAGAAAGGGAAGGAGGATGATCTGGGGAACTACAGACAGGTCAGCCTCACCTCAATCCCTGGAAAAATTATGAAGCAGGTCCTCAAAGAATCCATCCTCAAACACTTGGAGGAAAATAGAGTAATCAGGAGCAGTCAGCATGGATTCACCAAGGGCAAATCGTGCCTGACCAACCTAATTGCCTTCTATGAGGAGATGACTGGATTTGTGGATGCGGGAAGAGCCATTGACGTGGTATACCTCGACTTTAGATATGGTTTCCCACAGCATTCTCGTCGGCAAGTTAAGGAAGTATGGGTTGGATGAGTAGACCATAAGGTGGATAGAAAACTGGCTAGATCAACGGGCTCGGCGGGTAGGAATCAATGGCTCGAGGTCTAGTTGGCAACCAGTAACAAGTGGAGTGCCCCAGGGGTCGGTCCTGGGGCTGGTTCTGTTCAACATCTTCATTAATGATCTCGATGATGGGATAGCTTGCAAGCTCAGTAAGTTCGTGGATGACACCAAGCTGAGGGGAATGGTAGACATGCTGGAGGGCAGGGACAGGATTCAGGGAGACTTAGACAAATTGGAACACTGGACCAAAAGAAATCTCATGAGGTTCAACAAGGACAAGTGCAAAGTCCTGCACTTGGGACGGAAAAATCCCATGCAGTGCTACAGGCTGGGGACAGATCGGCTAACTAGCAGCACTGTAGAAAAGGACCTGGGGTTTATGGTGAACGGGAAGCTGGATATGAGCCAACAGTGTGCCCTTGTTGCCAAAAAGGCCAATGGCATATTAGGCTGCATCAGGAGTGTTGCCAGCAGATCGAGGGATGTGATTATTCCCCACTAGTCGGCACTGGTGAAGCCGCATCTGGAATATTGTGTCCAGTTTTGGGCTCCCCACTACAGAAAGGATGTGGACAAATTAGAAAGAGTCCAGCGGAGGGCAACAAAAGTGATTAGGGGACATGACTTACGAGGAGAGACTGAAGGAAGTAGGCTTATTTAGTCTACAGAAGAGAAGGCTGAGGCGAGATTTGATAGCAACCTTCAACTACTTGAAGGGTTGCTCCAAAGAGGAGAGAGCTAGGTTGTTCTTGGTAGTAACAGAGGACAGAACAAGGAGCAATAGTTTCAAGTTACAGCTGGAGAGGTTGAGGTTGGATATTAGGAAAAACTTTCTCACTAGGAGGGTGGCGAAACATTGGAATGGGTTACCTAGGGAAGTGGTGGAATCTCCATCTTTGGAGATATTTAAGGTCCGGGTACACAAAATCCTGGCTGGGATGATTTAGTGGGAGTGGTCCTGCTTTTAGCAGGGGGTTGGACTAGATGACCTCATGAGGTCCCTTCCAGCCCTAAGATTCTGATTCTATGATGCATTTCTCACGGCCATAGGGTCCTACTTATAATAGCACAGAAACTTCTCCTACATGCATAAGCCCAGAAATAAACACTTCACAAGCAGCAGTCTGTTCCTTGGATGACTGACTATATCTGTTTGCTGTTATAGCGATGTCTATACAATAGATACTTGATATCTAAAGATTTCTTTCCTTCAAGAAGTCTCACAATTCCTGACAGAAGGTTACCTTGCAGCCAGGGCCAGACCTGACAATCGGGAAAAGGTCTGCCTCTGTCTCTTACAAATAAGATGACACTGAAAGCCATGTTGTTAAAGCGGGGGGGGGGGGGGGGGGGCAGCATCCAGTGACATGTGGCCTTACTAGTTTCTTCATAATCTTCACCTACCTACATAATCATTTACCAAGAGATTAGTTCAAAAGATGTTGGCATTGAGCTCCAAAAATCAGGTCATCTTGTAATCCTCTACGAAGTAATGAGGGAGAATGTGTACTTAAGTTAGCAGACAGAATCACAACAGCAACCACTAGCTGGAAGTTAGAAAAATTCGTATTGGAGATAACACATCATCTCAACTATGAGAGTAATTCATCATAGGAGAAACTTTGAAAAGGAAAGTGGGAAATTCATCATCACTTGAAATCTTTAAATTGAGATTGGATATCAAAGATATGCTTTAGTTCAAAAATAAGTTACTGGGCTCAACAAGGTGCACCCACATAGTAGGAAAGAGTACCTTATGCTACAGGAGTTACTGGATGAAAATGTATTACTTCTTCTACACAGGAAATCAGACTAAGTGATCACAGGGGTACCTCTTTGCCTTAAAATCTGACCATATTAGCTGATGGCTGTTTAATCATCTTTTGCATGCACCAGAAGATTCTGTATCAAATTTTCATCTATTCCAAATGGGACTACTTTCTTGAGGACAAGAAGATTTTGATTGCTAAAGCAAATCTTCTGTCCTATTTTCTTTTTTTGTTTCATCTTTATTTATGGATTGGCAACAGGATTTTTCCTGGATCTGGATGTAGGATTGAACATTGAGTCAGAAGTTTGTCCCACATTGGAAGAAGGAAGTGATCTTGCACTGATTCAGAGAATCATGGTATTACAATGGAAAACAGGTTTGTGGAATCATTACATGAAGTCTTTAAATTAAGATTTGAATAGAAACACGTCAGTTCAATGAGAAGTTATGATCTGTTTTATGGAGCGGGTCAGACTAGATTATTGTTATGGTCTCTTCTGGACTTAAGAATCTATGAACTTCTGGAAAAAAAAATACTACCACCAAGTCTGCTCCTTTCAGTTTTTCCTGATTCTCTAAACACCTGTTTAGAAAAAAAACTACAGAAACAAGGACAACTTGTCAGGGACACCTTTAATCTGGTGGCAGACCTGACTAATGAGTTCTGAAAGGATAGATGTGTTCCTTTCTGCTATGATCACAAGTATCCAAGTGAATACTCAGTGATGAGACCAGATCAAAAAGAAGGGCTCAAAACTGAAAATGCTTTTGGCCACGTGAACCCAAAGCATCTACAGTGAAAGGGCTTGACTGCTATATGTAGATAGGCTGCTGCTTTGGTCCTTGGATACCAGAAATGTATCTTTGCAAGCCAATGCTAGAATGGGCCTGTTTGTATTTTGAATTTCACTTTCTTAACCAACCTTTTCAGTTCCAGAATTTCTTAAACACATCTGACTAGCATGCAACCACTGAAGAGCTTCTATTCTTTTGTGTAGAGACACAGAGAGTTTGGCCCATTTAATAGCTGTAACAGAACCGTTTAGGTTAAGGGGACTTCACCAGACAGATTCAATGGGAACAGAAAATTGTGTGGAAAATGACCTGTTAGAACTGAGTTTAATAACAGAGACAGAAAATACAGTACATTATTAGGACTACAGAACATATTTTGAACAGACTGATGAAAGTTGTGCAAAACCTAGGTTTTTTTCAGCTATCTTTGCAATTCATACAATTTAAACATTTATTTATTCAACACAGTTCTGCTTCCCTCTCTGTGGACCAGTTTTTTTTCTTAGTCTAAAATCAATGTTCTTAAGTCTCTTGATAATCCTTTTCAGATTCAAACATCCATATGAGTGGGCACGCACAAAACAGAGACCTGCTGTGCTTAGGCTCTTAAAATTTCAGTTCTGCATCCATCATATTTATTGCCAGTTTTCAGTATTGTTCTGTTTTTTCTTGTTACATGAACTACGGAATCTTTGGCTGCAGCTTCAAAGGACATGAACTTGGGAACTGGGATCCAGTAAGACTTAACATTGTTATTTCATTTGTGTCAGTCCAGGAAATCAGAATACACTTCCTAAATTCCAAGTTGATTTCATGTAGAAGTACAGAAATATTACAATAAAACAGCTGGGCTACCAAGAGCAGATAAAGGGAATTACAGGTGTTGTGACATTCCTAATTCCTCATGCTGTGCAAAGCTTACATATCATTTTTATCCCTTTATTAATGTAGCCTCTGAATAATGCAACTTCACACATAGTTGAGGTTAAATCCTGAGGTCCTTTACTATCTTCTGAATTGAGCAGGTGGGAGCTTTGCCCAAGTAAAGACCACAGATTCAGGCACTCTTAGTATTGCTTACGGTAAAACCCTACCAAATCCAATATATTTTCATTAAATACACTGAAAATACCTCAAACTTAAGTTTTTGGCATTATTTGTTTTTTAAATGAAGGAAACCTTAAGACTCTTCTCCAGTCATTGGATCCTACTCTATATCAGAGACAGTAGCAATAGGGTATGTACTAGTAAAAGCACAGTCAAGGTAGGTATTCAGCAGACAGTGATAAAAAGCCCAGCTTACACTACTGGCCTTTCACCAGCATAACAGCACTGTCACTCTATCATCGATGCTGATTTTCTAGAGTAGATGCACCCTGGGAACTCATCTCTCAGACATCAGGACTTTGTGATGTAATCCCCATGGAGTTATAAGAGCACAGCCCCTTTAAACTCTTACCCTGAGATAAAGGAAGAGGGGAGCCAAAGTGGCGAGAGCAACAGAGCTCTCCATCTGCATCTGTAGCTCCAAACAAGAGCGACTACAGCAAGAAAGCCCTCCCATAGCAAAGCAACCGAGAACCAGCCTGAAGCCTAGAAGGGACAGATTGGATGATGGAGGACATACCAGGACAGGTACCATGTCAGGAAGGAATGATCTGAAAAGGACAAACCAAAGCCAGATCCGGTATCATTATGACCTCCCGTGAATATCTGGGCTTTTGCTTTAGTATTAGGGATGAAGAGGGAGGTTGTTGCTTTGTGGTTTTGCAGAGTGGCAGAAGGCAGCACCAGAGCGGTTTGTTGGGTAAAGTTTACTGCATGGCAACAAAAATGAGGAGCATGGGAAAAAACTCACTAAGACTGGAACTCTGCCCATGATTCCTGAACTCTGGGTCTAGATGCATTTGCTTGGCTCTATCCTTTTATGTTGTAATTCCACTAGGCTCATAAATCCTCATATTGGGTTTAATCCTGTTTTTCCCCCATCTGTTTTATTCCATTCTTCTCTCTCTGTAAATAAATACTTCTTCCTCCTATATACATTGCACCATTCCAGTGTCTGTGTTTTTAAACAATGCTAAAAATTAGTTTTATATCTAAAATGTGAAATTGCTTTTGGGAAAAGCACAAAAAATGTAGTAAAATAAAAGAACACGCCAGAAACTGGGTAACTTCTCTTAAGCAAGCTAAAAGAAATGTTTTTATTTTCGCATGTAAACAAAGTTTGCCCATTTTAACTCCACAGAATGTGTTCATACTAGTAATATATTATCTACCAGTAAAATGGTAAAAAAGAATACTTATTTAGCCAAATGTAAAATATATTCTATTCAGGAAAAACAAGTTAAAAAAGATTCACTTTAGAGATAGTAAGTAGAGCTGGTCAGAAAAAACTTTAATGGAACCACATTATATCAGAATATGCAGTTCTTTCAAAATTGAAAGAAAATTTCTGATTCAACATTTTCAGAAGGTTTACTGTTTTCATTCAAAATGACTGTTCTGAATTTATTGTATTATATATTATAATATAAAAGTCTAAATTTAAAACAAACATTTTGATTTTGTTGAAATAAAATGTTTTAAATGACCCCAAACTATTTTTTCCAACATTCTTTTGTGACGAAGTTAGAAGTTCTCAAGTTTCATTCTTAATTGGAATGAACAAATTTTGAAGTCTCAAAATCTTTTGGAAAATAGAATTTCTGTTCTCCATGTAGCTCCAATAATAAGCAGTAAACATACTGAAGCAACAAAGCAAAGACCATCCTTTTGAGTAAAGGAATTCCAGGGTACTTAATATGCAATTCATGGTAAGGAATCACTTCTCTGTGGACTACCACCATTTGTTGGTTGAGTTGCTAATGAAAGTATCAGTTGGTTTCTGACACCCTGGTATGATCATGAACAGATTCTAAACTACGAATTTTGAACATTCACAGTCCCAAAAATGTACTTTTTTTACATACATTTTAGATATACTCCCCTGCACATGCGTTTTTGGGCACCACATTTTTCAAACTTTCCAGATCCCCCTTCACAGCATCTATTCTTTTGGAAGCCGTCAGAGTGTTCCTTAACAAATGGAGGGATGCTTTTGAATAAGTGAGGCATGCACTTCCTTCCAGGGGCTGAATTTGTTGCCTTAACTGTAGTCCATTCCTGCTGGTTCTGGGAATCAACTGTGCTACCACATCAGGCCAACTCAAATGGAGACGAGATAGATGAAACTCTTGGACAAATTGACAGTCAATCAGCAACGAGCAAGTTGTAACAAATTCAAATAACCCTTATTCAGTCTGTGTGTTGGAATACAAAGTGAAATGACTTTTCTTGCAGGGATTTTGATCGTATTAAACAAAAAGAATATATTAATTTAACAATCAGGCACTGTACTAATTCTACAGAAGCAAGGCAGAGTTAAAGCTGAAGTTTCATTCTCATCTCACTGAGAATTGCAATTGCAGACTCAACTGTAAGTTCACCCAGTGGCACAAGAGGTACTCTATTGCACTGGTTCTCAACCTTTCATGGGTCATGGCACAATTGGTGCTGTGTTGCACCCCTAGAGGACACACCAGTCCCTCCCCACCCCCACCCCACTGCTCTCCGTGACACACTTACTGCTACGTGGTGATAGTAGTTTGCCCCGACTCAGTGGTTGAGAAACATTGCTCTATTGGGCTGTGAGTAGAACTACGAGGCTGTAACAACCGAGTTCCAGTCTTGGCTCTGATTCTTCTGAGACCTTAGACTCAGGCTTTAAGGTCAGAAGGAACCAATATGATCATCCAGTTTGTCCTTCTGAACAAGGTGGGCCACAGAACCTCATGCACCCACTCCTGTAGAAACCCCTCTAACCTATGACTGAGTTATTAAACTATGGTTTAAAGACCTTAAGGTACAGAGAATCCACTGTGCCCCATGCTACAGAGGACGGTGTAAAACCACCAGAGTTTTTGACAGACTGCCCTGAGGGAAAATTTCCTCCCAACCGCAGATATGGCCATCAGTTAAATCCTGAGCATGTGGGCAAAACTCACAAGCCAGACACCCAAGAAAGAAATTTCTATGATAATTCAGAACCCACTCATATCACCTCTGTTCATTTTCCTTGGCTTTACAAAAAAAACTTATAAAATTTAATAGTAAGTGATAAATGTTATATTGGATGTTTTTAAAAAACCCTCCTATTATATCTTATTTTTAAATGGGGTGCTTATATCAACCTGACTCCCATTAATTCTTAATGTTCTTGCTTATATTAATATGTCAGACCTTAAAGGCAAGCAATTTTGACACAGTACTTTCACCTTAATTTTCATCTGAAAGTTGCCATCTTTTAGTTCTCTTATATTATAAGGGCAACAAAGTGTAAAGGCAACTGAAAATATGCAATCAGTCTGATTTACACAGATTGGCTAACTTTAACAGGACCATTTCTAAATACAGAAAGCAGGAGTTGACCCCAAAAGATGGAATACTGTGTGTGCTCTGTCTAAAGCAAAAAAAAAAAAAAGTGTGTTATTCCTGCACCTGCTCGGGCTTTAACCACAAACAAGTGCATTTTGCTATAAACATGACCCCTTTTTTTGCTGGAGTAGACACTCAGGGGAATAAAGTGCAACAGACTGAATCATTATCCAATAAAGCAGTGTGGGGGCAGAAAGACAGAGCAGTGGCCATTATGATATTTGACATATTAAGTGTGGTAGAAATCCATAAACTCAGCTTCAAGTAAGTCCATGACTTTTATGGCGAAGCTGCCCTTCAATCAGTTTGCAATCTCACAAATGTATTTTTTCGTATATACAAGATCACTAGACAGAGAAACTTGAATTAAACAACCCAAGGGACTGACAAAAGCTTCTCTTCTAAGGAATATGCCTTTCAATAAAGGTAGCTGAAAGTGTCTCTTGAAAGAGTAAGGAATCATGAAAAAAGCTAAATCATATTTGACAAAAAAAAGTTACTGCTTATAAAGCACTTTAGGTTTTGAATTATAAAATATTTATAATACAAATATTCAGTAAAAACAGACATTTAAAGTGTAAAATGTCATGTTCAACTAGAACATTGAACTACGTGCCAGATACCTCAGACATATGAGAAAGAAAAATGTGACGTTTATTGTATTTAGTCACCATCTGGTAATTCATTATAAAAACAAAGCAAGAGACAGTACTAGGCAAAGGTCAGACTCTCCTGTGCATAAATTATGTCAGGGATTCTGCAAAGTTACACATAAACTTAACTTTAGTGTGTGAGCATTGAAGTCCAAAGTGGTTCAACCATTTTTCCCAAAAGAGGGTGTGTTTTATCTCAGACTAATTTTGTGAAATCACTGGTTGACTTTGGCTACCTTTACACTGAATATTTTAGGAAAATCTCCCATCTATGGCCTAATGCGCGTACAGCTCCATTGGAAGACCAGCCACGGGTGATTTACAATCTTGTCTAACCCTGCTCCAAGCACAAAGATGATTAACATTTATGGCAATAACTTTGCTGTTGTTACCTATGACAGGTAGTTATTTAGAAAAGATGTGGTGTATACACACAAGTTTTACTGCTCCTGTAACTCAAACAAAAGTATTAATCTTTTCAGATGAAATGCATACTTATGGAAAGGAAAGGCTGCTGCAGCTAATGCTTACAGTGCTAATTATTCCAGGAATAAATGTCTCCAGATTTCAAGTATAGGATGTTAGATTTCAAATGCAAAACATTTGCTAAAAGCATTAGTAAAACATGTAGGTATTGCATGCTCTGAAAGTGAACCATGCTGTATAACTTTACATGCTTTTGAAAGCAAGATTAAAAATGAAATATTGCTAATACTGTACGGTAAGAAAAAATTTACCTATATTAATACATTAAAACATATTGTCATAAAACTCCCTCCCCCCCCCCCCAAATACTAGCTTGTATTACTGTTTGCCATTAATTGATACAGAATTGCTTCAATCAATCAGAATATAGGATGTAGTACAGTCTTGATATGGTAATTTTTGGTAAGAGCTACTATTATATAGGCAACATTTAAGGATTCTGGTGCCTTTTTTTTTTTTGCTTAACAAGTCATTTGCATAATGATACCAAATGTTTTGAATATTTACTGGATAGTTTGGATTTTTTGTATACTAATTCTTTTCAGACTGTACCTTGCTCACTTCAACTATTTATTATTAATGTGTGGTATGTGGCCTGTCCACTAAGTCAGGAGTTTTTCTTGGGACCCAGTTGAAAAAAAATCATTTATATCTGTGACCGAACAATTACATCTTAGAGCAATGCATTCCAGTCTTGTGGAAGGAGCAGGGAGTGCCGCAAGCCAGTACCTGAGCTGGGTCTGGGTCCTGAGCCCTGGTTTGAAAACCACTGCACTAAGTATTATTTTTCCTCCCTGATTGAATAAAATGCTGTAGAACATTATAACAATGAATAGCAAATTATACAAAACATTCTTCTATTATAAAACATTGGGATGATCATTTGTGCTTTAAAAAAAAAATCTATGGGACTTTTTGGATTCATGAAAAATTTTACAAATACATGGCAGTCATCCAAACGTTCATGAAGCAAAATCATGAATACTCAAAGCACAATAAACCAAATTAGGTACTTCTATTCACAAAAATGTTAGTGACTAAGGATTTTTGCTCTAGAAGTTATAACTGTATCCAACATTAGCTACACAGAAACCAAGCAATAACCATAATGACCTCAAAATACAGACTTCTTATACAAATAAGAGCAATGTCCACTGGATATTTTTAAAAACAGCAAAATACCCTTTAAGACAGCCTCTACCTTTTAAATGGTATGTCATGATTTTTTAATTCCTTAAAAATGAATATTTTCCTGATCTCTAATTGAAGGCTATTCTGTAAGGAAGAAACTTATTGTATTTCCCACTAACTTGTCCAGTCAGTAATTCTTCAAGTTACCATGGTTAATTTTCAGACAAACGTTAAATTTTAGTTGGCTATGTCTAAGAAGAACAACTTAAGGATGCTTCTGTATTAACTGTGCCTTCAGCAAACACCTTAAGTTTTGAGATAAAATTTTACTCTGATAGGGTGAAGTTTTCAAAAGTGCCTTAGTGGCTCAAAAGCAACTTTAGGCCTTAAGGAGCCAAATCTCATTAAAGTCAATGAGATTCAGGAACTTAAGTCACTTAGGTGTTTCTGAAAATTTTACCCAAAATAATTACATCAAAACACCTTTACCCATTATATAGCCACATTATCAGGTTATAACACCACCACCACCAAAGCTGGCCACGGCACACTGACTGATATTTCTAATAATAAGGAGGGGAAGGGGAGCTGGAAGACATAGCCTTGGTTGATTGCCTTATTTTAGTCAATTATTATTACAAACTACTAAAAAAACCATATGAAGAGGCAGCACAATGGAGCCTGTATTACAGCACAATTTGCTGACCACTTTCTGATTTCCAATAATAAAAATATTGGGGGTGAGGTATTTGGGGAGAATTCTCTCAAGAAAAACTTTCCTGCCCAAGACTGAAAACACAGGACCAAATTACTATTTGAATTCCACCGATGTAACTCAAAGAACTTTAGATTTTTAAGTAACTGAGTTCAGAATCAGGAACAGTTTTAGTTGTTATTCACTTGATTGGAGTTTCACAGTTGTACAACCTATAGTATTTCTGAAAGTGAACAAAAAGAAATAACTATGTTTATCACAACAGCAAATACAGGCTCCAGTCAAGGACCAGATTCCGGTTGTGCAACAATTGTCCCAAAAGGTAACAAACAAGGCGGTCTCTGCACTCTAGCCATAGATAGAACTTCAAGTGAAATCCCTAATAGATATATTAGAAGGTGCCTTTACTCAACCTGTAAAAAGACAAACATTTTTCAACCTTCTTATTTTTGTTCATGTAAATACTTGTCCTTTGAATATGTAAATCCAACAGTACTGCCTGTCACCCCGCTATTCCAATGTCTAGCTAATATTCCAATGTCTAGCTAACACAGGTAAGAAATCTGGTTGAAGATGAACCCTAGCAGGACACATGTTATGCCTGCAAGTAGAAGGAAGTACCTTAAAGAGCTTCCAACCAGTTTGCTTTTAGTTGATTGGGTATGCATCTCCATAATCAGTTAAGCTAGGTCAGCAGTTTAGGAATTCTTCTGAACCTTTCTGATGCAAAGTTTTCACATAGCAGAATCCACAAGAAACATTCTCCCGTCACACTGATTTCTAGAGCAGAGTTTCTCATGCTGGTGTTCTGGGGAACACTGGTGCTCCGCAAACACAGTGAAAGTGTTCCATGAGCAACCCTGACTCCTCCCCATTGGGCGGGGTGGAGGGGAATAACGTGGTGGTCGACATGTGCCTGGGAGATTTAAAATGCTCCAGCCACAGCAAAGCTTCCAGGCACATGCATCGGCATCCACTGCTGCTTTGCTCTTTTGCTGCAGCTGGCACTTTTTACATTTCTCACTGCCATTACCATGGGATCAAAATCGTTTGGACATAAATTTCATGGTAAGACTTCCTTTGAAGTATCTTACTTCAAGAAGAGATAAGTTTATTTGAACATACAGACCTAAAATTCCCATTAAAACTTGAGTAATATTCTCAGTTTTAAGTTGTGTGCCTAATCATTATGTATCTATATTTTTAGAAATAAACATCTACAACATAGTCCTAAAGTAGTATTTAATTCGGTCTCCTGAATGGTTTTCACAGGAATGTGTAGTATGTAGATATTATGAATTATAGCTGATATATGCCATGTTTTTCGAGGAAGTTTTCATCAGGTGTTCCACATAAAGTAATTAATACCTTTAAGTGTTCCCTGGTCCACTAAAGGTTGAGAAACATTGTTCTAGAAGACTGAACTACATCCTTGCTAATGATGACATGACCTTGATAAACGCATGACACTGTGGCTTCCCCTCTTAATTACAGAAATGCCATCCAACTGGACCTGGAAGCATCAGCCCTGAAAAAATCAGTACTGATATATTATCTGGCTTCTGTGCTCAGTTACCAACTGCTGAGGACATCACCTTTTCACTTTACTCCTCCACCGTCTCCCATAGAATACAGTGTCAAGTCTGAGATCTCATTCCTTATTTTCAAGGTGCTAAGTGATCTGAACCTAGGATACAGACTGCCTCATATTCCAGCACCTCAACCACTCTTGAACACTGCACTTCTACAGCACAGAGACCAACTTTTTTCAGGGGCTGGTCCCAGACTGTGGAATTCACTACCTCGGGAACTAAAATGTACATTACACCTCCCCAACTTCTCGTCCTAATGCAAAGCACTTTTCTTGCCTTCCTAATCAATAATACCCCCACATGGTATAAGAACCTGAATACAGCAGAAAATGCATAAACAGAGAACATTTATGATTGGTCTAACCTTCCAGGATAGACTTCTAACAGTCAAAATCCTCCCAATTGTTTCTCTGGCCTATAGGGAGGGTTCAGTTTATATACACACATCCTACACACCCCATCAGCCCTTCCTAAAAGCTAGGACTACATATACTAGGTAGACTACAGTTCACAGCTTGCCTTTCTCCTCTCAGAAATAAGGAGAGGTGAGTTCCCAACCTGTTCATGGTATTCTAGTGTCAAATCTAACATCCTCACCATTGTTCCCAAAAGCCAACATACACACTGTTTGAATCAAAACAACTTGTTTGCTTTGCTGAAACAGAACAACAGACTACACCTCTGGAACTGTTTGAATTGATCTTGTGACTCGCCCTTCTCTGCACTTGTATATATGCACATCTAAAACACTGCAGGTTCCAGTTCATGCATCTGATGAAGCGGGAGTATTCCCACAAACGCTTGTGCAATAAATAAATTTGTAATCTTTGAAAGCATCACAGGACTCCTTGTTTGGTCAGAAGAAAGGGATTCTTTGTAAGCCACAGGACCTTCTTCAAAATTATACCTCCTTTCTCAGTTAGTGTCCTTGTATCCTACAGGGATTCTTATAGGTAAACCCAGAATGGGGTGTTGCTTATCCCAAAGATTTCTGTCAATCCCCAGAGGTTCTGTATATCAATACACTTTTTTGTGAAAGAATAATTAAAAAATTATGAATATTTTCATAGAGAAACATCACCCAACAAACCACACAAAAATGGCATCCCTCAGTACTTTCTCAATGCAGTAAATTTCCCTACAAGGAAATAAACTGCTTCTTGTGCAACACTACCAGTGTTCTGGAAGCTGATTCTCTTGCTACCCATCAGTGTGAACTGGCAGAAGAGGAACTATGCAGTGATCTAAACATTTTGAAGGGGATATGAGACCTCTGAAGCTGAAAGCAGCTTACTCAATATAAAATTGTGGACCAAAGAACTACCCTGCTTATAATTTGGCAAGCACGTATTTTATAGCAATAAACATATTTGCTATAAGTCCAAAAAAGAACTAGGTGAGAACATTCATTGTACTGACAAAACAAACTGTTTTTTATAGCTTGTGATACTGGTACACAAGACATCTTTTTCTAAAAGCACACACCAACATCTTTTCGTTGGTAACCTTTGAGCACAGTCCGAACACTGATGAAGCAATGAATTTAATGGCCTGAAAGTGACAGCAAACCACATTTTTAAGACTGCATAGGAACAAACTGACAAAGTTGAGATCTGTGCGTCAGTTCTTAGGGCCAACCCAAACACAAAGGTTTGATGCAGTCCTTAGACCGCAGCGGTGTCTTGTGGTTCTAACCACTGTCTTCCAGCATTTGGCGGCCTTCACAGCTGCTGCATCCCTCCCTTCTCTATGAGACTTCTCCAGTACAGCTGGCATCTCAACTTCGTTGTACATTCACTAGCTTGTTCCTTCAACTCTTCCATAGCCCACACAGGCACAGAAGTTCCTCAGGTTCTACCCTCACCATTTGCACAGAGGAAATGCAGCAGTGGCACCACCTGCCAGATCTTCCAAGGTGACAAGAGGCACGGTCAGGATTTGCCACTTCGAGAAAAAAACTACAGAATGAAAGTATATACTGTCTTGTAAAAACTCATCTTATTGCAAGATTGAGTCTAAGGCATGGGCACCTATATTAAACAGGCACAGAACTAAGAGCCTAGCTTTCAAAAGACTTAATAGCATAAAGTGGCCAAACTAATCCAAGGAAAGCAACCTATTACCAAGGAAATTCAACATTTGTTAACATCTTTAGCTTCTTAACCTCTAGCTGAGAGCAGCTACATTTATGGGAACAGTGAATGATTCAGCATAGTGGTAATTTCAATGGAAAAGAATGAAACAAAGCTACGCCTGTACAAAAGGTGGCCCCATCAGGTTCCGGATAAGATGCACTTCTAGGAGAGAGAAGGAGGATAACTATTTACTGCCATTTTACTTTGGTTCCTGTAATTTAGCCAGCACTAATCACATCCGATTTTAAAACTCCAGTCCAGCTATAATGTTCTAAAGAACTCCCTAGCTACATAGAACAAAAAACGTATATACCTTGCACTATCTATTTTATATACTGTTTCAAACATATTGTGGCCCTGTTACATTAAGAAATCAACAAAAGGACGAGATTGCCAACCTCATGAAGGTAGCCTACGACAAGTTGGCTACAAAACTATGCATAAAAAAGTGAACAAGACAATGTGTTAATTTTCTTATTTCATGAACTAGCTATGGCACGTGAATGTATTTTGTGTGTATTATCTGAAAGATTGTAATAATAAAATATCATAAATATATTGGGTCAATGGGAAGATTTCACCCCTCTTAAGGATCTAATTGGGTTTTCTTTTTTTTAATCTCCAAAGGACACCTTAGCAGAAGCTATCAGCTTTGAGAGAACACTAAAATCCTGGCAGCAAACCATAAATTGACCATTACCATAAAAAGAATTGCTAAATGAGAAACCATGTGCTCAGTATAAAACTAATTTCATGCTTTCAAAAGCACACAGTGGCTTCTAGCAAGATAGTGGCCCTGGGACTTGCAAAGATAGATTGGCTAATACAAATGGTGTGCTCCTGATGCAGTCTGCTTAGCCAAGCTTTACATGTACTGGCAGTAAATGGAAATTCTCGAATCTTCTGTCAAACAAATACACAATTATCTATAACTTTAGAGCTGACTGCTATAAAACAGCTGTCATAAATAAATTTATCAGGAAGACACAAGCTGCATTAGTTCTTCATAAAAAATTCTGTAGTCTACATAAAGACATTATTTTAGAAAGGAAAATACCATTTTGAATGCATCATAATAATTTTGAACTATCTTTTTCTGTACTAAACAAGTTCATACCACCAGACCTGAACATAATTAAAGCTGGTTTTAACACAGACTAAGCCATCAGCAGCACTGTAATGTTTAATGAGTAACTTTCAGATTAAATAAATGTGTTTTTCTGTAGGTGAAACTCCTGGTCCAAGCTTTTTATATAGCTACACACTATTTATTGCTCTGTAAGACCTATTTCAACTTTAAGATTTATTACTATAAACTTCATGGAGCAGCTTCAGCACCCTATTTTTAAATAAAACTTGCCGCACTTAAAATGTCAAATTTAATTAAAGCATGGCTAGACACAAGTGACAGTAATCTTATACCTCTCACATAAAACAAGTTGTCAGTGCAAATGAATTACTGCAGGTTGTTCTATACATGACAAGTCATGGCATCTTAAAAACCTGAAATTAGTATTAAAAGTTAACTACAGTATGTAGTTTATTTCATTTACTTTCTTAGTTTATCTTAAGAATACCACTGGTCTCCTCTGCATTCTTCATATGATGACTCTAAATTGGATTTAATGCATTTAATAATAGTTTACTTTTGACCAGAGGTGTACAAATAATATTATTAATTAGCTTCCTTCTATAATGATCAGGAAATCATATAGTATCACTGCCACGTTCTGAAATTTTAAAATGCATAGGAAGTCACCTACTGGTAAGATACCCTCTGCAAAGAGCAAGCAAAGAAAGAAGGAAGCTTACCACATATATTTACTCAGTTACTTTTATACTGAAAAAAACCCCATCAGATATACCTTGCCTTTTTGTTATCCCATCTGCTATTTCCACTATAATAACTAGAATACGAATGACATACCCACAGAAATAGTGCCAAACATGTAAGCATCTATTAGTGATATCTCAAAGCTATCCAGAAAAGTTTAATAATAAAATCATGCTCACCTCTACTAGGAAGTCCACTCCACATCACAGCAATACTACTCAACCAGGTTAAATAGCAACCAAATTAGATAAACAAAACTTCCAGTATGTGACCAATATGATCTACGGTGCTACAGAGACTTGGCTCCAGCCCTGATCATCTGTGTGACAGTACACTGCTATACCAATGCAGTTTCAAACCTACCCAGATGCTGGCTTATTGCATTGCTCATTGAAAATCCTTTACACGCTGGCAACATTTTAGGGACGGAGCACAAGCACACTGAGTCATTTGTAAAGAAAGCAAAGCAATTTCAGTTCCATATCTTCATGCGTTCTGAAACACAGAGCACTATCAAAGTAGTAGTCTGAGATGGATTTATGCTGAGAAACAGGCAACCTAAGCCTTCATTATCAATGCATGAAATCAGTGACTGTGATCAAATTCAAGCAAACCATAAAAAGGATATGATTATGATAGGCTCTACAGATTTTGCTCCAAACCGCACAGCATGAAGAATCATCTATCTAAATTGTGTAAATGTTAAAAATAGCTCTGCCTTTTCCGCAACGAATATGAGGCAGAGGAGAATCAGCAGCCTGTATTCAGATGAGATTTATCATTGGAAAAGTCTGACATAAATAAATAAAAAATAATAAAAGTAAATTAAAAAATGAAAAGTAATTCCCCGGAGCTCTTTTGCATATGAATAGAAGCACTAGCTTTTATAGTTATGCAAAGGATACTAAATCAGCATAAGAAAGCAAGAACATCCACAGAAGTCTCTAATAGAAAGAGCAATGTAAATATTTGGGGGGGAGGGGAACTCGAGTACTTACCTATACCAACATCTTCTATACAGTAGGACTTATTAAATATTTTAAAGGATATAATTCAATAGTTAAGTAAGTGCATATCAGCATATGACAAAGCATTTTTGTTCTGTGCTTTGATTACTTCCTAAAGGACATTTTCCCCTTCACCCTACTGACTTCCCTATATGCAAATCTTTCTAGTCTTCTCATCTACTTCATAGATATCATCTTTCCCCACAAAGAAGTAAGGGAGCATTTATAAAAGATATAAAATATAGATACACAACAGCATTGCAACATAAATAAACTGAGAGATTAAGTTTGCAAAGCAAAAAGATACATGAGTTTCAGTAAACAATTACACAATTGTCCAAACACAGTAACGGTACTAATAGTTGGTGTAAGGGAAAACATGCAAAGTTCTGTTCTCAGACCAAGATATAAACTGTATATTGAGAGAGAGAGAGAGAGTGTGTAAATCAAAGGTGTTTGGGGTAGGTGTTTTTTAAACAGCTAAATGACTACCTAAAATCATCATCTTGAATTGATCTCAGCTTTCATCCCACAGGATTATAAACATTCTGCAGACATAGCAATCTTGCATATAAAAAGAATGAATCTAGTTTTGCTATAGGACCTGTGTGGGAAGACACTCATTCCCCTGCAGAGCCTTCTCTGACTGCACTGGGTCTCTGGAGGTCTATCAACACAGGTCTGATTTCAGGATCAGGGTCAACAGCCTGACTAGAAATCATGTCACTCACCACTACTGCAACTACTTCCAGGCAGAACGGGGCCAGGTTTAACAGCAAACGGCATCATCACAAAATTTAGGACAGGAAGTGAACATCTCCTTACCCAAAATGAGGGCCCAAATATAAATTCCTCACCAAGATATAACTCCTTCTGGGGAGAATTGCCTGAACAATTCAGGAATAACACGCACATTTGCACCATGAAAAAAATATATTCAATGTGCACATAGCCTACAACTAATGTAATAAGCAAAAACGCAAGAATGTTATGTGCAATTCTTTCAGCTCCATCCCCAATTTTGAATGTACAAACATGCCAGGTATCTACTCAATGTGCCCAAAACAGAGCATGCCCAGTCCTAGAAAGCACTGATGGTGGATAATTAGCCCTAAAACCCCTCGTTAGTCAACCCCTTGTGTCCCTCCCTCCCCCTTTGCCAGTGGATTTCTTTTATGTTCTGCTTCAGTACTTCACCAACTGCTAAAAATGAACCCTAACCAACCAATAATGGAAAAGTTAAAAAAAAATCTCAAGAGGTAAAGATTAAATTTATGCAGCAGCCCTAATCCTTACTGCTACCAGCTCCATACCTGGAAGTGGGGACTGGGGCAATGTGCACTATATATGGAAAGAGTCACAGCTCTCCCAGAGCATACCTCTCCTATCGATTTTATTTGTATACTTTCTGAGCAGGATCTACCTTGCACAGAACAGACTCCACAGGCTGCAGCAAGCGGCAAGAAAAAGGAAATGTTTTTCAACTACCACATATTTTCTAATATAGTCACCACTGATTTTACACTACACCTTTTAATCAGGATTTATTGATATTATTCATAGTTACTAGTCTCTTAATTAACACCTGTTATGTAAATGAATGAGGTATTGCCATCACAAAACATGTTTTATTGATAAATGGAAGTGCACCAAAACAATACAGTGAAGTCCTTTCTTAGTTTCAAAATGGTTGATGGCAGCTCTGGTAAGACAGAAAACAACAGTGATATATATTTAAAAATATCTCACATATATACGCATGCACACAACAGGTATTCATGGCTGGGAAATATGCTGATTGAGGCAATACTTCATTTTTCTCCAGAACAAAACAAATTTTGAAGATACTTAAGTAGGTGAAATAAAGTGGTGCCCTCCACTAAACAAAGTCTGGCTGGACAGATAACTGTACAATAGTTAGTGAACACTGCCTCTAGACCTCATTTAATCCTAATCTAAATTACATTATTGGAGCTTTAGTAAAAGATATGAACTAATAATGTTCTTAAAGGCCAAACTCTCCCCTTCTGCTAGCCTAGTCCAGTGGCACTATCTTGCTCCCACTGAAAGTGGCCGGAAAGCAGGCAGGAGCATCATCATGCCCCCTACTCAAACCCCATGGAGCTCCTTTCTTTGAGCCACTGTAGATGAGATTTGGGCTTTACATAGCAGAGGAAGGAGGGTTACAAGTAGCATTGCCTAGGTTCTGTATGCAACAGGAACATGCCACCCTCTTAGAGCAAATGATACAGCAATACATATATAGTAGTCAAGTTTGAAAAAAAAAATAGCAAGGGTTAAAACTAACTAAATGAAAGCAGGGAAAATTGAAATTCAGAAAAATGTACTATACTAGGGGTCATACAGCAGCTAACAGCAAATTCCTCCTTCCCCAAACTATAACGTATGTATAAGATAGCATAAAACTATGCTATCTCCATGCTCTATTCCTCCTGTCCTTCTCCCACCCCTCTCTGTTTAGGGATATTCCAGTGATCTGCAAACACTTACTACATGAGTAACTTTACCCTAGAGAGTTGACTTTATTAGCATTTAAGTTCTTCAGGGCCAAGGCTATTTGTCTGGACCCTAGCATGCTATTGGATGCTCACTAAAATAAACTGATGGCCTACAGTAATTAGATCACAATTATTTTTCTTCAAAGAGAAAACTAGAAAGGAGTTTAAGGCCTGGTTCAATAAGATTACTGAGAGATTCAGATTCTGATCTCCAACAAGGTAGCACAAATCAGCCCTATGTGGCACAGAGACAAAGCTCTGGTACTGCTGAAGATTTGGGGCTGTATATCCAAATTTCAATTTAGGGTCAGATTCTGCTTAAAATTAGAACATGGAGTAACTCACAGACTTTAAAGTCAAGCTTTACTACTCCAGATTCACACTGCTGTAACTGGGTATAGTCAGTCCTGTATTCATGCTTTCTGTATTGACCGTGCAAAATTCTGTTCACCTCTTTATTCACCTGAGAAAAGTAATTTCCTTACACCCACGATTTTCTTTTTTTCAACTTGCACTCCAGCACTATCATGCAAATGTGGATGATCAGATGTTGTGACTGGACATTTTTGTTGCAATCTTCCAAAGTTTCCTTATAGTAATTTCAATTTTTCACTGATGGCCTCAGAGTCATCTTCACCATAGGCAGAATTCATTAAGATGATACTTTTCATTTTAAAGAGTTCTTACATTTTATTACTGTATGCTAGATCCTGCAACTGTTGTAAATGTAGATACCGTTTTACAGTCAGATCCTGCAACGAGATCTGCCTATGTTCTCCCTTGGGCCTTAATGAGGACCACTAACATGAAGAGGAGTGGCTATGATGGTCAAGGATTCAACCCTGTGCCCTGAGTGTCCTTAAACCTCTGATTGCCAGAAGCTGGGACTGGACAACATGGGATTGCCTTGTTCTGTTCATTCTCTTTGAAGCATTGGGCACTGGTCATGGTCAGAAGACAGGATATTGGATTAGATGGACCACTGGGCTGATGCAGTATGGCAATTCTCATGTTCTCCACTGTAAAAGGTATTTTGCCTTTTTCTGGCACCTACCAAAATTGGATCATCTTGAAATATTCACTAACTTTGGATATGTATATTTCCAGTTTTAACACAGGGAAAGGCAGAAGCCACACAGGGACTCCCCCAAGCCCAATATCCCAAGAGATTGATAAGCATTTTGGGGAGTGACACCAACTGCTAGATAAGCTATCTATCCACAAGGGAACTAGGTGGAGTAGGATGAGGCCATTCATAAAACCAGCAACAGTACATATATAAAGTACATATCACTACAGTACAGTACACTACCAGCAACAGTACATATCACTGCAATCCTGCAAAAGGAATCCATAAAAAAAAGTTTTTAAAAACCCCACAGCATTGCTTACAGCAACAGAACTTAGCAAAGAATTAGCAGAATAGTACATCAAGTATCTGCAGCAAGCTTGTAGCACCATCTTGTGGGAACTTCACATTGCTACAGTCACAGGAGTTTTCACCTCCACAAACTGCTAAGAAAAAAGGAACTACAAACAGTTTCTAAGTACCTGTATATATAACAGATAACTGGAGTGAACTGTTTTCAACTAGCCCAATTAGCACTGAATTTCCTCAAACTGGATTTCCTCCCTCACCACCAAGACACATTTGTCCTGATATGATGTCCCAACTATATTTTTAACACCCATTTTAGAGGAATTTGTTTCTCTTCCATTCATCCTTTCCTTTTTACCTCAAATTCCATTTCTTCTCTTCCATCTCTCCTACTCCCTCACTGCTTTTCTTCTGCTGACTCATTTCTTCCTTCCTATCTGTAGTGCCTTTTCTCTCTCCCTTCCATTTTCTCTCTATAGACCCCCACCACCACCACCACCACCATTCTCTCTCTCTGACCACTTCCCTCATCCCCCCCTCCATCACTCCCCTCCTCCCTTACTTCTATGTTGCCTTTGTCTCCATGTCTCCTGCTCCCAGCTGTAGCCACTCACCAGGTATCAGGTACACCAGGGAAGCCTGTCACTTGTTGTCTGGGTTGCTAGCATTACCCAGAATAGGCTAGATCAATGGCTCTCAACCACTGTGTCAGGACACATTACTGTGTCGCCACATAGTGGTAAGTATGTCTCAGAGAGCTGGAGAAATGGCTGGATTTGGCCTTGGGGAGGTGGGCTGGTGTGTCCTGTAGGGTCACGATATGCCATCAAGTGTCCCGCAACTTGCAAAAGGTTGAGAACCACTTGGCTAGACCTTGGACCCTCCCATGTCCTCCCACCACTACGTACTGCTGCTATGCTCTAAAAAAGGCTTGTCTCAAGCATAGCATGTCAGGACTCTGTCACCTCCTCCTGCTGCAATTCCCATACCAGAACTTCACGGTTTCCCGCTTATTTCCCACTTCTGGAAACATATGAAAGCACTCCCATTTCCAGCTGCACATGTACCCCATACCCTCTCTCTCTCTACTGTGCACACCTGCTATGCTGCAAAATTCCAGTCTGCAAGAAAGCAAGGATTTCCACAAGAAGGTAGAGAAAGGCCATTAAAGATGGTTCTGCAGGCAAAACACACCAGTTGTGAATACAGACTCAGTTTGACCCCTAGAACAGCGGTGAGCATTGTGGGCTTGCAATCAGCCACCGAAAGCCCGCGCACTACTCCTGCTCCCAGAGAGCTGCAGCAAAGGGCTGTTGGCCCTTTAAAAGCTGTAGTAGTTAGGGCATTGATCAAAGCACCGCCACTAAAGCGCTGGGGGAAGCCACTCTTTCATGGAAGCAGGGGCTGCCTCGCAAGCTTCCAGCCACCAGAACAATTTTCTTTCAGCAGCAGGGGCCACTTGACATTTACCCACCGCCAAAAGTGGTGCTGTGGGGGAGCCTTGGTGTGTGGCAACCAGCTGCATCGCAACCCTGCCAAGGTTGAGAACCCCTGCCTAGAACACAATCCTAGTAAGTCTGCGAGGCTACTAACACTAATTCACCACTAGCATTGCAATACAGACCCTGGCTTCCTCTACAGAGTATTCTTTTTTTCCTGAGGGGACGCTGGATGGTACATTCCCTCTCAGAGACATAATGCACTTTCTTCAATGAAAGCTTAAGACTTAACATCCACCATTTGATCAGCCATATTATCTCTCACCCACTGTAGATACTAGTACTATGCAACAGGAAAATCCAAGAGCATTTATTTTGGATTCAACCAACAAGGTTCTATAGAAATAAAATAAGCTTTTATAAGAAGTTCACTAAAGAGTGCAGAATTATAAAAGTATTGTATCTTTTCTCTGAAAATTTTTAACTGACCTGTAAAAATCTGAGAACTATACTAGGCCACAGAATTCTATAGGTTCTAACAAAAGGTTATTAAGGCCTCATCTACGCTGACAGAAGCAAATTCCCCACCATCAGATCGATCTTTCCAAATCAACTTAGTCCGTTAAGACCTGCTAAGTTGATTTGGAATCAACTTAACAAAACTACCCCCTCAAGCAGCGCAGTGCTGTGTTGATGGGAACACATTTCCTGTCAGTGCACAGTGAAGATGCAGTGATGAAGGGGAGTTAGGAAGTCAACGGGAGTTACACAAGCTCGCAAGCAAGCTACGCTCTCTCTAACTTGCATAACTCCCCTTGACTGCCATCAAATTTTGCCACCAGTAGATGTGGCCTAAGTCTTGGAGGACTTTTCCATAGGGCAAGACTATTGCAACTACGCCTTTTCCTGTTATTTAAAGTTGTAAACAACAACAAAATGCTCATGTGGGTTTGTAACATACATTGCTCACTAGTGGTCAGACGGACATTTGAGAACAACTACTAAGCAAGGATTGTTGACATTGCCTGTCACAGGGAAAACCTCATCGGAGGAGGAATGAGGTGTTCTCTCTTTGTTTTGGAAGTCTCAGGAGCACCCTAACTTTGTGGACAACCATGGCCTGGGGTGAATGAGAAGGGAGGTGGGACACAATTAGGGTAACATGGTTTGGTTCCATTATATGGGCTCAGGACTGTCTGATCATTTTACAGGGACTATAATCTTGACTGAAGACTTCCATACTTTCAGCATGTATGTGCCATCACACAGCTGATAATCTTTGGTTCTAGTAGAATACTACTCATTTTGCGGAGTCCAGAGGAAAATTACTTCTTTCAGATACTTATCAAATGGTTTTCAGAGGTGAACAATCAGTTCTTCCATCCTGCAAAGTCCCCATATATACTACAGCGAATGAGAACTTTAGAAAGGCACGTAGTAATAAAATATGGAAAGGAGCATTTGTTTCCTTCACACTTGGAATGAAGTATGCCTTCTGGTGAGGTGAGGTGAATATAATTGGTTTTACCATCTGCACAAATTAATTCCCATTTCTTTGGCTAATGTTATGTTGTAAATAAATATGAAACTTTTTGTTGCCCATTGCTGCATGGTAGTAACCACTCAAAGGAAACTGATTAGAGCAGAATGTGGACTGTCAATTTTTTGGTAGGGAAAATAATATTTTTATTTTCCTTTTCATTCTTTTTCAAAAACACTTCTTTGAGAATTGGATTCCTGTAAATGCACTGGCTCCTAAACCAAAGGACTATTTTTTATAAAAATCTATGAAAAAGACTACGTTTAGAGAATTTTTTCTTTTACCTAAAATGAAATTAACATAATTCAGCTACACAGATAAAATGTCTAGTTTTTATTGAAACAGCAACTTTTATAGCAATATAATTATTAAGATCTGTAAACAATATATTTCTGAAGCAGAGACCTGTGGTGGATACAATTTGATTACCAAAAGTAAAGTACAGTTTAGTGAAGCACCTGGTCTGGATTTTTACATGCAGATATGGGTAAAGGTACCTATCCAGGGCACTCTCAAACAGCTGCAGGTAGCTGGGATGGAGACTGCCTAAGGACAAAACAGCGTAGGAGACAGAGGGGAAGGATCAAGGGTTACAGTTTCATTTTACTTAAATTGCTGACAAAAGCAGCGTACGTACACAGCTCAAAGAAATCAAAACATACAATGCAAACACACGCTCTAGGAGCTGCATTTTCCAGCAACACACAAGAACAATTTTATTTCATTAAATGATGGTGTCTCACTCATTCGGAATAATTTTGCAAAATTTGAATTTCATTGCCATTCTCAAAAATAGGCCTTGTTGCCAGCAACATTGCATCCAAGGAACACACATTCCATCATTAGATTCAAAATAAACCAACATCAAACCAAGGAAACAGAAAAAGTCAAGCAAAATGAACTCAAAAGGAACAAAGAAAATGTAAAATAGCAGTGGCTTATCTCTTTAACCCAGTGTTCCAAAAACTTCAATTTAACCTTTTAATGTAGCTCTGGTGTTTCTTTAATAAAACAAATTAATCCTTTCTATGAAGATCTTTCTAGCCTTTCTATGAATCTATCACTTGATCAATACTTTTATATACTAAATATTAATAAGCAGCTACCTTTGCTTTCTCTAGACGGTAAGGTTTAAGAACCGTTACTTTTTTTGCATTGCTCTCTGCATTAGAAAGAATGATGAATACCAGTCTTTTAAAGGGACCTGAAAAGGATGTTTTTAAAATATTGAACGTAACACTTTTTCTTTCTTTATGAGGTAGAAAGGCAGTCTGATTTTTTTCCCTTTAATAAAACAGAGAGAAGGAAGAATTGCACTTTAAACAAAATCTTTGAATCCTCCAGTCTATAATCTGGTACAAAATCCAGATATTGTCACACTTGCAACTTCTTTCCAGAATTTAGAATTCTTGGAACAAAACAAATCTTAGGCTACAGGAGTGGTTACTATTAATGTTTGTTTAAAAGCCTGCATACCACAGAATAGCTTGCTACATATTTAGATACAGACATTTTTGACTATTCCATATCTTAAATACTTAAGGGCCAATTCTGTAGTCTTTAAGCAACACAACTCTGCCTGAATAAGAGCTGGACCAATAGAGAGGAATCAATATGGAATTGTATGAATACATTTCTATTAGTGCTTTGTAAAATGAAAGACTTGGAATAATTTCTTTTCACAAAAATGAAGACAATTCTACCTTTTCCCCCAAATAAAACAAACAACAGTGGCTTTGACAATATAAAGGGTAATAATAATAATAATAATAATAATAATAATAATAATAATTAGTCATATTCTGCATCACTAATCATTAACATAGTATATGGAGTATTTTAAAAAGCTTAGCCATCTCTGCAGGCTTAGGGGGCTTTTTTCTGACCAGAAATCAGTATCTCTGTCATATATTAATCAAGTACCTGTGGTTGTGCTTGCAAACAAAGTGCCCATAGTTGTGTTTGTAGGTAGTTTCCCATTATTCAACTGCTTCACTCTTTTCAGGTGAGATTTCCCATTGTAATGAACCTGAGCCTGTGCTGCAGAGTTCAGCTGTATATTGCACACTTCACAGAAGGAAAATAGTATCTTCTTTTTTTCTTTACTTAATTGAAAGTCTGGTCTATCATTCCACAGTCCTTTCTCTTCAAAGCCCCGTAGAAAAGTTGATGGATTCATAATTCCATCTTCAAAGATGTGGTCAGGACTTATTGGGTGCTTCATACCTACAAAATGAACAAAGTACAGGGTTGATGCCAGAAACAAAACAACATTTACTCCTAAATCAGGATCACATTTTTCAAACTTATTTCTTACGTACTGAGCATTAAGGACCACATTCCGCGAAAAAAAAAATCCAAACTGCGCATGATGGTGCAGAAGCTAATAAGAGAGAAATATGTGATTTGTGTGTCACTTCTGTGAACTCAACAATAATAAGCTTGTAACATGCAATTCTCAGTGAACAATAGCACTCATTACAGTAGAACCTCAGAGTTATGAGCTGACTGATCAACCTCACTTGAAAGCAGAAGTATGCAAAAGTTTAATATAAAAGGTTAGACAATGGTAAAGAAACTGTCTGTGCTATTTTCATTTAAATTAAGATGGTTAAAATCAGCATTTTTCTTCTGCACAAAACAGTTTCAAAATTGTATTAAATCAATATTCAGTTGTAAACTTTTGAAAGAACCAGAACATTTTGTTCAGAGTTATGAACAACCTCCATTCCCAAGGTGTTTGTAACTGAGGTTCTACTGTATTTTGTGCCAGCAGTTCTTTAAAAAAAAAAAAACCAAAAAGAACCCCCACACACATACAAGTTGAGTTGTTCCTTCCAGCAGAGATTAAGATTACTTTGCTATTTTCCCTCTCTTAATTACAAATAGGTTCTGATGCTTTTTGCTTGCTGATACATAGAGTAGTGCACAAATTCAAAAGTAGTATTAGACCAAGAGGATGATAAACAAAAAATGTTAATGAAATTTTGAGGACAACAGAATATTTAAATAAATAAGGATAATGAATATTTGGTCTTTTATAACACCTAACAATCTCAAAGCTTTGCCACAATATCAATTACACCTCAATAGACCCGTGAAATATTTTTTTATTAAATAATTATGTAGCAGATAGAGCCTAACTAGGTGGGTAGAGGGACTAAGCACTATGCAAATCTATGATGAATGAGAGATCATGAACCCAAAACCCCTTACAAACTGTCATGATTTCCATGGGGCTTTAAAATGCACTTGCCCCTAGTGACTAGGAACCTACCCTGATGAAACGTACAGAGAGTTTTTCTGAATTTACATTTTCATAAAAGGAAAAAAAATAAAAAAAAAAACCACAAACAGGAGTGATGGGAGAGTTTCTAATCTTTGTGGTTGTGAAGATAACCTTCCAAATGCAGCCCAAACTGCATAAAAGAAAACCACTTGTTTCTTTCCTGAGCCTATAAACATCAAAGTTCCATGCCTCTGCTATTCACAGCTTTGCCAAAGTACAATCAGTACACTGCTGTTATTCACCACCTTGCAGTCAGCAGCTAAACTATCAAGAATCATGTCAGTTTCATGCTGCTGTTTGGGAAAACTATGGGTATGTCTACCAATTTTTTCTATAGGTATTTAAAAAAAAAACGAGGCTTTGGGGCTGAAAAAAAATGGAGAATCCTGGAGCTTGGGCTCCAAGCCCAAGCCCAAATGTCTACATGGGAATTTTTCATACCCAGAGCCTAACCCCTTAGCGGCTCAGTCAGCTGACCCAGGCAAGCTGTGGGTCTTTAATCCCTGTATAAACACATCCTACACTGCAATGTAAACCCAGGGTTTAAACTGAAGCTCAAGCCTAACCCCCCGTCTGTCTATACAGATCACACTAACCTAGGACTTGGACCCAGGATCCCAGAACGCCAGAAGAACTCCATTTTGGGTGTGCAATAGGAAGTCTGGAAAATGGGTGGTTTGACTCAGGCCCACATAATGCAATGTACACACTGGAGCCCCAGGTTAGGACCTAGTGTTCAACAATCCCTAGCCTGGGATTACAAATTAGCGTGAACACTTAAATTCTAGGTTCAACGCTCAGTTTGCTAACTCGAGTTTTACTAACCTTGGGCTTACACTACCATGTGGAAATACCCTATGAGAACAGCAGAGTTAGGCATCAGATTCATTCTTAAGACACGCACACACACACATGCGCGCGCGCACACACACACAAAATGATTAGAGGAGGTAATACACACACACACACACACACACACACACACACACACACACACACACATACAGACACACACACACAATGATTAGAGGAGGGTAGTATTAGAGATCTCTTCCCATACACCCAAATGTTTTATAGCAGACAAGAGGATCTGAATGCTAGGAGAAGAGAAAATTCGTTCTCCAGGACTGGAGCTAGAGTATCATACAGTTCCATATTACACACATATAGTTCCATCGACACAATTTCATCTTGCATACTAGCCAGAGGCTAATATAAGATGGAGAATCAAGACTGTCCCAACTACAGCTGTGCTACCCTGAACCTTGCAAATGGACACTCTTCCTCTCCTCACCCAGTCTTCCACAATTAGCTGAGGTTAGTAGGTTTTGTTCTTCATTGTATATGTCTTGTAAATATTTCGAGCCACCATTTTAGAAACAGAGAAAATGAGGCAAAAAGAGGTTTCCTTATATAAGTGAAACAGCAAGTTGTTTGCTCACTCCCAAATCATGCTTTAACCTCTAGAGAATAGTAAAACAAACAAGGAGTCCTGCGGCACTTTTAAAGACTAACAAATGCATTTATTGCATGACCTTTCCTGGGAGAAAAAAATCCCACTTCGTCAGACGCTTTGAAGATGGGGAGCTTGTCAATATGCAAGGTAGAGAATAGTATCATCTCTTACAACAATAAAATTCAGCAGAGGGCCAGTGGTGGTGACGAAGAACCAGCCTGGGGCCGGGGTAGAGAGCGGAGGAGAGGTTGTGCTGGTGGGAAGGGATGGCTGGAGAGAGGAAAAGCCGGCTGGGGTGGCGGGCGGGCGACATGGGGCAGAGCAGGGACAGCACTAGCCCCAGCCCTGGCCAGTGCCAGTCGGGGGGAGGGGGCAGCGCTGGCCCCGGCCCAGGAGCAGCACAGCAGCTGAGTGGGGGCGAAAGGGGAAGGGGGAAAGTAGGCCAGGGGTGGCAGCCAGACAGAGGCCAGGGGCAGCAGGTCCGACAGAGGCCTCAGGTGGGCTGGATCCAGCTGGCAGGCTGTATTTTGCCCACCCCTGTCTTGCATCCATTTTAGCACTTGTAGTATTTTTTCTTAAAGGTGGGACGTTATTGATAATAAACTATTCCTAAATAATCTATTTATTTTGCAAAATATTATGTTAAAGATGCTATATATCAAATGGTCAAGAAAGTTAACTATCAGCTGTTAATAAAATGAATGCATATTGAATAACACTTGCTCAAAGACCCTTATTAAAAATCATTTTAGTTTCTTAGCACCTAATTACTTTTCAGATTAAGAAACACTGATCACTTCTGAACTTGCAACCTAGGCTAGACACTGTCACACTAAATCATTTAAGCATATGTATCATATTTCAAGGCAAGCAACCAAGATCCCTGACTCAGCTAAGTTTACTTTAAATTTTCATGTGAAAATTTAATCTGTTTGCAGGTTCAGTATTTGTATCTTTTCCATTTCAATTTTTCATACATCAACGATTTCTTTTACTCTGTTTCCTGTGTAACACAGTCTCTAATGTACAAGCATTGACATTTGGTTTTCTGAAATATTTGGTTTTATTGAAATATATTAATTTTAAATATTTAACTTGTTCAGAGGTATTTATCTTTCACAAGTGTATTAATCTCAATGATTAAACTAGAGAGTGCAGGTAAGGTAGAGCAGTTTGGATAATTTTCAGCAAAACACTACTTCTGGAAGACACTGCTTACTCAAAACCAAAATGCTTCCCAGAAAGGTATTAATGGGTCACTCTTATATGAAGGGTCCTTGGAATATATGTGCTAACTACTCTACATTCAACAATCTGGTCCAAACTTGCATTAAACTTGGATATGAACATAAGAACTGCCATACTGGGGGGGTTAGGGAAACGGTCCATTTAAACCAATACCCTGTTTTCCAACAGTAACCAATTCCAGGGGCTTCAGAGGAAATAAACAGGACAGGTAATTATCAAGTAATCCATCCCATCAGTCATTCCCAATCTCTGGCAGACAGCAATACTTGCCTATCCTGGCTAATAGCCATTGATGGACCTATCCTAATGATTTATCTACTGCGTTTTTTTAACCCCATTATAGTCTTGTCCACAATACCCGCTGGCAGGGAGTTCTGTGTGCTGTGTGAAGAAATACTTTTTTTCCCCCTATTTTATGAAAGACCAGCCTGGCCCCACAGACTGGGGAGTGAGGCTGCCCCCTTACAGCCAGAGCTGGGGGAGAGGCAGGCACTGTGCACTAGGTGCGTGTGGGGGAAGGGAGCAGAGCCAAGCCTGCATTTGTACCTCCCACATGCCTCTGCCTCTCCAACACCCTCAGATATTCAGTTTTTTGCAAACTCAATTTCTTTTGCAAAACAATTGTCATTTTTCTGGCCAGCCCTAGTAACAAGTATTGTCTGGGTTGGCATTAGTACAGGTCAAATAATTACAGACTAGAGTAATTTTCCACATACTGTAAGGCTGAAGTCTAAAAATTGTTACGCCAGTTTCTTCAAACCTGCACCCCAGCAGAAGCACTCGGAACTACATGTGTTAAACACTTCTCCAAAGGTGCTTAAAAATTGCTTTAGGAGCCTAACAGTTACCCAGCTTGGACAATTTTGGCTTCAGTGCCAAACCTAGCGTTAGTTTTCATAGCAATCATGAAACAACCATCAAGGGTGTCCAAGTTATCAATCCACAAACTGCTCCTTGCTAACGCACCACTCAATAGGCCCTGGCTCCCGCAGGGATATAACACCAGCTAATCACGCTCACTCTGGAATGGCTCCATATATTCAGCTAAATATGGGCGGACTGTGGCACCCTTTCCTGTGCAGAAAGCAGTGATAATCCCAGTTCCTTTGCTTCCTGAACTCTAAGACCAAGAGTTGACCACTACTACTAGCTAGATACCACAAATGGGGTTGGCATGGAGGGCAGGATCACGGCACCATTCCCCTCCTGCAACATCTTATCACCACAAGTAAGGAGTCGAAAGGAGACTGCAGGGTTCATCAGTAACCAAAGCCTGCTTGGTGCGATGCTCTGTTTCCCCTCTAGTGACACCTAGGTGAGCTAGAGATTGATTAGTCCACTACAGCCTTGGCTGAGGGCCATGAAGACATTCTGTCTCAGGCACAGTGTCTGACCCACAAGCTCACCTGCGCTGTCACAAGATGTGACTTAGATACGCTGTGGGTCTATCTATGTTATACAGAGCTGTGTGCTGGCACGTGCATTCCATCTGCTCCTGCTCTAAAAAAGTCAACAAGAGTTTAGCTGTCAACTGAACTGGGAGCTGGGGGATGCTCAATACTTTCAGATTTCAAGCCACCTCTTTGGATGCCTAATACAGACACACAAGCTTAACTTCAGGCACCCATCATTGAAAATTCTGGCCCAAACCTTTATGAATGCAACATTTTCTTCAACAAATGCAGCTATAAGACAGGATCACAACCTACATGTGAGTGACTATACCACAGAGCTGCAAACTATAATAAGGTAATAACATCTGTAAATAGTTTCCATAAAGAACACATTTTCATTACACAATTATGGATGCCTTCCCTGCTATCTTCTATCCTTGAGTCCAAGTATAATATGATTATAATACTCCAATTTTTCAGTGAATGATCCAGACCTTTTTCCACTATGAGTTTGGAAGGGAAAAAAATACATTTTTGATGACTGAGCCATGACATCTTATTGGATAAATTATATATACCATAAATAAATGCTTGTCATACTTTTGGTGCCTGTATTGAGTTGAGCAGTTATCAAAAGATGAATTACAGTAGTGTGTTTTCCGAGAGTCATCTTTTCTTTAGAAAGCCATTCTGATTCCTCTCAATCAGTTTTGCATCCACTAACTCGGTCTCCAGTATTCTTATTGATCCTTCAAACAAAAATGGAGGGAATGAAGTTCAATAAGCATATCTGGGAAGTAAAAGCATAGGCTTCCAAGGAGGGAGAACACATGCAGACTATCAGAGGGAGAAATTTAATTAGCTGTCCTGCCTTTAAATTGACAAAATTCAGGGGCTAAAGTAAAACACACCTGTCAGTTTTTACCAATATCAATCTAATCATACAAGGAACAAGAGGCACCATTCTTCTATTGAAATGTTGTTCTTTGTAAAAATGTGGATGCATCACTAGTATGTACACACAACAGAACCCAATACAAAGGAAATTCTGGAATCCTAAAGTAGTAGCAATATAGCAGAGCACAATCAAGGAAGACAGAAGGAAGAATACATCTTTGATCCACATGATGGTTATGCTTGAACTGTCGCTTTTCTTGCAATGATCTCTTCAATATGTCTCCTTTTCAAGCATGTTCTATCCTTTGAAGCAGATTTAGTTTTTTCCTTCAGTAAGTCTATTGCTTAAGATTCTTAAATCTGAGGATATTAAACACACTATGGAGTTTGCATATACATGCCTTCAAATTAACAACTCTGGAAATTACCTTTATTTATATTTATTTGAAAAATTAGACTACTATATGAAATTTTCCAAAGTATCATTATGGCTATATATTCTTGTGCTGAGAGTGGTTTTGAAGTCAGTTATAGGCTGTATTTAAAGGGTTATATTTTTTTCTATAAACATTTAAATGGAGCACCTGTTAATGAATAAGGGTCTAAACCTACACTCAGCTCTGCTCAGTAACCAAAAAAAGGTTTGTTGTAAGCCAAATTTCTCTTCTACCATGCGAACACTTTGCTCCCTTTACATGTGAAAATTTTCTATCTGTGCATACATGAAGAGAGATAGCTATTACACAAGTTAAGGTCATCCACAGAGTTAAAAGTGAAGAACTAAGACCTACCCTAGGATCCATGGGAGCTTGCTATCCATTCAAAACACATTGAACTCCAGATCTACATGTCATGTTTCAGCTACTCATTGGAAAAAAGAGGTCTCTTTCAGACCCATAGCATAGGCCTATGATATACTACTGGTTGAACTTGAGGATCCTAAGTTAGTCTACTTAAAGTCAGAGACCTACAGCTTCCCCAGACATGAAGCCAGGAAGGAGTTGAATGATAATAAGCCTTTAATGGAATGTGTAGGCATTGTGCACCTGAGCTGCTCAAAAACCCATAGACTGTTTCAGTTCCCCCTCTCAGACCAGCTTCCTCTTTTGGCTGCAACTGGCTCTCTACCATTCCCCACTCGAAGTGGGGAACAAGGCACCCTGATCAAAGCAGCAACAGACTGTGGATCAGAAGCTCTCTAAATATTTTGGCCTTTATTATCTGGTAGCCAATTTAAATAAAATTCCCGTCTCTAAGAGTAACACTGTTATTGTCAGTTTTGATTCCTGTAGCAGTTGGCTGTGGTACAGTGTGTACCACGCAAGCCTCAGTAACACCAACTACACGAAGCAGAATTCCCATCGGCAAGGACAATCTGCACAGAGAGACTATGCACTCATGATACAGCCACTGCCAACCATAATAGAAGGATACATACCAAAGCTGCTGCTTTTGCAGCATATGAGATTTTGAGCACCTATATTGCAGCTAGTAACCCAAAGAGCTAAAATTTGACTACAAGTGACTAGAAAATTATCAATATTTCCTGTGAAAATTTTTAAATTTTTTTAACTGCTGAAATTATTGGGCTTTGGAATGAAAAACCAAAACCTGAAAATTTAGCAGTTATTTTCAAACAGTATCTTGCTCATTTTGTTCATTTCAGCTGATTAAATTTTTTTATGTATTATGTGGAGCAAATCTCTCCCTTTCGGAAGCTTCAATGCAGTGCTTTAAACAGGCTTAAAATCCTTTTTCTTCTCTCCCCCCCAGACCCCCAATCAAATACAGGCAGTAGAATGAAACAACTATATAATCTTTTTTGAAATAGATTCCTTAATGCACATAATTACAAGACTAAGAAAAACCAGAGTCATGATCTGTCTGACTCAATTCTGCAAGTAATACAGGAGCAAGAATACATTAGAGAGATTTATTCCACCACATTAAAATTCTTAGGTGTCATGAGATACCCTGTTTGGATTTCTGAAACCACATCGCAGCCTCTCACAGTTGGCAAAGAAATTCAAGCATGGACTTTCTTTGTACTTGAAGCTCAAGGCAATTAGCCTTTCGATTTAGCTAATTCATTGTCTAAACAGAGTAAAGCTTTCATAGGCGCAACAAAAAAGGACTATACACATTAAACTCTTATAGGTGAGAACATGCAAATCTTTCCTCAAAGGAAAAAGCTTTCAGTTCCCCTAATGAGTTTGTGATGGTTATATGATGCATTCTTTCCCTGTTTATTGGCCACACTTTTGCGACGCTCATTCCTAATTAGCAGGTACTTAGAGCCCTGCAAATCCGCGGATATCCACAGATACCCGCATCCGTGGATACAATGCGGATATCCGCAGACTATTTCTTGCAGATGCAGATCGGATATGGATCCACCTATTTCTATCTGTGCAGGGCTTTACAGATACTTCAAAAGGCTACAATTCTAGAAGTGTGATTGGAATAGCATACTTCTGTGGACTCATGCCAGCAAAGCAATACAGAAAAAGATATATTATAACAACTTGCATATAAGCAAACAAAATTATTTCTTAGGTAATAGTCAAGTGAGTAGTGGAGACTGCATTTCTGATTTTCTGCATACTTGTGTTTTCAAAATGGCTTGTTCAGCCAACACCAACAAGTTTAGGATTGAAGTTTGTATCATCCATCTCTTAGGCATTACTATGGGTGAAACCTATCTCCGTTGGATGGCCCACAAAAGTCTCTATCTGTAAATAAAACATAAGGGAGGCCTTGTGCTGGGCACCCACACTCAAGTAACTTTATTCTATAGTTTGCAAGGTCCCTCTGCAGTGCTGTGAATTTCACACTAAGAACAGGACTGGGAAGTACAGCATGTAGATGTCTCCAGAGCATTAATCTAAAAATTTTTGCTATAGCAGGCTCTGGAAAACTCTTATTACATTTCTCATTTTCCCATATAGTGTTTAGTAAATATATCTAAAAATATATGAAAACATATGGCTTGCACCATCTGGACAACAAGTTCCACTGGGATACCATGGTGAACAGCATATGTATAATGCCTTGTGCTTGGTATCCAACAGTGTTAAAAGAAGCACAGGAGAATTTTGAAGCCAATCCTGAAAAATCTCCCATATGCCTTAGGGACCATTTGCCTTTCTAAAGCTCTGTTGATCTTTTTTTGAGTCTAAATTAAAGGCATACAGAATTTCTATAATAAAATCTCAGTTTTGTTCCTAAAATCCTTAAAGAGGCAGTATATTTTGGCAGGTCTCCAGTATGGCCTCCAGATATATCCAGTCAAGACTGACTTAACTTCCTCCCTTCCCGTCCCCACTACTATCCCTGAGCATGTAACACAGCTCTCAAAATACTGTAATTTAAAATTATAATCCGAAATTGAATTGTTAGGAGCTGCATGTGTGACTAACAAGGAATAAATGGTTAATGATAGTGGCCATGTTAGGTCAGGATATAGCTCACCAGCAAAAACTATTTTGACACCTTCCTATTTGGATTTTACCTATCTAAAAATAGAAGGGCTAAGCCACAAGATCAGAAAGTCAGCTTACTATTCTCGTACTAGAAAACTATTTTGAATGGTGTAGTGCAACAAACTGTTGACAGCCTCTTCACTAACATATTTGAGAATATTTAACATTTGAACAGGATTCCCTTTATGCTGCAGAAACAGATGGTTGCTTCTCAGCACAAACATTAGCTGTCCAGAAAAAAGTAATTCAGAAAATCGAAATTATTTGTGCTGCTTTGTTTTCCTTAAAAAGGAAAAACTCGGATGTTGATTAACCTAAAATTAGAAGTATTGGAACAGATTATCTTAATTGGCCTAGAGTAAATTGTAGAGTAATTCCATTAGAGAAAGTGGAGTTTTCTGAATTCAAATGACATAAATGGGAATAGAATTCAGCCTGCTGGATTTGTTTTGACTGTAGTTCCACATGCATGTTATTTCGCATCAGCTCCATTTTTGTATCTATTCTTCCGACTCCATCTCCAATGCCTCTACCTTCCCCCAAACTTTCAATTCAGTACTTGAAAGAAAAGATGACCTTGCAGAATCCTCAAAAATTAATAAAATCTGGGCTCCACTGAGCCACCTTGTTTTCTACTGAAAATTATCTGCATCTTTTGGAGCAGCATATGTTCCTAAGTGATGCACTATTTGACAAGCTGATGGCTCCTCTTTCATTCTATAAGCTGCTATTTATCATTAACAATTATTTATGATCCTTCATCCTTCTTACTCTCTACTCCCAATGACAGCACTCATACCCCAAGCCAGCATTAAGTTATTTATTCCAAGTAAGATTTCATACATCAAATGCTGTACTGACAGCTAGAACAGGAAAAACCAAGAAAATGACTTTTGCAATAGGTCAAGTTTAGAACCCATCAACCCTTTTAAGAACAAACATCTCAAAAAGAAAATCTAAAATTAAATATTAAAATAAGCTGGATCAAATTATAATTTTAATTACTTTAAATATTTTCAAGTTGTTGGTTTTTTAACAAAGTTGTAACTAGTGATAATACAATAAAAATTGAGATATTATCCATTTCCACTGCTCAATTTTCCAAAATTGCTTATTTGAGACCAGGAAACCATATGACCCAACCTCCTGTGAAATGTGGGTTTCCATCACAGCCCTCTCCCATAAACATTGGATTTTCTCTAACAAATGAGTTCTGAAGGATTGTTTTCTTTCTTTGATTTTAATCCTCATCAACATCTCCTTTTTTTATTCCCCTTAATATCCGCTTATGCCTCTTTCTTTAACACAGTGTCCATCTCATAGCCCTTTAGACCACAGAAACTATATCTACAAACGACATGCCCATCAAATAGGATATGATGTCAATTAGATTTGTTTTTACCAGTATTGACAAAATTAACAAGGAACAGAAACAACTATATACAAGAAAAAAAACAGTATCATACACATATAGTGAAACGTGTTTTAAAACAGCCACTTAAGGAACAAACACACAACCAACCAACCCTGGTTTATTAACTGAGGTATTTTCAAACAGATATAAAACAGAATTACACCATTTTACTTCAAGATGATCTCTTAAGAGAAAATTGCTTCTTAAGTCTTTTACAAGTTCCACTGAAAAGTGAATGCTGACTTTACTCTCTAATGGGAAAACTCAGATGAGTTTTTCTAATGTTTACAGATAAATGCTTTTGCATTTAAAATAACTAGAAAATTCCAGCAAAGGGGAAAGCGTGTGGCTTTTTGTTGTTTTTGGTTTTCTCTTTTTAAAAATTTCATATGTACCAGAGGAGCCATGCAGCTAAGGGGAACATGAGAGGATACTGCTCTCATGGAAATTTCTTTTCTTCCTCTGTCGAAATAAGATATATTCCAGTTCCCCCATCAGTTTCTTAGTAAAGCCACTGAAGAGCAAGCACAATTCCAGTAGCCTGGGGGAATAGAGTGGAGGGAGAAGGGGAACGAGTATGTTACTGAGCCTGTTTCAGCTAAGTAAAATATTGTGACTGCTTTAAGTTGCTGCTTTAACAAAAGATACACAACCATGGTAGGACAGAGTCTTCAGAGAGGGCTTCTGCAGTGGGGCTTACACAGTAGCCAAGTGGGGACACAGGGTTTTATGCTGAAGTTTCTGTAATCAGACCCTTGCCTATCTGTTTGGAGGGGATAGAGAAAAGACTCTCTTTGCAACTGAAAGAGAGGAGAAATGCTCTTCTAGAGTTCAGGATGCATAAGTATGCATGGATGGGCTGACTAGAAATAAAATGCTCCTCTAGAGCCCACAAGAAGCCTTTGATAGACTGTCCAGTGACCACTAGAATCAAGGGAAACCCCTAGATATTACTCTCAATAATGTTGCCAGTCATATCTTTGTTAAAGCTGATAGGGCCTTTAAATTTCCTTGGCAGAAGTATGCTCCCTGGCAATGCTGGTGGAATGGGAGCTGCTATGGTTTTCAATCAAATCTGATTTTTAATCAAATACATTCTCTCAAGGCAAAAGTTTAATGAAACAAGAAAACTGCTTAGTTCACTTCAAGACAATAGCTGACTGACCTGCAGCAAGAAAGATATCATGACTATTTTTTTTTTTAGTTCTATATTTCTATGACAACCACAATCCCCAAAAGGGAGAAACAGGTGTCTGAACCCCAAACATAAGCAATTGACTGGACACATATTACTGTGTATAAATTCATATCAAGGTAGATCTCTTATAAAAACTTATAATATTCTGACATTGCATTGACCTAATTAGACCACTCATGGAGGTGCTGGGTTGCTAAATCAGTTTAGACAGGCACTTTATCAGCAGGAGCCAAGTTTAAGTGAAAACACTTCCACAGCTAGTTCCAAAAGGGTAGCCGTGTTAGTCTACTGGAGAGAAACAAACACAGTCCTGTGGCACTTTTAAAGACTAACAGATTTATTTATTGCATAAGCTGACGAAGTGGGATTTTTCTCCCACGAAAGCTCATGCGATAAATAAATTTGTTAGTCTTTAAAAGAGCCACAGGACTCTGTTTTTTTCCACAGCTAGGTCACTTCCAAGAAGCTAATGTCAACCTCACCATGTAGTGTAGACCAGGCCTAAGAAAAGTGGGAATTTTCCCCACCATGAACAACCACACGTCATGGTATTAAGAGGGGAAAAAAAAGGGGGGGGGGGGGACAAAACTAAAAAACCCACCAAAAAAACAAAAAAAACCAACCACCACCCAGGCTCTGCAGTGCCTATATATATAAAAAACACCCCATCTTGAAAAAAGCTCCAAAACTTGACACGATAGATCCACCATACAAATAATTTACTAATTTTATTATTTTAGTTTATTCATTGGAAAGATGCATGAGATGAAGCATCAGCATGAAGATGTGCTACCAAAACAGTCAAGGTGTTGCTCCAAAAATTTCAGGATTCCATAATTACTGAGCACTTGCCAGGATTCCAAAGTGTAAATGAGCACCTGTGGTTCCAGATTTATCATAAATTAGTTGATGAAACCAGAGGTAAACTATAAAGTGGATTTTCTGAAAAGAACTGAAAGTTATACAAAAGCTTGTCAGAAATCTAACCCACCAGAAATCCAGAATTCTTGAAATTGGCATCGCTGCGTTTTGGTTGACTTGCTTCGATTAGATGCGGAGAAAGTGAGCCTTGAAATGGCTGTATTTAAACCACTGATAAGATAAATTGTAAAGAATTTGAAGAAGTTCTAGGTTCTGTACAAGAATTATAGGAGGTTTTCCCATATGTTCTTGAAATAACTTTCATCCTCTTATTGCAGCTTGTTGGAATTCCTTTTCTTGTTTGAAAAGAATTTTATGACATCAAAAGAGGCGCATGACTCATGAAAGAAACACCTAATTCTCCTACTACAGGAAAATGAGTTGACTTCAAAACTGAACCTGGATGGATTTGTGGAGGAATTTAAATGCCATTCTCCAAGAAGACTTCAACTTTTGTTTCATGAATAGTCTTTACATTACGCAGCATTTTCATGTTAGGAACTATACTTTTATATTTCTGAATTTTTTAATTTTTTGAATGCTTGAATATTTGTTATACTGAATAACATTATTTTTATGAAATAAGAAAAAATAAAATGCATATTAAAGTAAGACTGCATTTTTCTGTATGTACATGAGATTCTGAGCGCAAGTACAACTGTTCCCATTGTCATGCAGCCTGCTACCTCCGCCCATGTCACAGGTCCTAGCTATGGGATTGTAGCAGAGAGAAGTAAAAGGATGGAAAAACAGACAACCAAGACTTCCAGAAAAGTATTTGCACCTGGCTGTTGCTCTCCCTTCATTCAAAGATTCTGGGAGGACACAGACAATTTACAGAAACAAGGGTTACCCTGAGTTTTCTTAACATGTAGACTTCAGCTGAGCAGAAGAAAAAATACAGTGGGAAGCTAGACAACGAAAGAAGCCTTCACTTTTAATCAATGAAAGCTTCAGACAACAGGGTGTAAAGAAATATCTCAACTGCACTGAAAGCAATTAAACTAGAACAATTTCTCCTTCACAATAGAGGGGGCATTACAGAAGGTTTGCGGAATCAAATGAGAACTACACAATAATCTGGGCTGGATAAACAAAGGATTAGAGATAGTCACGACAGGAAAATCCAGGCAGAGCATGAGACTGTGGAGCTGAAAAACATCAGTGCTCAGGATATTACTGAAGATATGGAGAAGAGACACTTTTGCTCAAATCTCCAAATTACTGGAACCCCTGAGGGAATCAATACCAATATCCTGGTGTAAATACTAACGGGCTCTTGGAACAAATGCCAGAGGCTACAGAAACCATAGAGGTGACTCATGGAAGAGGCTACTCCAGAGGCCCTCAAAAGAGTTCAGATAAACAGGTTGTTTGAATTTCCAGACTAAAAAAAAAGAGATGCTACACATATACAATCACATGACAAATTCTGAAGATGAAATTACTCCATTCTCCTTTTAGTTTAGTCACCGGCTGTCAGTTTTGGATATAATGTCAAACAACCAAAGTAGAGGACATGACTGGCAATTTTATATGACAAAATATAAAGGAAGCTATAATCCACTGGACACATGAACCCTACAGAAATCTGAAAGATTATTATAGGGCTAATGTCACATGAGCAGTTCCTTATTGGTGCATCTTTCAACTTGGAACCCACTGGATAAAAGAGAGGACATATTCATCAACTGCATTGGTACCAATTCATAAATCCGCTGAAGCACATGGAGTTGTACTGCATTTATACCAGGACAATAGCAGAATTTGGCCTACAAAGTTTCCAGTTCATTAAAATCAAATTGTTAGTTATTTACCTGTGGACAGAGCTTGGCAAAACACTGACATGCGGACCTGACTACCTGCTTGATGGCTTTTGAAATCTAATAACCAAGAGATCTGGAATTATCTTTCTTCATGCACAGAGCTTTAGAAGCTGGACTGTGTTAGTGATCTGGTCTAAAGATTAAAGACACAGTAACCGCACCTGTGTCTTCACTATTTATTATCAAGTGTGAGTGCCATCACAACAGATCAAGAAAGGCACTGCCACATTTTCCAATTCTACAGCTACATCCCTACGTAGCCTCCTCACAGGGCTGAATTCAGTTCCACACAGAAGTAATATCTAAAGGCAGTCCCTATAAAACTCAAATACATTTATAAAGCTGTAGTGGCTCTATTCCACTGAAGGCAGCACCAAGTACATTGAGAGAAAGAAAAAACATCCTATTGACTGAAAAGCAGTCAATATGTAGGAGTACACATACAACTAAATGTACCTAACACAGCATCCAAGAAATTCAGATTAAATTGACACAATCAAATTTGATGAACTGCCCATATGAGCTACAAACCTGAAAAAAAACCTCTTGAACAAAAATAGCATTTTGAAGCAAATGACTTATTTGATAAACCGTATATATTGAGAGGCAGTTTGGTCTACATAGGGCACTAAACCGAGCATCAGGGGACCTGGATTCTAAATAACTGTATGACAACAGACAACTCATTTAACCACTCTGTGCCCATTTCCCCTTCCACCACTTTGCTATCTTGTCCATTTAGACTGTAAGCACTTCAGGGCAGGGAATGTCTCTTACAATATGTATGTACAGTGGTGAGTACAATGGGATCCCAATCTCAGTTAGGGCATCTAGACACAACTGCAGTATAGTCATCATCCATCCACTATATTTATTATAGAGGCACCAGCCAAAATCAGGGCCCCCTTGTGCTAAGTACTGTACAAATAGAGACAAACCCAGCCCCAAAGACCTTACAGTCTAAACTGAAAAGACAAGTATGAGAGAAAGGAAACATCACCATATTACTAACAGCAAACTGAAGCACAGAAATTCAGTAGTTTGCTCAAGACTGTGTATGCTGACTTGGCAGTACAGACGGGAGTCTTAATGGGAGAGTTCTTTGTTTGGGGATCCACAAATGGTAGAGTGCTTACACATGACAGTCTCTGATATCATCTGTGCCTTACCAGATGGTGACTGGTGGGATGCTGAATTTGTCCCGAGGCAGTTAAGACAGACCAAGATATTATTACATGTAGGGCTCAACAAAGGCATGTGCCATCGGTTAGGCACAGAAGACTTTTTCAGAATTACTGGGTTAGTTTAAAGGTTATGTCTAGACTAGGATAAAAGGTATGGTTTACAACACTTTAAAGCCTTAGCATAGACACAAGAAGTTGTATTTTAACACTTTTGTATTGAGGTGAACCTTAAATGTAAGTCACAGTGCTTTAGCTGGGATCACCACCACCCCCCTACACACACACACAGGTCCCAGACAAACTGCGGAACTCCCTGCACAGGACATCAGGGCTCATGCAGAAGCTCAACCTAAACTAGATGGGCTTGGAGGAAATTGGGGGTCAACTTAGCCCCTTGAAGCAATAGCTATAAGCAGAAGCAGCAGCATTAGCAGTAGCAAGTCCTTCAAAACATTGACTGACTTCTTCCATGCCATCTCTCCTTGTATTTTGATTTTGGATATTATTCTTCTTGTCCACAGATTGTTTTTTTCCAACTCCCTTCCCCTCCTCCCCCAGATAGCAAAGTTGGAGTACGGGCATCTGTCCTCCACCCTATCCTTTCCTCTTACCCTCACTGAATAATGTTGCCCTTCCTTTCCCGACTCACATGTTCCTCATGACTCGCCCATTCTCGCTGCTCACACCGTCTTCCATCATATATAAAGTTAAAAACAAACAAACAAAAGAAACCCAAAAACAAAACAACAACAACAAAAACTTTAAAAGAATCATCAACATGGTATTTGCCATCGTGATCACGCTCTTTAGGGTATAGCCTTTCCCTTGTTCCCTTCACTCATCTTGTCACATTTGTTTGGATCAGTCTCTTATTACATGTTTGTACAGAGTCTCAGTCCCAATCTTGGGCAATTAGGCACTTCCAAAATACATATCATAATTCTACAGCTGTCCATTGGTCATTCTAAGGATCTCTTGTTTGCTTATCTGTTCCATAAAAATCAATAAATACGTGGCTATATCATGTCACTAGCATTTAATTATTTTTGCTGTCAGAAGCCATACACCTGAGCAAGAATCAATACATTATCAAGATGTAAAAAAATATTGCAGAAAAAAAAGTATCTGCACATGCCAGATAGGATATCCGTATAATTCCAAAGAAAAATACACACGCACAAGAATCTAAAAAAAAAAATCACAAATGGGTAATGCTCCCTGGAAGCACTGAGAACCAGAGTTCATCCTTGCATCAGAGTAAGTATGTTACATCATTGTTTGTGCTGATGAAAAGCCCATCGCTATTTAAGTTCTCTCCCTAAAAACCTGATATTTCAGAATGCAGACATGGCTTTAAAACAGCAGAGCACACATTGCATTAGTTGTCTGGGCTGCTAGAAGTATTTGGGCATGGTGAGCATGATGCCATTTCAGTCAGTAATAAGATTCACTATTTCATCCCTAAACATCTTTTAGTTGTTTGCAAGCACAAGCAAGCAATTGACAAGTTCAAGTATCTAAATAACAGTATACTGGTCACTGTGATTTTTGGTCACTGTTTTAAAAAAAAAAAGTACATCCATCATCTGCATAAAACTGTAATAACTCTGTGGAGGGATCAAAGAAAAGAAGCAGTCTGGGGTTCCCCCTCCCCCGCTCCCAATACATTTTGCACAACCAAACACCCTTTAGATGAATATTAGTGCAACTGATGGACTTCTGATTCTTCTTACATCGTAGCAGAATAGTTATTCTGGTTCCTGCAATAAAATGACAATCTATGTGTACGACTGTTGGACAGACAAATAACACAAACATGATAGGTGGTCGAGTTGCTAAGATGTCGTTCAAACTCAATACCCCAATAAAGTTAATTTAGTGCAAAGAGACATTCTCATTAAAATCTCACAAATGTAATTATTCTTTCGACACCGCTAATATTTTGGTCACCCTCCGGGATCTTATTCATCGGAGGTGGCGTGCTGACCTGAGTCCTTTTGGAGACGGGGATAATAGCCCCGCCCTTATTCGGTGACTGATTTTTGGAGGCTCATGTTGTAACATAGGAAGTCAGGATATAGGAGCAACAGAATACAGGACAAAATCCTCCCAGCACCCAAGTTATTAGTAGAAGGATAGGGTGTTTGTCCCAGGAGAGGGAGGTTGGGAGTGGGGCCATGGCCAGGAAAATAAGAAGGGTCAGGAGAAATAACAGGGAGGCTACAAAGAGTATTGTAAATAGAAGAGACAATTTATTTTTCATGGTCATAAAAATCATAGTTCTGTAGAGCAACAGGAAACAGAATTTAAGGTACAGAGATGCGATTTTCTTAAGCAGCAGTCTATGCCTTTCTATGCGGTTCCTTATTGTGGCCTTAAAGGCACAGTATATATTTATTGCAAACTTTCCATGTGTACGCCAAGCTTCAGTTACATGCGCATTATATTTAAACTGCACCCTGTTACACTGCTGACGTTGCCCCCACCTTTACAGGGGTCTTACTGCAGCCCTAACCTACCTGTACTCCCAGGCTCGGGGTTCTAACCTATTTCTGTCCTTACTCCAGGACTGCGGGGTTCTAAACTTGAAGGGTGCTAAATCTTATTATCTTGTAGCTACTATTATTCCATTATTTTCATTATACCATTATTCCAGGACCATAATTTATCCCCTTTCTAGGGCCAATATTCACTAAAGTAATAATTTATTCCCGCAATTCGGGCCAATATTGACTAAGGTAATTTATTCCCGCAATTCGGGCCAATATTCGCCTAGGTCCCTGCATGTGCCTTTTATCAATTACTCACCAGCACTCCCAGCCAATCGTGTCAGGTCCGCCTTAACAAGGATCTGGATCGACCTCTCAAGTCCTTTCCACCATGTCAGTCCCTCTACCTGTTACCAGGCCGGGCCGCTGACGCCTCTTCCCAGACTCAATGATCACAAGGACAAGCCCTGTGACCAAAGAGTCTTTGTCCAGGAAACCTCTGACGTCTCAGAAGCTCTGGACTCCGACAACCTCCTCCCAACATACGGGGGCATATTTTATAGTATTTTTTGGTCCGACCCCGTTTCACACCTTCCTTGGGGTGCGAAACTGTGGCCGCATGCTGTCTGGAAAGCATGGTTCCTGATTGGTTGACATTTACTTTGAGGGTAACACTTTTTGCCCAAGGCGCCTGGGAAGCTTCACACCTTTTGCCAGAGGCACATGGGAAGCTTCACACCTCTTGGTCGAGGCGCATGGGAAGCTTCACACCTCTTGACTGAGGCTCATGAGAAGCTTCACACCTCTTGACCGAGGCAGGTGGGAAACTTCACACCTCTCTCTGAAAGGTGGAGTGGTGGTTGTGCACCTGGGCCCATGCCCATATAGGGAGCGGGCCTCAGGCTTGAGGTTTATGCAGGCAGCCCAAGTTCTTTGGCATGAAATCAAGAAGGGGGTTACTGGGCAGACAAGGCCTTGGTCTTGTCGTCAGGCAAAGTAAGGCCTCTGGCTCTGTTTCTACTTCAATTTATCCTAACCTAAACATACTATGCTTATCTATCTATAATCCTATATAATATACCTATACCCCCCTTATTCCTACCTATACCTACCTTATTTCTACATTCTTATATTCTTTTCTGGATGATTATATAATTACTATAGCTGACTCATCTCCTTAGGGCACAAATATTTCTTCATGTATTATTTTATAACTAAGATTCTGAAGTCTTCACAGGAATTAAAGCACATGTCATCTTAGTTGGGATAAACTCCTGATGTAGGTGGCCACCCTGACAACTGGATGTTAACCTCCTCTGAATAAATATACCCAAAGACACAAATGTGAAAAGAGTCTTTTTCCCCTCACTTTAAAATACTGAGGTGTATAATGAGAAGCTTTTTCTTTAATATTTATAGCTGAGGTTTTCCTTTAAAGGCATATTTTATTCTCATGAGACAAATATCTTGGCCTGCTCAGTTTTCAGACTTTCAAGTTTTTTGGAGACTGAGCAGTAAAGTATGAAGCTGACTTTCATATCTTATTTCAGAAGATTTTTCTCTTCTTTGTCTGAGTTGCCCAACCTATTAGCAATTCTGGGTGGTTTCTCAAATCTCTAAGCATTTTGGTCATAATGGAGGGGAAAAAGAACTCCAATGCTATTTTTTCCAACATACAGCTCCTTCAGTAGTATAAATATTATGCCAAACCAGTCATAACATCCTCCTGAGAAATTTCTCAACTATTCCAGCTCAATAGTTCAGCTGGCTAAGAAAATTTTATTTTCCCCCAATACTTATCTATCAATTTGCCCAATGTTCAAATTACAACTTTTTGGATGGATAGCACATAAGAGGCAACTAAGTAAAGACAACTACTAACAGGAAGTTTCACAGGTAAATGCCTAAAAACCTCACAGAGTTGGATCACCTGGACAATATTTGGTTCATTGTGTTTATGTCATGATATCACATGTTGAAATATCACACACTGAAAGGTTCAACATTACTAAGTGGAAAACACCTTCCATCTTTATGCTCCCAATTATATCATTATCTCAGTGATTACCACCCAAGTGCTCATAATTCCCAAACAAAAAGTGTTTAAACTGCTCAAAGTTGAACTTGCAGCTTTCTTCAAGCTGCAGTAACAGCAGTGACCAGGGTGCTACTGATTGTGTCCTGTTGCACCAAATTTCACAAGATCATCATGAGTCCCTTAGTATTTAATGTTTTTCTTAAAGCACTGGCTCCTGAAGTCATATGATTACTTGAGAATCAACTTTATTTTTATAGTACTTTTACATTTCTTGTCTTTAAAACAGACCCTAAAAGATCAAGCAAGGAACCACCCAATTTAAATAAAAAGCATCAAGGTTTTTCTATGGCTTGACATTGGATTTTTGAATGCTTGTGGTTGGCAATATTGCTGGTGATTAAGTAAAAGTAGATCCACTAAATGAGAATCTTCAACAGGAGGACATTCTCTTAACCTAGAGACTCATTGCATACCACAGGTCCTGTGTCCTACATAATTTCAAAATGCAAGTCAGTTGCACTTCCTTAAATCCTTTCATAGTGGGTGCTGGTTAGGGTTTGTTTAAGTTTCTTTAAAGTCTGAATCTTCCCATCATATGGACACACAGCTCAAATTAAGATAATTAACTGCTAAAGTTTAGGATCCAGTAATATGCTGAAATAACTTAATTCAGATACAGAACACTTAGTACATTCATTCTGACCATGTAGCGTTCCCCTCCCCATCAGAATTGTGCCCCAGTTACCAGAGTCTCCCTGCGATGCTCCAGTTTGAGCAGTAGCACTTGCTCAAGGACACTAACAATGTGTGCAGTAAAGGTGTATTTTTAGGAAATGAAGATTGTAGCTTGTTTTGCTTCACTTTGATGCACAAGAGATCCTAAAAGACATTTTACTTAAAAAGGTACAGCACAAGAGAGGAACATCAGGAATGTGAAGTTTGGTCTGTCCTGATTTTGTCAGAGAACAGCAGGAGGTATCAAACTGTTTATTTGTCAAATTGCACACACTGAACAGGTAATTTGGTGTTGAATTTAACAATGGTTCTCTTTGCTCATAGTGCTAGTCACTGACGTTAAACCAATATTAAAGCATAGAGAAAAGTCAAAAAGCTTAGTTTAAATGGTCTGAGGGAAAGTCTCTTCCCTCTTAACTAATCTTTCATCCCTTTCGATGTCATAATTCACACTAGTTTGGCATAAAGAGTCAGGTGCTGTTTAGACTAGAAGACAAAGAATTCTTTCCAGGCCCTCGTTATAATCAAAACAGCAAAAAATGCTCAAGTCTCATTTCTTTTTCCTCTGCAATTCACCAATTACTCCTGGTCAGATTTCCTCACATAAATGCAGTTGGCCTGCAGAAGATGGCACTATCGTACAGCTCGTTCTTCCAAGTCCCTGCTATCAAAAATATGCAGAGCCTGGACAACATAGAGCACCAGCTTCACTGTCTCTAGAAAAGTCCTAGAGAGAAGTAGCAATGTCACAGAAGCAACAGCTCCATTCTGCAAAAGAAGGGGGGAGAGTCATCCACAATCCCATTCCAAGCAGAGATTTCCTCTACAATCATGTGCACTCCATCTTTATAGGGTAAATCCTGCACACTCCACCCAACATCCAGCAAAAAAAAACATCCTTCAAGTGAAGCATGTAGTTAAATTCTTTACTGTATCAGGGCCAGAGTGTTCAGTACCTCACAGGATGAAACCTCATGTCATAAAATTAGAGAAATCCTTATATGGCATTTTAAGGTTATAAAGAGGCTTTTAGAATCAAGAGCTTCAACCTTATTTTTTGTATTTGTTATTCATTTATGGCCAGATTAGGACATCTCACTCATGTTAGTTTTACTGGTTACAAAGAGACTCTTTGAGGAGCAAGAAGTTGATCAGCATGAATAATGAGGGCAGAATCTGGCTCTAAGCATCTTAGGCCTTGTACACACTACAAAGTTATTGCGCGGTAAGGCTCCTTACCGCGCAATAACAAG
>ML685793.1:16373073-16475176 GCA_007922175.1 Pelusios castaneus
GGGGGGGGAGCCAGAGCAGCCATGATTGACTTGCCCTTCAGCACATGGGCGAGGGGGATGACCCACCCCTTTGGGAGCTGGCTGAGAGTGAATCAGGGTCCGAATAAAGCATGTTGATAGTCACAAGCCTAGCAGCCAGGAGTTCTCTACGTGCAATAAAGCATGTTGATAGTCACAAGCCTAGCAGCCATGAGTTCTTTACCTGACTTGGGGGGCAGTATCTGGTATGTGACCTGGGGACAGTATCTGGTATGTGACCTGGGAAGAGTATCTGATAAACAGTTTCTCTACGTGACCTGAGGAGAAACAGTTTCTATGTCTGTATATCACAAGGGAGGTGGCGGCCAGTTTATGGGGTGCTCATAACAGCACCTTAACATCAGAGAAGATAGTTTTCCTGATTAACAAGAACTGAGTCGTATCCTTTACATTTGTGTAGCAAAAGAACCCAGATTTTGGAACTTCACTAAACCTTTGAGCACATGGGGCTCAAAACACCAGACTCGAGAAACAGCAGTTGACAGAAAGAATGAACAGCTCACACGTTTGTCTTCTTGCTCATCTGAGATTCTGAATCAGCAATCCCCCTTCTCATGTGCAGAACAGTTTTTCTCCTTCTGCAGAAGAATTCAGTAATGATCTCTGCAAGAATTCTGCGTGACATTAAGTTTTACTCTCACCAGTGCATTTGGAGAATCTAAATTGTTTTCTGAATCTGAATTAAACTGTAGTGTAAGACTTTTAGGGAGAAGGACCTGTCATCTTTTATATCTTGTACAACATCAACCATACTGCTTATGCCCAATAAATCACGAATAATGTGGAAGAGGACTATGTGCAAAACCTGGGTACATCTGAACTCAGGAATTTTGCGATGGACTTCAAACAGGACAAAGCCCTAAAGCGAATAAAAATGCACATAAAACAGCATACCCAAATGAGCATTTTTTTCCTGAAAATATTTTCCTTAATTGCTAGTAATTAACATCCTTCTGGAGCATCTTATTTTGACTGTCTGGCTGAATATGATTCAACTGAAGAATAGTTTCATCTTGGACAAAATCACCTTCAGATATGATAAACGGAGTCACTGAAACTAATCCAAGCTTTTTTAAACAATTCATTGGCCCCCAAGACCTATGCCCCTTTCCTATATCAATCTGACTAGCTGCTTAGACAAGGTTTTACCAATACACACAATCAGTATTCTTGATGTTCTTAAAAGCAAGTAAATAGGTGGATGAGAGCCAACAAGTTAAAATTCTTTTCCCCTTTGCATTCATTTATCTGACCTCTTCGTAGAACGGCCACATTCTTGGGTCAGCACTAGTTTTCCTGGAAAGATCTGAGAGAGAAGACAAGCTGCTCATGATAATTAAAGACCCATATTTCTTGCTTTAAAAAACAAAACAAAACACAAGCATTAAACCCAATGACCTGATCATTTGTAAGTGTGCTCTGCCTAAGTGCAGTCAGGAGTTTCAAAAAAAATGTGTTTTTTTCTTCACTTCTTACCTAAATTTAGGCTTGGGAGAACTCTTTTCTATATAATTCTGACAGATATCCATGTTTATATTTAAGCATTTTTATTTTTACCAGTTTAATATTCCATTCCAGGAAACTATGTGAAGGTCAGACTAATTTATTTAACATACAGAGACTTAGATTTAAAAAGTTAAAGCTTTACACTGTTAAAATTCAAATTGTCAATATCATGCCAAACCATGCCAAGTAAATATCCTTAAATCAAATTAAAATTCTCAAGCAGTATATTTCTTATCTGTTAATTCTGATGCTCAGTGGAATATTTTTTCACTGGTTCATGTGTGCATGGTGAAATTGACATTTACTGACACTACCAATAAGAATCTAATCCTTCTTACAACTCTCTACTGTAAATGTTTCTGTACTGTATTTAAACAGCTGCCACTTCCTAGTCTGGAGATGGTTGACTCTAGTGATAAACTTCAAGATTCCTTTTCATAAAGCACGGTTGGATTATTTGGTGTGAAAGGTAGGAGATAATGTTAATTATATATTTACCTATCAATCATAATTAAAGTGATAAGTACCTGTCTTGTAATTTACAAGGCATCAGTGGTTTGCTTGTTTAAAATTCTGAAGCCATGGCCATAAAGGCTGTGAACGATTTTTTTAAAGCCTTTATCATTACAATTTCAACGGTATCTGAATCTTTCCTGAACCACCGACCTCACTTAAGGGACAAGGATGGCTATGCCATACCACTTAATCACACTGTTACAAAATCTATTTTGTTACCCTTCGGTAAGGTAAAATAAATTATGAAGATAGTTCATTGGTGCTATTGCTCAATCCCTAATCTAAAGGCAGCAGACTGCCTTTCATCTGTATGACACATCTGGGTCAGGAGGTCCTACCAGGAATTACAACTCCTGCCTGTGTAGCTCTCGGGGTTACAGACAAGGGAAGGATCTGAAGGTTAGTTAGTGGGAAAAAATTTCACACCTGGCAATAACCACACCTGAGAATATTATAGTACATTTGAAAAAAATGGGTGACAAACTGCTTACAAGGTAGCACTCCTGCTCCCATTCACATAAGTCACAATAAACTCTCACTGACTTCAATGGGAGCAGGATAGAGTCCTAACCAAACAACATTAAAATTAAACACAGGAGCTATGCTCACTACAGGAGTTCAGAATTATATTTCAAATTAATACTTGTGGAAGAAGAAAAAAAAGAGTTAGGAATGAACAAATCAGTGCTCTAAAACTCAGGATGACAGTGAACTCATTTGGGAGCTACAGCTGTTGTGCTTTAGGGATTTGGACTGAAATCCATCATTATCTTACAGTTAATACTCTTTCATGGACCAATCAGTGGTCATATGGTGTTTACCGACTCTGGTCACTTAACCCACTTGAATGGCCTTTGTGCTATAATTTGTACCTCAATACAATCAGATTACTGTTAATCTAAATGATTTGGTGTCCTTTATGGGAGAGATAAATCCTAATCCCTATGTTCCTAAAGCATAGTAAACCTAACCACTGCTTCTGAGGGTTTTCAGTTTTTCTATTTTTATGCTAAATGAATAAAATATAGTAGAAAGCAAATAATTTTCTTGATTGTACCAAGACTACTTTTCATTTTAATTTCAATTTTCTCCATGCAAGGGAAAAACAAGAGTAAAGCAGTTTGTTCTGCAAAACTGAAAAAACCTTCAAACATGCAAACTTAGCAGTGTCTTTTTTAAAAATATATTTACACCATGTTTAAACCAAATGCTACTTATTAAACATGAAATGGCAAGTACCTTTCACAGCGCAAAAAAAAAAAAAGCATGCTTTAAAAATAAAGTGGGGTAAGGATATTTTAATATTGCTTATTGAACAAATGCATGTGGTATCTGACCATGGCCCCTGGTTTCCAATAACAAATCTGCCTTAGAATGAATCTGAAACATTGAGTAGATATATAATTCTTCACTGAAGATTAACTGTAAAGCACAAATGAAATACCATACTTAAAGAGAAACTGCACTGCACTATGAAAGAGTAATCACTACATTTAATTACACTGAACATTTAGGTCTTGTTTATTCATTAAGTTATTCAAGAATAACTCCTTGTATGAAAACACTTATTCCAGAATAAGAGTATTTTGTGTTACTCTTAACAGGAACAAGGCCCTCTTGTTCTGGAATAAGAGCATCCAAACAGGGAGTTAATAAGGAATAGCTAGCTATTCTGCTTTAAATTCACACCTGACCTTAATCAGAAAACTTTCAAATGTAAGCAAGCACTTAGATTCTAATCCTGCAAATGAATCTGTGAATCCATGCAGAACTCCACTAAATCAAGGGACCATATGTTGCATTTACAGGATTGGAGACTTAGATACCAAGGAGTATAGGCTTCAGAAACACCAGACACACACAGAAATACAATAATTTCCTAATTTAATATTGCTTGACGGTGACGAAGTTAAGATGTTTGGCATTGCAACCATTTTAATGATGGAGGTCACCGATTTTATTCTGTTAGCTTTTCAGGGTAAATGCACACACCATACCTGCTGTACACAATAGACAAATCTAGACAAACAACTAAATCTTACAAACGTTTGCAAAAACTTGAACTGAAATAAGAGGATTCATGCAGTCTTTTGCATTGGTTTAAATAAATGGTCTTTCAAAAAAGACAATACCTTAAGTTAAACCAACACACCTCTGCACGTGGACAAGCTCTCCCAAACTTCTCTCAGCTACTATTAGGCAAATATGCACGTGGGACTTTAAGTTTCTCAATGTTCTAGTTTTCAATTGAGACACAAGCCTGAAATAAGCCACCTATGGTCATTAAAGATCCCATCCCATGACACGTCGTGGGAGGAATCAAGAGTGGCTTTCTGTGCTGCAGCATGCAAGGAGTGAAAAAGGAATGGGTCAGAAGATCCACACCTTCATGTAATTCACTAATTCACAGGTGTTCGGGGAGTTACTCACTGGCCGAGGCCAACAGAGAGTAAGTTTCACATCCTAATCAGGAGATAGCTATTCTCCCGTACCATAATTTGGACAAAATCCCTATTAGAGGTTACAGTCTCCTGGAAGACTCCACTAAAGCAATGGTTCTCAACCACTGTGTAGGAACACAAAAGTGTGTCAAGAAGAGCTGGCAGGTGCGCCATGGAAAATCAGCATCTCAGCTTGCAGCCAGCTTCGGGCTTCTGCCACCCGCCAATCTCTACTGCCCTCAACAACCTGCTCCTGCTGCACAAGACAGGCAGCAGCCAGGGCCAGACGAGTAAAAGGACTTAGGGGCTGCAACCCAGAGATCCTGGGCTGGGGTGGAGGCACCACCTGCGCCACAAAAATAAACGCGGCCCCATTGAGCCAGGTCACCAAGGCACCAGCCTACGCTGGCTTGATTCTGCCACCACCCAGGTCCCAGATTGCTGCATCCTCCAGAGTGCTGCAGCCTTCCAAGCGCTTCCAGCCCAAATGCCACCGCCACTGGCAAACTGTAGTGTGTCATGCAGGGGAACATCATCTGTCAGGTATGGCACGACGGAAAAAAAAAAATAAAATTGAGAACCATTGCACTAGAGACAGCAATTTGTCCAAGATCTCCTAAGAAGTTACTGGATGGAGATTCTTTACCGCAGGGAGCTCCAACTCATTTCTCCAGTTATATGTTATATGCATTATCAAATGCAAATTGTTTTTCTTACAGAACTCATCTACTTTCCATAAACATCAGCTACCTACCTCACTAAATTCACACGCTCTGTCAGATGTCCTAGTAGAGCTTGTAAGAGCCTAAAACACCAGACTTTTTGTTGACGTTCCAGTGCAGTGATACTCAGACTGAGGCTCACCAGCCACAAGTGGCTCTTTAATGTATCTCCTGCAACTCTTTGCAGCACATAGTAAAACAGTGTATTAATAATTTAATCAATCTAGGTCATTAATCAATTCGGATGCTTTTACTATGTTATTAACCAATTATAGTTGATAAAATAACACTTGGTCAGTCATTTTGCTGTGAGAACTATATTATATAAACCAAATATTTCCCATCATATGGTTTACATATGAATATATATGTAGTAGTATAGCAAATGAAAGAAAGAATTCACACTACTGTGGCTCTCTTGGATAAAGCTGAGCGCTAATTTGGCTCCTTAACCACTGAGATCCGAGTATCACTGCTCCAGTAGCTCTGCCAGCAGCATGCAGATTGCGAGAACTGTAGATGAGTGTGGTTTCACTCGTCTTTTAAGTTATGCTCACTTCACAAATACAGCTTGTATTTTTGGGAGGAACTATTGTTGCCAATCCCATATAACCAACAAGCACCAAGTGCATTTGTAAAATTTCCATAAATGTTGGAATTTAGAATACGATGCATAAAGAAGTCCAAAATACAGAAATAGCCATGGTTCACAATGTCCACTGCCACAGTGTATGCATGAATTACAAAGATTACAAAATCAGTGGTGCAACTAGCAGACTATGTGAGCCCTGAAATGTGCATTGAATGATACTGAGTGACAGTTTATTGGAGTGGCATGAAAACTCTATGAGGCCTGAAATATTTATTAATGAAGTGATGGACTTGGCAACACTAAATACATTATCCAGAATCTTTTGCGAGTCCTGAAATGAACTCAGATGTCTATACTACTCAGCAGGAATATTACAGCCTACGTAATTTGTAAACTACAAAGTTAACACATGGGGTGCATAGGCTCTGCAGGCACTGTCTGCAGATCTTTTAAGATCAACAGCAGTAAGCACAAACTCTACAAGGGTTACAGATTGGGCCTGCAGCTCTTTTAAAGCAGTGTTTCTCAAATACTGGTCCATAGACCAGCACCAGTCCATGAGATCTCCCAGATATACCGAAGGAAGCCAGTCCCTGGTACCAAAAAGATTGAGAAACACTTAAAGGATGGGCCCTAATTTATGGCTTATGAGCTCACGTAACATCAAGTGTAGACTTCATTACCTCCACAGCAGTAAGACTGCAGACAGTGGGCAGATCTACACTGCCTGCCCTTTTCAGCAGCAGTCGTAGTAGGATATGCAAGTTACTTAAGACAACTTGCATACCACAGTTCGAATGCCTAACTCTGGGCTTGTCCACTGTGCTGAGTCGGAGGTGACCTCCCTTGGACTCAGCACTTAACACAGTTGCTGGGGTGGTGTTCTGGGATCGAACTTCCTGATCAACTGAGCGGGCCTTCACAGTCCTGAGCAGGCAATCAGGAAATTTGAACTGATGGCGGAGAATTTGCCACCGTCAGTGAAGACCTGCCTCATGTAAGAAAAAGGCTGTGCCTGCTGACTTTGAATGCTCCACGGGAAAGGCCAGCAAATCCTGAATCTTTTGCAGACAAATGATACTGCATCGCCCCACCCTGCGAAAGACCTATCTGACTCCCAGAAATAGGTGTGTCTGCAGTGCTTCTAAGCTCTTTGAACAAGACTATATCTTGCAGAACTTAAACTGTATAGGTGCACTACAGAATAAATAGGATGCTTTTATTTTCTCTCCCACCTTCAAACTTGCCCTCACTATTAACTACCAAAGGCAGTTGTCTACACTGTTTCACTTACAATTTCCTAAAACCTAGAATAGCGTGAATTCAGTTTATTTCTGCTGGTAAAGATTTAATCCAAAATGAACACGAGGGTCAGATTCTGCTCTCAGATACACTGGTATAAACCCAGAGTTAACTATGTTGACATCAGTGAACTCTCTTAGTTTTACACTGGTGTAATTGAAAACAGAATTTGGATCTCAGTAATCACTACATATACCATCCATATTTCATGTTTCACAAACAGCCTGAGCTTTTGAGTAACAAGTAAATATAAGGATATGTTTCAGAGGTAAAATAAACTGACTAAAAGGAAGGGTAAACATTTTTTCTTTCTACAAAAATACAATTGTTGCTGTTTGAGAACATACCAAGAGAACCCACAAATCGACAGAAGTTTTTTTTAAAAACAACTGAAGATAAACATCAAAAAAAGCTAAATTAATGAAAATACTATTTTTATGATTAATTTAAACAAATTAAGTTACAGCTAGATTTAGGACTTGTGATCTGGGAGCATCAAAATCCATTAAATCTGAGCAAAAAATTAATAATACATAACTTTTTACCATAAATTTTTGCTTTATTGAAAAGGTGTATTTTTTATTTTTTTCCAAAACAAAAAGCAGGTGAGTGACCAGGGAACATAAACAATTACAAATCACAACAAGCTGGACCTTACTGTCTTTGCGATAATAAATGAACAACCCATGGGTTCTGCTGCTTTCTTTTCCTCCAGTAAAAAAAGAGTCACTAGCTAGAGAAAAACCATTAAAAAACTGGAGGTGTGAACCCATTCTGGGTTTCTCTCTCATTAAGTCATATATCATTTGTACATAGGAGCCATAGAGCTATAAATCATATAAGACAGAATGAGAACTAATTAAAGAGTCAACTAAGCATAAAATATTAAACTGTTGTGCATCAGATGCTCAAAATGACAATTTTATAGAAAATATTGCTAAATATTAAAGAATTTTCAAACAGACACATTTTCTCCTCAAACAGAATTGTACATTAAAAAGCAGAAAACTAAGCGAAATAATGTCCACATTCAGTTTTTCATTGCACGAAACCCAATAAAATTCAGAGTTTGTTGTCTTATATCAAACAATCACCTCCCACGCATAAAACATATGAGATCAAGTGCCTACTTTTCTTAAGCACCCTAAACTCACATGGATATCAGGTCAATAGAAGGAGTTTGCAATGGACAGGAATACATCCATCCTATGCACATCATGAAACAAAGCTCTGACCACATGCACCTAAGACTGGAAATAGACCAAGTTTTAAACGTAACAGTCTATAACTCAGTGTATTTTTAGGTTTCTTTAAGGAATAATATAAAATTATTTTTTTTAAAAAATCTATTACATTATACTGTATTATTCGCCCAGTGATCGGACAGTGAATGATCCTATTACATTCCACGGGTTGGAGCTGAAAGTGCTGAACAAAATTTGAATTTATTGGCTTTCTGCCACAGAAAAAAATCTCAACCTTAGTATTGCATTTAAGTATTATTTATTATTTGTACAGCAGTGATGCCTAGGAGCCCTAGCAATGGGCCATGATTCCATTGTGCTCGGCATTATACACAAACAGAACAAAAAGATGATACCCTGCCTAAGATTACAATCTAAATCTTTTTTTTATTTAAATGCCCAATTTCCATATAGCTGAAATCATTAAGACAATTCATCTCTGATCTAAGCAGAATGGATAGTTTCAGCTCAAAAGGTAATTATTTCAGTATACTAGTAGTCCGATTTGATACCTGCAGGCAACGGTCTTGTACGGCACTTGTACATTATTCTCAGTGTTCGCGACTCAGGTTTCCCAGCCAAATACCTTCAGACAAGGCAACACATATAATCCTTATTCTGGATTCTACAGGATTCACAAGCCAAGTTTTGAAACGTATCTGGCTTTAAGTGATTCTGTTTTTTAAAAAGCATTTAAAATAACTCAGCTAGAAGTAAAAACAGTTTTATTTCATGTTTGGATGACTCAAAATCTGTTTCATTTAAATATTGCCAACCTGAAAACTCACCATTTCCACCCAGAGAGAAGGCCAAATGGGATGGGACCTCTCTCAGAGCATCCCCTGATGTCCTGTCATGGGAGGAGGATTGGGCAGGGAGACAAGACTTATCCCTTCCTCTACCCCCTGGAATTAGGCTGCAGATCTCACCTTCAAATCTAGAGGATCCTAAAGGATCTGCAGGAAGCTTGTGTCTTCAAACTTGCTCTGCCATCCTCCTGTGAGCATTTGACACTACTTTCTGACATTGTTCATATGGATATACTGTAAAAATTCCCTTTTCTTACAAGTAGCTCATTCAAAAATGTAAGTTGACAGTATGGTCCTTTAAGTTAAACAGCACAGAAACACACCCTTTCAGTATGATCTCAGGGATGTGTCATCCACCGACAAGAGTACATCAAACCCTTTTAAGTTCTGAGGACCTGAAAAGAGAGTCACTGAAGACCAGATGATCTCAGGGGGCTCATCATATTGCAACTTGAGACAATTAGTACACATTGTATACAGACATAACTATGTTACAGGGCTACAAGGGCACAGCCTCAGAAATCCAAAAAACCTGTGAGTTAGTCCCCAACTATTACGGAGTTACATCATTAAAAACCTCAGTTTAGGATTCTTTTTATTTGACTTCTGAGCCAGTAAGGTGCATTTGTGTTTTGTTCTCACACTTTTCCTACAGATTTTTTTTAAAGGGTGGGAGTGGGAAGTGGACAAAATAAAGCTTAGATGATCATGAAGTAACATGGTAAATCCAGGAACAGGGACTTAAATGAAAAAAAGCACCAAATATGCTAGACTTAGCAACGCTATCGAGCAACACTGGCAACCACTGGAGAGAGACTGCAACTGAAAATACAGGGGGAATAAATACTGAAAATTATAATATACAAGGGGGGAGAAAATTTCTTGAATGTCTCAAGAAATAAGGGCCAAAAGAAAGAATTGTTGAAAAAAATAAACAATGTAAAAGTACGACGAGTCAGAGAATTAATGTGAGGGAAAATACAGCAAGAGATATCAAGGAGGGAGGAACATATAGCTGTACAGCTATAAGTCAGCCTGTCCCTCACTCTGCCCCCAAAGAAATTTGATGCAGAAGTTTTCTATTGTTTTAGATAATTTTGCTTCTCCCCTCACTCCACAGCAATTGCACTTTTTTTTGTGAAATTTCATATACTGAATGTATGTCATAAACTATGAATGAGTAAGAAAAGACATTACATGCAAAGCATTACAATGATTAACATTTATATTTTGGTTGCACCTAATGGTGAAGCATTGGAATGGGTTGCCTAGAGAGGTGGTAGAATCTCCATCTTTGGAGATTTTTAAGGCCCGGTTAGACAAAACCCTGGCTGGGGTGATTTAGTGGGAGTGGTCCTGCTTTTTAGCAGGGAGTTGGACTAGATGACCTCGTGAGGTCCCTTCCATCCCTATTATTCTATGATTCTAATGGCCATAAACAGTTTGAGCCAATTGTTCTGGGTACTTAACTAACATATAACCAATTATCCTGTTTCCCACAGAATAGGACAGTGGCCATCTTTGAAACTTCTGATATGGGGAGGGATGAGGAAACGTAGGTCTGTTTGGGATTTGGTTTATGTTTGGTTTATGTTTTTAATGAAAACAGAAAAAAACCACACCATTTGTGATAGAGAAGGAAAACATATTTTGTTTAAAGAATGAAAAATTCAGCAATTTTTTTAATAAAATGGAAAATGAGTAGTTTTGTTTTAATTTTTCCACAACAAATATGGTATTTTGATCAGGTAATAAACATAGCTCTGGTTCAGGTAGAGAAAATTCATCCATTAGGAAACTTTTAGAGGGTATCCTATAAACAGACACTGGATTCCTGTAATATCTGGAAAATTGATGTCTCAGTCAAAAATGCTTTGCTTCAAAACTTCCCTGCAGCATCTTGAATGATTTCTCAGGGATTTGATCAAGCAAATTAAACAAGCTTTTATAAGCAGTAGCCTATGAAGGAGATGTTTGGGGAGCAGATTTTTTCTGACCATCTTTTAAATTTCCAATATTAAATCATCAAGGTAGAGATTCAAAACACTAGCTATAGCAAATATACAAGATGACAAATTCCTACTGCTTTCTTGTTTACTCCTCCTTCTGTTTCCTCCTCCTATCTGAGTTAGAGTTATGTGATCAATTGTCATAATCATGTAAGGAATACTTGATGCTTACTATTAGCCAAAATCAGAAGTTATTCCATGTGGCACTGACTATGTCCAAGAGATTGGACATATTTTTGTCAATATCTGGATGGCACTGAAAAAGCCGGTGCAGCTTTCTCTGGTGCACATTCAAGTTCCTTCACATGGTTCTGCGCCTACACCACGTGCTCTGGACTAGAGTCAGCAGAAGTCAATTAGACATCTTTTCCTTCTCCTCCAAACAGGAGTGAGAGAAAGGAAAAAGATCACCTTAGGGAAACCCCACTGAGAATACTACACAAAAATATATATTAAAAGATTACTACGGTTGTGAAGTCAAGCACTGAGGAGATAGAAATGCCAGAATTAAGGTTGCCCGTGGAGCTTTAATTCAGCCCCATTGTACATATGCATTATGATACAGTCTTTAATTACATGATCACATTCTTTTCCAAAGAATCTTGCATCATTCAATACACAAGGATGGACCTGCTCTAGAGATGAAACAAGACCATGTAGTGAAGGATGCTGTTGTCCATATGATCCCTCCTTTCATTTCTGCAGAAGTTGGAAAGTGTGGTGGAGGGAGGAGGAGGCTGGGGGGAGAACTGAACCCTGGATTTCTAGATCTAAAAGCACACACCTGTAGTAAACAAGGCAGCGGACTGTAAGAAGACAGGTCGGTCTCATGGTTAAAGCAGATGAATACTGCCCTGGAGTACTGGATTCCATCTCTGCCCCCTTCACCGAGTTTCTGCATGATGCTGGGAAATTCACTTAAACTTTCCACAGCTGGCCAATAATTCCGTGTTCCTCGTTTTCTGGGTTCACAACATGAAACTAAGGTCTTATTTGCAGAAATGCTGAGTACTCACAGCTACAACTATAGGCAAATTCCAAAGCCATGTTAGTCTATTGTAGAAAGACAACAGAGTCCTGTGGCACTTTTAAAGACTAACAGATTTATTTATCGCATGAGCTTTCGTGGGAGAAAATCCCACTTCGTCAGACGCTTTGAAGAGCGCCTGACGAAGTGGGATTTTCTCCCACGAAAACTATAGGCAGTGAGAGTTGTGCTTGAAAGTATCTCAAGTACACTATAAAAAAACCCCAGGTCTCAGGTATTTTAAATTGGGCACCCAAAAATCAATGGAAACTTTTGACCTCTCTTTGCCTCAGTTCCCTATCTGTAAAACGGGAGTATTTCTACCCTTTCACTTCACAGGGGTACTGTGGGAAAAAATTCATTGTTTGTGAAGAACTCAGATGCTATAGTGCTGAGCCCATGAGGAAAATTAAGAATTTTGTCTTCAGAGCGGAATTTGAATAGCATACAGTAACTAAGGCTGGCTACATGACAGATGATGAGAATAAAACAGAATATTGATAGTGGCTTATTAAATGAGCACCATCCATCTTGTGTACAGAATGAGGTAGAGATCCTATGGGGAAAAACAGCACCTGATCATGTAATCTAAGACTAGCATAATGCATATGCTGAAGGGGACTGTAATAAGGCTGTACACAGGAAACCTTAATTCTGGCATTTCTTAACTTTTGAATGCTTAACTTTGCAACCTTAATGGTGTTCTTCATACGTGTGTGTAATAGGGGTTTCAGTTTAAGATTTTTTTCCTTATTAATAAAGGATCAAACTAAGGCCTTAAAACTGATGTTGACCCCATACAGGTCCTGAGGTCTATCTAGGTGCACATTCAGTGCCTAAGATAATAGGCTGTATATTTAGAAACAAACAGATATAGATCTATTATGTGTAGGATTTTTAAAAAGCTGTTTACCTTTTGAACTACCATATTCACAGTTCTTTTAAGTTAGTAATAGTCAATTATTTTAGCTTAACTTAAAGATTGGCTGAATCAAGGCACTTACACATGCATTTATGTATAAATCAATCCTGATTCAAGGATTCGTACCGGTGGTGTTGCTGGCACTGGGCACATGGAGCACGTGGCCCCAGTCCCAGCACCAGTGTCCGATTCTGCCAGGGACCCAGGGCCCGGCCGCCATCGGCAGCCCTATGAAGCTCCCGCCGGGTCGGGGACTCGGGGCCTGGCCACCAATGGCAGCCTGTTGCAGTGCTCATTAGGGCCAGAGATGGCAGGAGCCCAATCCAGGCCCCGGCTGGGAACCCAGAGGACGGATCAGGTCGTCCCTGGGGATGGATTGTGCCCAGGGGCAGGGTGAAGGCCCTGAACTTATTTTGGGGGCAGCGACGCCCCTGATTCATAGTGATATTAGTAGATGGCAAGAAAGAAAAAAGAGGATTCAGAATCACTGGGAACTACTTCTTCTACACATTTTCCATTCTAAAATGCTATTGGGAGGTCCTTACTGTGCCTTTGGAAGTATTCTTCAACAGGACAGAATAAAGACTGCAGGGGAGGAAGTGTTTACAAAAAGTATCTCAACAGGACATATTTTCTCTTGGATAAATATATTTACTTGGAGCAGAGAGACTCAATAATTAGTTTCTCACTTCTCTACCCACAGCTCCCTCCAAGCTTTGCGTCTCTAAAACCTGCCAAAATATATATCATTCAAAAAACAATTTTCTCAAATTCAAAAGTAGTGAAACACTAGTTCATAACAGGAAATTGTGTTGGAAAAAAAAGTTTGAGTAAACTACATTAGATGAGGAACGAGGGCTGCTATTTTGCATGTGCAGTTAAAAAAACCCAGTAAAAATGTCATAAGGAGTTTCTTTTTTTAGCATGCAGATTCAGTGTCCATGCTCAATAGCTACAATAATGCTGTCTATGGCACAAATAATTCTTTAATTAATTTCTGGAATTACATCATAAATGGCAATGGTTCCAAGGAGAGCTGGAAGTCTATTATTTTCAGAATGTATGTATTAAAAAGCATCCAATTAGAACATGACACCATGGACTACTAAGTAAAGTCCCCTTAACATATCTTTAACCTTTGGAAATCTGTACAAACAGAGAGAGAGAAATATGGCTGGAAGCCATTACAGCTTGTTCTATAAGCCCATTAGATCTCATAAGCTTAGTAGTGTCGAGTGGCGTTAAGGATTCTGTACGGAACCCAGGCTACAACCAATAAGCCAATCAATAAGCAGCCAGCAGAACATTAGGAGAAACTGACTCTGTAGGTGCCACCTTTGGCTGTGATAATGTATTAATGTAATGTATTAGTTTACATAATGCTAGTCCAAAGAACAAAGGATCAAAAGAATATTAGACAGTTGTAGCATATCTGGCAGATTATTAATAATACTTGCTATTTATGAAACCTGATAAGCCTGATAATTAAACAGTAATGTGGTAAACTACCAATAATGATAAGTGAAGATTTGAACTGCACTGATATACTTAGATTAGCTAGCGCACAAGGCTTCTGTTTCTACAAACCTCAGCAGCTCAGGTTCGCTAATGAATTTTTAACATGTCAATTAATACACTGTTTATAGAGGCTGATGTCAGTTTCAGCTAATACACTAGAAATACCACAGTTCTGTGCAGAATGCGCAACACCTGTGTTAAGACGCTATGCTATTACATTTTAGAGATTAGAAAGATTACATCAGGAACTCTGATGAGGAAACTAATCTAAAAGGGCAATATGCAAAATAAAATTACAAAACTAATGCATTTGTTTCATTAATCTTTGACATATTATGTTAGCTTGACAACAAAATATGATGCATTGCAGGGCATCAGAATATTAAGTGTTTTTCTGATCAGAGCAACCCACCATTGCAATACCTTAACATTAAGCATTTTATGAAATTGCCAAAATATTTTGTGATCAAGTAAAATGACTTAAATAATGTCAACATTGTTGTTAAATAAGCGCTAAGTATACTTTACTACAATACATCCCTCCATTGCAATGCTAACCATTATATCTTAAAGATGCTAACCATTATCTTAAGTATTTTTGGAGGTAAGTAAAGATACAGTGTAGTTACATGATTAGTTATGTCTTTGTATTTACATTGGAAAACATACTTTACCCAACAATTAGCTGAATATACTCTCATGATAATATCTTTTATATTAAAACTTTGTAATCTGATTAACATGAAATAAATAGATCTTTGTCAGGAACCTGAATAGTCCGAGGACATTATTCTGAAAGGAAGTTCTTTGTTTTGATACTGCTAAATATTTAGCATGAGGTTTTAAAAGCAGAAACAAATTCAAACTGAAAAACTAATATATTTACTTTAACCAAGCTTCTTTGAACAGCAAAAAAAAAAAATTCAACAAAATATTCCCCAGTACCAGGAAATCTCTGTACATTTTACACTGACACACAAAATAATAGAAAACTGTGCATCATTCATAATTTTAAGCAAGCTAAGGCTATGGTCAAAACCTATTTATGTGTACAGCTAGTGGAATATTAGCTTTATGATCACACACAAGAACAAATCTATTATAATTCTTTCAACCCTCTGTGCATTCTGACAGTGTGCTGAGAACACTACTCAATAGTCATGGCTGCAACTGAAGAATCATAGGTATAAAATTAACTTTTTGCTTTAGTTACAATAAATGTAATATTCTGCTATTAAAATATCTGCTGCCACTATATTTCTGCTTGACTTGTGTCAAGTAAAGTTTCTATGTGCCTCAGCTTACAAAATAGGTATAATACTCATCACACTGTTGTTGTGGGTAAATTTTTGTTTAAATGGTTTAATACTTTCCATTTCATTCAAGAGTATTTGTTTCAGTGTTATAGCTTTCTCTACCACAAGTTCAAAAAAATCTATATATTTGAAGAAAAGCCGCCAGCTGTACCAAAAAAGCATCATAAAGGTAATGATAAAGACCAGAAGTTTAGCACACAAGCTACCGAGCACGGTGAGGCCATCTTTTTCTTCTGAATAAGTAAAGATGACCTGATCTTTGCAACTTAACTTCAGTATTCAGGGATAATCTTCCAGTGAACTTCCAGACCCAATTACATTCTGGCACAGACTGACAAGTTCTTCAAGATTCAAGGCTCCTTATAAAGGTACGATATGCTAAGTGATAATATATTTATTTCATAAGTTTTCCAACTGTACAGGCAACCATGGTCTGAAGCTGGCCAATCACTGATAGTCCACAGAGCTGCTTCTTACAATGGTCTGACAGATGTCAGACTTCATGCAGTGCCACTTGCTGCTAATTGTAGCCCAGTCTTGGGCTAAGGATTTCAAAAATCCAAACCACACTCATTAAAACAAGTTCCTCTGTGTAGCTGCTTCATGCCTGCAGTAAATATCTTTGATAGAAATTCAGCTGTGGTCCAATTTGAACACACCACCAAAATTAGAGAGGTAACAAACAGAATAAAACTAAAGGAGGAAAGCCCCCTCAGAAGATGAAAACCGTGGGGCCTACAGTCAGTAAAGGAAAAATCCTCTGCTAGCATATGTTTCTCCATTCTGGAAAAGCAAGAATAGGACAGATACAACAACAGGACAGAATCAAACAGCTACCACCATCACATTAGACAGTTTGTTTTCATCCTGTCTCTTTAATACTATCCTCTTTCTAATATTACTTTTCCATTTAACTAGGTATCATTTGCCACAGATAAAGTGTGGGAAAGGATTAGGAAATAAAGTTTGAAGGGAGCCCACAAAAGGATTGTTGTCTTAAGAAGTGGTCCATGACACCCAAGAAGTTAAATAAGCAACAATAGAGTGAAGCTGATAATACAGGATCAGTCAACTCCAGAAACCAGCCGACATAAATCAAGCTAACAAATAGCACATAAATCTCACTCTGCACCTGTTTGGCAAAATAAATAAGCATTAGCTAAAGCAGGTACTGGAGCTATTCCTGGGGAAGGAGTCACCAAAACACAAAGACAATTGGAGACGGGGCAGATTGGCAGAAATCCTCCTCTTCCCAAACTCCCCAAAGCATAACATAACCTACTTCCCATCCCTCAGTAACCTACAGACTTGGTGAGGGAAAGAACCGCAAAGACAATTCTCTTTCGAAAGGGCAGTGCTTAAATTTGTAATGAAAGAGGTGCAGGACCTCAAGCAATTTTTTTTTTTTACTTTAGCAACTGACATGGCAAACCCAGAGAGGTGCAGGGGCTATGAACCACCAAGCCTAGAGGCAGAAATTAAGCACTGAGAAAGGGACTGTAACAGACACTGAAGGAGTATAGCAGACACCCCTCCTCCAATAGCCCTGGGATGTGCAGGGAGTGGGGGAGAGGGGGAGAGAGAGAGAGAGAGAGAGCACGAGCATGCTTTTTCTCCCTGTCAGAAGCCAAAGCGTTGAGAAAAGGAAGGACTATTACATACTCACTAGACAGAGACTGTCTCAGGCAGAAACCCCAAGCTGGGATCCAGAGACAGAACTCTTTATCTTCCAAGCAAGGTGGACTTCTCACCAGGGTGCTGCTTTTACTTACAGGGATGTCAATCAACCACCACATTAACAGGAGGTCTGCACCTCCCTCACAAGGTTACAGTTTCTTGTCAATCATTAATTTTAAATAAAAGCAAAATCACTATTTCATACTATTATTCAATAAGGAATTAAAACATGAATGTTCTTTTTTAATATTAGATCACTTATTTTGATACATCTTTTGCTATTTGTAGATATAAGCCACTGATCCAGCAACCAAAAGAATTAGGAATAAAACTTCCATTAGCTTTTTCTGTAGATAGATACATTTGTAAAGATACTTTTCTTAAAGAACTTCCTCACAAAATACCATTAGTATATTCCCAGAGTAAGACTCATCAGACACAGCAACTTCCACCTTCCCACTTATAGTACAGTATGTAGCTACTAGTGTGAAATCCTTTAATATATTTTGACCAGTCCCACATTTTAAAAATAGCATGTTCAACCCAGACTAGCCTTTCTTTTGAAGTTTGATAATCAAATGCTAGATTGCAGGTTCAGAAAGCATTTCTCTGATGAGATAGTAAACAAGGTTTCTTTTCCCAAAATGGGAGAAGTCAACAGAAGAAAAACAATTTTCATGTTCCTCAGACACGGATACAGAGTAACTACTGTCACATATGTGCACTTACACATATAGACGGGAATGCCTCAAAGAATCAAATTTCAGGTGCATGTGTATTACTTGATCATTAATTTTCAATGCAAAGTACTAGATTTGGGGGCTGGTGGTCTTATATTCTAAGTTTTTAAAGTTTATGTTCAAGATACTTCGTGAATTTCAATTGTGTGTAGAAAATATCCAAGCACTGCAAAGACAAGCTTAAACACTAAGAATGTAAGCCCCCCCCCCCCCCCAGGTTCCAAAATCTAGCATTTTGCACTGAAAATTAATTGTTGAACATACCTGCAGCATTTGCAGGCTTACCCCCCCAAAGCCTGCAATTGCAACGCCAACCACTTACACCTATGCTCTGTAATTAGATCATCAAGGATGATTCCTTAAAGTAGGTTAATGCCTCTTTTGTTAAGGAAATTCTCCTCTCCAAAAGCTTTCGTGATCTGGAAAGCAAGAGAGCCAAGCTGTGCCAGAGTAACGACAGCGAACTCCTGCTCGATACACAACAAAACAAACCTCCCAGGAGCCTTAATGCAAAGCAAAAAGAGCCGCAGACCTTTCGGAGGCAAGAAACATTGCGATGCAAACCTTATTGGTGATTGAAGACGCTGACCTAGTTAGGGAAGCGGGTTCCACTTTCTAGCAATAAATTCACGTCTGCAGCATTCAAAGGAAAATGCCCAGTACTAGGGGCAGGATATTGGACACGGGCTAAACAGTTAGAAAGAAGGGGAAAGCCCCCGGCACTGATGCACAGGACGGTCCACGCCCTGAGTTTGCTGGAGAAGCTGTCAAGTTGCGGGGGACTGTCACGGCTGTGCAGCCCGTACGCGCAGCGCTGGAGTCCCGCAGCAAAACGCCCCAACCCCGCGCGGACACACCCCGGGGGCACGGCCATTCCTGCTCCGCGCCGCGCTACCCGCTCGCGCCTTACCCTGCCCGGGCTCCCTTCGGCGCGCGGGGACTGCAGGACAGCGGAGCTTGACCGCCGCCACACCAGGCGGCGCGTCCCACTTACTCCGCGCCGGCTACAGGCTGCCGGGCGCATGCGCCGGGGCTGGCCCCCGAGCCACCCCTCAGCCCAGGTGAGAGAAGCGTGGACGCGCGAGTGCGAGCCGCCGCAGCTGGATGGGCGCGCGGAGTCCCCGCGCGGGGGTGCACGTGGCTGCGCGCGCCCCAGCTCGGTCTGACCTACATGCAGCGGGTGTGGCTGCACGACCGTTCCTTCGTGGGCACGCACGTGTGGCTTGGCTTCCCGGTCGTGTGCATGAAGGGGTTGGCAGCGGGTTTATGCTTGTGCCTGTGGGGCCAGTGGCCCACGCGCAGCCAGAACGCTGCCCGAAGGCCTCATCCGTCAAGTTTCGCCAGGTGCAAATGTGTGTTCGTGTGCTTTGAGGACAGCCTTCCTAAGAGGAAGGAGCTGCGGTGCTTCCTCGACCTCCAGAGTCACCGCTTTATACCTTCCAATAACTTTCCCAAGGAACAGGATGAAATTCGCAGGAGTGATCAACTTCATGGCTGTGTTTAGAGCCATATAAAACTGAAACCCATGAAACAAAACAAGGAGTCCTGTGGCACTTTTAAGGATTACTGCATTTATTTATTGCATGAGCTTTCGTGGGAGAAAATCCTACTTCAAGCATCTGAGGAAGTGGGATTTTCTCCCACAAAAGCTCATGCGCTAAATAAATGGTTAGTCTTTAAAAGTGCCAGGGGCTCCTTGTTTGTTTTGTGGAACTGGACTAAGCTGGCTACCCCACTGGAACTTGAAACCTATGAGAATCAGAATCCAAAGGGGTAGCCGTGTTAGTCTATTGTAGAAAGAAAAGAGAGTCCTGTGGCACTTTTAAAGACTAACAGATTTATTTATCGCATGAGCTTTCGTGGGAGAAAATCCCACTTCGTCAGAGGCTTTGAAGATGGGAAACTTACATAATGGGAGGAAATTAAATGCAGGGGAGTGTAGGACATAGGATCAGGTCAGGCTGTAACAGTTTTACATGACAGTTTTACGTTGCAGAGGCAATAGCAGCTGGTCTCAGAGTAGGATGACCAGAAAGATGATTGGTAGGAGACTGGTAGTCAGGGTGAAATTAAAGCAAAAAGGTAGGTTGTCCACCTAGAAACACTTCAGGTAGAGTCCCTCTGTCCTAGCTCACGTTTCCTGACGGCAGGTTTCAGACCTAAAATGAATGGGCCATTCATGTCTTGGAGTGTTTGTTTCTGTGTGTCTGCAGAGTCCCATAGGCATCAGCCACGGGCGGGTCACATTTTCAATCTTTTCTTTGCATGCAGGAAGATTAGACACTTTAAAAAAAAAATCTGAGTTTCTGTTCTCATCAAGTGACTCCAGCAAGTTGTCTGAGGTGCTGCCCTGTAGTGTCTAATCTTTAGGTTACCCCTCTGGGTACAGTTGCTGAGATCTTGTTTTGCCCAGTAGCAGGGCAGAGTAGAAGGCATGTCTCCCCTCCACCTCTACCTTTGCCTAGATCAGACAACTTTGGGGTGGCGAAAACAACTCTCCCACATATTGAACTATTCCAGCAGGAATAAAAAAAAAAAGACATCTGTCAGCCAGAGGTTGATATGAAAAACTGAGCCCTTGTGGAAAGAACAGGTTGTGAAACCTTTTAGGAATCCCAGCAGTTCGGAGGTTCGGAAAGGTTGGCTTCTGACCCAAGGCATTACCCATTGCTTTTCAGGTAGACCTCCCTTAATCTTTCATACCAGATTTCAGCTATGATAGAACTTAGTCTTTTAATCTCATAAATTATATAAGTGCAGAGACAAAAGGAGAGGGTGCAATACATGGGTTTAAATTGTCTTTCCCTCCTTAGCTCTGGTGACAATAGTTGGGGAATTTCTGCAGATCAGCCTCAGTTACAAGAGTTTGTGGTAATTTAAATGGATTAGATTTGCAGTGTCTCAATCGTTCATTGCAAAAACAAGGCACTGCCCTAAAACTAATCCAAAAGGAATGAGTGAGTGGCTGGTCTGCCAAAGTATCCAAAAACATCCTTAGTAATGGCAAAGAATTTCAAAAGGTACAGCAAAGTGGCCCACATCCAAGACAAATGATGGAACAGATGCTTCAACGATTATTCAAACAGAAGGAGAGGACAAACTGTGTAGGAAATGTAGAGGTTACAGACCATCAATGTTTTCTGGGGTAACTGGGAATTCCTATGACAAAAGCACCAAAACTCTAATTCAGAAATAAAGGAACTTTTGATGAAAACATGCAGAAATACCGTATTTCTTCTCCTCCCCTACCACCGCTTTCCCCTTTCCGGTTGTTAGATTTTTTTTTTTTAAATCAAATTAGGTGTTCAGGATCTCACTAGTTTCTGGGTTTGCAAAATCACCTGTGAATTGTGCAAAATAATAAGGTTCTCCATTCCAGTGTTGGACGGAGTAAAAATGGATGGCAAGTCTCAGAAAACAGCAATTTTAGAAGGGCACTTCCTCCAAAAGTCAGGGTTTTGTAAATGATGCAGAGGTGTTAGAGTCTGAATACAAACTAAAGAACAAGTATTTAGGCTACCTGTCTTCTGAAGATGTGATTTTAAAGGAAGGAGGAAGCGCTACAAAGCTTAATCCATTTGTTTGCTACTCAGTAGAAAACAAAACAGTTTAACATTGCCTGGATACCACCTCACCATACTTCAATCTGAGCTCTTGGAAAATGGTAATTTTAGTTAATAAAAACTAAGGATTACATCATACCTTGTTTACAGTTCACTTTGCTAGAAGATGTTTGACAGGCTTGTTTCTGGTCTATGGAAGGTCATTTTCAAGGTTTGGACTAATATTTCCTTTGAAGTACAAAGTCTAAAGTCACTTCCCCTCCAAGGACTTAAACTACACAGTCCCTGTCTAAATAGTTTGGAGAACAAAAGAATCACTATGTGTTTTTTGAGAGAAAATCTGTATTCTACTGACAAGAAGGGAGTAGTGGTATAAATGAAGACACAATTTCCTCAGAATTTCTGATCTCCACTCACTGTCAATCCACCCTGGAAGATTAGATATCACAGTAGTAAAAACATCAGTACCTGTTCTACACTACTGCTTCCACTGTTGAAACTTCAACAATGCTAAATGAATGATGAGAAAAATTCTAACATGGACAATATCTTCAGTACCTCACCATCCAAATGAAAAGTTGATCTGATGGCAGAATGCTGGACAAACAGGGCCGGATTAAGACATGCTGAGGCCATAAGATATATCAAGATTCAGAGGACCCACACCATAAAAAATAAAGAAAAAAGTATATTACATAACAGAAAGGGTAATGAAAGAATAAATGATAAACCGTTATATTTGCATATATACATAGGCAAAGATGCAACAAAAAACAACTAAAACAAAACATACATCTTGCAAAAAGCCTTATTTGCATTATCATATACCTTATGGTAAATCTTTTTAGTTATCTCTGACATATTGAGAGGCCCCTCATAATGTGAGGCCCTAAGCACTGTAATGGCACTGTAGACAAATCAGAATTAGAATTGATTTTCTTGAAAAAGGAGCATTCCACACAGCACTTTACTAATTTTATGTTGGAAATATCTGAGGCTTGGTTATTCAACTTCAACCAAATTAATTAAATCTCTAACTTCAGCAACAGGTCTTTTAGTGGCAAAGATTTGTTGAAGTCCAGACCAACAGCTTCCAAACTGTGATCCACAGTTTAGTGGTCTACGGAGAGCTAGCTTTCTCTTCATTTCCATATGTTGTCACATTAAAAGGAGCTAAAATACATTATATGCTTTCTTAATATTACTTTTCCACATAAGCAATTGTCCTATGTGTCATATCACAGGGATATTAGGCTACCTCCAAACTGATGGTAGAGGGATCACAATACCCTCATGAATGGGAGGGTAAATAGTTCATGAGATAATCTGTCTGAGAAAAACCTGATCTGGATTGTTGTGACATTCTTTGGAAGAAATATCTCTCTGTTTTGCAGACTCACCAATCACTTTTCAGATAAAATGACACTTAGTGGATGGTAACCCTTAGCTTCCTATAGAGAGATGTAATGGCTGGTAGATAAATGTGTATTGTTCTGAATAACTCACATAGATGGTACACGTGAAATAGAAACTCAAAACCAATGCCTGGAGTTGTCTTAAAAAGAGCTGCTGCCATCTTAGATGCTAGGTTAGTCACTTAATCATAGAATCATAGAATAATAGGGTTGGAAGGGACCTCACAAGGTCATCTAGTCCAACCCCCTGCTAAAAAGCAGGACCACTCCCCCTAAATTATCCCAGCCAGGGTTTTGTCTAACCGAGCCTTAAAAATCTCCAAAGATGAAGATTCTACCACCTCCCTAGATAGCCCATTCCAATGCTTCACCACCCTCCTAGTGAGAAAGTTTTTCCTAATATCCAACCTTGACCTCCCCAGCTGTAATTTGAAACCATTGCTCCTTGTTCTGTCCTCTGTTACCCTCGAGAACAGCCTAGCTCCCTCCTCTTTGGAGCAACCCTTCAAGTAGTTGAAGGTTGCTATCAAATCTCCCCTCAGTCTTCTCTTCTGTAGACTAAATAAGCCTAGTTCCTTCAGTCTCTCCTCATAAGTCATGTGCCCCAGCCCCCTAATCATTTTTGTTGCCCTCCGCTGGACTCTTTCTAATTTGTCCACATCCTTTCTGTAGTGGGGAGCCCAAAACTGGACACAGTACTCCAGATGCGGCCTGACCAGTGTCGAATAGAGGGGAATTATCACATCCCTCGATCTGCTGGCAATACTCCTACTGATGCAGCCTAATATGCCATTGGCCTTTTTGGCAACAAGGGCACACTGTTGGCTCATATTCATCTTCCCGTCCACCATAACTCCCAGGTCCTTTTCTACAGCGCTGCTACTTAGCTGATCGGTCCCCAGCCTGTAGCAGTGCATGGGATTTTTCCATCCTAAGTGCAGGACTTTGCACTTGTCTTTGTTGAACCTCATGAGGTTTCTTTCGGCCCAGTGTTCCAATTTGTCCAAGTCTCTCTGGATCCTGTCCCTGCCCTCCAGAGTATCTACCATTCCCCCCAACTTGGTGTCATCCGCAAACTTACTAAGCACGCAGTCTATTCCATCATCAAGATCATTAATGAAGATGTTGAATAGAACCGGCCCCAGGACCGACCCCTGGGGCACTCCACTCATTACTGGTTGCCAACTAGACCTCGAGCCATTGATTCCTACCCGCTGAGCCCGTTGATCTAACCAGTTTTCGATCCACCTTACGGTCCACTCGTCCAACCCATACTTCCTTAACTTGCCGACGAGAATGCTGTATCAAACTGGGAAACTGTATCAAAAGCCTTGCTAAAGTCAAGGTATATCACGTCAACGGCTCTTCCCGCATCCACAAATTAATCCATAATTTAAATCTTCCTTATGAAGCCTTCCTGAATTAAACTGTCCAAGAGCAGCAGGTCACATCACATATCAACTAATTATGGTGTAGGTCCTCATGCCTGTGTATTCACACCACAGTTTTCTCTTTATACTCCATATGTTGCAGTCAGGGCTAGCCCAAGGGTTTTTGGCACCCTAGGCGAACTATGATTTTGGTGCTCCCCCCCCCATGTTATTGGAGATAATATTTTTTTTAAATAGAGAAAAAAATCACTTCCATCTAATTTGGTGCCCCTTAAAGCCTGGCGTCCTAGGTGACTGCCTTGTTCACCTATGTGGTCAGGCCAGCAGTTAACTGGTTACAGTTAAGGTACCCCTTTCTTGGGTCTGTTTTCTTGGGTCTGTTTATTGGAATATAACAAATAGATTTAATCCTTCATCCTCATAGCATGGTTCCCAGGTCCTTTTAGTCCTTCCCAGTTCCCCATGTCAGGGCTTCAAACACTGAGAATAAACTATATTTATAAATGACAGCAGTTTAATATGACCAGCAAAAATTTCAGATTACAGTTCTCTTTGATCAATCTGGAATATGCTGATCCAAAGCAGATCATCTTCTCTAGCTTCTCTTCCCGGAAGTGCCTGGACATGGGTATAGACTTTATTTGCCTAGACTGGTTAAATGTTGGGCTTCAGCTGAGCTGTCTGTTCTGAGGATGCAGGCAAAAGATTTTAGCTTTTGAATTCCTGGCAAAGGTCTCTGACATTTTTTGTAGCACACTAGCTATTCTGAAGACCTCTAGCTCACTGTAGCAAGCTTCCTAACTCTGCAGCCTAGCTTCTTCTGTGGTCATCACATATTATAAGACATTGTGGGACCAAGAAAAAGCCTTCCTGGCTAACATGCTTTGATTTTCTGGCTATTGTAATACAATCGCAGTACTTTGTTTCCACCATATTTCACTGGCATAAACCAACCTTGAAATTTCCAGTCTTCATTTATGCTTTTCTTCAACTATCTTCTCCAATAACAACTTATTTAATGTGTTTATTACTCCTCAGAAATACTACCATTAAGAGGGAATTTGAACAACAGAATTAAATAGAGAGCACAGGCAGCAGCAGTGTCAATATTTTGTCTCTGTTAACTATCAATCCCTCTCAATTGTAAAAACTTCTAAGAGTGCACCTTGAAGTCTCCTTTTTCCCCAGAAGGAATTGGCCTAGATTTACTAACCTCATATTCTTGATTTTTTTAAAATTGATATTGGAGGTCTTTGCTGCTCTACATTGCTGCCTTTCAAAGGTAACATCCTTTCTCTAGTACAGTGATCTGTTGTACATGTAACATTCCACATGGGTATGAAGAAATGCTTTACACAGAGCTTTTGGCTTGATATTTTATCCCTTTACTACTGTTAGCTAGCATGTTGTTTGCCCTTTTCAGTGCTGTTGTGTACTAAGATGATGTTTTTTCCATATTAGTTTCCATATCCTTTTCCTGATCAGTGCACTTGATGACTGTTCCATTTAACACGTACTCCCTTGCTTGATTCTCTGATCCAAGACTAATTGATAGTACATTTGTTGCATTAAAGAGCACTTGCCATATGCTGGTATAATTACTTAAGCTATATGAAGCCTGCTCTTACATCTAGTTGCATTGTACTTCCTTATTTGCTATATTTCTATAATTTTTAGTTTAATTTAGTTTCTTTGAGTGTACTTTAGTATGATTTGTCTAGTATGCATGCTACGTTGTTTTCAATGCTTCATCTTCGACTCTTCATGTTCTTTACACTTCGCAATTTGAAAAGCTTCCGTCTCTCTTCTTCTGAATCTAGTACTTTTGTTTTAAATCAGTTGACAGTCCATCAGTGTCCTCACTTACTTCATTTAATGCTCACAGATATGTCAGGTGAACCTAGAGTTGTAGATCTAACTTTTTATATCTAGTTATTTTATATGTCTGTATATTTTCTAGCTTTTCCTTTGCAGCCTTTCGGGATGCAATCCTTAATTTGGTATAAAACAGTGTGCCTCCTCTGTAAAAACAAGCAAAATAACTTTATCGGTTATGCTATTGCCCAAGACATTTATCCTTATTTTGTCAAGCAACTCATCTAGGTGCATCTGCAATTTAAATAACACCACTAAGTTGTCAGGGTGGTGATGTGAACTCTTCTAACATGAGTATATATGCATTTGAGTATTTCCAACATTTTGTGAACTTTCATGTGAGCAAGTATTTGTTAGCATGAATGCATGAAAAACAAATTGAAATAAATTGCAAATATGTTCTAAACAAATTCACTGTTTTTAGTCAAACAAAATATTCACAAGGATTTGTTTGCCACGTGGGCCAATTTCTGATGCTAATTCTAATCTAAACTATTCTGTTATTCTGCCTACTATGAGTGGCTAAATTCATTTACCTTTATGCTTGAATGTTCATTCAGAAGACTGAATAATATGGAGCAGCTGAAAAAAAAAAATAGTCTGAGCATAAATTTTTGCCATACTGCTAACCAAAGGGAAGGCACAATAACTCTTTCATTTTCAGTAGAACAGAAGCCAGTCTCAGACATTCCTAGAGAATGAGAATGTACAGATATATACATATACAGATATGTACAGAGACCCATCTCTTCTATCCCTTCTTCGGAGAAATCAACTTCCCAGCCTTCTTCCCTATATAAATGCATTCAGGATGTTGTAGTGCCCACAATGAAAGCACTTGAATTCCATATTTTGAAGTAAAAATGGTTCCAGTAATAAATGGGAAAACCCTCCCCTCCTTCAAAACAACTTGCCTCATATTGTTAGGCAGAGGAATAGGGTGATTCCTAGGCAAGCATACTGGAGAACCATCGGGCAGAGAGAGCATTTTAATAACATTGAAAAAAAAAATCAAGAGGCTGAAAATTGGTTGAAGGGTCTTCTTAATGTCTTAATGCTCATGGTGTAGGTTTCATCACTATGTAACAATGAAAAAAGCTATACTGTAGGAAAACCAGTGTAAAAATATGATGGGTTTAGCTCAGAATAGAAATTGGTTGCCTTTGGTTTCTGTGGATTGAAAACAGGTTATGAAGAGTGGGACTTGTTAATGGAAAGCCCTGATAAACCTGGCAACGTGGCACTGCAAAAACAGGAAAAAAAAGCCCCAAAACAATCCCTCACACAACCTGTGATAGCAGCTCTCCGGACCCCTAGAGCATTCAGAAAAAGCAAAATGAATATAGGGTCTCAGACATCAGGGCAGAAAGAAATTGAACTGTATATTGCATGGAGAGATTTCTGTATGGCTCATAGGAGTTGCTATCTTAATTGGCCGTAATTGCAGGATGGCTTTTTCCAAGGAGGTGGATTATGTATAGCCTTTAAGTATCCATGGCTTTATCTGCTGTGAGCTATATTAGCTTTGTACCTAATGGTTCTTAAATATGCGAGAAGGGAAGATACAGACATTGAGATTACAAGGCAATCCTGCCAAGCATATATGTAATCAATGACTTGGTTTTACTTGCATTTTTGTGTGTCCAGGCCTGAGGAATTTTCAGTTAATCTAAGGGTTTGTCTATATACCGTGTTTGCATAAGCCCCTGATGTGGAAACAGTTATTTACGGATAAAGATACTTACATTGCTATTATATTTCAGTAAATTGTGTGTAGAAAGCCCTAAGGCTATGTCTACACTTGTTCAAATAAGTCGACTTTAAGTCAACTTTGTTAAGTCAACTTAGCATGTCTACACTGTAAATTTAGGTCGATTTAAAGTTGACCTTGCCAAATCAACTTAGAGCGTCCACACTGGATGCCTTAGTCGACTTGTAGGAGCTAAGTGGACCTGGGAGTGGTGCATGGTGGGAAGGGGGGCACCCGAGAGGTGCCCCCCTTTCCCAGGCACCCCTTCAAAAGTGCCAGGGAGCTCAGCATCTTCCCCATTGTACCAGGGTATATGGGGGCTGAGCAGGAGAGGGGCAGGGTACAGGAGCAGGGTGGGCAGGGCTTTGTCATGCCCTGTGAGTGGGCATGTGAGGCTCTGGCTGTGCCAGGCACCCTGGGAGGGAGGTCAGTGGGGGAGCCCTGGGGACCCTCTAAGTTGATTTAGGACTAAGCCACGTCTACACTGGCTTATGTCGACTTAATAAATTTGACTTAGCCAGTAAATCGACTTAAAACTAGATTTTATTAAGTCGACTTAAAATTTCCTCAAGTCAATTTAAGGAAACTGTAGTGTAGACACAGAGTAAATTAAGTCATCTTAAGCCTGCTTACGTCTACTTCATTTACAAGTGTAGACACATCCTTTGAGATGGGCTTGTCAGATTACTTTATCCTCACAGTCCCTTTTATTCTCCAGAAGGATAGATAAGATGTGCAAAAATGGACACGTAAAAGACACCACATTCGCTACTACATGCATTTTGGCACAGACCCTAAACACATCCACCAATCCTGAGCAAGGCAGAAATCCAGACAGGTAGAAAAGAATGGTACAATGCTTTTAATTATTTTTCTTAGCCTTCATATATTGCAGCTGCATTGATCTTATCAAGCAAATCAGCTTAATGATAATCTACTTCAACATTTCAATATAGTTCCAAAGTATGTTTTCTGGAGTGAGTTTGTCATGCTATTATTCTTCAATGTGATTGTTAAAGATCTTTGACTGTCTAATATTTAAATGTGGATGCTTTCCTTGCATCTTTCAGAAACATGGGGTAAATATGGGCATGCATGTTAAGGAACCAAGTCTGTTCCCACTCAGGGCAGATGTGGCTATATCCTCCTGAGGGCAGCTACTAGTAAAGATTCGTCTACACAAAATTTGTACTACTTTTTCATGAAAGTGGTACAAACCCTTTAGTACTGATGCAGTTATATCAGTATAAAGGTGCTTTATACTGGTGTAGCTATTCCTATATACCTTTATATGGGCATAACTGTGTAGTGTCCACACTAGGAACTGTACTGGTATAACTAATGAGGTTAAAACAAACAAAAAACAAAGAACCTCAATCCTCACCAAAAAAAACCAAAACCAAAACAAAACAACCTAGTACAAGAACAGTTTGTAGACCAGGCCTAAGAATATTTAGTATACAGCCTACAGCTGTGCTTCTCATTTTAAGACAAACTGGGGTGACTGCATCATCAGGGTGGTGTCTCTGTGAGAGTCAGGCAGAATCATATGAATCATAGCCTCTGGGGCATGCGAAAGAAGTTTGTGACATACACTAACTGGACACGTGAAAGAGGTTTGACGTATACACTAAGAACGCTAGACTGTATGCAGCATGAAAGGAAATCAAGAATAAGTTTTATATGGATCTCACTCAATTTCACAGCATTTATACATGCATAACTTCACTAAACTTAGGGAATTTATTTCTGATTTTATATTATGTGAAAGAGGAGTCAATACATTGAAAAAGCAATCCATATGTTAAATGTTTATTTTAATACATATGCATGTAATTATGTTGTATATTTTAAAGCCTATACAACAATTTCTAATTACAAAAAATATTTATAAAAATTCTCCCTCCCAACAAAAAATACATACTTGTGCCATTTTAACTATATTATCACCTTGCCAATAAACTCATAAACAACATTTTTAGAAGAGTAATTCCTTCAAAGAATGTTGGTTTGCTAGACATCCAGTGTGTTGTTATTTGTACAGATAAAATTAAAAATTGTGTCAGCACTTCAATTTTAGAGCTTGTTTTTTTAGTGTTTAGAACTTGGCTGAAAAAGTATATTTCCAGGAGAAAGTATGCATGTTAAGTCTCTCAGAGAGCATTTTTACTCATACATTACACTAAAATTAATTAAATTTATTTTTGTAACTAAGGTCAGTGAAAGAGACAACTTAAGAATACCCTTTCAACTATATAAATAAAAAATGCCTACATATTACAACATTTAGCAAAACAAAAACAGCCACCAAAGGAGTAAAAGTTGAACCAAACAAACAGTGTCTGATATAACCACAAAAAACCATACAAAAGACTTAACATGAGCAGAAAGTGTAGGCACTCTCCACTCAGATGACTTTTATCCAAAATAACTAAAAAAGGAGTATGCGAGGATCTAAAATAACAGACAGAAAGCCAGAACTGAATTGGAAAACACCAACATAGGGCCAATTTTCTACTTCCCCCAGGGTCTCCCTGTAGAATATGTGCTTGTAGGTTGATTCTCAGCACATGAGTATCCCCAAGCTAGTAAAAATTTGAGGGAGCAGAAAGAAACACCATCTTTGTGACATCATCCCTTCCACTGCCCTATTGCTGAGCCCTCTGTGAGGTCAAGTTCTTGCACATGGGAAGCAGAAAGGACAGAAAAATTTGTGTGCCACATGCATAGTTCCTTCCGCTGACTAGTGGGGAATCTATTGTGAAGTTACTACCATCTGAGGCTGAATTGATTTTTTGAGTGAAGCCTCTCTGGCTGTGGAACAAATCCCTCTCATGGGTGTTCAGAGAAATATTGACAGGGTACAGGGAAGCACAGCAGGGGGCAAGGGGACAACAATGGCACATAGAGACTCTCCTGGAGCCTCAAGATCTGTTTTGATTTCAGAGGATCTGTGGGTTCTGACACTACACCTACTGCCCACGACATGGAGGGAAAACAAATCCCTCCTAAGCTCCCAAAACAATGGTTGGGTGAAAACTCCTGGGAACATTCTATCACCTACTTGTTGTATGTCTCTGCATAAGAGAATGCTCTGGCCCGTGGTCATGAAATTATTTATTACTGTGAGGATCAGAAAACATGCTTCATAGTGACAGACTTACAGTGCTTGATCTGTTTAGCTTAACAAAGAGAAGGTGAAGGGGTGACTTTATTACAGTCTGGGAAGACCTAAAAGAGGAATAAATATTTGATTAAGGGCTCTTCAGTCTAGTAGGAAAGATACACCATGGTTGAAGCTAAATCTACCAGGGGTCGGCAATGCAAAAGATAAGAGCCATTTAAAAAAATTCCTTCAATAACCAAGTGTTTTGAGAACCACAATGGGTGTAGCTGGGCCAGGGCACCTGCTGCAGGATCCCCTAGTGGTGGGGGGAGGGAGCCCTGAACCAGGAGAGGTCTCCCCTCAGGGTCTCCCAGTGACGGGGGGGGGGAGGGGAGAGCCCAGAGCCTGGCATGGGCTGCCTGCAGGGTCCCTGGTGACAGGGGAGGGAAGGGCATGGATTCCAGAGCCACAAGAAGGACAGCCAAAAATCCATATGCGGCTCTGGAGCTGCAGGTTGCAGACCCCATTCTAGACACATTCAGACTGGAAATAAGTCATATATTTGTAAAGCATTAAAGGTATTGTAATTAATACAAATTAATGGGTTAATGGAAAATAGATCCTCTTTCACTAAATTCAGGCTGATAAAGGTAAGAGAGTCAACGTAATATACTTAGACTTCTATAAGGCATTTGACTTAGTACTGCACAACATTTTGATTAAAAAACAAAAACGATACATAATGAACACGGCACACACTAAATGGATTAAAAACTGGCTGACAGATAAGTCTCAAAATGTTAATTTTATGCAGGGAATCATTATCGAGCAGACATGTTTCCATTGGGGTCATGCAGTGATCAATTCTTGGCCTTTGTGACAGAGGTCACTCACCAAAGCAGCGCCCCCACTGGCCATCTCAAGGATTAGCGATATCAGTCAGCATGCTCCCTCCTGTTGGTGCATTTCCCATCTATGTGGACCCGTCTCAGTCCAAGTACTACAACATCCTCTTCATGACTTGGCCCTCCAGCCAAGGAGTGGAGTTGGAGAAAGGATCTCCCGGTTCTATGGTCCTGCCACTTCCCCAGTGGCAAGTTGGGGGAATCTCGGTCTGCTAACTACTCTGGGCCCCAAACCAGGAGAATCAGTAGATGATAGCATCCTCTTAATTTCATGACCAGTGCTGCTTAAATTCCCCAGGCTACTTCCCTGTGGCCCCAGCACCTTCTTTTTCCTCTTTCTCAGGGCCTTGGCCAGCTTGTCACAGCAGCCAGCCAGGAGCTCCCCCTGCTTCCCCGGTCTCTGCTACCAACTGCCCTGTCCAACATGCTACCTTCCTGCAGTTTACTAAGAGCCCAGTCCTCTCTCCTTGGGTTCTCTGCAGCAACTGCCTCTACTCTGCCTCTCCAGCTCCCTTTTAAGTGAGCTGGCATGGCTTTGATTGGCTGGTTCCTCAATAGCTTCCCCAGGGCTCTAGTAACCCCTTTTCTGCCAGCATGAGGTGAACACCCTTCCACAGCCCAACTCTATTTATCAATGACATAGATAGAGAAACACAAAGTGATCATTGGTAAAGTTTGCAGATGACACAAAAATTGGGAGAGTGGTAAATAATGAAGAGGGCAGGTCACTGATTCAGCATGTCAGGGAGGGAGCCCTCCGCAGCGCCCCCAGGTGGGGCAATCCGGGGTTGCAGACGCAGAGGCATCAATCCCACTTCATGGGCTCCCCTTCCCTGAACTACTGAGCTGCCCTTGAAGCTCAGGGCAGCCTGGCCTAGCGGCCACAAAGTCCATATACGAGCCCTTGGGTCAGGGCAGACTGGCCTAGCGGCCACAGAGTCAATCTACAAGCCCCTGGATCAGGGCAGTCCGGCCTAATGGCCACGGAGTCAATCTACAAGCCCCTGGATCAGGGCAGTCTGGTTTAGCAGCCAGAGTCAATACCAAGCGCCCCTGGGTCAGGGCAGTCCGGCCCAATGGCCACAAAGTCAATATACGGCCCCTGGATCAGGGCAGTCTGGCCTGAGGGCCACGGAGTCAATATACAAGCCCCTGGATCAGGGCAGTCTGGCCTAGCGGCCACAGAGTCCACATACAAGCCCTTGGGTCAGGGCAATCCGGCCTAAGGGCCACGGAGGGCGGTGCCCAGGTTGGGGGGCTCAGGCCCTCCCGCTCCACTGAGCCCCAGCCCAGGGCCCTATGGATGCCCGGGGTTATGGCACTCTGCCAGCGGGGATCCGAACTGAAACACGCTGGCGTCACCCCCGACCCCACAACCTGGGCCCCTGGGCTGCTTCCTACCCGAGCGGAGGGTGGTCCTCCTGCGTGATCCTGGTCCGTGGCTCCTTCGGGGCCTCCCCGGCTACCATCTGCAGGTGGGCCTCCGGGCTCCAGTCGCAAGATGGCTGCTCCTGGTATCCCCACACAGCGTCAGCGTCTCCCTCTCTAGCTGCCTGGGGCTCCTTCCATTCCTGGAAAGGAGCTTCAAGTGGAGGTCCTTCCTCCTCGCCAGTCAGCCCCAACTGAACTGAGCTGCCCTCTTTTATGCAGGGACAGCAGTCTGAGCATGCCCAGCAGGGCTCAAGGGGTGGGGCCTCTGCCGCCCACAGCATTTGTTGGGCTTCTTTAGTGTGGGGTAGCCTCACCCCGTCACACAGCACAATATGGATTGCATGGTAAACTGAGAGCAAGGAAACAATATGCATTTTAATACAGCTAAATGTAACTGTATACATACAAGAACAAAGAATGTAGGTCATATTTATAGGATGGGAGCTTTATCCTGGGAAGCAGTGACTGAGAAAGATTTGGGGGTCATGGTGGATAATCAGTCAAATGTGACACTTCAGTGAAAAAAAGCTCATGTGATCCTGGAAGGCATAAACGGGAATCTCAGATAGGAGTAGAGAGATTATTTTACCTCTATATTTGGCCTTGTTGCAAGTGCTGCTGGAATACAATGTCCTATTCTGGTGGCCACAATTCAAGAAGGAGGATGCTGATAAATTGAAGAGGGTTCAGAGAAGAGCCACAAGAATGACTAAAGGATTAGAAAGCATATCTTAGGATAGACTTAAAGAGCTCAGTCTATTTAACTTAAAGAGAAGGTTAAGGGGTGATTTAATTACAATTTGCAAAGATCTTCGGGGGAACAAGTATTTAATAATGGGTTTTCAGTTTAACAGAGAAAGATACAACACAATTGAAAGTCTAGAAGCTGAAGCAAGAAAAAGTCAGACTGGAAATAAGATGTACCTTTTTGACAAAGAGGTAATTAATCATTTATCCAGAGTTGTGGTGGATTCTACATCACTGACAAATTTTAAACATTCTCATAAATGCAAAAACTAGGGGTCACCAAATGTAATTAATAGGCAGCAGGTTAAAAATAACAAAAGGAAGTATTTCTTCACGCAGTGCACCACCAACCTGTTGAATTCTTTGCCAGATAATGTTGCGAAGGCCAAGACAATAATAGGATTTTAAAAAGTCAGGACAGTCAAGACGGGACTGTTCTGGCTAAAATGGTGCATATGAATTCCTCTGTCCTTGGCATCAGAGTCATATTGGTAGGGCAAACTGCACCATGAAGCCCTTTAGTCCCTCCCAAGTGCACTAATTCAGTGACATGCCTAGCTCCCTTCATCTCATTCTGAGAGAACCACATTGCCCAACCACTTTGGGTTAGGGTCTCTGGAAACTTCTCAACTGTGCTAATGCAACACCCCAACCACAGGTGCCGGAACTAAGGGTGTTGGGGATGCTGCCGTGCCCCTTGGCTTACAGTGATTTCCATCATATACAGGGCTTACAGTTTGGTTCAATGGCTCTCAGCATCCTCCCTGTACAAATTGTTCCAGCAACCCTGGGCCCAGTTGCATTTTGCCTTTTTACAATAGGGACCTGTGACAACAGCTGATTAAAGTGACTCAAAAACAGTGTCTTCAGAACAAAGCACGATTTACTCATTCGCCCTCAGGTATGAGGCATAAAGGGTAAAAACACCAAAAATGTTAACAGGCAGGATCTATCTTACATCGTATTTGTTCTTTGCCAGATTTTGTAAGTTCCTGTCAGTCAAGCTAACACTCATTTCTAGCTGAAGTAACAAGCTGTCCTGCTCACAGCATGTTCTCTCACTGTATCTAAGCCAGCTTGTCAATTCTTCTTGGTGCTTTTTGGGCAATCTCTGGGCACTTACTCAACTCCCACCTTTTCTTAGGCCTTAATGTCCTCTAATATTTGGTATCTGCTTTTTGATCTGAGATTTAGCTTGAGATAAGTACAACATTTTTGGCCTGTCAGAAGCCAGTTGGGGGGTGTTCCCCAATAAACAACTTTCCCATTGTCTTCTTAAGGACTTATCTGTCTCACTGTTTTGCTTTTTCTGCTTGATTCCTTTAACAACTCCATTTGCTCTAATTCCAGAGTAATTCATTATAAGCAAACACAAAAAAGCGAGAACGTATTCATAAAAAAAGAGCTACTTCCCAGGTCATCACACTCTCTTCAAACTGTGTTTCTAGTCTTGCGTGGGGTAGGTGAACCACATGCACACTGGTCTCCATTACACAACAAGATACAATTTACGTTAATAATTTGCTTCCCCAATTGGGGGGTGACCATAAGTGAGTGGACTTCCAACTAGCAATGGAGGATTTCTCATTGAACTTTTCACATGCTCTCTCTTCCTTCCCATAAAGGCAAAGGGACAGACATATTGTTGGCGAGGAAGCCAATCTCTTTTGCTGCTGTAGAGTTTACTGCCACCATCCTCAGCACAGAACAATCCCAGACCACATGGAAGCAGGATCCTTGTGTCTCTGCCTAGCGTGGACAGCTAAGAAGGAACCAAGTACCGTATCAGAACATTTCTGTCCTTGCCTGTAAATTTGTCTTTTCACAACAGACAATCCAGGGCTGCAGTATACACTCTGCAGAGGAGAGGAGTAAGCTTTTTATCTGTTTGAGGAAAAAAAAGACCAGCTGACAATTTCTGCTCTGATTTACACCCATGCAAGGTCTTTGTCCGATACCATTTTTAGATCCTTCAGAGACAGCTTTTCAGATTTATCTTTTCCCTTTAGGCATGTTTTTCTCCTGAAAACACTTGACAGTTTAGCAATGGCATGGCACAGACCTGTTGTCCTGTCACATCTGATGAGATAGTAAGTGTCAGGACCATCACTTCACGGACATGCATCATGCAATATCCCGCAACATTCTACAACTCATACTGATTTTGTCTGGAACTTAACCACTTGATGCCAGTATATTTTACTTGATGCTGGGCTAAGCATAGGAGCCTCAGTCCAGTCTATTTGGCAAGTATCAAGGCACCCATAAATCAACAACATTTTTTTTTACTTTTCTCCAGAAGTAGGTTTATAGCTGCTGATCTGACACTGATCATAGGTAGGAATTGCCATACTGCATGACAGTACAGAAATGCCTGCTTGTGATCTGTGTCATATTTTCTTCTCACTTGTGAGAATCAGAAAATAGACTCAGTGGAGTTTCACTAGGGTGAGACTAAAATCATGTAGCTCCATTTGTACGAATAGTGCCTATCTGGAAAAATGCTCCACAGCCAGTCCATAGAACAGATGCAGGCAAAGGAAGATTCAGCTTAATCTTCACTAACCTGCTTGCCTACAGAGAATCCCTAGTAAAGGGGAAATTTGTCCACATATTCTACTGAAAGTAGGATTTATTCCTTTGGGCCCAATAGTTCTCTTTTGGAGTTATGGGATATATATTCCTGAGATAAACACAAGCAACATTCCTCAGATCCCAGGCTACTTAAATTATACAATATTCTCCTATCTAGTGTAGTGAAGTGCAACCCAATTTAAGACTATATAGGAAGACATTAGTTCAGGGCATATTTTATGAAAGAATCTAAATATAGACAAGGAGAAACACCTATGGTATAGCTCATGGAGAAGGGTGAAAAACATTCAAGGGCTAGACCAGGACTATACAATGTGCTCTGAGTAAGAGGCAAAATGTGGAACAGTGTATTCTGTTCAAGGTGCAGACCCAATAGAGTTTACTCTTCTGGAGCAGCCCAGGAGGGAGATTGTGACACGGATTGCATAATAGTCTAACCTTCCAGTTCCACTGCTGCTCCAAGGGGGAGCGTAAATGGTGTACTGGGTGTAGAATACACTGCCATGGTTACATCACTGAGCATGTTTTTCCCACCCACCTGCACAGGAGCCCGCTTCTCCTCCCACACTTCTACTCAAGATTTGAATAGCTGACTCAAGGAAATAAGAGGGCACTCTGTGAGCCCTTACAGCTCTGTGCCTTATGTCACAATCTGGTCTCCAGTAAGCACAATATTTTATTCAGATTCTTATTCTGTCCCTTGGTATGAAACAAAAATCAAACTCGGTTTTTTAAATGTTCAAGTTTTTAAAACACAAAGAAGCTAGAGAAAGTGAAGAGATTTTTTTCTGGAGCCAATTTATTTTTAATTCATTTTTACTACATTGGCATTCGGGATTTTTTTTTTTTTTTTTTTTAAATCTATCTGAATTTAAAATCCTTAGTTTAACCCATTGGTAACAGTGACATTTTGTTTCTAATCTCTTTATCCTTTTAATTCAAGTATCAGTAGTTTAGATTGGATTCAATGTCTTTGGGGGATTATAGTGCTCATTACTAATTTCATGTAATTAAAATGTAAGTTCCTCCCAAATATAAACCAATGTAGCCTGTCCTGGATAATATAATTTATTTGGACTTTCACAAAGCAATTGACAAAATCCTTCACAAAAGGGTGTTAAAGAAACCAAGCAGTCATGGTGTGAGAAATAGATCAAAAACTGAGGCTATGTACACACGACAAGATTACAGTGCAACAAGGCAATCGCGCTTTAAAAATCACATGACCTTTATTGCGGGAGAGCCCGTACACATGTCGCTCCTTGTAACGCAACACAGCTCTTTGCAATGTCGCAGTGTAGCACAATGAATTCTGGGCACCTATCCCATAGTTCAATTTTCCCTGAATCAGCGCTTGGAATCCTGGGATGAAGGAAAGGAACACAAAGCACTATGGGTAAACTCTCAGTTTCCCGTGGTGCACTGTGTTCCCCTTGCATCTTCCTTGTTGCTAATAGCAACTCGCGCCTATTTTCAACCGTGCAGTGCTGCGCTACTTGCCAGCAATCAAAATTGCGACAACATGGATCCAGCTCTGATCTCCAGTGTCGCCTTCAGCATTCTAAATGCATCTCGGCTGGTTGCTCAGTACGCAATGAGCTCTGAATCAGACGAGGACGCTGAGGAGCAGGGGCTGATCGATGCCCTGCAGAGCAACAGCACCGCATTGCTCAGCTCCTTCACAGATCATCTGCACATGGTGCAACGCCATTTCTGGTCACAAGAGATGAGCACCAAGTGGTGGGATCGCATTGTTATGCAGCTGTGGGATGACGAACAGTGGGTACAGAACTTTCGAATGCGGAAAGCAACCTTTTTGGAACGGTGTTCAGAGTTGGCCCCTGCCCTGCGACCTAAGGACACCAACATGAGGTCCACCCTAACCATGGAGAAGCGTGTTGCGATAGCTGTGTGGAAGATGGCAATTCCTGACTGCTACCGGTCGGTTGCAAACCAGTTTGGAGTTGGCAAGTCCACCGTCAGATTAGCCCTCTCACAAGTGTGTCGAGCCATCAACAACGTTCTGCTACAGAGGACGGTGACATTGGGCAATGTTCGTGAGATTGTTGATGGCTTTGCTGCCATGGGATTCCCTAACTGGGGGTGGGGGGGAGAATAGATAGCACACACATCCCTATTTTGGCTCCAGACCATCTCGCGACCGAATACATAAACCGGAAGGGCTACTTCTCCATGATGCTGCAAGCACTCGTGGATCACAGGGGGCATTTTACGGCTATCAATGCTGGGTGGTTGGGAAAGGTGCATGATGCTCGCATTTTCAGGAACATGGGTCTGTAACAGAAGCTGCAAGGGGGGACCTTCTTCCCAGATCAAAAAATTACTGTGGGGGATGTGGAGATGCCCATTGTGATCCTAGGAGACCCAGCCTACCCACTGATGCCATGGCTCATGAAGCTGTACACTGGGAACTTAGATTGCAGCAAGGAGTGGTTCAATTACAGATTAAGCCGGTGCAGAATGACTGTAGAATGTGCTTTCGGCCGTTTAAAAGGGCACTGGCGCTGTTTGTATGGGAGACTGGACTTGAACGAGGACAACATCCCTGCTGTAATTGCGGTGTGCTGTGTCCTTCATAATCTTTGTGAAAATAGGGGAGAAAAGTTTTCCCTGGGGTGGGCTATGGAGGCAGAGCGCCACAAGGCAGCATACGAACAGCCAGCCACTAGGAGTATTAGGGGGGCCCAACGTGGAGCTGCTCGCATAAGGGAGGCACTCAGGGAGTATTTCAATGATGCCCTCCCATAGTTTGCATCAAGTGCACTTTATGACATTTTCAATCAGCAGTGCATGGATAGGATTGAAGACCTGATTTGTGCTACTTACATGAAGCAACATAGGGGACTAAGATCATAAATATTCACTGTGTACAAATAAAGCCACTCTGCAAAATTTTTGTTACTGTTTTATTAAGAGATGAAATGGGTGTGGGTTCAGAATCAAAAAGCATGATGGTTGTGGGTTAGTGGGAGGTGTTACAGGTGCGTGTAGCTGCGGGTCTCTAGAAAATAGCTCTGTGAAGGACTGGATGTTGCAGTATACCAGGGGGGCGGGTGGCCTTCAAAGAAATGCTTTGAAGGACTACGGGGTGTGGGAGGGAGACACGGCTGAACTGTGTGGAGGGGAGCCCATACATTAATCACCTGGGTCTGCAAAGCAATCATGCTCTTGAGCAGTTCTATTTGCTCCTTCATGACGCTTATTGGTTCATCCCTGTGTTTCTGCCTCCTCTGCTGGGATTCCTCTCTCCGAGCTCGATTTTCCCTCGCAGCTGCCTTTGTTGATTTAATGAGCTCTTGAAACATATCCTCCCTGTTTCTTCGAGCATGTCGCCGAATGTTTCTCATGCGGTCAGCTGGGGTTGACACTGGCCTTGTGAAATTCAAATCTAATTAAAAAAAAAAAAAGAATAAAACTATTGTTAACACATTGCATAGATAACCAATGTATCCTTCCAGTAGCACATGCCACTGGAAGGTACAGGACAGTCTACATCCTCTGGTTCACTGAAGCGGACAAGGTACGTAGGTTTTCCATGCATCCCATGAAGGCACCCGTTCTGAAAGGGAGCTGGGTAAGGGTTGTCTGGAGGGCTAAAATCTCATACAGTGCAGTCCTAATAGAAACCTTACTGTGGGCTAACATTCTGTACAGGACACAGAGATGGAACTTGATATCTCTCTCCTCAGAGTGCCCCTGGCAGCTAGAATACATATCCTACATGCAACCGGATGCAAGCCAGGACCGTACACTGCAGGATTGTGTGCTGCCATGGTTCCCGGTGCTGTGCTTTGCAGCTGGCGAGGCCGAGTATCCTTCTACAGGAGCGGAGACACAGCCGCTCTCCCATCTACCTGTGTAGGAGGCTCTGGAGGTACTTTGAGGAAACCTTTAGTGAGCTACATGCAGATGATTTTTTGACAATTACTGCTTGTGTTGATGCACTTCTAATGAATGCATACTAAATATCAGGCACAGCGGGGACCGATACAGCAAGCACCCTTGCCCCAGATAATGATCCTCATTTTAGCAGAAGCCATAGCTCCACGAAAGAGAAACTTACCTGAACCCCCCTCTGCCGCCTCAGAGGACACACTGCAGTTGATATCTTGGGTGGATGTCTCAGCGGGGGTGCAGAAGAGCTCCTGGCTAGATACTGTTGCACTCTCCTCCAGGTCATCCTCCATCTCCACTTCCTCATCAATCACGTCCTCATCCTGCTCAGCTCTGGCATTCAGTGGATGAGGGGGGGGGGCCTATGTGTCCACAGGACTCTTTGCAGTGGTTGTGGGGTCCCCACTGAGGATGGTTTCGATCTCCTTGTAATACCTGCGTGACACTAACTGACCTTCAGAAAGCAGTTTCTTATATTGTTCTCTCTTGTCTTCAGGAAGGTTGTTGGCGAAGAGTGAGAGCTTTTTGTAAATGCCGTGGTAATAGTTGGAGAGGAGTGCTCCATAGTTTGAGACTCTGGGCATTAAGGTGGAGGAAAAGTAGATTTTCCTGCCTAATAAACTGAGTTTTTTCCAGTTTTTATCGTATGGTGATGATTTGTGTGTTGTTTGTTTTGTCCTTTGCGTGGCCGTGTCTATTACCAGTGAGTTTGGGCTAAGGGGGGTAAAGAAAAACTCCATGTTCTTGGGTGAAGCTCCCGGTTATATGGATGATGTATCCTCTTGTGATCATGATGGAACGTGTGAAGTACCACCTGACATTGATGGTCTATGGGATGGAGAAGGCAGTGGAACAGATGATAATGGTGGCTGGTAGTGTCTGTAGTAGGGATGGTACGGATCCCAATGCCTATGGTATGTCGGTGGAAGGGGGTACCAAGAGCGTGACACAAAGTGATGTGGTGGATGTCTGCCATGGTGACTAGGTGGTGTGACTGGTCTGGTTGGGGAAGAATGTTCAGACAAAAGTAGTGACTAGGTGGTGTGACTGGTCTGGTTGGGGAAGAATGTTCAGACAAAAAACAAGTGTCCTCTGGTAGAGGTGATGCACAGGGTGAAGAAAGGTCATAAGGCGGATGGGAGAACCTGGATGCGACCGACCTAGGAGAACGTTCAACCTGCTTTTGTTTGGATCTTTTCTTTCCTGCATAAACTTCCGTAGTAACAGAGGTAGGTGCAGTTGTGTGAGGATGCGGTTCCAAGGACAGTGCTGTGACTGGATCCGACGGCACCGTGTGGGTCGCGGGCTCCGTACCTGACAGTGCCGATGTACTCCTGGTGTTCGGAACTGCTGTCAGTGCAGGTGAAGAGGAGGTCGCGGCGTGGTCGGTGCTGTGCTGTGATGTTGCACCATCTGCGGTGATGTGGCCGGATCCAGTGCCAGCAACGTTGATGGCACCATAGTGGTTGTTATTGGGCACTTCGAATGACTCGCTTGTTTGTAAGAAGAATGGGGAGAGAACCTTGTACGGTCTCTCGATCCCTTATGATGGCTTTCACATCTTTTAGCCATATGTGCCAGACTCATACCTGAGGATCCTTTAGGCTCTCTGGTACGTGGAATGGAAGATGATGTTCCAGGAGATCTCTTTCTTTTTACAAACTGGAGATCTTACTCTTTTTCTGGGAAAGTGCTCCAACGCCTGTTTGGGTGGACTAGGGTTGGAGGCTGGTCTGAGGGAGTTCTCAAATAAGAAGAGCTTGAGATGCAACTCCTGATCATTGTGAGCTCTCGAGCTCATGTTTTTGCAGTGAGTGCACTTTAGTGGGGTATGTGACTCACCGAGGCATCGCACACAAGTGGAATGGCTGTCTGAGGCGGGCATGGCATCACTACACTTGGCGCACTGTTTGGAACTGGGGGAAGAAGGTTGGGAAAGATGGGGGACAGCAGTAAGCCGCAACGTCTCCCGTTTATTATTTTTTGTTTTTCTTCTTCTTTTCTTCTCTCTCTCTCTCTCTCTCTCTCTCTTTTAAATAATTCCCTAATTGGTAAGAAATAATGAATTTTTTTTTTTTAGAAGAGGGTTTTCAAGGAAGGTTTAAAGTGGACTGCTGAGGCACTCCATCTCAGACCGGCGGTTGAGAAGGAATGGCGGGCTACGGTCACAAACGCGCACAGCGGAGTGTGTCAACAGCTCTTAAACCATCAGCAGCACATGCGCAGCCCTGCACTCACACTGCTGTCAAGTCTCCGATCCTGGGCACCGTGGGACACGACACCACAAATGGAGCACCCACAGGGACATTACTCGACGAAGAAGTTTAACAAATGAGGAAAGAGGATGTTGAAGATGCTCCTCAATTATGGTAGCATTTGGTCTAGCTCCAGCCCAGTGACTACCACCATCCAAATGAGCTTGAAAACTATTTTATTTCAATTGAAACACAACATATAGGGTGTTAAAATGATTGTTCTTTGTCTTATATTTTCCATGTAAACTATAATAATTGCAATTATGGAAATAAGCCCTCCTGTAAATAGTGTGAAGTTTTTTGATTATACATGCAGCAAAAAAGAAGTAGGCCTCAAGTTAAGGTTTTCTGTCCTCTGCACTAAAAATAATCATTAACTTCTAGCACATTAATAATCAAAGTAATGCAGACCCCAGTGTGAGGCATCCATTCTTCACTGGTATATTGAGGCAGAGTCTCATCTTGATGTGTATACCTTTCCAATTAATGTTAACCCTAAATTATTCCTGGCCAGCAAGTTACAATTGCACAAGTAAAACTATCAGACTGTCTGCAACATCAAAACATACTATGAGAAATGTTTATTGGGGTTAATATCTATTATTCCACCTTTATAGTACATTTCTCATTAGTCCTTCTAAAAATGTATAATCTTCCACTTCAGGGGGATAAAGTAGTATAACATGCATCACAAAACATGCACTTTTTTTGTTTTGAAATCTGATATCCCAAATTAAGACTATTAATATATTGTACTGCCCAAGTGCTGGGGTAAAAAAGGGAGGTTACTTACTGTAACTGATGGTTCTTCAAGATGTGTGGTCCCTATCTGGATTCTAGATGTGGGTGTGCATGCATGCCATGCATTGGAACCAGAACAGTTCAGAGCACTGTGTTGATCCATGTTCATGCCTCGTTTGCAGGCTAGGGAGTCCATGTTCAAGGGTGGAGTCTTTGGCTTATCTAGTTGTTTGGCCTTTTTATTTGCCTTTGCCCACTTGGCAGCTATTGTGTGCACACACCTTCTTGCCTGGCTGATTGTGGCTTGGGGAGAGAACGTGGTGCTTGGACATGCTCCCACTCGGGGATCCACCTTTGCACATATGACCGTGCTGCTTGTGAGCATGATGGGTCTTGGTTGGCACTGCTGGATCACTTGTGTTGCTGTGGTTGGAGACTCCATCACTGCTGGTCTGTCCAAGTGTTCTGGTGGGTGCTACCTCAAGGTGCGTAGATGGATGCATTGCCTCCTCCATAAGGTGTTTCTGGAGTCTAAGTTCTCTCACCTCATGGATTCCTGAGGGAAAGGAGCAGCAGATAGAGCACTGCCTGATGTGTGTCTCACCAAAGCAGGCAAGGAAGCGTTGATGCTCACCACTCACTGAGAATGATGGCGAGTATGTGATGCAGCTCTTGAATCCAGCTTGTCTGGGCATAATTCCCTGGGCAAGATAGACTGATCCCAGCCAAAATCCCTTTGTGAATCCATTCAACATGGCTAGTGTAGACAAAGCCTATGAGCTCCATTAAAGCGTCTTAGTGTGTTGTAACCCAGCAAAAGGGCAGAGGTAAGGGTGGGCGATGGCAGCTACATGGCATGATGATGCCAACTCTCCCTTGTTCAAATTATTATTAAGATATACTTTTCAGGGTTCATATTGGTAGGAGGAATACGTGGCTTTATCTACTCAAAGAAGAATATTTTTCATGTGCATTTTTGGTATATGTTTTTCTTCCCTGTCTTTTGAATGGTTAGCACATTGCATGTGGCAGAGAAAGACTAAAAACAGTAGCTCTAAATATAGGTCACTAAAACGACAGAATAAACTATCACTAGAGCAGAAGCAAAATAAGCAACAGTCTAATAAGAGGGGGAATGCTGAACAACCCAAATATGGGGGCGGTGAGAAAAGCAAAGTGGCCATAACCACACAGATCAAAGGCCTGATTCAGCTCCCATTTAAGTCAGTAGGAGGCTTTTCAGTTAACCTCAGTGAAACTTGAAGCAGACTCCAAGGCAGAGAGGGAGAAGTGCACATTTCCAGGCTCGTGAGGCAGGGAAAAAATGCTTACCTATGAATCTTAAATGGAGGCAGATATTTTTCAAATTTAAACCATGTTTTAAGAAAAACAGTAAAGGTTCTAATGCTCAAAAGGTTAAGGACCAGATTCAGGCACCCTTAACTCACACTGAAAAATACCTTCCTGTATTAGTCAGTCCAATTAAATCAATCTGATCATTTAGGAAGTAAAATACTAGTCAATGTAAGGATAGCAAAATTTATTTTTAAAAAGTGAAACATCTAGTGATATTGTACAATTATTTTGCTGATGCACATAAAATCAAGGGGGGGAAAATATTTTAATATTAAAATTACCCAACCAGAATGGTTCCTTTAAAATATGATAATTAAAGCTAGGATTGTTAATTTGTGTAATGGGTGCCCACTGTACACAATGGGCATGTATCTGGACTTTTCATTTTTTTTAGTTCTGTAAAATATTTAGTTTAAAATGGGGTTTTGGCCAGACAGGTCCAAATGCATGTCTTGATCTGGGTATCCGAAAATGTATCAGATCAGTTGGCAGCTGTTTAAGTATTAATGCACAAAGAAGTAGATTATAAGGCTATGTAACAAAAACATATCCTTTAGACTGTAAAAGCTTATTCTAAAACTAAAATAATTTATAATTCTACATAACTCAAAGTGGATTAGGAAGTGTTGAAATCAACTAACAAAAATCAAAATGGTAGGTGAGAAATAAAGGACCCCCAAATGCAGCAAACTACCAAAAAAAAAAAAAAAAAAAGCCAAAGGCACAGACACTATAAAGGAAGAAAGGTCATTTCAATTAGGCAAGTGAGCAGCAATTATAGCAGTCAAATTAGCTAAAATCCTATTAGCATTTTACCTACATGTCTCTGTCTATGGTATCTAAAGTGGGAAAGGCTTGTTCATGTTAGCTTTGCTTGCCTGTCATGAGCATTTCTAAATTAAAAGGTGAGCTTTCTGTATTCTTCTGGTTTTGGGGTTTGTTTTTGTTTTTTAAGCATCATGGTTACTTTTCTCCCCTCAGAGAGGTTCTTGGTCATCATACTATTTTTATTTTTTTTAAACAAAGGTATTAAAAAGAAAGATGAAATCACCATTAAAGTGTTTCACTCAGATTCAAGATGTGGCAGATTTTTTTTAAAACAGCTTCGGTTCTTTCAGGCTTTAAGAAACAGGTTTTACCCATGCACACCAAGGGTTCAATTTGCCTTTTTTAGCAGTTTGTAGAAAATGTATGATGATAGTCATAAGGAGCAAACAGGAAAAGAAAATCCCTGACTCTACTCACAGCCAAATTATAGACTTGCATAGGGAAAATATAAAAAAAGAAAACTAAAGATAAGGCAGAATACCTAAGAAGTCACTTCATTTTTTCCAGTGCACAAAGAAATACATAGATCAACCTAGAGAAAAGACGGTTGCTTACCTGTAACTGTTGTTCTTCGAGATGTGTGCTCATGTCCATTCAGATAGGTGTGTGCACGCCTCCGTGCAGGATTACCAAAACCTTTTTCCCCTCAGCAGTACGTGTAGCGCTGGCTCTGGCATCCCCTGCCTTCCTGCACGCTGCCGCAGTATATCAGGCACCACCAGCGCTGTGTCCATCAGTCCCTTCTTTCCGCTAACTCCAAAAGCGGGGCCAGTGGGAGGGATTCGAATCGATGTGAGCACACATCTTGAAGAACGACAGTTACAAGTAGACAACCGTCTTTTCTTCTTTGAGTACTGCCTATATCCATTCAGACAGGTGAACAACAAGCCGTACCTGAGGATGGTGGGTGGAGTTACCGCCTAGCCGCTTGAAGGACTGCTCTGCCGAAAGCTGCGTCCTCCCGTGAGTGTTGTACGATCGCATAAAGATGTGCACCAATGCCCAGGTGGCTGCCCTGCAGATGTCCGACACCGGGACCTGGGCCAGGGATGTGCTGGACGCCTGTGCTCTTGTCAAGTGGGCTCGTACTACGCTTGGGAGTGGGACCTTCGCAAGCTCATAGCAGCACTTGATACATTTTGTGATCCAGGAAGATATCCTTTGCGTTGAGGCCAGTAGGCCCTTTATCCTTTCTGCCACAGTGATGAAGAGCTGGGGGGACTTACAAAATGAACAAGTACGTTTCAGATAGAACGCCAAGGCTCGGCTAACATCCAGTGCGTGCAACGGTCGTTCTTCGTCGGAGTGATGTAGCTCAGGGTAAAAATCAGGTAAGAAAATGTCCTGGTTAAAATGGAAAATGGTTCAGAAAGGGGCAGGAAGGATCCTGGACGCAGACTGGTGAGTCGCCCTTGGGCGCATCCTCAAAAGGGGCATCTGCAGCTGTTAGGGTGCCGTACAGTGTTGCGGTGGGTGCTTGCACTTGGACCCGAAGTTGGCCGACGTCTGTTTGCATCCCTGGTTCTGTCTTTCCACCTGTAGGGAATGTAGCGAGGCCTGGGGTCTAAACTGTGGTTGCTGAGGTGGGGAGGGTGGAATGAGCACCTGGCATGTTGGGGAGTGTACAGTCCCATGGATCTTAGCGTGGTGCTGGAACCGTGGAGCTTATTATCTGTTTTGTCTGAAAACAGGGCTGGATCATCGAAGGGAAGGTCCTGAATTGTTTGTTGTACCTCCTGGAAGAGGCTCAACGCCTGGAGCCAAGCACAATGACGCACGCATACTGCCGAGGCGACCACTCGATTTGTGGAGTCCGCTGCATCATAGGTGGTCTGTAGGGCCACCCTGGCCACAGTCACACCCTCGTCCAGGATTGTCTCTGGAGATCTATTGCTTGGTTCTGCGGAAGGGTGCTCATGAACTGATGCAGCGAGTCCCACAGATTATAATTGTATCTGCCCAGGAGGGCATGATGATTTGTGATGCGGAACTGGAAGCTTGCTGTGGAATATATCTTCCCGACAAATAAATCCAGTTTATCGTGATCCTTGTTATTGGGGGTGGAACTCAGCTGCCCCTGTCTGTCCTTTTGATTTGCTGCCTCCACTACCAGGGTACCTGGGGTGGGGTGGGAGAATAGGTACTCAAAATCCCTAGCCGACGTAGGACTGCTTTTCGGTTGTCTTAGATATAGGCTGGATTGAGGAAGGAGTTTGACAAAGGGCCTTCACAATTTTCAAAACCCCTTCATAGACAGGGAGGGCCACTTGTGCCAGTGCTGCTACCGCTACAGCCAAGACATTGAAGAGGCCATCTGTGTTTTCCCTTATTTCCTGTGCCTCTACCCCTAGGTTAGTTGCTGCTCTTTTCAATAGATCCTGATAAGCCTTGAAGTCACCTAGTGGTACCTCTAGGGCGGCCCTGGACCACCGACTTGTCTGGGTAGGAGGATGATTGGTGGGTTTCTCGAGCAAGTGGGGTATCACCATTACGACTCTGGGACCCTTTAGGAGGACCCTCCTGTGCTTCTGACCTCTCTGAGTCAGAGCTGTCATCTCTGGTGGGGGCTGGCGGGCCAGACTGAACCCCAAACAATTATAGTGATTGCAGGCCCTGGCCTAATGGGTAAGTCCATGGGCCCCAGTATGGCCAATGTGCCAGCCATTGTCCCTGTGGCCACGCGAGGGCGGGGCCCGAGACCGAAGTGATATCCTTAGCCTCTCTTCGGCTCTGGTGGGTTCTACTCTCCCATGAGGAGCCGCTGTTCTTGGGGCAGTCATCCCATCTCCAGTGTCCAGATCTCTGGTACCGATCCAGGGACTGGTCCCGTGACAACCCTGGAGAGGGCTGCCTCTAGTGCCATCTGTGATGTCGGTGCCCTGAACTCGATGGTCCTCAGTCCAAGGACCGGCATCGCAGTACTGGGGATTTCCTTGTTCTTTTACTAGATGCTGGATGAACTCCACTCAGCGACTGGGTTCTGAGGCTCCCTCTGGGAGGCGAACTCGATGGTTCTGGCAAACTGTGTGCTGTGCGGTCCTTGTATGGAAATGAGATGATTGCTCCCTTCACGGTCCCTGGTCTGCAGTGGGGGGGTCGCTGGTGGACTTCAATGGGTGATCTGGTCCACTGGGCCCGCAGTGCTCGGTCCTCTTTGAGCCCTGGCTCGGTCGGATCTGCGCCTGGGACTCCTGAGCCTGGTCCTGGTTCAGGGACCAGCTCCTCAACAGTGCCGGTAGTCATTGGGGTGGGCCCAAGGCTGGTTTGCTCCTTGACGTCGGGGAACCAGCAAGGTGTTGGGGCAGGACCAGTGAGGGCAGTGCCACCAAAGTTTGGGTCACCTGGAAGGCCTCTGGCGTTGATGGTGCCGGGAGGTCAATGGGGGCCCTCACGCACCCTGGAGTCAGGGGCCTAACTATTATTGGTGGTGCCTGCGAAGATCAGGTCTCGCAGTCCAATTGTGGCTCCAGGGCAGAGTCTGCTCGGGTTCTAGGGGAATCGCCCTTGCCCGGTTGGTGCCCTTTCCTCTTATCTTTCTCCCTGGAGAGTGATGACCAGAGCGGAGTTGATGGCAGTACTGACTGGGAACTTCTCACTGAGGATGTACTTGGTGCCAATGGGGCCCAGGGAGGCTCCAATGACAGTTGCAAGGCTGCCTCTATGAGCAGAGCCTTCAGTTGAATTTCCCTTTTCTTTTGAGTCCGGGGCTTGAAGGCTCTGCAGATCTTACATTTGTCCTTACACTGGCTTTCTCTCAGACATTTTAGGCAGCTGTCATGCGGATCACTCAGCGGGAACGCCTTTCCGCACAGGGAGCAGTGCTTGAAGCCTAGTGATTTGGGCATGCTGCCTGGAGTAAGCCCCAACCGGGGGCAACAGTAAACTTCCAAGACTCTAACCAAACAGCTGTCTATAACAATTAACAGGTACTTTAACTAACTACTACTATAATTGAGAAATGAAGGAGCTTGCTGAAATGAGAAGGGTGGTCCAGTAGCCGTCACAGGTGGAAATAAGGAACTGGTGGGCGCAGCGCTGGCAGCGCCTGATATATCGCAGGAAGGCAGGGGGCACCAGAGCTGACACTACAGGTACTGCTGAGGGGAAAAAGGTTCTGGTAACCGTGCACAGAGGCGTGCACACACCTACCTGAACGGACATGAGCAGCATTTGAAGAAAAGTCCAATGCATTTCTCTAATGGAGAGTTAGTTTTAGATGTGTATATTTAATTTGTATTATCATGATGCTTTTGCACTGGAAAGCAAATATAATTTTTAACTATTAAAATATATTTTTAAAAAGTCCTAGTTAACTTAATCCTCCAAAGGGAAATCTATTGTGACTAAAAATACATAGAAGGGAAGTTTTTCTGTTTTCTGTAAATTACTAGATAATGAGTCAATTAACTTGATTGATTAAAAACCACCAAAATGGCTTATGAATATCAGAGTTATGCTTTAAAATTCTCTGAAGCATTATGGTTTGTTACATTTTTTTTAGAACTGAAAAAAATGGAAACAGTTTGAGATTGTAAATGAAGTTCTGTTGCCTTCCTTTATATTAATAAAACGACAAGGAAACACTGATTGAGATGCCCTTACATTTTTTTTTTTGGAGTTATGAAAAAAATACCCAACCTTAACCAACTTTTTTTTTTTTGTGATCGGTCAGATGTATAATTAGCGGGTTTATAAGGTGTATTGCATTCAAATGTTGAGAAAAGGATCATTCTCAAAATGTGAAATGAATTACACAGGACATTGTCAGGTTTAAAAATCATGCCTTGCCATACAAATCTCCTTTCCTGTAATATTAGTAATTCTGTGACAATTTTTTTTTCAAAATCCAATTTACTTTGTAATATATACATTATCTTTTTTTGTGCAATGCAGTATAACTATAGCCATGTCAGTCCCAAGGGGAGAGAAATAATATCTTTTATTGGGACCAACTTTCGTTAGTGACTGAGACAAGCTTTCGAGCCACATAGAGCTGATCTGAAGAAAAGTGGTGACTTCAAAGCTTCTCTCACACCAACAGAAGATGGATCAATAAAAGCTATCCACCTTGGCTATTATGTGCATTTTATTTAGCTTGGACAATAAAACTAGAAAAGCCTTTTAGTCAATTTCACTTTTCTATGCAATACCATAGTGCCACAATGTTCATTGTTCAAACACTACAGGAATTATTTCAACATTAACCCAGAACAGTTCTGAGTCAGAAACATAGAAGAGCATGCTGGGCCATCTACATTCACGCTGTCATGTGTTCCAACAGCCTGAGGCATGACTGAGGGTTGTGATTGGATGGGATAAGACCCGAGATGACTTGGAACTAGGACCCTGGAAGAAAGGCCTTGGGCTGCATGGAGTTAAGAATCGCTCGTATAAACTCCATCTGTTGAATAGGGTATAGTTAATTTTTTGCTCATTCACAAGCAGGCCCAGATTTTAACAGGTGGATCCCATGAGACTGAGGCTGTGCTGGGCCTGAGACTGCAACTTGCCCTTGATGAGCCAGTTGTCAAGGTATGGGGAAATTTGCACCTCTTGACACCTCAGGTAAAGCCTCAGCCACTACTGCAATATGTTTTGTGAAAACCCGTGGAGTGGAAGAAAACTGCATGGGGCAACTGTTATGGCGTTGAGAACTCAACATGTTCAATGTAATCTGGGCCTTATATAATATGCTAGCAACCACAGCTGAGAATCTGTTTCCTGGAGTCAGACAGCTTGGGCACTTCAATAGGGGTGAAAGTGATACATTCTCTGTTGCCTGAGGTCTTTAAATCAAGACTGAATGTCTTTCTAAAAGATGTGCTGTAGCTCAACCAAGAATTATTGGCTTCATGCAGGAATCACATGGTAAAAAATTATATTGGAACACAGACATATACTGGATTGGTTACGTTTTATTGTTTTTAACAATACTACCCCCATATTAGGGAGTCATTTTTAATAGTAAGATTGGTATCCTGCTTCAAGGTGCAGTTAACCTATCTGATGAAGTGGAAATAGATACCTTGATTCCTGTCCAGCACCAGAACGGTGAAAGAGGAGACATCAGATATGCTCCATCTCTCCTGCACAAATTATAAATGCTCTTTTTAAAAAAATTATTAAATAAAAGCTGCTTGTCTATTTTAAAAGTAGCAAGGAATGATGTATGGAAAAACATCCCCCTAAAAAAATTTGTAAGAAAATTGAAGCCAAAGGATCTTTAAAAAAAACCTTTTGAATGAGATTGAAAAAAAAAACTCATACTTGTGTTAATAGCCATGAATTTCTTTGTAAAAGCCATCTTCATTTCAGATACACACTGTATGCAACTACAACCATAGCTAATGTTGCTCTAGCAAATTATTTTGCAGATAGCACAGTAATTTTTATTAAATAGAAAGAATGGTCACACAAATTATAGTAATACCGTAGTCAAATTCCAAAGGGGTAGCCGTGTTAGTCTATTGTAGAAACTATTGTAGAAAGACAACAGAGTCCCGTGGCACTTTTAAAGACTAACAGATTAATTAATTAATTAATGCGATTAATAAATCTGTTAGTCTTTAAAAGTGCCACAGGACTCTGTTGTCTTTCTACAATAGTAATACCGTAGTTTATGTTGGCACTTCTTGATATGCCAGAGTTAAAGTCTCTCTCTTTTTTTTAAAGAGCACAAGTTTTACGTATTTGCATCTATTAAGGTGCCTTTCCAAGATTCTATTAACTGATACTGTAAAAAGATACTGAGTTATAACGTGAATGTTAGCAATCCTTAGCATCTTGGTGTACATGTTATTGCAAAGTTTGGAAAAATATGGTGTGATAAGAAATAAACTTGTAAAAGACAACCAAAATCAAGAAAAGACAGGACTCAACAGTATATTGTGGAGAGTAAATGCCATAAAGAAAATCCATGACAATTAATAATCAGAACTCTTCCATCACAAGTAATCTTGCTGAATTAACCTTTTTCAGCAGGATTCTTAGTTCAAGGCATTACAAGCAATAAAATGGGAAGATTTGATTCCGAATGGTGAAAAACTAGTTTTTATATTCACAGCAATTTTCATTTTAGTTCATTCTGTAAGAGTTCAGTGAGAAAAGTCAGTCATACAGTAGTGAGGGCAAGATATGGAACTGACTGCTACTTTTGTAACATTCTTCTATTGTATGAACCTACATTATTTCTTTACATAACACATATCAAGGGACCTTCAGTTTCCTTACATATATCTTGCATTGCCTAGCAATCTTGACCAAGTTATTTTGACTGGAAATATACTTATCTAATCCTGAGCTATTTTGGGTCTGTCAGATTTATACTCACTGGTGCTATAACTCCTTTTTCTGGTTTGATGTAATATATTGTGAATGTAATTTTTCTCTTATTGACACCTCTGGAAGGAATTTTGGATTATCTTCTGTATCCATTACCAATTTCTTCACATAGTCTCATCCTCACTGAGAAAGGTCCTGCTAAAACCATAGTGACAGAGATCAGAGCTGAATGACCCTCAACCAAACTCGCTGGCTGGTTCGAGAAGCTAAAACCTTCCAGAAGTAAAAAAAAAAAAAAAATTAAGTAGTAATATAAAAATAGGTTTCTAAAACGTCAAACAGTGATATTTGCTAGTGCGTATTTTATTTTAAGAAAAAAACCCAATAATTTATATTATATCAGATTACTCAGAAGCCTCTCTTCTCATCTGAATCCAAGTTTACCTGAGAATCTACACTGAAGAATATGTAATATGGCATCTTTATTGTTGGATATGTATCTATACAGTCTCCATTGTCTGAGCTGATATGTTTACATGACTGAAGAAAAACAATTCTCAGATAACTTATCTGAGTCATACCCCTTAAGTTTGAAGTTCACTGAGAAGACGCATTACCAAAATAGGAAGACATCACTCATAGTTCCAGTTGGCATTTTTAACTGTACTCATAGCATGAAATTTTACAATATTTCAGTTCAGCTTTTTGAAAATATGTTTTTATATCAAATGGCAGTCTGCAATTTTACTTCAGACTCCTCAACCTGTTAAGTCTGTTTTCAGCTTAAGAGCATAAACTATCCAGCATATCCATGTTTTATGTATAAACAAATATGAAATTTCTTACCTCTGTACAGTAACCTGACTGCTCTGTTTGTTGGCTACTAAACAAAACTAAAAAGTAGCATTTTCAGATACTATAACTTATAAACAGGTTTACGAAACATCTGAAGCTAAGTGAGAAACATTCATTTCACTGAGATATTAACTATTTTATTCACAAAATATAAGCAAGCTTTGTTTTTCTCTCTCTCAAATGAAAATGCTCTTCCAAGGAAGAAATTTAACAGAACGGTTCCTCAAATACAGTGATTATAAAAGATGTGGTACTGAAAACCTTAAGTAGTCCAATGAACTTTACAAATACAAAACTGCACTTTGTACAAAAGCCCCTTTTTAAAAGTTCAGTAATAGATTTAAAAATACAGTTTTAACCCCACAGAAGAACATATTTATTCAAATTCAGTGGCACAAAGTTATTTTCGCCTATGTGGAGAACTCTCCCTTCGTCTGTCCTCATTTTTCCTGGATTTCCTTGATTGGTCAGAATATTGACTATATTTGTCTGAGCATTTCTCGGCACCATTACGATATCGATTCTCCTGCTCTTCTTCCTCTCTGGGACTTGAATTATTATGCTTTCTTTCTCTAGATTTTGACCTCTCTTTTCTCCTACTATGATGTACATTGTCTTTAGCCCAGTGTTTGTCCTTTTCATTATCAGAAAATGAAGTTCTTCTCTCTGCTTTTTTCTTTTGGGAATTACTGTGTTTATTTTCTAAATCCGTGTTTCTTTCACGATATCTGTCCTTTCCACTCTGGGAACTGTTTCTGTCAGTGGTGTCATCCCTGTCATAGTGGTATTTAGATACATCATCTCTCCTATTTGGATCTCTCAAATTTCTGTCAGCATTTCTTTCCGACTTTCTCTCAACAATATGTCTATCTTCCTGCTGCCTTCTTTCTATTTTCTTTTCAAGTAGTTTCTTTTTATTTTCTTGTTTTTTCCTGGCAGCTTTATCCAGAGCTTTACTTTTCTTTTGCATCTTCTTCTTTTTTACTCTAGCAGCATCTGGAAGTACAATATATATAAGAATTAACTATATCTATATTCTTAAATGCTTATCTTGCCATAAAGTTCAATATAATGTTTAGTTTTATATTTCTTTCCCTTATCTGAGTCTCTAACAGGTGCTGAGGGAATCTGCCCCAGCTCTATTAACTGAAGAGAAGAGGATTATTTTTAAATGGCAGTTTGAAACAGTTTTTTTGTTTAAAAAAAATAAAGAAACACTCTACAGGAAATATAAGGAAAAAGAAATTTGATAAACTGGCCATCAGACCCAAGATTTCCCCATATTTTATTTCCTCATCTTGTATAGTCTTTGTTTCTAGCCTATACAGCCATGTTAAATTAACGCAACAAAATTTTCATTTAGTGACACTAAGATTGCATTTGCACACACTGCATCCACCCAAATTTTAAAAACATGGAAATAAAAAAGGGAGTCTTCTGCATTCCTTCCCATTGTATATTGCCTACAGGGCTTTCAATAGCATACTCCATCCAATACAAGGCTTCTATTTGTATCTCCAAACAGATAAAAAGAAATGTGAACTCCAGTTTCATGAAACACTCACTCTAACACAATCTTATCAGAAACCTCAGCATTGTTAAGGCAAAATAAATTCCCAAATACAGGGGATGCGAGTGTCGATTTGCTTATTCAAGGATTATAATGGTCACCATTAGTTTCCCTTAGTGTCATACTTCCATTATTTTAAGATTCTGGATGTGATGGGAATGTTCTGATGAAACCTTAGCAATCATTAAGCAAAATTTTTGTTTGTATTAAATGGCTAAAGAACATAGGAGAAGCAAGAGTATGGGGCAATAGCCAAATCTGTGCAAATGTGGCTCCCACACTCGGAGAGGATAAAAGCTTTAATGACATACAAAGACTTTCCTTTCCTCCCTGCGCTAGAGGCTTGCATTTTTGGAGCAGACAGATCTGGACTGCATCCTTGTTGGTGACCACACTGTTCTGATAAGTACAGCACATGGACTTCTTGCAATGTTTAGGGCAATGCATGCTCTCAGAGTGACTGGAGAGAGTAGAACCATTGCACAGATCCCAAAAGACATGCAGAGTCGGTGGCAGAGACAGGAAGAGAATCCATGAGTCCCGACTCCCAGCTCACTATTCTAACATGCTACATCACACTCCCTACCCAGAACTAGGAAAAGAACTCAGGAGGAATTCTAACTCCCAGTACTTAACCTGATCATCCACCCTCCATAAGCACACTCCTCCTTGCACAAAAGTCCCTCAATCCAAGAGGGGCTGAGCTTCCTGCAGTAGTCTGTTCAAGTTATCCTGAGTGGAAGAAAAAGAATGCTGAAGCATTTCATGACACCAAGGAATGCAGACACTTCCCCTGATTTTCATGCTTTTAAGGTTTTGGGTGGAGTAAGTCCTGATGGAATCTTAACAGTCACTAAACAAGATTTTATTTGTGCTACAATTACTTAAGAACTGCAATGACGCAGCTAAAAAGTGCTAATTGGCAAGGGGTAGTTTTTTCTTTGCATCCCACTCAAAACATATGTATCTTAGGCCACGTACACACTACGGACTTGTCAAGCAAGCGTTATAATTATAACACTTTACCCCGTCCACACAGCACTCCTTCTAGCAAACAGGAGTGTTCACACACTCCTTTGAATTTTCGCTAGAAGGAGCAGTGCATGGTGGGTACCTATCCCACCATGCACTGCCCTGCCTGCCAAAAGGCTGGCAGCAGTGCTGGCTTGAGCCCCAGTCCTGCCCCTGGGGCTCAGATGGACTGGGGCTCAGGCGGGCTCAGCTGCTGCTGGCCAGCCGAGAGGTTGGTGGCAGCTGATCCCGGTTGGGCTCCAGCCCCCAGGCAGCTGAGCTGGGCTCAGCTGCCGCAGCAGGGCTCCAGCCATCTGTCAGTGGAGCCCCACAGCCGAGCCCCAGGCAGCTTGAGAGCCCCGCAGTGGCTGCGGTTGCAGCGGGGCTCAGCTGGCTGGAGGCAGCCGAGCCAAGCTCAGCCTGGTCTATGGTGGGGCTCGGCTGCCGCTGGCCAGCAGAGCCCCGCTGAGGCCAGGGACGGGGCTTGTCAGCGGCAGCTGAGCCCCACCACTGACTGGGCTGAGCGGGGCTCGGATGCTGGCCAGCTGAGCCCTGCTGGAGCCCGGTGGGTGGTGGGGCTCAGCTGCTGCCGGCAAGCCCCATCCCTGGCCTCAGTGGGGCTCCACTGGCTGGCGGCAGCCAAGACCCGTTGGAGCCCAATGGGTGGCGGGGCTTGCCAGCAGCAGCCAGCTGAGCCCTGAGCCCCTGCTGGAGGAGCGCAGTTGCCAGCTTGAGCCAAAGTCTGGCTCAAGCTGCTATTTGTCAATTTCACTGCTCTGTTTTGACAGCTCCGGTGTCCCAGAGTGCCCTCGATTGGCACTCTGGGACATTTTCGGAGGCTGTCAAAAACGGAACACGTGTACACACAGGCTCTACCAGGGAACAACTGTTCCATGGTAAACCTTACCACCCTCGTTTGGGTGGTTTACATGTTGCACAGCAAGAGGGCTGTTGCCGCGCAACAAGCAGCTTTTGTGTGTGTACACTCAGTTTGTTATCGCGCGGTAACTTTGTAGTGTGTACAAGGCCTAAGTTCTACATTTATCACACAGGGAAGCTATGCTTCAACACCACCTAGATTTCCAAACAGACTAGTTTCCCTCTCCATTGTGGAACAAGTTTTATTCTACCTACCTACTAATATCTGTCAACAAAGAACCTATTTAGTAGTCAGTGGAGTTAACAGATGTGGTAGTATCATTAAATTGATTCGGAACCAAAAGGAAGCACCACCCAGCTCCACTCCAGCCTGCAGCCCCAGTTCCGTTTCCGACCTCACCCACGGCCCCCCAGCTGCAGCTTCACTTCCAGCCCTGCTCCAGCTGTGGCCGTGGCCGTGGCCCCTAGCCCAGCTGCAGCTCTCTACCTGGCCATGGTTGCTATCCTGGCTCTTGCTCTGCTTTTGGCCACAAGCCAGCTGTAGCTCTTCACTGCTCCTGGCCACAGGACTTATCCCCAGCTGCAGCCCTGATCTTGAGCTCTGGCACTCCAACCACAGTCCTGCTCCTGGCTCTTACCCACATTCCGGGAGACAGGAAGGCAGGGAGGGAAGGGAAGGGGTGTGAACAGGGAGTATTAGGGGCATGAGGTAAAAAGTTCAGGAACCATTGGCTTAAGAGATGAACTGCAAATAAAATATAAACATTATATCAGCAATATGTGCTGAGCATCTCTTGCTAAGGGGCACTATATAGAACAACTAAAAATAACCCTGGTTTCTTTTTACCCTAAGACAGGGCTCGACAAAGTTGGTCCCCAGCTAGGATCCAGCAGTTTTATTTTTGGTTGCCAAAGGGTTCTCCTCTGCTGCATTTCTGCAGTGGAGCTAGGAGCCTGGCTATAAGCTCCAGTCATCATGATGACCTGGCGCCCCTGTTTGTCGAGCCCTGCTCTAAGCACTGACAGCTGACACTGGCCAGCTCTGTATCTGCTTAATCGCCTTTGATAGTACCACAGCTATCAAGTGGACACTAATATTTTTTCTTTTAGATCAATTATCTAAATTTCACAGTGGCTGCCAAACCTCCTAACCAGACAGAGGCTGCTGGTGCTTCTCTGATGGCATGTTAAAACCAGCCAACAGGGAGTCACAGACTTTAAAATGCATTCTATAGTTTTTTAAATGCAGTTCTTTTTTTTTTATTATTATACCTCTACTGAATGTAAAAAATAAACAAACGGGCTTTGTAAAGAAGTATAATAGATAAAAACCAACTGACTTATTTGACTCTGGGCAAACTTGATGCTCCAGCAGACATACACTGGTAGCGGTGACCTCTCAAGAATCATAGTGGAGCTGGCAGAGGAGACATTGGGCGACCCAGTAAAAGACAAGCTCAGTATTAGCTATGTGCTGAGTGTCCCCTTTCTCTGTTTAGCACATATTGCCAAGCTGAAGTAATTTTCGGTTTTCTTTTAAAGTTTGCCCTGGAAATTGACGTGAAGACCAACAATACACTTTCCACAACAAATGTTTTAAAATCTGGTTCACTTCCTTTCTGTTGTAAGAAACATGGAATTTCTTTTAATTCCTGGCCCATATCCCGTCACCCATGTACAGAGTTTCCATAAGCACGGGATCACAAATTCTTAGATTATTCCCTAACAAGAGACTTTTTCCTCACAGCAGGTACAGTTGTTAGACCCGTACTACATTCCTTTGGAAAATACTTTTTAGAATACTAATAGGAATCTATGGAAAATGCAAAAATGTGCAGAACCCGAGTTGCAACCAACACTTAGCCGTTGCTTTCTAGCAAAATATTGAAGTTTAAACCAGTAGTGAATACAAAGTTACAATAAATAAACCTGATTATCTCAGAATTATTACAGTTAACACTGTATTTAATTATTTTTGCCATATTCTTGCTTCTGGTGCACATAAATCAAAACATACTGCAGAGATGATCCAAATGCATCGATTAATCTGTTTCTGAATGGAAAAAGGACAAAGTAGTATAAGAGTGTCCTAAATTTACAAAATGCATGCTCACACTGACAGACTGGAGAATCAGTAGGTTTGTCAGAAAGAACTTACCTCTCTGGTTCCTATCAAGCAGCTCCGCTGAGCTGCAGCTGTCATGCAGAAGCCATCTGGCTCTTTGCTGAACTTACGTTTCTCTAACCTGGTTAAACTGGGCCTTCCACTAGAGCTTTGTTGTCATTAATGCAACAGCTTTATAATGATACACAATCAATTCAGACTTTGTGAAGCAAGCTTGCAACAGAAAACAAATGTATTTCTAATGCATGAGTAATTCATATTGCCTGTGCACTTCTTTTATTAATTGTAGTTTTCACTACTAAAATCTTATAATAAACCAAATTAACTTTTAAATCAGCAAACTTCCTAACTACAGAAATTCATGCCTGCGCTATCATCTGCTTTCGCAATGTACTATACAAGACTGACTGCTCTCAATTACAACAACAGCTACATTTTGGGTTAATGTTCATTATACTTCATGTCAGAATTATTAGTTAACACTGTATTTAATTATTTTTCCTTTTCTTGCTTCTGGTGCACATAAATCAAAACGCACTGCAGAGATAATCCAAATGCATCTATTAATCTGTTTCTGAATGGAAAAAGGACGACGATCAGGAAGATGATCTTCTCAGAAAAATACTAATCATAATGCATTAAATTCTTGTATAATAAATTGTCAGCAAAAAGTTTCATCTTTCTTGGAGAATTCTCAAGGGAAAGGTCCCTGGGCTATTATAACAGCACAAAGTACTGCTTCCGAGCAAGAGGAATGGAAAATGAATTCAGAAACCCAGACCCAGATATGAAGCTAAATGAATTGCAGAGAACTGAGCAATCCCTTGTTTGACACATGAAACAGCACAATTGTGGTTATAGGGAAGGAAGCAAAAGAAGATTGGAGTCCAATGGGCAGAGCAAGAAAAGACATGAGACAGGCCTATACTTAGGGAAAAAAAAATCAGGTGTGTGAACCTGTAAAGTTTACTTATAAATCTGCCCAAAAGATGCAGGTGTCAGGCCATTATTTATAAACAAACTTCAAGATGACTCAGATTAAATTGGAATATTAACTTTACACAATGGATGCATCAGTTTAAGAAAACAGCCTCTAAAATAATATGCTCCTCAAAAATATACCTTTCAGTTTCTGGAAAGAGAACTCAACGTTCTACAATTAGAGCAATTGTGGATTGAAAGCGAATCCTTTTTTCCCCAGAGTTTTAATGGAATTATTGATAGGAGTTTTTAAAACACAGATTTTGCAATAAAAAATTAAATATCAATGATAGCTATTTTTTCTCATGGTAAATATATCAGTGCCCAGAGTAAAACGAGAATGAGATAAATGACAGATGCTGTTTAATACCTGAGTCACTGCTATGGCTGCTGCTGGAAGCGGAATCACTGCCACTAGATGATTCTGAGCTACTATTGTTGTCAGAATTGGAATCTGAGGAGTCATCAGACTCTGAAGAAGATGAAGTATCTGATGACTCAACATCTTGTTTCTGGGTCATGATCATCTTTGGTGCATTTTTCAGATGTTCCCGTAATTCATCCCTAATTAGCAACAAAGAACAATCTCAATCCTTAAATAGAAAGTCAAGCAATGTCAAATCAGGATTAAAGCAAAAAAAAAAAAAAAAAAAAAAAAATTCTTACGTCAGTCCTCCAAGACCAATGGAAGTGAAAAAATTGATGGCAAATCGAGTGTTTCTTGGGTTGTCGCGAGGCAATAATCCTTCAAAGAAAGGTTGCAGTGTTCTAATAAAAACAAACACTGAAGTTAAATGTAATGCAGCAGACTATTCTTAATTCCTAAAAGCAGCTGTTGAAAAACACATCATAGGAATCCCATAGGACAAACATGGTCTTTGTCCATGCACAGCTTTTTGCAGATACTGCCATGGATGAAAAAAGCAATGCTTTTGTGGGCCCAGCAAAATAAATGTTCTGTTAGTAGAATTTTAAAGTTTCTTCATAAAACTGTGGTGGTTTCATAAAAAAAAAAAAAAAAAAAAAGACAGCTTTTCGCTGTGTGATTATGACAACTCCAAAGGCCTGATTTTGTAGCAACTCTCCATATAGAAATTCCACTGAACTGGACCCTAAGGCAAGTCAAAATTTGGGCTTAAATGAGTTTTGAATCCTTTTTTATTTTACTATAATAGGAGAGAATAGCTCCTGAAAAGGAGTAAACCTTAGATACACAAGAAATAACCTCAACAGCTGGAAGGATTTTCACTGTTGTGTAAATACTGAAACAAACCAACATACATCAGAATGTTAGTTTTATTGTGCTTAAAATTCAGAAATTAATCTTATAAAACAATACAAAGTTAATAGTTTTGAAATCTTTTGTAGGCTCTTCCAAAAAAAACTACTTTGTGCAACAGCCTTGAGGAGTGATGCTGACGCATATAAATTTGCTTCAGCTTGGGAAGCTACAGTGCAAGCTGAAACTGCAATGGAACAAACCCAGGAAAACAGAGGTCCTGAGCCTGCAAATATCTTCAAAGCATCTGACGAAGTGGGATTTTCTCTCACGAAAGCTCGTGCGATAAATAAATCTATTAGTCTTTAAAAGTGCCATGGGACTCTGTTTGTTTTTCTGCAATAGACTAACACGGTTAGCCCTCTGGAACTGCAAATATTTATTCACATTTAACTTTACGCACTCTGACTACTCATACTGACATCATTGTGCACACGCATAAGCCTTTACAGGATTGGGGCCATAATTTGTTAGATTTTCATTTAGTAAATTTACACTTGAAAATGGAGATTCTGTATGTATTTTGACAGGGTGAAACCATTCAAAGGACAATGCTCAGAATAAAATTTTAACTTACTCATCCTTTAATCTTGCATTAAGATTAGGAAGTCCCATATATTCACTAAGTTCCTGGAAGAATATTTTGACAAAAATTCTACTGGATGATGTAGTAGTTTCTTCACTCAGTGTTATACATTCAAGGACCTGAAAAATTTAAGAAAAAACACAAAACCCCAGTTCTATTTTACATTTAGAAGATCAAGCTCATTCTTGAGCATGTATGTAGAAGTAGTATCTTTCACAACACTATAGCAATGTAGTTTGTAAGAACATCAGTTAAAACAACTCATAGATTTCTTTCATGCGACAGTCACAAGGCTTCATAGTTGAAGTCTCAGGCTTTAAACACCTTGACTTAAAAAGGTATCTCTGACATCAAGCATGATATATTGTAATTGATTTCTGAACACCACAGATTAAGTATCGAAGAAAGAAGCTGGGACAAAGGCTTTTTCTACTTACACTCCAGGGAAGAGAATCTGTGTACAGAAGATGGGCAAACATCTTGGCTACATTTCTCAATTTGTTTGTTTCCAAACGGTGGATGGTATCATACTGTTCCTTGAAAATAGCTTCAAAGGATTCCATGTATTCTTTTTTTAACATGCAGAAACGCTGAAATAACATTGTATCGTTAAGAGAACCAGATTAAATAGAACAACAAACAAAAATTCATTTAGGTCGAACGTTTTATACAGGTCTTCCCTTTTAAAAGGAAAGAAAAAATAGCTTTAAATGGAATGTAAAGATCAATTTATTGCCTTCAGCAGTTTGTCTGAAGACACTAACCTTTCATTAGGAAACAATAATTATCAATTTTGACCTGTTACTAGCAAATTGCAAGGTAATTTCTTTACCTCGCAACATCTCGTGTCTAGTTCTCTCACCTGATGGGAGCCCTTAATACACTACCGACAGGATATAATGTTTTAAAATATATCACTGCAAGTTTATTTGAAACTAGAGAAATTGCAAGGAGCATAATTTAGAGTAAGGACATTTTAGGTAGAAACAGCAATTCCAAGAAATATAAAGAGTATATAAATAAATATAAAGAAAGCACTGGTTCCATAATAAAACCGGATAAAACCTGAATTTTAGAATTATGAATTCTGCAATGCTTTATTACAGACTGTCACCGAAAAACATTTGTTAACATTAGGTGAATAATAAAGTATAAATATGCTCTTTTGTACACAGACTTATCAGTAATAACATCTTCTGAAAACTGATTATTTAAAAATTAATGAAACTTCTGTAATTGTAAGTAACTTTATAAGGACAGGAAAATTATTAATCAACTACATTGAGATTACAAGTGAAATAAAAGGAAAACTGCTACTTAATAACTAACAAAAGCAAAAACCGATTACACACACATGAAATATAGATTTGTTTCTTTTACTGAGAGAATGGTGCAGCAATGATTCATGTCATCCCAACTGCTAAAGAAACTAATTAAGCAACCTTAGTGAAGTGTACTCCGACATATCATCCTTCCCGCTCCTACAGGAAAATAACTGATAACAAAGCACAGTATTTTTGCACTTGTATAGTATTTTGCACTCTTTGTACTATCCACTGATCAGTGGACCATCCTTCTACAAGACAGAAATATTAAAAACAAACACAAACAGGAAAAAGTGCACTACCATTCTGCCTTTACTGTGAATGCCTATTATCCATCTAATGGCTAATCCAACCACATCAGCTCAGAACCAACTTCAGACCAAAAAAAGCCACACACAATTAATTCCTTATTAAGTTTCTTGCTGTAAAATTTGAAGTCTCAAAATGGAACTCACCCCTGCCAGTAAACCAAAGAATTTCTCATAAGTTCTTTGTTGAGCACAGCAATCAAGGATCATATTGCAGAGTTCTTTCTGTTTTAAGATAATACAAAAATTCCTGTACATAAATTCTCTGTAGTATCAGAAATCCACTCAATAAATACCAAAATATTAGAAAGGAATTTTCACATAGATGCCATCTTTGAAACAAGAACCTAACAAGAGTAAGTTAAATTACCTGACAGATAAAATTCATTTGAAACACAAACAGATTTTTCATCTGAACTTCCCTTGGCCCAAATCAGAAATTTCTGTACACTTCAATTACTGTATACCTGCAAAAGCTATACAAAAACATTAAGGCTCAGTCATGGATTTGCCACAAGCTCTAACATAGGCAGTGCTTTACTGCATTGCTCCTTGGAGCAGACCAGGAGATCATGACTCTGAGTCACAAACTCCTTTCCTCCACTGGGAAAAGAACACTTATGAAGGAGATGGGTGAATAGGATATAGCTTCTTCCCTTTCTGCACTGCTATTTGGGTAGCCATCATACAGGAACATGGAGGCACCTTGTATCGCCTCACTCCATTGCACAATTACGTAAACCATTCCATAATAGGACCTTGCAGTAGCAAACTAAAAATAATTTTAAAAGAAGCAAACACTTTCATATAAACTGATATATGCATTTAATAGCAGCACACTTTATTCAGTTCAACTTTTTTATTTTCCCATAAGATTTAGTTCACTAACATAAAACCAAGTTATGATAATAGTTCCCAAATACATTATTTTAAAAGGCCAACTTTGAAGATTTTTGTAGCCATCTGATTTAACTCTTATGAAAGATCGACTTGTTTAGATACATGACACAGTATCTTAACAAGATGACTTGTCAGACTTGTTAAAAGCAAAGACTGCATGCTAAAAGCAACAATCAGACATACATCTTCAGAAATAAAATGTTAGTCTCTTTAGACAAATTAGAAACCTTAAGAAAACAAAAAAATACATTTACAGTTATTTTCTCAAAACTGAGAAGTTACAAAGAATTTCTTCCCACCCCTGATCAACAGAAATAATTTAACTACCACTGCACTTTATTTTTTTTTAAAAAAGGCTAAACACACATATAATTTAAGTTTAGTAAGGGCTGTATTAAATCTGTTGTAATGTACTCCCATTTGTACCATTCCTTCTACTGTGAAATCCTAAAAGAACATACTTGCCCTTTACACAGTGAGCTCAGTAAATAAATAAATAAAGAAGAACAATAAAGGCATCTATTCATTGTTAAACAACAAAAGGAAAAAGTAACATTCAGCAAATATCCAGTAAATATTGTATCAAAAATTAACTTACAAATGTGTTTAAGACCACTCTTCTCAACACCGTCACGTTGTATTAGCTTGATATATTAAAATGTATATTAACTTTTTTATATTACTCTTCTGTTTCACAGTAATGCTGTAATCAGTTTTCAAACAATAAAGCAGGGTAAAGTGCTGATGCCATTGCTAATAGTCAGCCCAACTTGCAAAACCAATTACTTTTTCCTCATATTAAATGCAATTACAACACTGATATCCCTTGTGGTTTACAGTAATTAAATATTTTAACATTTTAATTAAATATTACAATGATTTCTAGGAGAATATCTTGAATAACCATGTGCATGAAAATAGATTTAACCACAAAGACATTCTTACTAGTGTTATCAAAACAAACTGAGGTTAGATCTACAGTAACTGTCTTCTAGATTAAAAATTAACATGCTTTGAAATGATTTAATTATTTTTTTTAGAGAGATGTGACAAGTTCATATAGCAATTTTAACTTCAATTACAGCTTTAAAGGTTACTTCAGTAGTTTCTTTGCTCATAACAACACTTCTGATAATGGCCATGACACCAACAATGTGCACTTTAAGTCCATCATTTGCTTTAAAAAGCCAGTGAGAATTTATTTAGTTTTATAGATAATTTATATACCATGTAGTTGAAAGGTTTTTATATACTAGTGCAAAAATGGCATGCATCATCAAGCTTTAAATGACAGAAACACACACCTTTCTAAACTGCCCGCACTGCCCACCCATTAAGACCACCTATGGCCCTGGGCAACTGTCCTGCTTGCTACCCCCCAACACTGGCCCAGGCTTTTAATCTACTGGATTTGCAGAAAAACAGCTGCTGTGGTACAAGTGGGCCAAGGAGTTTTTATTGCATGTTGGGGCAGGGCGGGTAGGGGGAAGCTCAGAAAGAAAGATGCTGAGAACCCCTGCAATAGAAAAATTAAATCAGAAAAAGATAACTGGACCTAAGGAGAAGAAACTGAAATTTTCTATTTATTCAGACCACGAATATGCTTTTATATTTAAATGAAAGCACCTGCTTTCATGCTCTCTCATGCCTGGGAATTGCATGCCACTGACAGCTTGTCTCCACACACATTTGCACCCCTTTAACTGGTCAGACAACAGAGTCCTGTGGCACTTTTAAAGACTAACAGATTTATTTATCGCATGAGCTTTCGTGGGAGAAAATCCCACTTCGTCAGACGCTTTGAAGATAGGAAAGTTACAGAGTGGTAGGAAATTAAATGCAGGGGAGTGTATGACATAGCATCATACCTTTAACTGGTGTATTTTTAAACTGATCATACTCTGTGTGTAGATATTCCTATTTCAGTTTTAAAAAAATTTTTTTTTAGGTGTTACTTAATCCTGTAAAAACAGATTATGCAAAGCCAAATAAACCATCCCTTAAATGGAAATGGAGTAATCACAAACTTGCAATTTAAAAATACAGTTCTATCTGAATAAGTGCAAGCCTGTTTATAGACAAGGTCTTAGTGTATGCAAAGTATCCACTCTGCGCTTCCTAAATCCATCTCCCCCCGCGAATCCTTCCTCCGATGTCGATCATCTCACCAACAGTATTTTCATGTCTTTAGCTGTCTGAACTATATTTGCCTTACTTGGACTGAAAAATCAACTGAGCAAAACTCTTTTCAATATACTTTGCAAAGTTAGGTCACTTTCTTACTAATTAGGGAAGCAAGATCAATGTTACATTTTAACACTAACTGAAGTGATGACAAGAATTATACTATGTAGAGATGTTTAAGATATTTAGGACTTTGACTAAAATGTTATTTCTAGATTAGCATATTTTAATTAATTAAGAATGATCATGGTTTCTATTTAATCCATAGCATGCTATAACTGTTCCTCTTCCTTCTTTTTTGGACAGCAGGGATTCTACTCAGATCCACAGGAAGCAAAGCTGTGGAGGACAATCTTCCAGCAGCATCTGGCTTCCTGGCAAACTTTGCAGGCAGTTGAGTTGGCACAGTTACTACACTGCCCCTTGGTCTGTCAGGTATTATTCTGCTGATAGGTCTCCTGAACTATTTTGTCCCTTAAAATGCAATTTTCTCTGTAATAACCTGCTTTTAAATCCCAGAACAATTAGTTTAGAATTCAACCTGCTTGTTGAACTCCTGCACAACTCAAACCTATAATTGTTATATAGTAATTTACAAAGAAGCATTTTGTATTTTTAGTATATTGTGTTTCTATATAATGCAGCTGGGAAGAATGTGTTAATTATTTAGCAGTGCAGAAAAAGAGGTTGGCAGAATTATGTTATAAAGCGACACAATACCTGCCTACATTGCGGTCCCAATCCTGTAAGCACTTATTCACATAAACCCTTTATTTAGCATCTCTAGAAGTGATAGTTCAGCACTACGCAACTCTGAAAACTGTTTAGTTTAATTATATTTTCTGTGAAATAATTTACAAGAAAAATATGTCAAGCTTATCAAGAAGAGCATGCTCTCTACCTCTAGGAAATCTTGTTAGATCATATTAAAATACTCAGGCAATATGCAAATCAATGCCTTAAATTTCAACAAAACGTAGCTTTCTTTAGAGAGGAAGACGTTACTCATTTAGTCAGCAGTAACTGGAGCTCTTTGAGATGTATCCTCCTGGGGGTGCTTCACTTCAGGTGCATTTGAGCTCTGGGTCCTAGACCAGAGATTTTTGGTATTGGTGCCCTTTCAGTTTGAGCATATGCCGCTCTCATTCTCATATGCCAAGGCTAAATGAGGCTGCACGGATAAGCTGCCTTCTTTACCGCAGAATCTCAGGAGGATTCTGATGCAAAGGGAAGGAGGGCAGGTAAAATAGCATCCAAAGGGGGACACATCTCAAGTAACTCCAGTTGCTGAACAAGGTGAGTAACCACTCCTGTCAGTGCTTCACTTCAAGTGACTCCAGGGTAGTAACTTCAAGAAGGCAGGTCTGGAGCAGAGACCAATGCAGATTACAGAACTGCATTGCCTACCATAGCATCTGATCTTTCCACAAGCACCAGCGCATAATGAACCAGAGGACCAAGCTGCAACTCCACAGAAACCTGCAATTGCTAATCCTTAAGTATGGCTTAAGAAGCAGATAGTAGTCTTGGGGAATGTGCTTTCACATTCAAAGGAGGACTATCCATTGCACATAGAATCAAGAGCATGGTAATTTTGAAACAGAGGTTGTCAAACTGGATCTCTGGTTGTTAAGATTTAGGGATGTAAGAATGATGGTCAGATCAATAGAACATCTAGCCCAGTATCCTGTCTTCTGACAACGGCCCAATGCTAGGTGCTTCAGAGGGAATGAAGAGAACAAGCATTCATCAAGTGATCTGTCCCCTCAGCCATTCCCAGCCTCTTTCAAACAGCCATCATCCCCCTGACTAAAACAGATATTGATGGACCTATTCTCCATGAACTTATCTGCCTTTTAAAAAAACAAAAAACCAACCATTATAGTCTTGGCCTTCACAACATCCTTTGGCAAGGAGTTCACAGAATGCACAGTCCATCTCTGGAATAAATATTTTCTTTTGTTCATTTTAAACCTGCTGCCTATTAATTTCATTTGGTGATCCTAGTTTTTGTGTTATGAGAAAAGTAACACTTTCTTATTTACTTTCTCCACACATCATAATTTTGTAGACTGCTATCATATCTGAACTTCGTCGTCTCTTTTCCAAGCTGAAAAGTCTTAGTCTTATTAATCTCTCCTCATATAGAAGTTTTTCCATAACCCCTAATCATTTTAGCTGCTCTTTTCTGTTCCTTTTCCTATTCCAGTACAACATTTTTGAGATGAGGCAATCAGAGTACATGCAGTATTCAAGATGTGGGTGTACCAAGGATTTAAACAGAAGCAATAAGATAATTTCTGTCTTCTTATCTATTCCTTTCCTCATGGTTCCCAGCATTGTTAGGTTTTTTTTGACTGATGCTGGACAATGAGTGGATGTTTTCAGAGAACCATCCACAATGACTCCAAGATTGCTTTTCAGAGTGGTAATAGTTAACTTAGACCGTGTCACTTTATATAATTAGTTGTGATTCTGTTTTTCAATGTGCATTATTTTGCACTTATCAAAATGTAGATTGGCGAGGCATGATTTCCCTTTACAAAAACTACATTGACTCTTCCCAAACACATCGTATTCATCTGTGTGTCAGATAAATGTCTTCTTTAGTATAGTTTCAACCAATTTGCCTGGTACTAAAGTTAGGCTTACCAGTCCATAATTGCTGGGATTGCCTCTGTAGTTATTATAAAATTTGACATAACATTAGCTATCCCTCAAGTCTTCTGGTACAGAAGCTGATTTAAATGATAGGTTACATACCACAGTTAGTAGCTCTACAATTTCACATTTGAGTTCCTTTAGAACTCTTGGATGGACTCCATCTGGGCCTGGTGACTTACTACTTATCTATTTGTTCCAAAACCTCCTTTAATGACACCCCATTCCAGAACAGCTGCATTTAGAACCGTCAACCTCAAAAACAAGAACCAAATGGATTTGAGCATGCTCTACAACCAGCCCATAATTAACTTATTTCCATAACAGATCATAATGACCAGAGATGTCAACATTTTCAGAATGAAATGAAAACCCATGTGTATTTGACCTAGCCATCTCACCACTAAGCCCAACAAAACCACATTTAAAAAAAACAAAAACAAAATCAAAAGACCTACTAATTTCCAAAACTGGGGAAGACAGACACAGATGTTCTTGTGTTCACCTTAAATTCACAGTGGGGGGTAGGGTGGTGGGGGTGGGAAAGACAGTTTTTTTTTAATTCCACTAGATGCTTTGAAAACTCTTAGTATAGTTGGGGGAAAGTCACAGATGAACTTCTAACCCTTATTAACTAAAGTGTCAATATTGGTACCCTACATCACTAATATGTGAAAATTCTTTAAGGAAAAAATTCTAAGAGGTGTATAACGTCATGCTTCAAGACGCAGAATAATAGAAACTGGAAGGGACCATGAGACATCCTTGAGTCTAGTGCGCTGCACTCATGGCAACACTGAGTCCCATCTTAAACCATCCCTGACAGGTGTTTGTCTAACCTGCTCTTAAAAACTTCCAATGATGGAGATTCCACAATCTCCCTAGACTACTTATTTCAGTGGTTAATCACCCTGAAAGGAATTTTTTCCCTAATATCCAATCTAAACCTCCCTTGCTGTAATTTAAGCCCATTGCTTCTTGTCCTATCATCAGCAGTTAAGGAGAACAATTTTTCTCCCTCCTCGTAATAACCTTTTAGGTACTTGAAATCTGTTATGTCCCCTCTCAGTCTCCTCTTTTCCAGACTAAACGAACACAGCTCTTTCAATCTTCCCTCATAAGTCAAGTGTTCCAGACCTTTAATCATTCTTATTGCTTTTTTCTGGACTTTCTCCAATTTCTCCACATCTTTCCTGAAATTAGATGCACAGAACTGGACACGATACTCCATTTGAGGCTTAATCAGCGTGGAGTAGAGCAAAGGAATTAATTCTCAGGCTTACTTATAATACTCCTGTTAATACATCCCAGAATGGTGTTTGGGTTTTTTTGCAACAGTGTTACACTGTTGACTCATATTTAGCTTGTGGTCTACTATGACACCCAAGATCACTTTCCACAGTGCTCCTTCCGAGGCAGTCATTGCCCATTTTGTATGTATAGAATGGATTGTTCTTTCCTAAGTGGAGTACTTTGCATTTGTCTTTATTGAATTTCATTCTATTTACCTCTGACCATTTCACCAGTTTGTCCAAATCATTTTGAATTGTGATCCTATCCTCCAAAGCCCTTGCAACCCCTCCCCGCTTGGTATAATCTGCAAATATAAGTGTACTCTCTATGCCATCATTTAAATCACTGATGAAAATATAATTCAATCACTAGCTGATCTGGGTTAGAAGGAAACCTTCTCTTTGTAGCAAGTTATTCCATGATTGTCCATTATGGAGTTTATTGCAACTTCCAATAAATCATTTGACATTGACCACTGCTAGAGACTAGGATACTGGAGTAGACAGATGAACACTGGTCTGATCCAGAAAGGCAAACTCTTAAATTTGTATACAAAACATTTTTGCAGGAAAAACACAAGTTTAAAATACAGCAATGAAGATACTTCAGGACACAAAACATACACTAACCTCCCCATAAAGATATGAGATTGGAATACTTATGAACTGGAAGCCAAATATTTATAGTTTCCCTTTGGTGTATATATTACTTTCCACAATAACCTTTCAGAAAGCCAAACAACAAAGAAGAAGTGGCCTTGTGTGTCAAATAGAATAGAACCTTGAAGTAGTTGTGGTTGAGAAATTTCAGATTTGCAGTTATGCACTTTGGACATATTAGGATTAGGGTTACCATTTCTTAAGTACCTTCTGTAATTCTTTTCCATCATTGATTACGGAAGTATGAGTAACCCCATTTTAAAAGGCCCTTTTCTATGTGTGCATCTATCCTCAGAGCAGCAGTCTAAATTACCTGAAGAAATGCCCTCTCTTTTTCTCTTCCATAACCATATGTTCTATCTGATAACTACCACAAGATCTAGAACAAATGGCATTGAATCTTATCTTTGATCCAAAAGACTCCAACTGAGCTAATACAGTGGATGTCATTGAAAAATGCATTCAATCAAAATAAGTGAAAATTTCAATTATCGAGCAAAAACAGTATGGGTGATAGCTGTGAAGAAGCTGTGAGATGAAGGCGGCGGTAGCAATGATGGGCAAGGAATGTGGCATGATAAGAATGACTGTCTGGTAATGGTACTTCAACAATCTGGGGATAGGCTGGCCAGCAGATACCGCAGAAGAAGAAGATATTTTGTGTTGGGAAAAAATGAGTTCAAAGATCTCCTCTCCACAAGAAACAATCAAAGGTTAAGATTTTGTCTTAGTTATTTTTAGTAAAAGTCAGGGACAGGTCATGGGGAATAAACAAAAAATTCACAGAGCCCATGACCTGTCCCTGACTTTTACTAAAAATAAAAGTGACAAAATGGAGCTGACTGGGATGATGAAAGCTATAGCCCTACTGCGGGGAATAGGGGAGACAGAGGAGGGTGTAAAAACTTGCCAGAGCTGACAGCTTTGGGACCCCCATTGCTCAGAACACCAGGGAGAGCTGGGAGTTCCAGGTCTGTGGGGTTCTTGCTGTCCCCAGGGCTTAGAGCTCTAGGTCCCACCTCCATCCACAGTGGTGAGTAACTGTGGGGCTGCCCACAGCAGCAAGGAACTGCAAGGGCTCCTGCTGCCACAGGTACCTGGGTTCTAAGGGTCCTCACAATGGCTGGGAAGTCCAGGTTCCTCCACAGCCAGCACCAAGAGGAGCTCTTGAACCCCCACCCCACCCATGAAAGCTCCAACCCCCTATCCCAGAGCTGAAGCAGTAAATGTCACAGAGGCTCTGGAAGTCATGGTATGTTTGATCTTCATGACCTAATCTCATCCTTATATGAATGGGGACTTAAAATCTGGCACTCAGGTTTTTAATTCGAGTTCTTATAGCCATTTACTCTGTATATAAGAAAAGTACCTATTATAGATTCATAAGATAGAATCTCCTGACCGCCTACAGGCCGCAGAATCTCCCACCCACTCCTGCAATGACCACCTAACCTATGATTGAGTTATTGAAGTCCCCAAGTCATGGTTTAGAAAGGACATGGATCACAGAGAGTGAACCATGAAAGTAGACCAACTATGAGACAGTAGGTATTAGGCCACCACTGAGCCCTTTATTGGGGGCATAACAATAGAGATATTTTTCATCAGGCTTAGTCCTGAAGTTAACAAATTTCCAGGTAAATTTTTCAAGTCCTCCCACAGAGGAGTTACATGTATCTCTGGGTCATATTTTGTTTCATATGAAAGAGACTGTCAATCAACACACAAGAGAGCTCTAACTTAGGTATCTGAATTCTGACTTTGAAAAAATCAATGCATGAAAGAGAAACAACCTCACCTTTAACAAAGTATCTGTCTTGGAAACTAAATAACTATTTAGATCATGCCCACTACTTCAGGATCTAATTTAAGTCATAGTCAAGCAGCAATATCGTTTTCAGAAAACACAATAGATTTCGTATGTATTATCTACAGACAGACCATCTTCAAGTTTACACCAAAAAAGCTATACTTGGAGATGATTGCTTAATATAGTATATATTGTTAAACAAGGTGGGGAAAGCAACAAAACTTTTTTAAAGCATCCTAAAAAACAGCATGCAATTCCATCTTTTGAAGCTACAGTGTTAAATTTCTAGCTGAACATATAAAGTCAACAAACCTACCCAAAAATCTTTTTTCAGAGACATTTCTCTGCCTCTAAGTTGCAGCTGTTTTATAGTATTAATTTTGTCACCTGTGGCAAATATGTCAACAGCCTGTATAACAAACATTTGTATACACTGAATGACATGACTTTGTGGTTAAACATGCATATTGAAATAACGAAATTACACTCAACTGTCTAAACTGCTAAGTGAGAAAGAAAAATCATGTCCTGCCATTTGTCAAAAACGATCATTAATGATCATTTTTAGAAACAATACCTGTAATAGCAATTAATTCCATTTTATATGTAACATGACTCCCATTCATGTGATATGGAATTACAATATTAATTTTGTTAAAATGTTAATCAGATAATATTTGCCTCACAGAAACAGGAAGGGAGTAAAAAGGCTTACAGTTTGACTATCAGGAAAGTCCATCTTCAGCAATTTGTGAGCACATTCTTCAAAGTCCAAGCTGCAAAGAAAAAAAAAATTGTATTCCTCTGTACATTACACATTGTTAAAAAATACCAGAATTTTGCTAATACTAGTGATGCTAAGCATACAAACCAAAATGTTTTAGCATGACAAAGTATTATGTAACTGAACTTACTGCTGCTAAAATGCCTTAGCAATGCTACCTTCAGATTCTTTCCAAATATAAAGGTGGTTGAGGAAATCAATATTTGAAGTATGGTGATGAATTAAACAGTGAGGGAAAAGCTGTCACCTGCACTTTCAGGAAACTAATAAATTCTCCTTTTTTCACACTTTAATTACTCATCAAAAGCATGAAGTATTTAACAGCTTTCTTCTAAAAATAAGTTCACTTCAGCTTATACTAAAATATTTCCAAACAGCATTCTGCTATGTAACAATTTTATATCTGAAAATGAATCCAAAGCCAATAAAACGGCAGACAGATTAAAAACAAGATGACTCCTTTTTATGAGTCATTATTGCTATTACATCATAATAAATGGAAAGTCTAGGACCAAAAACATTAGTTCATTCTAACTCCTGTAAAATACCAAATGTAACCGCTGTACACATGTCCACACACTTTTCTGAAGTTGCTGTCTTGCTCTCTAGAATCTCAGCTTTCATTTTAAAAATGCTGTTATGGTTGTGAAGGAATTCTAAAAATGATGACTATGAAAGAGATACTGGAGAGGAAGCTGAAAACAGTTTGAGAGGTGTGAATTGTCTCCATGCATCTCTATAAGACATTAATTCAGCTGCCCAGCAACACATTCAACAGTGCCAGATGCATCAGAGTGAGTGAACAGAACAGGGCATTTTATTCAGTGATCCACCTTGTCATCCAGTCTCAGGTGCCAGCGGCGGTGCCAGCAGGGACAGGAGTCCAGTGCAGCAGCTCCTTTTCCCTGCTCCCCAGCTGGGGTGAAGGGAAGCGCAGCCAACAGGGGACATGAGCTGACACACGTGCGGCTTTTGTGGACTTCCTGCTGGTTTCGACCCCATGTGCGTGGCTTTTGTGGGCTCAGGCCCTGCTGGGGAGCAGGGCCAGCATGAGAATAGCAGTGGTGCAGTGTGCCGCTGAGAACAGGTGTGCATGCCAGGTGTGGCATGCATGCCGGGGGTTGCTGACCCCTGGGATATATATTGTAAGGACACGGTCCACATAACATATAGAGAGCTGCATATGCAGTCCACAATGATAAACAGGTTGAGAAACACTGCTCCACACCATTCATGATTTTATAATCCTCTGCTGTATCACCCCTCAATTGTCTCTTTTGCTAACTACACAGTCGCAGCCTTTCTAATCTTTCCTACATGTAAGTTTTTCCATATCGCTAACCATTTTTTGTTGCCTTCCTCTTTTTCCAATTCTAAAATATCTTTTTTTTCAGATGAGGTGACCAGAACTGCATGCAGTATTCAAGATGTGGGCATACAATGGATTTATATAGTGGCATTAAGATATTTGCTGTCTTCTAACCCTTTCCCAATAGTTCCTAACACTTAGCTTTTTTCGCTGCTGCTGCATATTGAGCAGCTCATTTCAGGGAGCTATCCATATTGAAACCCTTCCCTTCAGGGATCTTCAAAGTCCGCCTAGCCCTCAAGATCACCCTTATTTTCCATGATAATCCACAACCCTCCTCTCTGCCTGTCACAGCATTCCTCTGGGACAAAAAAATGTGCTGCTTCCACACATATTTCAGACACAAAGAATTTAGTTTGGAAGCAGAAATCAGTGTGCTAAATGGGGATCTCTCTCATTGCTAGACCACTCTACTGGCCCCTTTAAAAACATCTTTTCAGTTTTTTAAGAAGATTAAGATAATGATAAAGCTATTAACCTTATTCAACAGATTCAATACAATTTCAGCAAAGAACCACACATACTGTTTAGTGTAAATTATAATGCATTTTACCTTGACTGAATAGCAAGATAAATTGTACGACGGAAGGAGACCAGGTTAATTTCTGTTTTATCATGGATAGTCACTTTTTGTCCTTGAAGAGAAAAAAATTGGATATGTTATCAAACAGCTTTAGAAATTGAAGCAGTCACATACTTTCTCGGAAGTTAGAGATGTATGCATCTGTAGTAAGTCTGCAGTCCATTATGTAACATCTTGTGTATAAATATGTTTAGGAGCAGTTGGTATGTACTATAAACCTTTACAAAACACTAGAACTTGCATGAGGTGAGTCTACAAAACAATCAAACCCACCAGTTATTCAGTTTTCAATGATACATCTATTGAGGTCCTGATTTTGCAAAGGGTCGAACCATATACCTGTGCAGACTACCATCATCTCTATAGATGTTTATGATGAGGGGCTAACTGGGTGAACATTTTCCTTTTGTATGCTGGCTGACAATAAAGTCATCTGAAACTACAACAGGGACTACAAAATTCTAGATTGACATTAAGTAAAAAATTTCTACAAAGTTTAATAAAGCCAATTACTTATATAATTGTGTGTATTTAGTGCCAGACCCAACTCCCACTGATATCAACAGGAACCATTCCACTTACATAAATGGGAATTGGATTAGGCCCATAGTGACCCACCAAAGGATATTTGAGGTCATGCACTAGAACAGACTGAAAAGGACTAAAATATCTTATCAGCTGCTCTGATGGAAATTAACATCCTATTTCATATGGCAGTTTTCAAGTATACAAGAGAAACGACAACAGGCTTTTGTGAAATGTCTTTTTTTCAGCCTTCAAACTAAATAAATTTGTATTTATTTTTCTGTACAGTATTTTAACAAGCTGGTGAAGAAACCCATTCCCACTACTCTACAAACAGAGCTTTCCTTCTAGATTTTGCAGACTTCAAAGTAAACAACTAAAATTATTCTCATCCATCATATCTTTCCCAGGAATTACATTATACATTTTACAAAATGTATAGACACTTGTATGATTCTTTTATTTGGAGTAAATAACTTGTAACAATGGCCGCCTGTATAATAAATTATCCTGTCTTGAAATTTCCTTTAAAAAAAAAAAAATCAGTTGAAAGGTAATTGCCAACTTTGAATTTTGAAACTGACCTTAAAACATTCAGCTAGAGCACAGATATTATGTCCAGAACTGTTCTTAAAAATTTCTTCAGAAAAATCACAATTTTTCTACTTCCTGGCTTCTATTTAAAGGGATCTTTTGGAAGTGCAACTGATACAACCAATTACACATATCCACAAATTTCTTCCCATTCTTCTTTCTGTGTGTCCCTGCCCACTTCCTCCCCTCTCTTCTGTTTTAGCCTTGCTGTTGTTATACTTGGTAATATAATTTTACAGAGCCAGTGGGAGAACATGTACCATTGACAAAAGTGAAACTTACTACGCATAAAGTACTGTCAAAGACAAAGTAAACATCTTGTAAAAAGAAAAATAAGCATATTTAGTCTTTAGTAATTTTAGGGGTTACGTGTAACAAGAAGAACAAAACAAAACAGAAATGAGATTTTTAAGTTTACTGCATCCCTTTAAATCAGAACAGTCATTTCTTCAAATGGCATATATCAGAACATAATTTGTTCTTTTCTCTTCTTGATCTACTATAAAAAAAATCAACACTAAATGTCTATAATGACACTCCTACCTTCATCCTCTTCATCCTCTTCATCATCCTCTTCACTGCTTCCAGCATCTTGATCTGTTTCTGAGTCACTATCACCTTCATCAAGAATTTCTAGAATCAAAATTCCAAAGTAAATATAAATGGGGTGGACTATATGCCTAATGACACAGAGATGTGGTCTCAAACACTTATGGGCATGTCCAGCCCTCAGGAAGGGCCAACCTCACAGAGCTGGACCATGAAGACATGTTATAACAGAGCTTCAACAGAAGGAAAGTCACCCAACACAAGACTTAAGAGAAATGGTACTTTGGTGGGGGGCTGCTAACAGGTGTATTACAATAAATGGCAGATAGACAAATAAAAGGATCCCCAAGAAAAATGGGAAAGCCAACTCAATTCAGTTATAAAATAATGAATAAACTGGTGAAGAGAGAAAGTTGTTGGTACTATTCCAAAAACTCACTTTAAAAATTCCTTTCACTGACTGGTTTGGCATTGACAAGGCTCTATGTGAAAACTAAACTCCAGGACAGAGGAAAAATCATTGTGACAAAAGATCAGAAGGAAAAACAATGTACTCTGTGCTCTTGAGAGACATGGCGATCTCCCCTCTTGAGGTGAAAGAACCCTGTAAGTTTACTTTACAACCAACATTACTTTTAAAATAGATTTCACATTTAAAAGCAGGACTGTCATTTGGGAAATACAGAAGTGTTGTCAAAAAACACAGAGTGGAAAAATCATTATGAGATGTGTATTAAGTTATTACTATACGCATCTTTTGGACACAAATGGCAGATTAAAAATTGCATAACTATAACTAGAATGTAAGTGACTTAAAATACTTGATGCATTGTAACAAAAAAGTGGTCTGTATTTTACTTTGTACATATGTTCAGTTTGCTACATCATTTAACTAAAAAAAAAACTCAGCTAGAATTAAAACCAACTTTTACTTCAACAATAAATAACATTGTTGGAATTTTTTTTCTGCCACTACCCTACACAAAACGGTATGTATAAACTTGCTAGATTTCTGTCATAACCTTCATACTTTTATACCCCACAGGAGTGCTTAAATTAACCTGGCTACATACCCTTCTTAAGGGTTTTGTACTTCTCTTCATTTTCCATGAAATCAGGATCCATCTTGAAAACATCTTTAAAATAAAAGAAAACCTTATTTAAACTCAGAACAAGATTACTGCATTTTAAAAAATTTGTTTTCATACAGAATGAAAATTAATGTTAATTTTTTTATTTCTGACTTACTAAGAACATCTTCTTGATTATAATCATCTTCTAAAGGTAACATATGAGTAAACTGATCCTCCTCTTCTACTAAGTCTAGTCCTTCTGGAATGACTGGGTGATCCTTGAATCCATCTTTACGTACAGCAAACATAACTTCTATCATGTACTGAACACGCATGTCAATTTTAGATTCGTGAAGAACGTGGCGAAGACGGTCAAAGATTGCTTTGGATTAAAGAGAAAGGAACTTATTCTAATATGAAGTGATGAGATACTAATAAAAAGACTACAAATCTAAAGATATATATACCAGTTAACTCTACTCACCATTAATACCTCTAGGAGACACTTCTGTTAATTTAAGTCCACATTCCTTTAGAAATCCAATTGCTACTTCAATACTGTCATCTGTTGGTCTTTCAAGAAGCAAAGTGAGCATTTCCAAACATAAAACCTCATGAGCCTTCAGGGAAAAAATATTAAGGGATTATATAAAACAAGAACCTCTGACTTTCTAAATTACAATCCATATTATTTCAGTAGTGTAATAAAATACTAATTTACCAAGACCTATGCTTTTTGTGAGTGCTACTTCTTGTTTCAATGGTGGAAATTATATTGCCACTTCCACATAAACTAAAAAAGAAAAAAAATTCAGATTACGGTTCTGATTCTTGTATTTGCACCGGACACTAATACTCAAATACGGGTGTGCTCAGTCAGGCAAGCAGTGCAAGAAAATCTTTGCCATCAGTAGAGCCCTGCAGATCCACGGGTATCCACAGACCCATTGTTGCTGATAGCTGCAGCCCCATTGTTCAGGATTGGCCCGGGGATGCGGATTCTATTTTTATGATCTATCCCTGCAGCTGCTGCTATGATCTGCATCAGCAGCACACAGGGGAACAAGGAAGCACTCCACCTGATCCCAGCTCAGTTCTGATTGTGGTCTGCCAGCCAATCAGAGTCTCAGTCACATTAGGCTGGAGGTTGGAAACCACTGCTCACTGTGTGTGTCAGTCAGCATGCTCACCTTTGACTGGCTCATTCTCCATGTCTTCCTTGCCCACTTCTTTTTCTTGTTTGCAGTGCCATGTGGTCAATCAGAGATTTCATTGGCAGCCAAGGAAATCTGATTGACAGCAAAGCACGCAAACCACAAACAAGAAAAGGCAAAAGTAGGCGGGATCCATGTTGGGAATGAGCCAATCAAAGGCTAAAATGCTGACTGTGAGCCCAAGCGTGGTTGCGGATGCAGTTATGAATATGCATAAAACATGGCATGCAGATCAGATAGAGACTGATATTGAGCGGATGCAGATTAGGTCCAGATCCACATTTTTACATCCATGGAGGGATCTAGCCATCAGGAAGGGAATGGAACACATTTTGAAGGCACAGTAACATCAAACATCATTTAGAGGAATAAAGTTTTTCATCCTCCTTTCATGTTCTTCTCCCTTACATTTACTGCTAAAGCTTATTTAGAGGGGAGGAAAAGAACTGCTGCAGTGTGGCAACCCAAACATAACTGGGTCTGGACAGCGGATACAATGGCATCTATGGAATTCATCAACTTAAAAAAAAGGGACAAAAATGTGCCAGATGTAAAATTCTGCCTTGGGTCCAGAAATAGGGTCAGTTCTATAAGGTACTGAAGCAATCAGAGTTTGAAGGAGCAGACTTACAGTCAACCAAGTGAACTGTAAGGTTAATTTCTCCTTTTTCACAATACTGAAATGTTACTAAATTTGCTCCAGCCATGTTGCCTCTTTCTGTTGTCAAGGTAGAATATGAAAGGCTTCCCTCATTTCTGATATAGAACTGAAGTTGCACAAAGCTGGAAACCAATTTAGTTTTAGGTGTAATTTAAAAGGTTGATTTTCCTCTATAAAACCCTATGTCATTTAGGTGTTGACTATTTTAGGCAATGACCCTGCAACTGTAAACATGAACACTCTTGTACCTGTATGGAGATCCAGTGGGCCTCTGTGTGGGCACCAAGATCTGCTACGTAGACTTAAGTGCAGAGTGAGGTCCTAAGAAACCCTTTTCCCCCCATAGCAAATATTGTTACTTATTTGTGATCTTAGAAGACTCTCTTTGAAAAAAGAACTTTGTCAAAAACTAATAAATAAAACATTGCTATAAGTATAACCTGCAATACAAGCATAATATTTAAAATGATGTCAAATAAAAAATAACTTACCACATTCTGATTGATTAGATGTGCAACAAACTTTGAAGCTGTCAGACAAAGTTGCTGCAAAATGAATAAAAAATCAGTTATAATATACTTCAGTTTCTTCATCTATGGGAAGAGCTCTAACTAAAAATCAGACCCTGAAAATTGTATATTTATGTACATCACAATTTAAAATTAACCAGTAAGTTTTATGGTTTGTGCTATACTGGAGATGGATTACAACGATCCCTTCTAACTTTGCTGTCTATGAATCTATTAACTCACTATTGCAAGATACCAAAGCATTTATTTTAAGATTATGAAAAAGACTGCACACTTGAGAATGGAGAATTGTCACATTAACTGAAGTTAAAAATATTTTTAATTCTCAAGCTGCAGGGCATAAGATGTGGTCAGTTTACTTTTAAAAAACTGCCACGATATACTACCACTACAATAAGTGCAGGGCTTTATGATTGATTCCGGACAGTTACACACCTTCCTTCGAAACAAGCATTACTCACCACTTGGTTACAGGATAACAGTGTAGCAGTTCATAAGTTCTTACTTAAACTTTTCCTACATACCTTATCATTTCTGCGATATCCTTTGCGAAAATTTAGAATTAGCCTCTTGAGAATCAGTTCTCCAATATTTGGAAACTTTGAATTGATAATTGCTACAACTGCTGCATAAACATGGGTGAAGATTGGAGAGGCACTCTGCGCTTGCAATATTGATCTAGACAGCAACCCCCTGTAAGAGTACACACACAAGTTTAAATTGGCAATCATGAAAACTTTAAATCTTTTCATTCATCATGTACTGCAGCAGTTCCCAACCAATGGCCCATGAGCCAAAAGCAGCTCTTGGGGTCTTTGGAAGTAGCCCATCACTACCCTCTTGCTGGCTATAGAGGGGAGTTGCTGCCTAAGGACCCAGGTGGAACGTGTTGTCACAGGGCTACAAGACCAGTGCAGGGTCCTTGCTGTAGCCAAGAGGACAAGCAATCAGCACACCACTTCCCCAGCTGTAGCTGGGGGCATGGCAAAGCACTCTGCCTGAGTTCATAGATGCTGAGGTCCCTGCTAGAGCCACAGGGATAGGAGATCAGCGTTCCCCTCCTCCAGCTCCAGCAGAGAGCAAAGCGCTCTGCCTAAGTCCCTAGGTGCTGGGATCTCTGCTAGAGCCACAGGGAGGGGAGCATGGATCTCCTGTCCTCCTGACTGTGGAAGGGAGCCATTGCCTAGGGACCCAGGTGGAATGCACGGGGCTACAGGACACATGCAGTTTCCCTGCTACAGCAACACCTTCTAGCTGGCTGTGGTGGGGTGAAATGGTGAGCTGCTGGCTGAGACTGGTGGCCCTTCAGGGTTGTAAAAATAATACCTATGGCCCTCAAGCTAAAATGATTGGGAACCACTCAAGTACTATATTACAGCAGCATATTCTGTGTTCCAGATAGTTAAAGATAGTTCCAAATAATAGTTATTTTCATCCCAAACCACTATGCAGAACTATGTTTGGTGTACTGATTCTAAATCACATTAATAGTATTAACAGGATTACAATTTACATAAATAAAATGTTTAAATCAGTGATTAATTATATGATCTGAGAATTAGAGTAGTTTTGTCTTTCAAAAAAATGAAGCTATCTAGTTCTTTCTTTATGCACCTCTATCTTCCTCAACATAGCCCTAAGTTACAAAAGCTATTCATTTGAAGGCAGGTCACTTTAAAAAATGGGGCAGGTATAAATATACAGAACACAATGATTACTGTATATTGAGCCCACTCAATTGCAGTCTGAGCCTATTTAAAATACCTAGCCAAATGACTTATTTCAATGTTATCCCCACTATTTACTAAAACCTAACTTTCTACTAAAGATCAGGTTTGATGTACACTTTCAATTATTTGGTTTTTTTTAAAAATGACATGAAGATTAAAGGTGAAATCCTTTGGAAAGTCCCTTCTGATGACATTCTGGGAAAAAAGCCAGTTCAACAAGAAAAACCCTTGCTTTTACTTTTCCAACTTATTTTAGAAAAAGCAAATCAAAACCAAGAAACTCACTAACATTTCTATTACGAAGTGAATGATTAAAGCTATAGAAGAAGTTCTGTTGTAAGGTTCGATCCATGCAGATGGTTTGGAAAAGTGAGGGTGGGGGGCGAGGGAAAATCTTTAATTAAAAGAAGTACAAGAAAATTATCCCCAATACAAACTTAAGCTAACGTGATCTGAAAGTCTTGTATAACGGAATTTTTAAAAATGAGTAGAAAAACGTCAATAAAATTAGATGAAATTTATTTAATTTTTACTTTGTCTTATCAAGATTTCTTTTTCATAACTGCATTTTTAAGTGATTGATATTTAATAAGCCACTGACATCTTATACAAGTAGCTCTGTGCTACTGTTTTTTAATTACAGTAAGTATTAAGTATGTGAAAACTGCATCTTTATATCTTACGAGTTCATCTGGCCTTGCTACTTACTCATCAACTAAATATGGTTATGACAAAATAATCATTGCCACTGGAGCTAATTGTGAGAAAAACAAAATATGATTTTCTTTTATAATGAGTACACTCAAAAACAAATGAACTTCTCAAGAATAGAAATCTGGTTTTCATGAAAAGTCACCAAATCATCAACCAAACAACCAAAACAAAAAACAAACATATAAAAACAAATACCACCCCACCCAAACCCCAGTGTAAGCCTAATAAAGAAAATAGGATGTTTTGCAATATCAGAACAGTCTTCAAATTTTAATGCTATGAATCTGCCCCAGATGCACCAGCAAACTTTTAAACATATTATGCTCTGAACTGACAAGCTGAAGACAGAAACATTTCTCCTGAGAATGCGAACAGAGAGAAAGGAAGGAGATGACCAAGTAGTGGTTATTTTAAGTAATTTCTTATTTTATCAGGGCTGCTAATATTAATAACTTGGCCCAATTCAGCATAATTGGCTGATTCAGATCAAGAGAAATCCAACATGTTAACTGAGGTTGCATGTCAGGATTTAAGTGTACTGGCAAAGCCGTGAGGAAACCAACGAAATGCCTGTCACTACCCAATGCTATTAGTTCCTCATTTTCAAGAACTCCAGCTTTCACCCATTAAATGATTATGGTTTTCAGATGAATCTAAAAAACCAAGGCACTCCATCACTGACCACTTCACTAAATTGCTATGATACAGGCACACCAAGCAAACATATTTTCCAAATGCAGCACAATATTACTAGTATATGCTACTCATCTGAACGCATTACATAAAAACTTTCACTATTCATATACACTAGACTGTAATGAAAGAGTTAATTTGTCTCATAGGACATACCGTAGAATCTGTGTATGTCCAAAGAATGCAACATCAGACTCTAAACATTTATTTCCAGGCCAGAGTTTTGCATGTCAGTTTTTACCTAGATTTGTAGAGCTGTAGCCACCTTGGTCCTAGGATATTACAGACACTAACTTTTATCCTGTGAATTCATCTAATCATAAATCCCTAAAGATTCAGGCAGTATAAAGTATAACTGGCAGATTATAATGTGCACAGTGAAGATAACAAATTTAAATGATTACATAAAACTGGCTCAACGTACCAGATTTTCTTTTCCATGCAGAGCTGGTTGAAAATTACCTGAATGAACTTTTTTCCACTGGAAAATGTCTATTCACCAGAATTAAACTGTTATGTGGGGGAGGATGTGGGAGGTGGTGAAGGGGGAAAATGTTCTCAAAAAATATCTGAAACTATCTTATTGGAATGGAACATTTACATATTTAGTTTCAAAATGACTTTGCTTAGAAATGTATTTAATAATTACAATATAAAATTTCAAGTTGAAATCAAAATGAAACATTTTGACAGAGCCCTAAACCAGGATTTTTCCCCACAAATTTCATTTTTGGGAAGTCTCAAAAATGATGTTTTTGTTCCAATTTGGAATGAAAACAAATTTCTAAACTGCAGAATTTTGCATGAATCTGGTTCCCACACAGAAGAGTGACAAAGATTGTGCGTTCCAATCTCTTGTTTAGCAAAAGTGCAACCGAAACAGAAGAACGTTAACTCTTTTACATCATTACCCTGTTTTACCCTCCAAGACCAAGATCTTGAAATCTGATCTATGCTATTAGCTCCCCTCCACTTAACTGAGAGCCTTTCATATTTGCAAGAGTCCACTTGACTTAAAGATTAATCTTATGCTTTTACTGGGACCACTTTAAATACACCCAATGATAACATACAGTTATTATTGTTAACAACTGAATAAGACCCCTGCTTTTTCAATTTTCCATTCGCCTCTAAAACCTGTGATTTTTTGGGGGTGCCTTCTTACCTCTCTTATTCAAGAGGACATCTCTATCTGTCTGGATTAACTCTTTCTGACCTCAATATATCTTTATTAATTTTAAGACCGACTGCAATATCTAATGTTTATACCAATCTGCAATAACTATTACATGAGATTAATACTACCAGACTGAGATTAATGTATTTTTTCCCCTCTTTTCTCAAAATGTTTTGAGGACTTATTTTTCTAGAGAAAATACTATAGGTTTGCAATTAATTCTATAATCTTGTGTATCTAACTTTTGTTCTGAATTAATGGTTGGTTGGAAATAATGTGAAAGTGAATGAGGAGAAAAATGGTGTTACACACATTAAAAATAACTTTACAAGTTGTAGAAACAACATATGAAATAGGAATCAAAACTGTTTTTACGAAGTATTGAATACAATTCAGAGTGGAAAACACCAGGGATATTTCATAAGACACTACCATACGTTCTCACTGCAGGTATTTATTTGTGGAGGTGACAGAAGGGAGGAGCAAGTAACCTGAGGGCCTGAAGGGAAAAATATAAAAAGACATGAGCCATTTAGCCCCAGCTGCTAGGTCAGAGAGAAATAGAAAAGTGGAACACAGAGGAAAGACAGGCCAGAGATTAGGGCACTAGCCTTAGACTCTGAAGACCTGCATTCAACTCTCTGCTCCGCCACAGACTTCCCGTGTAGCCTTGATCAAGTCACTTAAACTTTTTGAGCCTGCAGGAATAACAGTACTTTCCTATAACTCCCAAGTGCATTATAAAGATAAATCCATTAAAGATTGTGGTGCACTCAGATACATAGGTAACGGGGGTCATTTAAGTATAATTAATAGATAGAATAGTTTTTCCACAATTTTAAGATGTTTGCTCCCTGCACTGTAAGCAACCCAAAATCAGCACCGTACCTAAATTAACTTTTGCAAAATGCAGATGTCATGCATGCTAGATATTTTGTTTTCCTATGATGCACACACTACTTCTACTAAGTCTTGTTTTAGTGAGAAGTTCATGCCTGCTGTCCTGAAGACATGAAACAACCTTCAACTTCTAAGCAGAAATAGTGCAGAGAGAGCATCTGAGATTTGTGCTGCTTGGGAATGTCAGTCAAGCGGGTATAGATTAAGGTATTCTTTCCCATTAGGTCTGCTACTTTTAGGCTGTGGTCTTCCAGAGGCATAGGAAATGCCTAGTGATCAGGGATGAACAATGAATTTGAAGATCTAGCCTAATGCTTTAGATTGAAACTATTCTTACTCAATAGGTTCTCCCATCTTATTCCCTAAATTTCTCTAATAACAGCAAGACAACTATTACTGAACAGCGTAAAACTCAGATACCCAGATGTCTTCTTTCCCTGCCTCAGCTAATATGTGTGCTACAGTTGCGTCATCAGAAGTGCCATAATATTAATGTAGATGTTCTTGTTCTACTTGGTAGAATTAACCAAAGTTGAGAAACTAATAATGCTGAGTATTTCTTCTCAACAGTCTGTACTACAACAAGGTTTTATGTCTTCAGAACATTTTTAGTTTCGGACTAAACTCCCTTTTATTCTTCACCAATTTTTACTAGACTCCTCTAAAAAAGCTACTGAACAAGAATTCCATCATCCTTATGTCAGTCATCCTGCTAAAAAATATGTACTTTCTTCTTTTGATTCTGTAACTATTTACCTGCTCCCAACTATTCAGTGTGGTTTTGCCTTGTTATATTATGTCCAACTGTTCTTTAAAACAATAAAAGCAGATACTATATTAAGTGAGATATAAAGGATCAGCTAAGGTATTACCAACAAACTGACTTTTCAGAATTGCTTTCAGGATTATAACTCACTCGATTTTTCAGCTTTTAAAACAATTTAACCATGAAAGACTTTGGATGCTCTCCAAAATACAAATAATCTGTTCAATAAAATAGGTGTAAATTGTTATTTAAAGCCTCTATACAAATATAAATATGTAACCATTAGCAGCAAAAAGACAGACAGAAAAGATGGTTGTTGCAAGGTGCTTGAAAAAAGCCAAAAAAGGATTTGGTGCTAACAGATCAAGGGAAGAAGTTAGAGGCTCTCCTCCTTCATTTAAATTTGAGGAGTGTAAGCAAAAATACCCAAGATAACCTCAGGTGCAGGAATATTAATTAAGAAGAGAGGTACTTTTTCATAATCAAAATCCATACTCTGAATAGCTTCATAGATCGTCACATTGAACTATACCTGAAAATTCGGAACAAATCTTGTCTTTCAAGAACTGGTAGAATATGCTACCAACAGCACCACAAGCAATATTAGCTATGCATTATATATCAGCTATAGTTTCTAAATGTCCTAGGAACATATTGCAGTAGTCAAATTTGCAGGTTACAAAGATCATTGTAGCATAGCACATATATCTCAGGCACCAGTGATCAAACAATTAGATGTTGATTTTAAAATAAGTACTTTTCTTCACTGATATAGACCATGAGTCCAGATGTAATCAGAGATTTAAAAAAATCCCTACACTGCAAATCACTTAGGCGGAGTGGATGATCCTTTATTCTGTTTTCTCCAACCTACCAGCAGCAAATGTGCTTTCTCTGCAAACAAACCATTCTTATTTTCCATGCAGGCTCCTCTATTGTATAGCACTGAAGAGTTTCAGAGCTATTTAAAAATTATAAATAGAAAAACTACAGAATTATTTATTATGAAACAATCTTTTGACACTTACCTTCCTCTGACAATATTTTCTTGTAGAAGTTCATGGATGATATTTTCTATATTAGAAACGTTCACCTTATTGACAAGGCCATTGATTGACTTCTTCAGGGCTTCCCAACTCATCCTTTGATATGCTAAACTATTATGAAAATATTACATTACTAATACAAGCATAATCTAGGAACACTATAAATGTAATTTAACACACCAAAAATGTGAAATTAATTCATAGTCAATAACAGCCACAACATGCAGTATTCACAATATACTTCGCTGCCTTTTCCAATTTTGGTTTCATGATTATACTGACAATAACTCATTACTACTAATCCAATCTGATTTACAAAAATTATCTCCCTCTGCAAATAAACTTTAAAGATAATGCTGAAGTTTGGTTTTCTATGGAGAAGTAAAAAATAGAGAAAACTGCTTAATCCACAAATCACTCTACCAACAGCAAGTACAGAAAATGAGCCAGAACAAGAGAACATACAGGAACGTTTAAAAGTATTAGACTAAAACACTGTATTTCAAAGAACTGCCAGAATATAGTAAAAGTTTATCTGCAATATTCAATAATAGATTTCTTAATGACTTTATAGGGAATCGTGGAAAAGCATTAGTTTTGATTAAAAAAAGAGGCATTTGATTTTGGCATATTTACAGTTTCTTAGTAACAGAAAAATCTCACAAATGTATTATAAAGACTCATACCCTTTTACATGTAATCATGTTTCTTATTTATGAATATGCATGATTAACATTTAGCAATTGTATATATGAATTCATTCTTCATTCTGCAACTAAGAGAAATTCCAGTAGTACTGTAACTATTTGCAAATGAAGAGAAATCACACTAAAAAAATAGAAAATATACGTATCTCTTCCCCTTTTTGGTGAGTATGTCCATCGTACCCATAACTGCCAACTTTCCCAAAATATTTTGATATGTTTTTATTAAAGAAAATATGCCAAAGCTATTTTATAGGATAAAATATAAATATTCCATACATTTATGCTGCATCATAATATACTACTTTTTCTTATTTTCATTTCAAACCTATGTCACAACCCCAAAAATTACAACACATGGCATTGCTGTTTCTGCATTTCACAGGTTCTGAACAACTTCCATGTCTGATAAGTAAATCAAAATTTTACACTTGTTTTATATAACTCTAACATGCCAGTAAATCCTCTCTGTTATGAAATCTGTTAACTCTGACTTACCTATTTTTATCAGTAATTTGTTCCTGCATCATCCTGAGCTTTGCTGGAGGAATGTATGCTCCACCTGTGCGGGTGAGGATTGGATCCAGCTCTTCTTTTCTCTTCTTTGAAGCAGGTTCATCATGAGCAAGAGAGCTCTGAGGTACTGATCTTTCTGGACTTTTTCTATCAGGTGAAGGGAATTTTCTTTGTTTCCTTCGATCAGATTCCCTCTCTCCCCCCTTCTCTTGATGCATGTCTCTCTCCCATCCTCTACTAGACAAAAGTTCCAAGGTAAATATGTTAAAGAGTTCCTAGGTTATGGAGATGAATACACTGTCAAGAATTCAGACCACGGCCAGAATAATGGTTTTCCTTTTAACCAAAATACTAACGGGTGAAAACCATACTAAGCAGTATGAAAACTATTTTTCCTTGTCAAAATTCTTAATACTTACCTGGCTTCCACAGCTTTGTCATCACGTCCCCTTCCTGAATATTCTTGATCATACTTGCTGTGATCAGAGTAACTTCTGTCTCTAGGGGACCAAGACCTCTCACGTTCTGGATACCTACTTCCATCCCTAAACATGAATACCATTTTAGTATACTTTTATTAAACTTTTGGTTTATAAGAATAGCACTCCCTGGGGTTTGTTTGTGTTTTTCAGTCATGGGCTGTGGCACACATACCAACATTTTAAAAATCGGTAGGCCCCACTTTTGTACCAAAGAGCTTAGCCTCACTATTAACATATATAATTTGAGCCAGACAAAGATGTATTCTTTATAAAGCGTACAGTCTTGGACAGGGCTTTTTTGTGACGGTACCCAGGGGTACTGAGTACTGGCACCTTTTTTACATAGCAATGTGGCCCTGGCTCCGGCGACCGTGACCCCAGGTCCCTGGCCAAGCACTAGCACCTTTTTTAAAAAAAAGCACTGGTCTTGGTGATGAACAAAAATTAATCTAATGGAGTGTGACCTTTGAAGAAAGCATGATAAAAGAAAACATAGCACTCAGAGTTCAATGAAATAGTAGTGAAGTTAAATATTGAATGTATTCAGCATTATGCAAATCAGAAGACCACTGAGTGTACTCATTCACTATATTTCTGTCACCTTTGTTTACTTTTGCAGGACTAAGTATACCATATGCCCTGGCATAAAAGGAAACATTGTTTTAATACCACAGAATGTTTCAATCTAAATGAAGTGGAAATTAAAAGAAAGTTATTATGAAAGAATTCATTTCATTCCTTACATATGGTAGACAGCACAAAAAAAAAATGTCATTTTGAATCTCCTGCTGACATCCATAATCTTGCTATGGTTAACAGCAATGGAACTATGCAAGAAACTCAAATCCAATTTCCATTTTTAGAGATCTTAGATATTCAAAATGGACAAAGAAGAGTTAAAATTTTTAATTAAAATATATTATATTTTGCTCTCCCAATTTCCATCCATACTGATATTTTATTACATATATTTCCTATGTTCCCTTATTAAAATAAGTGAAAAAAATAGAACAAAAATGTGTTTTGTTGTATTTATCCAATTCACTATTGATGAAGATTACACACAGTTTTAATTAATATCAAAGGCAATTAAAATTAATTGTTTACCTGTCTTCTGGAGAGGAACTCCTTCGGCGAGAGCTGTGGCTTTCTTTTCTTTCATAATTGGAGCCATACTTTAAAATAAAGTATTGTTATTTTTTACCATAATACATTTTACATAATAGTGTATTTACTATGCGCATATATATATAATCTTGTATCAAGGATTATTTTATGTCCTTCTCCACCCTGAAATTTTACATCTGTTATCATACCTCCACCTTTACTTTGAACAGTCTCCTCCGTACCCATTGTTTAACAAATGCTCTCCCTTTCTTCCTCCTTCATATTCCTCTTTATAAACCATTTTTTCCAAAACATTCTATCTTTGTCAATTGCTTTATCTCCTTGAACTGTTCAGTTTTCATTTGTTGTATCTGTCCAAATTACATTGTACCCTTTTTAAAGTTTTCTAAATTATCTATTTAGAATTTAAAGAATCCTATAAACGTAATTATCAAAAGATTAAAATTGAAGTTGCTGCACAAATCTGTCAAGTAATAAAGAAGTCATTGTAAAGTTTATGAACAGCTTAGAAGCATTTAATGAACCTGAGCCACATAGAATGATCAGAAGTATATCTACAAAAGAAGTTATTTATAAATAAGTTCTTCCAGTCTGCCAACCTTTTCCATAATTAATCTGGTTATGCTTTAGCAACCATTTCTGTTGGGCTCTATCATTTCATTGTATCTCCTCCCTCTATAAAATATTACTCCTGATTCACCAGAACCACAAACTGATACCACGTGGCCAAAGAGACTATGAAGTGGAGTATACAGCATGGTGATGCAGAAACGCCGCAGAGAACTGTTTACAGTATTCCAAGTATGATATATATTGACACTCATCTCATCTGTTAGGACTATAGGGTGCCCATTAACAAGCTGACATACTACTTTCTTTATCATCTTGGAGCCAGTCAAATATGTTTAGAAAACTAGCTATTTGAATACAAGTGACATCTGTTTAGTAATTGGTCCTCCTAAGAGGCAGTAACGCCAAATTATGTTCAATTATTTAACAAAGGAAATTATATTTTTATTACATGGTGCAGGGTCTGTTTGTACTCTTTACAGCATCTAGCACAACTGAGTCCCAATCCTAATAGAGGTTTCTAGAAGAAACAGTAATACTTACACAAATGAAGACTGAAATATCCTCCTACACCCCAGGGTCCAACTGAGCAGACTCATTATGGCTCAATGAGACAATATTTTGGATCTTTAAGTTGCCATCATATGTTCCAGAATGTCAACTTATTTAAAAAGGCACATTTCCAGCCTTTATGGTTGAAAGATGCCCCCTACTTCATTCTAAAGAAAAAATCTGCAATGGTGCAACATGGGTCTCTTGCACCAATGCAGCACAAAATTAAGGTTTGCACTGAAAAAAAATCCCACTGCAGTCAAGTCTTTAGTATGATCAATGTGAAATCACTGCATGAGTTTTCAAGAAATCTGAAAAAACAGCTTTGAAGCTCTGTAACAACAGTATGTGAACTGTCCCAAGCATCTCAATAGGTATTAACTCAAAAAATAGTTAAAACATTAAAAATGTTAACTATTTCACTGCTGATTAAATCATGTAAAAAGCAGAAGGAGGATCACATCATAAACACATACAGTCTGCTGTGAGTGCTGCTTTTTCCCTTTTGCAATCTAACTTATGGAGCTGAACCATTTGGTTCAAGCTCAGCAAAGCATCCATGATCATATTTTGAACAGCTGCATGATCTACTATGAATGGTATCTGACTTTCATACAAGCAGAAAGCACAGAAGGGACAATTCAGTCTTCCACAATCCACCACATACAACACCTGCTCCGAGCCTTAAAACCATTCCAGACCAGGGTTCAAACACATTAACAAAACTGTATAAAGAAGCTTGAATTATTGATGCCCATGCTTGCCATTCTGAAGACAAGTATAGGACTTCAGACTCCTGCAGATTTCAGGCTAAGGATCAAGCGCCTTTCATTACAAGTGCAATTACTAATAAAAGAGAAAAAATGGCCTTGATATAGTCCCCAAGGATAATATGCATTTTACTGTAATTATGACAATGTGATGACCAGAAGACTGAACTCTTAAAGTGAACACTTCTATAACTTAATTTCTTAAAATTCCATCAACAAATTACTTTAAAATTAACTTTACATACAAGAAACACTCCTGGAGACTGGAAAGTAATAAAAAAAAAAATACTATTATTTCTCCAAAATTTAGAATGTTAATATTAGCTGGATCTCAACTGTAATCATAATGTTTCTTTATTTTGTTATTCATGTGAATGAAATTACATGAAAAATACTTATCAGCATAATGGTGGTATTATGAAACCAATGCTCTAAAAGAAAGTTTTCGTTTTCAAATTTAATTTTGCTTGTTGCTACATTCTTAACAGTACTGCACCAGGTCCCTTCTGAAACATACAATGTTCAGATTCTGAAAGTGCAGGACCATAGAATCATAGAATAATAGGGTTGGAAGGGACCTCACGAGGTCATCTAGTCCAACCCCCTGCTAAAAAGCAGGACCACTCCCGCTAAATTACCCCAGCCAGGGTTTTGTCTAACCGAGCCTTAAAAATCTCCAAAGATGGAGATTCTACCACCTCCCTAGATAGCCCATTCCAATGCTATAAAAAGGTTTCAGAACTGTAGGAATGCCAATGCCATACCTGCAATTTTGATTGTATGATAATGAGATGAATAACTCATATTAATCACCATAATCCAGAGAAAGATGGAATTAATTTGCTTAGTCTTTCTTCGTTTCTCATTCCCGTCCCCATTCTCCAACTTCTTGCTATTTCCCCATTTCAACATCTTTCCATTGTTTTAGCTCCATTATTTCTCCACTCACTCATACATTCTACTGATCTGTTTCCATCTTTAAGACCACTCCTCTTTCACAATTCATGCACTTTTCACCTTGCTGCCTGGAACATCTGGGATATCCACTGCTAAGAATATCTGCACATGATGGGTAAAAGCTGCAATTTGCTGGTTTAAGTAATAATACTTCTTGTTCTTAATTATGATACGTATTTTCTCTCCAATATATATTGTTACTACTATTTAAGTTAAGGGAATTTGTGTTCATAAAATAGCCCCTTTACATGCTAAACTCTCTCTCACACCCCCACCCCCACCCCATGCTTCTCCCTAAAAAATAAATGTCACGATACTTACATTTATTTGTGCCACTCTGCTCTTCATTTTTCCTCTAGCTCACTTAAAATTCTGAACTTGCAGAAATAATGAGAACGTACTCAACTCAAATTTACAGTCTCTTAACGAAGAAAAGTTTCATCTACAAAAGATAAACAAAACATTTTGTAGCTGATCAAACATTTAGGTTTGTTTTTAAAGATAAAACAATCTTTAGAGAAATAATGTGTGATCTTTACAAAATTCATCTCACCAACAAATTACTTTGAATATTTCTTATTATTTCACATAACTAAAGCTTTGACTTACATTTGTATTTTAATCCGCTAAAAATACAACAAGATTACACAAACCAAAATTTTCTTACATGAAACAGAACTTAAAAACTTAAAGATAAAACAATGCTAGTGTACACGCCCCCCCCCCCCCCAAGAAAATAAAATCTCCCTGACAAGATGTGTAGGGCTTTTGTCAGCATAGCTAAGGTGATGCAGTGTCATGTAGAAACTGAGTCCTGTGAAGGAGCTGTCATTCTTGTCAATTTCACTCCTCCTAGCTATGACATTGACAAAAATGAAAGCTGGCATGGCTAGTTCCTGCACCTGGCTGGAAATGGGGAGAAAAGCCCCAGCTGCTACAAGCCCAATGCAGCTGGTTTCAGGCTCCTCCATAAAAGTTGGGAACAGGCAGGTATAGTAGCCAGGCCTCCAGACTCCAAACTGAGATAGGGCAGGATGCCAGCAGCTACCACCAGCTCCCAGCTGTGAGCCAGGACTTGCCTTCTGGCTGGGACAAGGGAGGGGAAGAAGGTCCCCCATGGCTGCCCCAGCTGGGAAGGGAAGTGAGGAAGGGACAGTCCACAGGGAGCCCAGGAGCGTGTGGGCTCCCGGCAGAGAGCTGAGAAATGGGTGTCTCAGCTCCCTGCACTGGCCATTAGACTGGTGGAAGTGCTCCTGGTGAGTACACACTCCACCGACTCAAGGAGACCAGCGTGGATGTCAGACACCACTGTAATTACAATGGAGGCTGAAAGTTGACATCTTTTGTTGACTAAATTTTCTAGTGTAGACAAAACTTACTTTGAGACTTAATTCAGGTATACCTCTAAAACAAGATTCAATTAAAATTTAAAATTAAATTTTAGACTAATTAATCAAGATGAATTGAGCATAAAGATCTCATATCCATTTCTAAAGGCAGCATTAGTTTCCATTTTGTGCATTGGCTATCGCTCACCGCAAAAGAGTGGACAAAGTTAAAAGAACTTTGTTTACCCAATGCCTGCTTCCGGCTGCAATCTTTTCATTCTACTGATTATACTTTTCAATAAAACATTCCCTCAAATGCTCACTGGTTTAGGAAGGTTTAACTTATTGACATAAAATCCAAGTTGGAAAAGCTGAAAAGCAGCAGAAGGCTGAAGATTGTTCCAATTCCTTTTCACCTCAGTACTTTAAGAGTGTCTCAATTACAAGATAACATTTGGCAGGTTACAAAGAAATTACAGTAGCACTTTTAAAGACCTTTCTCTTCTATATAAAGTTTATGGAGGGGAGGGGAAATCAATGACCAGACACAGGAAATGCACTATTTCTATAATTTACAAAACAGAGAAATTAACTGAATACAGAAAGGTTAAGTATATTTTCATATTCTGCAGTAATACTTATTTAAGATAATTTTAGCAGATGCGGTTCTAGGTTCCTTAATTTTAGAAATGCAAGCACCAACAACTGTTTCAAATGCATAAGTCAAGTTCTGAAACTCAGTTGTTATGGAAGAGAACAATGACTGTGGAGTAAACACTCACTTTGAATTTAAGTGGGATTTTGTTTTCTGTGGGTTTTTTTTTGTTTTGTTTTTGTTTTTTTGAGTACTCTGGAAAAGAAAATGCATCCTAAACAAAATAAAGGACCACCTATAAAGTATTTCATCAAGATCCTAACCCACAGCCCATTTAAATAAACAGGAACCTTCCCATTGATTTCAAAGGGCTTTAAATTGCCCACATGAGATGAATATAAGATGTTGGAACCACAATTTTCACAAATTCAGCCCCAGTCCTTTTTTCTAAAAGGAAAAAATAATCTTGGCCACATCTAAAATGTACTTAAAATAAGTACCTATTACAAAAACTATGACCCAATGTACACAAAAAAAAAGTGATCTGATAAAACAGTTGGACACTGCCATGTGAAACCAGCCAAGCTATGTTCTGGCCTGTCTTTTGGCAGGGATTGAAAAATTCACTTGTCTTTGGTAATAGCGTTGAGGAGACTGACACAAATTCCTGCAGCACGTACACTTTCACTGTTGTTATTAGGCCTTTATGCTAGTGACAATAAACTTCCAAGTGCAGATTAAAGTAGCAATCTGTGAAGCCTCTGAACCACCAACAAACTCTGTTGCTCCTGGAGCTTTACCTACCTTTTTAGGGCATGCTTACACTACTAGAACTACAACTACCCAAGAGTTAAAGTGGTTTTTCTTTCAAAGCCATGAATCCTCCCCTTTGAGAGAGGGTGGCAGCCAGGGTGGCAGAAGAACCCTTCCCCCACCTCGCCGTGCCCACACCGGGGGTTAGGTCGGGCGAACTATGGCGCTCAGGACGGCTCACAGCCCTAGGCGAGGCGGCTCGGCCGATCCGGTCTGTAAGCGTAGCGGAGAACCTTTACTGAGCGAGACTCGCCAGTCCACAGCGAGCAGCGGTGGGACGGCGAGGAGCCAACACCACAAAGGAGGATGCTGGGCTGGGGCGGGGACCCGGAGACAGACTCACCCGGAGCCGAGCACGCGGCAGGACCCTGCGCTGGCAGCGCTCAATGGGGACGGAGAGAGGCGCGCGGCCTGTGGGGGGGGGGGGGGGGGGGGGGGGGGGGGCCCCCCCCCCCCAGACGGCTAGCGGCCGCCTCAAGTGCTCGTACCCAAAGGCAGCCCTTCAGCAGAGCGTGACAGAAAGGCCCCGGCCGGGGGTGACAGCTCCCAGGTAAGGGGGGAAACAGACAGTGGAAGCTCCCCCGCGGGTGCTTTATTACCTCAGTCTTCCGAACGCCGCCATCTTGCCGGAAGTAACTTCACTTCCGGCGAGCAGCCGCGGGAGGGGGCGGGGCTCTCGTGCCGGAAGCGGAGTAACGCCTCGTAGTGGTCGGTTGGTTCCCAACTGTCACCGCGTTTAACCGAGTCAGGAACAGCGAAAAAGAAATGCAAAAAATACCCCGCCCCCGCCTCAGCGGCCGGGCGGGGCTCGGCTCCTACCTCAGCAACATGGCGAGTTCCCAGCCTGCAGTGCGGCCGCTTCCTGTCGGGGCGCCGGCTCAGTCTGCGCGGCCCCATCCCGAGGGGCGGGGACTCGCCCCCTGCTTTCCCGCCCCTGCACCCCCGCGTCCAGTTGTCTGTCTCCATTCCTCCGCGGCCGCTGCGCGGTGCTGAGCCCGATCTCTACGGGCCATACATCAGTAGCCCTCACAGGCCGGGGACGGGGTCAGACGTGCGCTGCTGCTGACTAGGGCTGCAGCCGGGCCCAGCGTCCGTGCAACACACTGCTCTCGAAGGCCGATTAGGTTTGAACCAATGAAATGGTCCAGGCGACCTGGGGTCACTGGTTAGCATCAGCAGGGAGTGTGGAGCCCTCCTCTTAAAAGAATGAGTATTTCAAGAACCAGATACATGCTGTATAAAAACAACAGAGTCCGATGACACTTTTAAAGACTAACAGATTTATTTATCGCATGAGCTTTCATGGGAGAAAATCCCACTTCGTCAGATGCTTTGAAGAAGTGGGATCTTCTCTCATGGAAGAGCATGCAATAAATCTGTAAGTCTTTAAAAGCTCCACAGGACTCTGTTGTTTTTCTGCAGTAGACTAACATGGCTACCCCTTTGGAACCTACTGTATAAACTTACCTCTGCCTAGCTGGGGCATGAGATTCTTAGGGAGCTTGCCTGGGTGTTGAGGACACTCTGATGAAAGGTTGCACAAGGTCAGTTCTTAGTTAAAAACTAACTGTGCTGGAAACAGGTCGTAGGACACGTGGTGACGGGGTCAGATATAGTGTGGGATTGGTCAGAAAAGCTAACTCTCCCACATGCCTTAGAAAAAACCAATTCCACTGACAATTCACTGCTGCTTCCCCTAGTGAACAGAGTGGAGGGGAATCAGAAAAGATATTTGAAGGTGTTTTGAAAATGTCCATGATTATTTTTTTAAATTTATTTTATTGGCTCATCAATCACAAAATCATATGTCAGTGGCTAATACATAGTGGGAGGTGACTGGCCTTCCTGGGAGGAACTGATGGTTAGAGCATGTCTATCTCCAAAAATTGATCAGAATAACTATTGCGTATATGTTACTCACTTAGGCCTTGTACACACTGCAAAGTTATTGCACGATAACATTCGTTATTGCGCAGTAACAGGCATAGCGTCCACACACAAGTCCATGTTGTTGCGCGGTAACAGCCGTCTTACCGCGCAACATGCAAACCACCAAAATGAGGGTGGTAGCGGCTACCGTGGAACAGCTGTTCCACGATAGGTCATGTGTGTACGGTTGCCGCGCAATATGAAACCTCCGGAAATGTCCCAGAATTCCAATTCCATTCCTTCTGCGCTCTGTGGCTGTGATGTGACTGTACCCGCCCTCCCATCATTCCCGGGAATTTTTGAATTCTTCACTCTTCCTGTTTGCTTGGTGTGGAGTGCAGCTGCTGCTGTGTACTCCAAGAGCAAAGGCGGCTCAACGCAGCCAACGTGCTCCAGTCTGGACCACAGCTGAGGTGCTTGATCTCATAGGCATCTGGGGAGAGTCTGGTGTGCAGGCACAGTTACATGGCAGCTGGCGGAATTTCGATATTTTTGGCCAGATTTCTCGGGCCATGGCAGAGAAGGGGTACGAGAGAGACACTCTTCAGTGCAGGTCGAAGGTGAAGGAGTTGCGGATTACGTACCACAGAGCCAGAGAGGCAAACCGGCGCTCTGGCTCAGCGCCGGCTACATGCCGATTTTACAAGGAGCTGGAAGCAATCCTGAGCGGGGATCCCACAACCACCCCAAAAGCTCCTGTGGACACGTCAGCACCCCCTCTCCCCCCATGAAAAGGATACTGGAGCAGACGGTGACGAGCAATTCGTCGATGAGGACGTAGAGGTGGAAGATGACCTGGAGGGTGAAAGCGGTGCAGCCGACCTAGGGAGCCAGGAGCTGTTCTCCACGCCACCTGACATGTGCTGCCCAGATTCCTTCTCCATACTGTCTTCGGATGCAGCAGAGGGGAGCTCTGGTAAGTTTCATCAGAAGTGGCTTCTATGCTAGCTGGATAAGCTTTGCGGGCAAATGAAGAGCGGGCGGGAAATAGGCGTTTTGAGTTTCATCCTTTCTTTTCTTTTTTGGATGGGGGGGTATACCCTGCATTACATGAGCAGTGCATCAATGCATGCTGTAATTGTCAAGAAATCCTCTCCATTGAGATCACTGAAGCTGTCCTCGATGTACTTCCACAGCTTCCTAGTTAAATTCGATGGGAGAGCAACTGTTTCCCCTCCCACATAGAGGGATACTCTCCCTCGCCAGTTGCAAAGCACAGCAGCGGGAACCATGGCTGCGCACAAGCCTGGCTGAAAACCAGTGACATGCAGGATATGCATTCTGGTTTGCAGAGGCACTCTAAGCAGCGAGATATCGGCTTCCATGGCAGTGCCGTATGTGAACTAATCGCCCAAAGCACTGCAAATAGTTCACAGAGCTGTGTGTCTTGTCTCGGCAACCCGAACCTCCCTTTGCAAAAGCCCTTCCAGTCCCCGGCAATGCCCTGTCCCCGTGGGCACAGCGGAATGTGGCGGGAGAGCATATTACCGGCTCCTTAACCAAAGTGAGAACAATAGCACTACTTATGATGTTTCATTTTTCCTTAGAAACGACCTTCGCCGGTCGGTGGTCTGTGCCAGCTGACCGGCTGAGACAGATAAGGAGGAGGCCTCGCAGGAGCAAGGAGGATATCTTCCAGGAGCTGATGCAATCCAACGAGGCATCAGCAAGGGAGACTAGACAATGGAGGCAGGAATGCCAGCAGGAGCGCAAAGAAAACAATGTGAAGAGGCAGAAGCAGAAGGATGCCTTCATAAGCATCCTACAGGAGCAGACCCAACTGCTGAAGACCATGGTTGGTCTGCAGACCCAGCTGCTCCAGGCTCGCCCCCCGCTCCCCCGTGCAGCCACAGCAACACTTTCTGTCTGCCATGCCCCATTCTCCCTCAAAGCAGTTCTTTGAAGCCCAGGGACCCTCCAGGTACAATGTTACATCCACTCCTGCACCAAGCTATGGCATTAAGACACGCACCTACACGCATCTATAGCCCCTTTTGCAGGCACTGCTTACTGTAAATATTTAATGTTTTATAATAATAAAATTGAATCACTTGAACTTTGCACAGTGTCTTTATTGATACACAATAAGATTAGTTGTTGCATGTTTAGTATTCACTCATTCGAGCATAGTACAGTACACGCCCACCGGCACCATCCCCCCACCCCCGAATCAGTACCCAATAGTGCTTGGGAACACTACTGCACAGTGATGCAATGCGTCCTATGAGTCCGCATTGCTAAAATGCACCCTAAGTGCCTCCCTTATGCGGACGGCTCTCAGCTGTGCCCCCCTGATACTCCTAGTAGCTGGCTGCGGGAAGCCAAACTCTAGCCGCTCAGCCTCCACGTCCCATGAAGGGGAAAATTTCTCTCCCCTATTTTCACAGAGGTTATGCAGGACACAGCACTCCGCAATGACGGCTGGAATGTTGTCCTCATTTAAGTCTAGCCTCCTGTACAAACAGCGCCAGCGGCCTTTTAAGCGCCCAAAGGCGCACTCTATGATCATTCGGCACCAGCTTAACCGGTAATTGAAGCGCTCCTTGCTGGGATCCAAATTTCCAGTATAGGGCTTCATGAGCCATGGCATCAGTGGGTAGGCTGGGTCTCCTATGATGACTATGGGCATCTCCACATCCCCAACAGTAATTTTATCATCGGGGAAGAAGGTCCCTGCCTGCAACTTCCAGTACAGGCCCGTGTTCCAGAAAATGCGAGCATAATGCACCTTACCTGACCACCCCGCATTTATGTCCGTGAAACGTCCCCTGTGATCCACGAGTGCCTGAAGCACCATGGAGAAGTAGCCCTTCCTATTAATATACTCAGTCGCAAGATGCTCCGGAGCTAGAATAGGGATGTGCGTGCCGTCTATTGCCTCTCCAGAGTTT
>ML685793.1:16475576-16504466 GCA_007922175.1 Pelusios castaneus
TAAGGTTTGGCGGCTTGTGTGCAAAATTTTCAAGCCATGTGCAAAACTTTTTCTGAATAAAATTTTTGTGTAAACTCACACAACAGAAATTATAGGCATTAATTGAAGTTAAAGTAATTGAAAAACAGCTGATTATTCTGTGTTCACTGACAGACTTTAAGGTCAGAGGGAATCAATATGATCATCTAGTTGACCTGTACAATGCAGGGCAAAAACCCTCACTCATCTACTAATAACCTCTCACCTCTGACTGTGTTATTAAAGTCCTCAAATCATAAGATACAGAGAATCCACCAGCAATACCTCATGTTACAGAGGAAGGCAAATCCCACATCCCCAGAGCAAATACAGCATGTGTACATTACAGTGAGAGCCTCGGGATCACCAGGGCCATACTACCCCTGTGCTCTTGCTAATGCTGAGTCCTGAATTCCATTGCACCAAGTTGCATTACCTGGTGTAAATAATGACAAGCATAGGGAAGTTATGGATGGCAGCTGGGATCAGTTTCATAAACTGGCTCCATTCAAACAAATTGCATTTTAAGGACAATTGAATGGAATGTGATATATTTAGGAACAAGGAATACTTACAGAATGGGTGGTCAGCATCCTGGAGAGCAGTGACTTGGAAAAAAGTTAGGGGTCCAATTGGACAGCTCAAAATGAGCTTCCAGTGCAATGCTGGGGCAAGAAGAGTTGATGCAACCTTTGGATGTATAAATGTAGGAGTAAGGAGGTGATTTAAACTCTGTTTATGGCATTGGAGAGATCAATACTTGAATACTGCATACAGTTCTGGTGGCTGCATTTTAAAAAGGATGTTGAAAAATTGGAAAGATGACAGAAAAGAGCCACAATAATTTGAAGGCTGGAAGAATGCCTTACAGTGAAAGATTTAAGGAGCTGAATCTGTTCAGTTTATCAAAGAGAAGATTGAGCAGTGACTTTATTACCCATTGCTTTCTCCCTATGAGAGACTTATACACTGTGAATAAAGACCTCCTTATCCCAGTGGAGAATAGCAAAACAAGAACCAGTGGCCAGAAATGGAAAGATATTTTGGCTAAACGCAGGACTATCTTGTTCTGCGTTTGTAAAACACCCGAACTTCATGAGGTTCTGGTCCACAACTAGGTCTATCAAATCAGAGAGTGAGAAAGTCTGTGCTCTAATGGGGCAGATACAAGTTTTATCAAGTTATTATTATTTGTATTATCATAGTGCCTAGGAGAGCACAGACTAAAGAGCTTGGAGTCTAAATAGATAAGAGAGGTAAAAGGTGTAAGAAAGGAAACATGTCCCCCACCAGAGCCAGGTATATAATCCTGTCCAGTACCCCAACTCTAGATTAGGGGATCCCAAAATGATATCACAATCATCCTTTTGTTTAAAAAATAAAATATTTCTAGCCCTCGCAGTTGCAGAGAAAATAGTTAAAAAATAAACAATCAAGCATAAACAGAAGACTATGCATAGAAGACTCAATAGCCCTAAAAAGGGCACAATACCCCACTCATTTCAGTGAAGACTCTTCTCTAATTTAAACTGCACTTGTTTAGTAATATTTGTAGGAAGAAAAAGTCATTATCTGGGATGAAGGATTGTGGGAAGATGTTATTAAGATCTTGGTGGCCTAAAAGGATGTCATGTCTTTGAAAAGTTTGGGAACCACTGCTCTAGCAATGCTGCCTCTAGTATTTGTCATTTCTGAATTTGGGACCAAGTTTTCTATGGGAACACCACTTGCTTAACTGGGTGGAATCTGTCCCAAAGCCTAGAATTCCATGGGCTTTGAAACTATCTATTGAAAGAGGTCAAATAAAAGAAAAAGATACATTACATGGGAGAGGGCCCAGAAAGAGCCACAAAAATGCTGAGAAGTTAGTCTAATTCTTTCTCAAATTAAGTGTGCAGTTACAGTGTTTGTGGGGAGGGGAGGAATAGCAGCATACACTTTCTGTTGCTAAAATTAGGTCACTAGTTAAGCATGAATATAGCTGAGCAAATTTTCAGGACTTATGGTGATTATTATAATGCTAAATTCAATACACAACACAACACACAATAAATTCCTATTGAATATTAGGAGCCTTGTTAGAAAAGCAAATGACCATTTGCAGGACTTATTACAAAGCTGACCGGTGGTGTGAATTGGCATATTGCTATTGAAGTCAATGGAATATTCTCAATTTACACTAGTAGAGAATCTGGCTCACATAGCATACAGAGGTTTACTGAGTCTGTGGAAAGTAATCTAATGCATGTTACTAACCACTTAAGTTAAAAAAAATAAAGAAACATGCTTTGTAAGGCCTTAAAATGCTTACCTCTCATTTTAAAGTTTGTGGAATAATGAAAATAATAAATTATTGGAGGGCAGAAAGGTATTAATTCAGCAAAGAGCCAGATGGTTTTTTGCTGGAACATCTGCAGTTTAGAGCTGCTTGACAGGAACCAGAGAGGTAAGACCTTTGTGGCAGCCAAGCTGATTCTGCAGTCTGCTAGCTTCAGTATGTATGTGTGTGCATGTGCACAGGCATGTACAATGGCATGGGATTTGTATTAGAAGGGAGATCTAGGGCAAAATGGCAGAGGGATGTAAGAAAACTCTCCTAACAACGTCCTTTTTAACAGAGTGGGAAACCGATCTAAACCAGAATAAATTTTGATGATTTTTGCACACTTTCGCATTATATTTCTTCATAGCAAAAAACAATTATGACATTCAGCTAACTAGCTCATTTGCAGAGTTTCCCCCAATAATTTAAATGTGGTGTATATATAGTACATTACAGTACAATATACTAGATCAGTGGTTCTCAACCTTTTGGGCTCAAGGACCACAAATATTATTACAACCTTTGAAGGGCCACCAGTCTATCAACTCATAAAAATATGTATTGATGTACAGTGCACCATTAAGGGCTATAGATCTCCACATATTTTAAGTAAACAGTTATTTAGTGCAAAGCAAATTTAAAAGAAAGTTAAACTGTGAATTTTACCCAGAGCAGGCGGGTAGGAGGCAGGTGCCTGTAGGCAGGGCCATCCCATGGAAGGGCGAGGCTTGGGACCAATTTGCCTGTGGGCGGGCCAGCCCAGAGAGCCTGGGCTCTGCACATCCGCCTCACCACCGAGTCACCTGCTCCGCCCCTGGAGGGGGGGGGCAGGCTGGCCTGAGGCCAGGCTACACTTCCCCATCCCACCCCACTCCCTGGGTCAGCTGCTCTGTCCTGGGGGTGGGGAGGGCTGTCCCAGAGGCCAGGCTTTGCCCGCCCGCCCTGCCCCGCTGCCTTTGGCTTGTTGCTGAAGGCAGGGGGAGCAGGAGCAGGGCGAAGCGCGGCAGTGAGGGGGGGTGTAGTTGCCCTGCTTGTCCTCCTCAGAGGACGGCCCTGCCTGCAGGAGGCTGGGTGGGCTTGGAGCAGGCACTGGGCAGGAGATAGGTGTCTGCGGGAGGCTGGGAGCAGGCATGGGGCAGGAGGTTGTGCAGCCACAGCTTGGTTCCTGGCTATGTGGCCACAGCTGGCTCCCAGCTGGCAGGAGGAGAGCACAGGCCAATTAAAAAAGCCCCACAGGCTAGGAGTTGGGAACATGGTACTAGATCACCACCCCAGGAACTGTCTGAAGAGGAGGTCTGTCTGTGTGCAGATCTCTTCTGACTGCATGGAAATAAGGAGTTCCTCTTTTGTGGCAACACGTGTCCTTCCCCTCTATTGGAATTCAGGAAATAAACAGGGTATCAGAAAGGGTGAACCATCTCCTGGACTCCATGGATTTCCACATTAAAATACTGGGAAGGATTACATCTGGATGATACTTTATGGTTTTGGCCTTCTGGCCAACCTGACATACATTACAGCAGCTTCTGGCTGCTCTAATATACTCTGTATTCTGTGTAGGACATCTTTAGTGCAGGAAGTTGCTTTATCTATTCATTAGAGGGCAGGGATTTAAGATGGATGATGTAAGTTGGTGGCTGTCTCATCAGCTCAGGAAAGAACTCATTCCCCATCTAAGTCCATTTCAGGCTTTGCCTCATGCCACAATGTATTGTTCAAACATAAAAATTCATGAACAAAGCAATTTTTCTGCCCAGCATGGACTGTAGTCCCCAGAGGCTTGCCCCTTGCTTCTCTCGGCCTGCATATACCCTTTCTTTAAATTCTCTGCTGGGTCATACGACAGGCACATAGTTCTTACCTATTTCCTGGCTGTTTTACTTTATCACAGATGGTCAGAGTGACTCTTCCATAGATATTACATGTTTGCCTTTTAGCTTGATCTAAATAAGGGTAGTTATTTAGATTGACAGTGCATGCTTTGCTGTCTTTATATGGAGAATGTAAGAGTAATCTTGACTACATTTTTATCTTCTATTCATGTCATCAAATAAAATCTAGACAGCCTCATGTATATTTTTAAACATTTTGTAAAGCAGTTAAAATTGAAAACCAAAGGCATTTCAAAGCTGAAGAAGTAGTTCAACAAAACAAGTACACTGAGAGAAACAACTTCACAATAAGATGTATTACAGATTTTTGCAATACAACCCGTGAGAAAATTATGGTGGGGAAAAATGCTACAAGACCAAAGGGTGGCAACTACCTCTTGAACTAGAACAGTGAAGATTCAATTTCTTTGGAATCTTTTGATAGAAATAAAAATGCTGATGCTCAACAAAAAAATGATAAAAATAGTTATAGAAACAGGACTCTGAATGCTCAAAAGTTGGTGAAGACGTACAGCTCCCGTTGCAGAGTTGTGGACAATAAAAATGAAATGTAATAATGCAAGTTTCTGAAATGAACCAGTAAAAGATTTTATTGAAATGGTGCACAAAGCAAGCTAGAAAAATGTAAGACAGGGGTACTAAACCCACAGTACAATCAAAACTGGTCAAGAGAGGAAAGTAAAAGGAGGAAATTTCATAAGTAGCTCAATTTATTTTGATGTGAAAGCAACTGAGAATGTTGAAATGAAAATGCTTTCTAAATAGGGATTATAAAAAAAATTAAGGGCCCCAAAGAGAAAACTCCTACTGAAGTCCCTTTGAACATGAAGAATGATATAGAATGAAAGTAATTCTCTAGCATTTATGGTTTATACTACATATAACATTTTATTTCTCATACTCAGACTGTTTCTAATGGGCCATTTACTTTCTAAATAAGTTACTCTTAAAACCTTTTGAAATGTTTGTGTATTTTGTGATTGATAAATACTCCATTTGCCAACAAGACCAGTTTAACAGTCTCATGATACTTTCAATATATTAATTTGCTTTCACAGTCTTGGGTCTTGATACACTGAAGTAATTGGACAGCTATTCATTCTGGGCATTGTATAGTGCTTGTTTTCAAAGTATGTTGGTTAAATAGTGTTGCAGGTAGGACGCGCGAAGATGGGCTGGGGTCAGCAACAGTGTGGGTTTGTTGCCTGGAGTGTGTAACACCAATAATGACACCGGGACGGAGAAGCACACAAAAGTTTATTTGAGATCTCAAGCAGGCACACGGAGACAGGCACGTCTCAAATCATGCTCAAAGCCCTTTGGTTGCAGAGACCCTTATATATGTGGGTATTCATATTCTTGCTGAGTTTACTTCAGTGCATGTCTCTACTATCTATTGCAAGCCTCCTCCTCCTCCTTTCCCCCCCTTCTCCTTTGTCTGTTCAAGGTTTTAGTAAAAGATTCTTGCAAGGCTGCAAAATCCAGCTGGTGGGAACTGGTATGCTGGTATGCAGAGACATGTTATCAGCTTTTCTGTCCTGGAACCGGGACAGGCCATCCCTAAGCCTGGGGCAGGGGGGCTTCCTCGACTCACGTGGTCTTCCACCCCCCCGACTTACCCAGAGGGACCTCAGGTGTAGCCCCAACAAGAGGATAGATTAGTTAAAAGCAAAGTGGGCATATTTGTTAATCTTAATAAAGAGGAGGAGATCCTGTAATTTGTGACTGCTTTATTTGTAAGATTTGTTCATTTATGCACCCCCACCCAGAGCACTAAGTGGGCACAGTTTTTTAAAAAATCCAAATACAGTTAAATTTATACTCTAAATTAGGTTTACTTCTGTACATTTGGAAATGTAGGCTATGTCTACACTTGTTAATTTAAGTCGACTTAGCTAAGTCGACTTTAAGTCAATTTTAAGTCGACTTTGTTAAATCGACTTAGCATATCTACACTCAAAAATCAAGTCGACTTAAAGGGGATCCTGCCAAATCGACTTAGAGCATCCACACTGGATACCTAAGTCGACTTGTAGGGGCTAGGTGGATCTGGGACTGGTCCACGGTGGCAGGGGGGGCACCCCTTGCCAAGTGCCAAGGGGCTCAGCATTTTCCCCATTGTACCTGGGTACAATGGGGGCTGAGCAGGACAGGGACACTGGCAGGGCATAGGAGCAGGGTGGGCAGGGCTCTGTCCTGCCTTGTGGGGGGGCATGCCAGGCTCTGCCTGTGCCAGCCATCCTGGCATGGAGGGCAGTGGGGAAACCCTGGAGCCCTTTAAATTGACTTAAAGTCGATTTAGGGCTAATCTGCATCTACACTGGCTATGTCAACTTAATAAAGTCGACGTAGCCAGTAAAGTCAAGTTTAAAGTAGGTTTTATCAAGTTGACTTTAATTTTTCTTAAATCGACTTAAGCTGCTGCTTAAGTCTATTTAAGGAAAATGTAGTGTAGATGCAGATTAAATTAAGTCTATGTAAGCAGGCTTAAATCGACTTAATTTGTAAGTGTAGACGCACCCGTAGAGTGGTAGATAATCAATTCTTCTGGGACTAAAATATTTAGATCTGTGTTTTAGACACCAGAATACACTTACACCCCAATCCTACAAACACTTGGAACCCAATCAGGGTGCCACATTTTGCCTATTGGGATCACTTTGCAAGATTGGGGCTATAATGGACCTTATGTCCAATTGGACCATTTATATGGTTTAAGTTAAGCATGTGCATACATGTCTGCAGGACTGGGGCTGTAGTAATTATGAGACTGGTAGGGGCTTTATTGCATTTTTTAATGGGAGTTTTGCTTTGACAGATTTCTTCCATTTTTCAAGGGTAATCAAGATGCTTCATTATATGGTTTGCAAATATGATCATAATTGTATCATGTCACATTACGATGGGTTTGGTTCCACCATCTGGTGCTGCATCATGTCACAAACTGTAGTAACAGGACAATGTTATATCATAAAACTAGATGTTTGGAAACTCAATGAACTGTAAGTAACCCCTTCCCTTCATTTTTATGCATGCTCACAAAATCTGTTAGGAGGCTTGGAAGTACAAAATCTGTGTTTTAATATTGGTGTTTCCTGTTTCAAATTTGGGGCAGCATTTTAAGCACACATACCAACAGATAGGGCCAAGCTTCAAAATTCGTATCTAACTTTTGAACCTCCCTCCCACTCAAGGTTTGAGGAATATTTGGTTGCAGGGTTTTGGTTTGACTGTTACAGGTAATGTAATTAATCAATCTATTTTAATACACTGTCCCAAAGTGTGGTATTAGAGACCTAGAATGAGACACTGTTCTTGACAAAAGATATTACAAACTAAGGCCCAGAACGTGGCACTTCATTATGCACAGTGGATTCTGCGTGCACAGTATGATTTTCTGGATTGAGGCCTTAAAAGACAAAACATATAAGGATGTAAAAGAGATGCAACATAAAACAAGGTGGTTTGAAGGTTATGATCCACACATTTTGTTACTACCATAATTTGTTGTCATTTTTCTATCTTCACTTATTTTTAGCATTTATATTATAATGTAACCTGTACCATATCCATATAAACCCTCTGCTGGGTCTCTAGCAGCAACAAGACACACATTCAATGTGTCTGTGGGCCCTTTTTAAAATCAAAAAGAAAAAGACCTCTCTCAAGCCTGTCTAAAACCTAATCCATACCTAGGGGTCAAGATCTTAACATTTAAATACCCTGCTCATTTTTACAGGTGTTGCTTTCCCACTTGCCAAGTTTGAAAGCACAGATACCATTTATCTGGGAAACAGATGAAAAGCTACATGATAAGATATGCTAAGCCAGCACAAGTAGGTGACCTCAAGCATCTGATGAAGTGGTATTTTCACCCACAAAATCTCATGTGATAGATAAATTTGTTAGTCTTTAAAAGTGCCACTGGACTCCTTGGTTGTTTTGCTGAACAAGACTAACATTGCTACCCCTTTGGATCTTTTCCCATTAGTACATCTCTCACAATCTCATTAGTTTTTTTACCCCTTTTCTCCACAGTCTCTCCTAAGTTAAACACACAGCGCCAGATTCTCTGGGAGGCTTATGAATAGAGATGCAGTGAGGACAGGGAGTAAATGTGGGATTAAGACACCCTCAGGCATGCACTATTCTAGGAGCAAGTAGTGGAATCTATGCTATTATATGGAGCTGCCAGCTGTGAATAGCAGGAGTGCAGCAGTGCTCTGGCATACCTTTTCCCCCTAGTATGCCCTCTACACAAGGCACTAGCATAGGTCCTTTCTGGTAGCATATCACCATGGGAACCTCTTTGCTCCACAGATATTTTCTAGGGGGTCAGTTCTGCTATCTTTACAGCCTCTCTCTTTTTGCTGCCAAAGTGTAATGCAACTAATAAAGCAGAATTGAACTCTTATTTTTACTAATATTTGAACCACAATGTTTTTAAGCAAGTCTGAAATTGGGCAAAATGACTTTGCCTGTCCTTAATGGATCTATAATTTATTCCCATAAGGCACTGAACAATGATCAGACAGTAACAAGTATTAGTGACTGCTAAAGTGACCTAGATTTGAAATGGGGACTTACACCTGAAAGAAAGATTCTGTCTCATTACCAATTCTTTGAGCCAGCTAATCCTCTCATTATACAGCTGGGACTTGATTCTGGCCTCCTTTACACTTGTTTTATCCCCATGGTGAATCCACCAGAGTTACTCTTGATTTTCACTGGCACAACTGAGCAAAAATCAGGTTGAGTCTTAATAAAAATGCACACTAAAAATGCATTGATTAAAAAAACCTAGCTAAATGTATTAGCGTCCTCAGTAAGACGAGGTTCAGCAGCAGTAATATACCTAGCGCATTCAGGGCCAGATTTTCGCAGGGGTTTAAGTCCCGGGCCCCAGGCTCAAGCCCCCTGCAATAATCTGGCCCCGCTCAGCACTGACAGGGCAGGAGCACTGAGAGCCAAGTGCTGGGAGGGAAGGGGCAGGGCCCTAGAGCCAGAGGCCAGGCTCTGCACTCTGCCCCACCCTTGAGCCTCGGGGCAGAATGGAGTGGGCTGGCTCGTTTGCTCTGCCTGTGGTGGGGTTGAGGCTGGGTGGCTCATGGCGAGGCCGCCACTCTGGTGCAGGCTTCCAGGGCCCAAGGTCCTGGGAGGCTGCACCGGAGGCTGCCGCCAACAGCTCCCCGCAACCGCCAGCACACTGGCCAGAGTGGGGCCAGGGTGGAAGTGCCCTCTGGCCCCAGGGCCTTCCCCCCCAGCGATGGGTGGCCCTGTGGTCACGGGGGCAGGCGAAGAGCCGCTGTGATTGAGGGCGGGGGGCTGGGAGAGGGGGCCTCACAGTTGGGGGCAGACCGGGGCCCCTAGGCCGGTTAATCTGGCTCTGAGCTTGGTCGACTTAGGGCAGAGGTGACAAGCGAGCATCACGTGGTTCCCTGGCAGAAGGGAGCCCCTGCTCCCTTCTCCCCAGACCGGTGGCTTCCCTGCCAGGTTTTTTTTTCTTTGCCCTGTTTTGAATTCAAATTGCTAATAATGCAATAGTTTGCAGTGCAGGAATGGGAGGCGGTAGGAGGACTGAAATGATTTAAAGCAGTGAATGGATACATACATTGCACCTTCCATAATTAATATGCTGTGCTGCTACAGGGTTGTTTCCCCTCTTTTTATGGTCTCATCTTACACTTGTTTCAGAATATATGGTACTACATATCCTCTCATGTTTATTAAATCATTACATGGCATCAGTATCCTCAGGTTTTCAGTAGACTGAGGAAATAGTATAGTATAGATCAGAGATTCTTAAACTTTCCTAAAGCGTGGATCACATTTTAAAAGACTGTCTTTGTGATTACATGGAACATATACCTCCCCTCTGTGATCACACAACCTCCTCCGAGCAACTACAACATTTGCTCTTAGGGAGATGTGTACATGTGCAATGTTAATGTCTTTCAGTTAATGAGTATTTTATCCTTCTTGAAAAAAGAAATGTAATCCCACCACTGTACCTTTGTTCTGTAGTCCTGTCAGGACACATTATTGTCACCACACAGTGGAAAGTGTGTTGTGGAGAGTTAGAGAAATAGCTGGATTCAGCCTTGGAGAGGTGGGCTGGTGTGTCCTGTAAGGTTGTGATACGCAGCCAAGTGCGTCGCGACCCGCAAAAGGTTGAGAACCACCGCTATATTCCATCTCTCCCTCAGTCCTTCTCTCTCTCTAGTCCTCTGAATATGCTTCTTTGTTACCTCATCCTTTCTTTGCCTCTCTTCTTGCAAATGACAGGCACCGTGGAAATGTTGTTTCCTTCTGCTTTTCCCCAGACTTAACTGCCTGGTTGCCGTTGTCTCTTCTTCCCTAACTTATTGGTCAGTTGAAGCCTCTAAAGGTGGCTCCAATTTCCTCTCCTTTTATGTAGCAACAGCTCCTAGGAGATCAGCAGCAAGATTGGCTCCTTTTTCTTTTTTCTGGTTGCCTTTAGAGGTCCACGAGATCAATAATGCAATTATCAACATGTGCAACTATAGATTCAGTTAACAACAATGGAGAGGAGCTAGAACCATGTCTCTCTGCAGGTCACAGCATGGGAACTTCTAGTCCAGATGTTGGAGGAGGGGTTTGGAGTCAGTGCTCCTGGCTTTTAATTTCAGTTTTGCTGCTGACTTGCTGCCAGACAGACAAGTGTTGTACCTTCTTTGGGACTCAATTTACTGTTTGGAAAAACAGTATATTACTACACAATATTTTACTGCCTTCCAGGGATGCTGTGAGGTTTAATTCATATTTGACAAACAATTGTTTTTCCATTAAAAGCAACTGTGTAAACAGACAGCTTTTAATATTTAGTATGTTTTTAAAGTATTAGTGGTTGTCCTCATTTCTCTCTGTAAAACTCAATGGATGTTTTTTAATTACACTTTCTAGGGGCTGGAAAGTATAACATTTTATATTTGCTATTTGGGTTTTTTCAGATTCTTAAAATCATAACTATCTGCTGTAGATTATAAATAATACTTCTGTGTTGTCTTCTAGTGTAACTATACTGTTACACTGCTCTATCATGCATGCCAACCCAAGTAAAATGTTTATTTCTGGACTCATTGTGGTGCCTTGGTGTTCATTGAAACAACATCTCTTAACTTTGCATGAATTAGAGTTTGGCTTTCAGGGCTCAAGCATAAGTATTAAAAATTGTTAGAAAAAGTTTTTCCTCTATCTATGGGCATATGTTGGCTGAGTCTTTTTGAAGCCTTTTATCAGTTCTCTCTTTGAGGAAGTTCCAGAGAGGTAGCTGTGTTAGTCTATTTCTGCAAAACAAACAAGGAATCCTGTGGTATTTTTAAAGACTAAGATTTATGTATCACATGAGCTTTCATGGATATGATCCCACTTCATCAGATGCATAATACCCTTCTGCTTTATATATTGGCCAAACTGGACTGTCTCTGCGCAAAAGAATAAGTGGATACAAATCAGATATCTAGAATAGTAACATTCAAAAACCAGAAGGGGAACATTTCTATCTCCCTTGACACTCTTTAACAGACATGAAAGTTAAAGTACTTCAGCAAATAACCTTCAAAACCAGACTTCAGCGCGAAACTGCAGGGCTGGAATTCATATGCAAATTTGACACCATCACCTTGGGTCTGAATAGAGACTTTGAATGTAACATGTAATTTGCCCTCTTAATATTAATACCTTCTCATCTATTGTTCTTTAAAGGCCACATGGACACTGTTTGAATCCTGGGTGTAGGGAGAGCAATCAAAGTCTTTTGTCCTTTGATGTTCCACAGTGGTGTCTATGGGATCTCTTTCATTGGGCAGGAGATAACACTTCTCATGGTAAACTTATATTTCATATTTGATAATGCTTCTCTCCTGACCTGGGGGTGGGGGGGAGTTGACAGTTTCAGAGCAAACACTGTTCCAATTATAGAGCAAACACATATTACCGTATAATGTTATTATATGATATTAATGCATGTAGCAATTTACAAGCATTTCACTGAATAACACACTAAACATTTTGTTAAATTTAATATCTATTTTGCTAACACCACACAGGTGACCCAGACATTTCCCAGCTATACATTTCTGAGTGTTCAGTGGAGACCTAGGGGCCTTGGCATGGTCTGGCATCTAGTTTTGCCAGCATCACAGTATTATCAAAATATGTTTAATTCTGCTGCTGATGTGCACACAATAGAATCTTGCTCACTCTTGTGGCTTTGCAGTGCTAACAGAGGTAAATAGCCTGCATTATTTTTATAACTGAAGCAAAGAGATCTTATTCTGAAAACACACGCACCAGAGCTAGTGGATAAGATGTCATTTTATATGGATGCTTTTCTGCCCATAACCAAATTTGCTTAGTTTTAGTTAAATTTGTAACTGGATGTACTTAGTGGGAGATTATAAAGGGGCTGCTTATTGGCTGGATAGTTATATACCTTTTGACAATAAGATGTTTTTTAAATAGATGCTTCATGAACCCACTGCAATACAACATTGCTTGCTGGCAACCACAAAGCCCACAAACTCTCTACTTTCATCTCTACTGCTTTTGCTCTCTGCTGTGCAAGTAATCTTCCTGACACATGCTGTGTGAACAGGTGTCATCAAATAGAGACATATGGCATCAACACTGCAATGCTATCTCATAAAAAGGGCTTCCTGTAGCTGAATTGCCCATTTAGCTTTATACAGCTTGTCTATTTAAATGCCTGCAAAATAGTGAATACAGAGGTGGACATTTTTGGCAGAAACAGTCCTGAGAAAAAGAAAAGGAAACAATCATTTTGCATTGCTTCTAAAACAATATTTCACTTGTGAAGCACTAATTACCTCTGAAAAATGAGTTTCTGCTTGGAAACAACTGATAACATGGAGACATGACATTCTCCCACAAGTTACAATACCTCCAGCAGTCACTTTCTGTCTCTAAGTGGGAGAGGGAAGAGGGTTTGGGGAAGGAGAGGCAGGGAAAGTCATTTTAATATTGAAGAGTGATTCTTAAGTTATGACTACATGGCAAAAAAGCTTGCAGCAGAGGGGCTTGCACTAGGATACTAATCTAGCCATGTAGATGTGTGAGCTTGCCTGGAGCTCAGCCTCTGAAGCTTGGGGAAAAGAGTGTGTTTTAGAGCATGAATCAGAATGTGAACTGACAGGACCCTCTATATGTGGAGGCAAGTTCATCCTATGCTACAGAAGGATTGGAAAGACTTTGGCTTACTAGGGCTCCATAAGATTGATGGGTAACTTCCAGGAAGCTTTTAGCATGCAAATTTTTACCCTAAGAATGAACTGTGTTTTCCTTTACAAAGGCTGGCTGGTAACTAGTTACAGTGTTGTAGCTCCTGGAGAAAGGCTAACCTCAGTGCTGTGGCCTGGTCAGACCTGCGGGGGAAATACAGTGAAGTGCAGAGGAACTGCAAGCCTAAACCCCTGATCTGAGGGGAAAGAGACCCAGGTCTCCACTAGGAGCCTGCAACCTTAAGTGAGTGCCCTTAAGGAAGGCCAGGAGGGGATGAGGGAAGGGGTCAATGATATGGTTAGCCCTAAAACTATGACATAAAAGGTTTTTTTAAAATACAAAGTAGGATTAGACTCTGGTTCTATAAACAGACACCAAGGCTGATTTAAAACTATTTGAACAAGAACTCTGCCAATAAATTCTAAAGGTCCCCCTCCTCTTACAGTCTTTGGGGAAGTTCGTATCCAAAGACAAAGTTGGTGTTTCAGTTCTAGTTCTATTGTGGGTCAAGCCAGACCAACACCTGAATTTTGGGGAAATTCAGATTCTGATTCAACCCTCACAACATGTGACCATCTCCAATTTAAAAGCATTTTAAGAAATAGTTTCCCACACAACAGGAACACCAGACAGCGTTATAGCAGCAGTGCTGAGTTTAGGTTACTGCAGATCCCAGGACTATGGAAGAAGCAGAAATAATGGGGCCTGATTTAAGTACAAAAGGCAGTCTTTTTCATCCCATGAAGGGCTCCACTGTCTTAGGGTATGGGGTCCCATGGATGCACCCAAAAATGCCAGTGCTTTGACAGAGATAAGTTGTATATAAATTATCTCTTTCTGTGACAGGATGATCCACTCACACTAGGATGGCATCTTTTTTGATCACTCTGGAGAATAGCATACCAGGCCAGCACCCTTTCCCTGTGGTTGAACAGCAGCTCTCTTGCTCTCATTCTGGGTCTGCAGCTCCATCCTTATGACTCAGTCATCTGTCCCGGTAACTACATGTGTTTTCCCCTCTTAGGGTAGACAAGGCATCCTGTTCACTGCTAAATAACATCATACTCCTTCAGTGGCTAGATGGGGAACCCAGGCCTGCCATACACTTTGGGCTCTGGCTCAGGGACACTCTCATCAGTAGTCAAGGTCTGTTCCCTTCTACACCTTACTACCTTTCCCTACCATCTGGCACTTTCCCCTCTCCGGCTTTGCAAACTTCACAACTCTTTCCTCCCAAGGGGTAACTTGACCCTGCAGCCCCCAAACCCACTCTCCCTCCCTTTTCCTGAAGAGTGACTGCACACTTTCCCATCAAATCCTCTACGTCCCATTTTCTGGCTTTATAAACCCAACCCAGCTTGTTCCTGATCAGAGGGGCTCCCTCCTTCAGTCAGGGGATTACTTAGCCACCTGATTTCCATCAGATGTGGCCTGTTGGGGTAATTAGCCCCTTCTTAGTCTACATTAATCCTTTCAGGACAAGTGTGGTGTGAACCCCCCCATCACATACTATATATAATGTGTTTCTATATTGGAAGACACCCTTAAAATGCTAAATTGGATTCACTCCTGTTCTTTTAAAAGTTACAAAATGTTAACGGAAGAGAGTATTACATATCCCTGCTATGTTCACTATATCCCTCTAAAAGGATCACTCACTAACCATTTGTTTACAGGGTTAGCACTCACTGGGTAGTTTATTTGGCAGTTAGATGTAGTTTAGCTCTGTCATTATCCTGGTGGCATCCAGCTGGACAGATATATGGTTTCGAGCCCAATTCTTTTCTCAGTTACAACATATGTAAATCTGAAGTAAGATACTACCAATTTCAGTCTTTCCAGCTGAGAAGTGAGTCAACAGTAGGGTGATCAGACAGCAAGTGTGAAAAATTGGGATGGGGTGGGGGATAATTGGCACCTATATAAGAAAAAGACCCAAATATTGGGACATCTGGTCACCCTAGTCAAAAGCATTGGGCAAAGTCTCAGATATATTGAAGATCAATAATTTGTCAATATGAAATTCTCTCATTTGTGACATTTCAGACAATGGTCCATGTTTTAAAAAATACACCATCATAACTTGAAATCATGATGTTGAAAGGGAAAATAGAAATTAACTATCTTCTGCTTCCTTCTGTTATTTCCTCACTTATTTACATAACTAAAATGTTCCCTGAACTCTCAAAGCTGATGCATTTGGAAAATTCTAAATATAAAAGTAAATCTTCTCACTGGGTTATTTCCTCTAAACTCAAGTAAATCTAGAAGAGTACATTGCACATTTAGCTGTACTAGTGCACTTTATACGAAAAAGATCATGACACTCAATATAATGCAAATTCTTATAGCTTATCTTGAGAATGAATAATTGAAATGTTAGTGGGTTTGAACTCTCATTGTATCTAGATGTATTTATTTAATTTTACTCACTCTTGATTTCAGTGGAGTTACTACTTATATGTGCAAAGTTAAGCATAGAGCAGGCACATTCGGCTAATGAAACAAGGTCATTAAAACACATCATCAAAACACTCACTGGCTATGTCTACACTTGTTAATTTAAGTCGACTTAGCATGTCCACACTCAAATTTTAAGTCGACTTAGAGGGGACCCTACAAAATCGACCTAGAGCATCCACACTGGATGTCTAGGTCGACTTCTAGGGGCTAGGTGGACCTGGGACAGGAGGGCACCCCTTGCCAAGTGCCAGGGGGCTCAGCCTTTTCCCCATTGTACCGTGGTATGATGGGACAAAGGGGGACAGGGACCCTGGCAGGGCATGGGGGCAGGGTGGGCACACCAGTCTGTGGCTGTGCCAGCCACCCTGGCAGGGAGGGCAGCAGGGAAGCCCTGGAACTCCCTCCTACTCCACGTCTACACTGGCTAAGTTGACTTTCTAGAGTTGACTGAGCCAGCAAAGTCGACTTAAAATGAGGTTTAGTAAAGTCAACTTAATTTTTCCTTAAGTTGACTTAAGCAGCTGCTTAAGTCGACTTAAGGAAAGTGTAGTGTAGACGCAGAGTAAATTAAGTCGAGTTAAGCAAGCTTAAGTCGACTTAAGTCACAAGTGTAGATGCACCCGCTGATTGAATATAGTGAGGACAGAACACTTACCTAGCAACTATTGAAATCTAGGTCATATGATCAGCTAGTATTCCCACACAACATAGCTAGTGTCCTAATTTTATTCTGCTAAAACTTATGTTACAGCTTCTCCTACTTTCTCCATTATTACTGGTGATTGTGCACATGCAATCAGAAAGGTGTCTGTTTGACATGAAACTTAATTACAACATATGGCTTTTTTGGCAGTTCCATCAATTATTGTGAAAGGTGGCCCTTTGAAACACTACAACCTGACATGCGAATCCACTAAATTGCATAAAGAAACAGTAACTTAAACACTTTAAAAAATAAATAAAAATATGCATTGTAAGAAATTGCATGGTTGTTTAGATGGTGTTTTGGGTGATTTCCTATTCTGATGGGATTGTGTGTATTTCTGAGTTATCTGAGAACTTTTCTCATCTATAGGTACAAAATTTTTAAGTAATCACCAGATGGTATGCTGTACTGTCAATTCACAACTGACAGCTTGCACAAGGATTAAGGGCAACAAATACCACAAGTTGCAAATGTGGTGCTTCGGTGCCAGCATGTGTTACATACACACAAGCATTTCTGTGATTTTCCATGGCTTGTCCACAACTCAGTCTTAGTTTTTGGACAATTATCTCAAGATTCAAGTAGGACCTTAACAACAATATTAAAAAACAACAATAGCAACACTACCAACAGTTTGTTACCCTGGTAGCAAAAAGCTTAGTACAAATGACACGTACTGTTAACATTGCTTCATCAATCAATCACATAATGACAGATTTAGGGCTCTGTTTCCTACTTATGCATTGTTAAGAAGGAGGAGGATATATATACATATTTAACTCCCTCCCAGAGCAGACTGTCAGAAAATGGACAGAGACCCCAAACTGGTTGTATGTTCTATGATTAGATATCACCAATCCAATAAGAAATGTGAATTCATGAAGCATTCTGGCTATGTCTACACTAGAAAAAGTTAGGTTGACCTTATTAAGTCGACTTACAAAGTGGTTACCCTGAATGTGGACTTAGTAAGTCGACCTAACTGCCCTTAAGTCAACTTAATAAAGTCGATTTAAGGGTTAATCCATATCCATGTCCACCTCAGGAGTCGACTTAAGGGTTAGGTCGACATAACCGGTGGTTCTTATTAAGTCTTATTAAGGTCTTATTAAGACCTAAGCAACTTAAGGAATTTCTTAAATTGACTTAATGAAAGCCTGGTGTGGACAGGGACTAAGTTAGGTCGACTTAAGCCTCCTTAAGTCACCCTAACTTGCAAGTGTAGACATAGCCTGTGTCTCTTACCATGGAGTCACAGACAGCCTTCCTTGCCACCCAGACATAGTGATATTGGTTACCATACACCAAAGATCACAAAAGATTCAGGTTGCTTCCAGTTCCAGGAGACCAATGACTTACCCCAGGTTAATTTGTACTTCAGATCTCACACCAAAGACAATGTTTGTATCTAATCCTTTAGTAAATTAAGTATTTATTAAATTAGGCAAAGAAATGAGAGTTATTCACAGGTTAAAGCAGGCAAACTTTATATACAAAAATGAGTTACGTTTTATGGTTCCAAAAGGTGATGGAGTTTGTAGCCATCTGTCAGCACTTGTTGTCCTTTACAGCTAACCCATACTGACCTCTGGGAACCTCTGCTTCTGTTTCATAGCTCCAGCCTTGTAGGAATCCAAACAGCAAAGGAGATTTTTTTTTTTTGGTCAGCTATGTATTCCTTTTTCTGGAATTCAAGATAATGGGATGAGCCCCTTTTACACGTAGTGTCTTCATGGGTGTAGGGACAATTAGCAAAGTCTTGTGTTGTCATGTCCCACATTAGTGCATTTAGTTTTGTTAGTCCTTCCTCATGAGCAAAAGGTAATACCTTTCATAGGGATCTTGCACTAGGTAAAGATTTTTCTTGTTTACCGAGTTACACATGTCAGAACAAATATTTTGCAACTATCTCGCTAACCATTATTATGGCCTGGGATACAGGCATTTTAAGTAGGATTAATACAAATAGCAATTTACAAGCATGTCATAAAGTCTGAACCCTGGGGTCAAAAATTTTGTCTTAAATTAAATGACAACTGTTCCATAGAGTCCAGTGGGATTGGTATATGCTTCAGTAAACAGGGCTAGACCTGGCAATCTTTGGTGTTCTAAAAATAGAAAATGTATGCTCCTCACACAGTAGTCCTTAACATTGGTAGCCAAAATTGCTACCCCTAATATTTTACTATATGTTAACTGACCACTCTTTTATGGTGCAGTCACTCAATTCTTTTACTGAATGAGACAGCACAAAGATTTCTAAACCAGCACACTGGCATTTTCAATATTGTTGATGATGATTAATAAGAAATTTATGGTGTTAAACTGGAGCTCTAATTTCTGAAGGATTAAACACAGCAACACTGTTGCAAGTTCAGCAATAAAATGTGAGGTTTCTTTAAAAGCCCTTCCAGAACACCACAGTGTATATTACTATACATAAAGCAGCAGTTCAATTAAGAGAAAGCCAGGAGATAAATCAACAAAAATAGTAACGAGTTCCAAAATTAGCTTTACTAAAAGGTTACATTCCTCAACACTAACCAGTCGATATTCCAAGATGTTTTTTGGTTTTAGTGCCGTCTTTTCTTTAGGCATCTTAATTTTTACAGATTTTTAAGTTTGCTTGTTGAATTGGTGGAGAGTTTCAAACAAGTGGACTACATTAGTCCAACAGTGAGGTCAGTATTGTTCCCTGTTTGTTGGAAGAGTGTATTTATATTATGGAGGAGCTCAGCCCATTGCAGAATCAGATTATATGTTCAGTATGGCAATGATAGCATTAAGAGATCCATGGATTCCAAAACCAAAAACAACTATTGTGATCATCTAGTCTGACCTTCTGTATAACACAAAGGGAAGGGGAAAAAAGGTGATGGGTTAGGGGAAGCAACATAGCTCACAGTAAAGGGGAAAAGCAAACCTGGGATTAAGACAGACATACCAAGGACTTGGAAAAAGAGATGTCCATAGTGTCCTAGAAGTAGAGAAAGATATTACTTTGGAACATGCTTAAAGATAATGCATGAATGGGTATTTTTAGGACAAGGTCCTTTTGCCTTCTCAAAACTTGTTTATTTTTAATTTGACAAAGAATTAAGAATGAAAACACAGGTGAAAGAATATTAATTATTTTTATGAATATCAAGATTGGCTTCCTATAATTAATTCAGTGGACTGGGAATAATTTATTCTTAAAACTGTCTTCCTTTTATTGTTTATCGTAAAATAAAATATAAAATTGTTATTGAAATATTTTAAATTCTCTGTATCTTGTGGCCCTTTTCATAGCAGACTTTCATCTTGAGAAAATCTTTGGAGGATTTATCCTTTAGTTATTTCTGGAAGCTCAGAAATAACTAAATCTATTAGAATGATCTTGAAAAAATATGGCTTAAATCTTTCATCTGTTTTTTTGCAGTGAGGTTCTAAGAATACCATTGGCCAATTTGGAGATGATGTATAAAGTTGAGTGAATTGCACATTGTGAAATATTCGTAAGAATCTAAATTGGTTTAGCTTGCAAAGTGAGGTGTCTAAAAAGAAGGTGCAGCAGGGGAATCAACCCTCAGGAGGTCATAAGACTATGTGAATTATAAAATCGCCCACATTATGTTAATTTACAGGATCCAGCATGTGTTTTACACTAGATTAAACTCCTTTAGACCTATTTACAAAGGTGCAGTTTAACACCATTTTACATATCACCACTAAATCGAGCCCTATGCTTGAGTTTTGAGGGTTACTTCTTGTTTTTTAACTTTTGCATTCCACATGCATTCCATTTTAGAATATTACTAATGATGTTTTAGATAGTTTTGGGTATTAGCAATGGGTTTTAGATAGCTTTGGGTATTAGCAATGAGCATTTTGGTTATCACAAAACATATCAACCTCATTAGTTCTAATGTAAAACTGACAAGACTTTAAAGCAAAGATTCATTATTATTCATGGTCCAAGCAATTTATAAAAGACCCTAAAAGAGATTCAGTTTTGATTATCAAGCATTTATCACTTGGATTTCATCTACATATTTTTATTTTGCCTAGTCTGTGAGGCTTCTTACAAGTCTTTGTGAAATCATTCATGTTTAAATAACTTAGTTTTAGAACATCGTGCTAGAAGATAAACATCTTTTTATTATTTTACTTGACCCACTAAACCCTACAATAATTAATACAATAAACTCAGGGATTAAAAATGCTTAAAGATTGTGCTCTACATATATCACTCTTTAAACCTTGTTTTGATAGATAAGTTTAATCAACCCAGGATCTTGTTAATAGATATATAAAGATAATCATTGTTGCGAGATAGTCTGATTCAGAAACTATGCCTAAACCATATAAGTGTCAGTCAAAAAACATTAGCTGCATAAGGCCTCAATAATTTCATGCCAGTACCACAGTGTAGACTATTTGGAGATGTACCAAAAATCACTGGGTTTTCAGTTCACAGAGTCCATGCAGTCTTTTGTGAAAGAAACTTCCTAAAACTAATCTTGGTTATTAGAGTTATGTCCTAATATCTCCAGTAGATCATATTTTTAATTGACATCATCCATGTATGTCCAACATTTCTGTAAAGCAGTAATTGTCACAATTACTGGGATAACTGCCCTGCTTACCCCTCCCAGTCTTGTTGCCTGCACCTTCTTTCAGGTCTCAGGCCTTTACCCATCACCTGCCTTGGGATGGAATCACATAATTCTCCTATTCTTAGTCTAGGTCATGGCCTGCACTTCTCTGATACCAGTCATGATTGTCTCAGCAGGCCTGACTTAGCTTCAGACTCCCCAGTTTTGTTCCCTGTAGGGGAATGACAGTGGTAATCTGTGATCATTCAGCTTTCTTAATACGAGGTATCATTTATTTAGAATAAACAAATACTTAAGAGAAAAAATTAAAAACCATAAAGCAGACTATATGCTTGCCTGTTTACCAGATACCATCTTCCATATGGGCCTGTGGTGTAACTATAACTAACACCCTACAGAGTTCTCCACAGCACCTCTGTGTGTCAGCTTGTCTCCTTTTTAGAGCTCACATCTTGAATCACAGCCCATTTCTTTCTTCTTTGCAAGTAGTCAAGTAATTTTTAACTGTTTATAGACCTTTGGTCTGGTAATTCCCAGCTTTGGCAGAACAAGGTTTGCAGCTTGCTGAAGACACCATCCTTAAAGCTAATCACTTGTGCCATTGTCTTACAAGTGTGTGTCTGTTTCATGTCCAAATCCACTGAATTTAGCATTATAGGCACATAATGAAAGTTCCACTACCCTCAATGTAAGTGAGAACAATGCAGTCAGACAGGGCATTCTAATAATCCAGTATACCAGAACTTCTCTTCACATAGTATTCATAAAATTGTTACTTCTCTGTATTCATAATCTCATGAATATCTCAGTGCTACACCTGTAATAGTAATATCACCTCAGAGTTTTCAGGTTTGCAGGTGACAGATATAGTTATCTGTCCATTGAATGGCTTTTAGGGCTAACCCAGATTGACCCTGGGAATCTCTGCTTTTGTTTCCTAGTTCCAGCCCTATGAGAGTTCAAACAGCAGAGGGATAACTATTTCTTCTTGTACACATCTTTATATGCCTTTCCCCCAGAGTTGAAACCAATGGGACAAGAGCTTCTGCGTGCACCTTCTTCATGGGTTGATGAGATAATCAACAAATTAGTTTCACTAGTCATCCTGGATGGGCAGGGAACCACTCTTCTTGCCTACGTTCACAAGTTCGGGACAGGAATTTTTAGATTATAAAAGCAAAAATTTCTTAGTACCTTACAGCCTGGGATATAGACATTACAGCCTGGGATATAGGCTGCCACCGTGGACCTGTCCAAGGTCCCCCTAGCGCCTACAAGTCGACCTAGGCGTCCTGTGTGGATGCTCTAGGTCGATTTTGTAGGGTCCCCCCTAAGTTAACTTAAAATTTAAGTGTGGACATGCTAAGTCAACTTAACAAAGTTGACTTAAAGTTGACTTTGTTAAATCGACTTAAATTCACATGTGTAGACATAGCCTACCAGTCTAACACCTATCTTGAACAATACCAACATAGAGGTGAACTGGTCTGGTTTTCAGCTATGAATTTGTCAGTGTTCATACGATACCTAGGCTATGTCTACACTTGTGAATTTAAGTCAACTTTAGCTAAGTCGACTTTACAAAGTCGACTTTGCTTAGTCAACTTAGCATGCTTTCATGTATTCTTATAAACTACCTTACAATTTAATCTCTCATAATGGCCCTAATCAGGAAAGCATCCCACCAAAGTCAATGGAATGCAAGTATATGCTTTCCTGAATCAGAGCCAACATAATAATTCTGGATGAAATTCAGGACTGTATCGAGCACCAGAAAAAAAGCTTATGCATCATTTAACAATCTTCTGAGTCCCCAATTTAGGCCCAAAGTGGTTACATAGACTTCTGCTGGCTCTTTCCAGTGGGGTACATTTCATCCTCACTGTGGACAATGTTTTGAGGATGACTGTGTTGCCTTTAATAAATCCAAGATAATGATGAAGGATATTCAGTGTAACAACTGTCTGTTCAAGTTTATATAGAATCATAGGGTTGGACGGGACCTCATGAGATCACCTAGTTCAACCCCCTGCTAAAAGCAGGATCATTCCCACTAAATCATCCGAGCCAGGGTATTGGCTAACGGGACCTTAGATATCTCCAAAGACAGAGATTCCACCACCTCCCTAGGTAACCCATTCCAATGCTTCACCACCCTCCTAGTGAGAAAGTTTCTCCTAATATCCAACCTCGACCTCCCCATCTGCAACTTGAAACCACTGCTCCTTGTTCTGTCCTCTGTAACTACTGAGAACAGCCTAGTTCCCTCCTCTTTGGAGCACCCTTTCAAGTAGTTGAAGGTTGCTATCAAGTCTCCCCTCAGTCTTCTCTTCTGCAGACTAAATAAGCCTACGTCCTTCAGTCTTTCCTCGTACGTTATGTGCCCCAGCCCCCTAATAATTTTCATTGCCCTCCGCTGGACTCTTTCTAATTTGTCCACATCCTTTCTGTAGTGGGGAGCCCAAAACTGGACACAGTATTCTAGATGCGGCCTTACCAGTGCCGAATAGAGGGGAATAATCACATCCCTTGATCTGCTGGCAACGCTCCTACTGATGCAGCCCAATGTGTCATTGGCCTTTTTGGCAACAAGAGCACACTGTTGACTCATATCCAGCTTCCCATCCCCATAACCCACAGGTCGTTTTCCACAGTGCTGCTACTTAGCCGATCTGTCCCCAGCCTGTAGCAGTACATGGGATTTTTCTGTTCTAAGTGCAGGACTTTGCACTTGTCCCTGTTGAACCTCATGAGATTTCTTTTGGCCCAGTGCTCCAATTTGTCTAGGTCTCCCTGTAACCTGTCCCTGCCCTCCAGCATGTCTAACATTCCCCCCCAGCTTGGTGTCATCCGTGAACTTACTGAGCATGCAATCTATCACATCATCAAGATCATTAATGAAGATGTTGAACAGAACCACCCCCAGGACTGACCCCTGGGGCACTCCACTCGTTACTGGTTGCCAACTAGAAATTGAGCCATTGATTCCTACCCACTGAGCCCGAAGATCTAGCCAGTTTTCTATCTACCTGATGGTCCACTCGTCTAACCCACAGTTCCTTAACTTGCCGACGAGAATGCTGTGGGAAACAGTATCAAAAGCCCTGCTAAAGTCAAGATATATCACATCGACAGCTATTCCCGCATTCACAAATCCAGTCATCTCATCATAGAAGGCAATTAGGTTGGTCAGGCACAATTTGCCCTTGGTGAATCCATACTGACTGTTCCTGATCACTCTATTTTCCTCCAAGTGTTTCAGGATGGATTCTTTGAGGACCTGCTCCATGATTTTTCCAGGGATTGAGGGGAGGTTGACTGGTCTGTAGTTCCCCAGATCATCCTTTTTCCCTATCTTGAAGATAGGTACTATATTTGCCTTTTTTCCAGTCATCCGGGACATCCCCCATTTGCCACGAGTTTTCAAAGATAATGGCCAGTGGCTCTGCAATCACATTGGCCAACTCCCTCAGCACCCTCAGATGCAGTTCATCTGGCCCCATAGACTTATGCACATCCAACTTTTTAAAGTAGTCCCTAACCTGACCTTCCATCACTGAGGGCCGCTCTCCTTCTCTCTATTCTGCGTTACCCAGTGTAGTAGCCTGGGAGTTGACCCTCCCTGTGAAGACTGAAGTAAAAAAAGCATTGAGTACTTCAGTCTTTTCTGCATCATCCACCACGAGGATACCTGCCCCATTCAGTAAGGGACCTACACCCTCCCTGATCCTCTTCTTGTTACTGACATACTTGTAGAACCCCTTCCTGTTATCCTTCACATTCCTTGCTAACTGCAACTCCAATTGCCCTTTGGCCTTTCTGATTTTATCCCTGCAGTCCTCAGCAATATCTTTATACATCTCCCTAGTCATCTGTCCAAGCTTCCACTTCTTGTAAGTTTCCCTTTTATGTTTCAGCTCATCGCAGAATTCTCTGCTAAGCCACGCTGGGTGCCTTCCACATTTGCTGTTCTTTCTGCACATCGGAATGGTATCTTCCTGTGCCCTTACCAGGGTTTCTTTAAAATACAGCCAGCTCTCTTGGACACCTTTCCCCTTCAGATTAGCCTCTCAAAGGATCCTGCCCATCAGTTCCCTGAGGGAGCCAAAATCTGCTTTTCTGAAGTCCACGGTGTGTGTTCTGCTTCTTTCCTTTCTTCCGTATAAATGGATCTTCCCCATTGCAGAAATGCCACCCACTCACATTGACATGTTTGGAAACTTGATGAGACCAGCAGTGAAAGGGAAGGAGACACATGCTAAGACCCAATAAGTAGCTCCTTCCCTTGGGAGTCTCTGGCATCTATTAGTCAGTTAGGAGAGACAGGAGTCCTGATTGGTCAGCATTCCCCTCCCAAGATTGAACCTAGTGCAGGGACCATGTGGAGCCTCTTGTATTTCCATTCTATCTACCCTACCTGAACTAGGAATGGGAACCTGGTCAGACAGATGTGGATCTACCTGATCGCCTGTTTCAGGGATTAGGAACATTTTTTTCCTTCATCGGCCAATTGGCAGAGGACCAGAGAGCCTTTTTGCCTTTCTTGCAGCACCTTCAAGCCACAGGAGGTAGAGCAGGAACATGCTAACTACCTACCTGAGGTACTGGGGTAGTGGTGTTTATTTATCATAACTTGCAGCTGCTTTCCAGTGCAGTCATTGTTCTCAACCACTGTGTCAGGACACATTGCTGTGTCACCACACAGCGATAAGTGTGTCGCAGAGAGCTGAGATGGCTGGATTCAGCCTGGGGGAGGTGGGCAGGTGTATCCTGTAGGGTAGCGATATGCCACCAAGCATGTTTGTGATCCACAAAAGGGTGAGAATCACTGGTTTTAGAAAACAAAATGAACAGTTCCCAGTGGTAAAAGACCTGGGATTATGATGATGAGCCTTCAGCTCATGTGACAGTGTGAGATCTTGTGATCTTGTGAACTTCACAAGCTGAAGTCAGAGCATGTGGCCCTTACAAGCCGAGGTCCCCAGTCTTCTGCACCCTCTGTTCCCCTCATGGGGGAGGGTGCGAGGACTCAGAGAGCTGAATCTGGGGAGCAGACTGAGGAGAGCCTACCCTGCATTATGGGTTATACGCTAAGGATCCCTGTAGCCCTGGTGCTAGTTATGTGTCACATGGTAACAAGCCCCCACCTCAACTAATTAAATGTCTGCTACAGGAAAGTTTGGGTGATGGTCAAATAGTATTAAAGTTTACTGGGTAAATATGTTACATATTAATAACAGTTGCGGTCTGCTGCTTAATTCCATGCATGTGTCTGTTCCTATTTTCTGCTGTGTTCACATCATTGTGCTCCAGGATGCAGAAGCATATTTTAATTTCTTTTATGATAGTCAATAAAATGGATTATATATAGTTTAACTATATCTGTTGTTTTTGTTTATAAAGGGACACATGCAGCATCATTTTTGTCAGAAAAAATATTTTTCACACACAAGAGTGGGAAACTGCACGTACACAAATGATAATTCGCTTAAATATATTATCCCAAAATATGTCAGGTTCAATGTATTGGCACATTTTATTTTGAATGATTAAATAAGTAGCTAAGAATTTATATATTTAAAAAATCAGAACTCCTGAAAGATATCAAGTCTAGAAGTTGTGCCAGATTTTAATATTTGACCAGTAAATAAAACATTTCTAGCTTTTTTATGTATTCTCCAGTTAAGTGATTTGTTTGAATCAAGGGGGTATGTATATAAAACAATTATGTTCTATTTTGAGTTGAACCCCTCATGTTTTTGCAAAGAAAAAATGCTGTTCATATACATAATGAGGAAAATTTCCAAGTAAGCCTTTGGCAACATATTTGAATGAAATGGGACAAGGGTAGAAATAAACTGACTTTGTGGCTCAAATCTCTATGGGGCTTAACAATGACCTCAGGAGAGAAACTAGGTTAAGTGAAGGACAGGCAATTACCTCAATTGATAGACAGGCTTGAGAGCCAAAACCATCAAAAAAATCCAATCATTCTAAGAAAGTATAGGTCTAGGAAAATAAAAATTATTAATCCATAAGAACCTAGTGCCTGAAACACTTGTGTGTATGAGGAGCCCTCTGCAGGATTTGCATGAGTAAGGCTTAAAGGATGTTACCTCTTAAATAAATTAACTCATTTTAAAGGTAAATTGACATTAGAAGCATCCACGGACATTTTAAAAACCAGTGTCATTTGATAAAAGTCAATAAAAACCTCATCTGTTTTCTAATGTGAAGACTTCTTTGGATTCTTATTTCCTTTTTAGCCTGAATGGTTCATCAATTTCTTTATTTAATTTGTTGGACTTTTTATTTTTGAGGTTTAGATCAGAAGTTGCCCTCTTTGCTGGTATAAGAATTGATTGGGGATTGGTGTCTTTTAATCAAGGTTATTTTTTAGGTATTCAGATACTTCCAGGCATGAATGCCCTATAAATTAAAGCATATTATTATTTCCAAACAAATCTCTCTTAAATTGTACTTTTCCAATTGTTAGCAATGATATGGATTTTTATTATCTATATTCCTAGATGTAGCAATAATTTAGCTGCTTGGTTTTGGGAGTCTTCTCATGGATTTCTTATGGTTCAGTACCACTGTTGCTCAGGTCACAGTTATGAGTAGTCTTAAACCTAGATAGTCTGCTAATTTAGTAGTTTTGGAAACTGAAGATTTGTCATTGCTGCAGAACTTACTGAAACTATTTCCTACCATTTAGGTGTAATTCTCTGCAACACTATCAATGTTGGTTAACAAAGGGTCTTCTGACACCATAAACTTCTGATATTTTTTCATATGAAACACTGCCCCCCTGTGCTTCAGCATAAAAAGGGGGCAGTTAAAGAAATTTAATTAAGCCTTCCAACCTCCAAAATACTAGTCTATGAAGATATGATTCTGGTAAGGACTTTTGCAATAGTTTCTACTGTTTTGCTGCCTTTGTGTCTTAAAATGGGGATTTACATAAATACTGCATAATTAATGAATGAATTCTACAAGTGTTTCTAAGCTTCTAGCAGATGACTTTGCTGGTAATTTGAAAGAGAGGGAGATAGATGACTACCTGCCAAGTCTGCAGTTTACTTCTTTTTTCCTGTTTGAAATATCAGCAGGTTATTGTTTTTTATTAAATGCTCAGGTTTTGTTGTTTGCCAGTTGCCATTGTGAGGGCTGGCAGCAATCCAGTAGAGATCAGGAGGAAATATTTATTTATCAGAAAGTGTTTCTCTTGCTACCCCACAGAGGGTGCGTCTACACTTACACATTAAGTCGACTTAAGGAAGCTTAAGTCGACTTAATTTACTCCGCGTCTACACTGGGCTTTCCTTAAGTCAACTTAAGATGCTTCTTAAGTCGAATTAAGGAAAAGATAGTTCGAATTAATAACACCTTGTTTATTAAGTCGACTTAAGCCAGTGGAGACGGAGATTAGCGCCTTGGTGGCGCTTAGAACGTTAAGTCGACTTAATAAGGTCAAAAAGGGCCACGTCTAACTTGAAAAGTTAAATTCCAAAGGGGTAGCCGTGTTAGTCTATTGTAGAAAGACAACAGAGTCCTGTGGCACTTTTAAAGACTAACAGATTTATTTATCGCATGAGCTTTCGTGGGAGAAAATCCCACTTCGTCAGA
>ML685793.1:16504866-16573640 GCA_007922175.1 Pelusios castaneus
TTAAAACCTCCTTTGGAGTTCTATACTAAAAAAACCCAAAAAACCCACAGGGGAAATATCGTAAAATAGACCTGAACAATAAAGGGGTGCCTCACATTTCCTATGGTGTCTTTTAATCAAGGTTATTTTTTAGGTATTCAGACACTTCCAGGCATGAATGCCCTATAAATTAAAGCATATTATTATTTCCGAACAAATATCTCTTATACTGTACTTTTCCAATTGTTAGCAATGATATGGATTTTCATTATCTATATTTCGAGTTGTAGCAATAATTTAGCTGCTTGGTTTTGGAAGTCTTCTCATGGATTTTTTATGGTTCAGTACCCCTGTTGCTCAGGTCACAGTTCCTGCCCTTACTGCTGGACAAACCCACAAGCTAGGAACTCATGAAAAGCCAAAATGGTGCTGAGGAGCTTTCTGGGAAGACAGCTGTAAATGATAGGAATAACTGTGAGACAAAGATTGTAGCTATGTGACTGCTAAAGAACTGAAGTTACAACTGATCACAGAGGTAAATTCTACAAAGGAAATTGTGTCCGACTGATTAAGAAAATGGTCGCAATAAAATCCTGCAAACACACATACTTAAGTTTAGAGTAGCTCCACTGAAATCAGTCAGACTACTAATGGCATAAATAGCTTGCAGGATCAAGGCTAGATACTGGTATAAGAAGCTTAAAAGCAAATACAGACTAAGTGAAATACCTGGCAACAGTAGAGGATCTTGACACAGCACACATTTCTGAAACAGAGTAGTATGACAATAATCAATGCAACACTGATAACATCTGTCTTTTTAAACCAAACAGATAAAGAGATGGAACTGCAAGAATAGCACTTTACCTAAAGAAGTTCTATAGAATATAATGAGAAAATTTCTGGGTGGAAAGGACCTTGCATTAAGTTTTTCATAGATTCATTTTAAATCACAGGTACAGAATATACTAGTAAGGTTATGCTATCAATGAGGAAATATCAGATCAGGAAAAGTTGTAGAGAAGTTATTTCTCAATACCTGAAAAAATTGCTTCTCAGAACAGCTAATTCAACAGTTGGCTGGGAGAAAGGTGATTCACAACTTTGCCTAAACAACACACGTCTGACCATCTGAGGAATAGTGACCACAGTAAATATATCTATAAAGTTGATCAATCTCGGGAAGAATTCATAGCAAAAACTAGCAATGAGACATTACATTTTGGAAGGGATGGGAGATTAGAAAAAAATTAAGGAAACTAATAACAGAAATCCCTAAATTAAAATCCTCGCACATCATGAAACTATTTAAGTTTTCCTTAATAGCACTCTAAACAAACAAAACAAAACAAAACAAAAAAGGTAGGAAGACAAGAAAATAACCACCCCAAAGCAGTATGGTTAAATGGCAAGACTCAAGAAGCTATTGAGAAATGTATCATTCAAAAAATCATGGAATGTACAAAATGGGAGTTGACGTACTGTAGAGAGAGTAAGCACGCATGATAATGAAGGTTTACCTAATCATAGCTTGTACGATATTTTCAAAAAAGATTTTTTTTATTTATCTGTGGCCAAAATTTTCCCATCAGTGAATACCCAAAATTCCCATTGAAGTCAGTAGAAATTGAATGCATGCATCCAAAGAGAATTTTCTTATTAGTTTGCACAAAAAACTGCTTTGTATCTGGCATTAGCCCACAGGGTTTAAGCAGAAGAGTAGTTAACTGAGTCTAGTTGCAAATGAGAATTGTGCGTGTATTTAGCAGTAATAAGATGTTTGCAGATCATCTACAGTACACGAGGGACAGTTTGAACTGCAGATCTTCCTGGAAATGATGAGCCGCAATTTAATCTGACCTTCTGAGAGCACAATCACTTTGTAGTTATTTGAGGAGATGGGTACACAGCTAGCATTTTTTATGCTTTTATGCAGAGATGAGGCATGAGATGAGAACACTGATAAAACAGAGTAAACCTTCTCTTCACCTAAGCCTGGCAGCCCTAACATTTCAGTAAGTGTAAAAAGTCATGTAAAATAGTAAATCCTAACCCAAATGACACATTCAGTACAGAGTAGTTAAGTTATGGTTTTCATCTTGAGTTGCATCTTCATGGCAGAATTGTCCTTTAGAGTATGAACAGTGTATTTCAAGACTAGCTGAGGACTGAGTAAATTATGTACATCTTAAACTATGTCTACATTATGCTCTGGGGTGTAATTCCCTTTGTTGATGAAGACATACTCACTCTAGCTCTCTTTGAGTTAGCATAAATATTCTAAGCAGTGTAAAATGATAGCCTGGTACACTGAGCTGTACAGAGTACAAGTCTGCCTCAAACTCATGTTTACACTCCTATTTGTACTTCCACTAGTTTGATGAGAACTCATGTGAGCATGTACACACGAGTAGGGGAATCATACCCCTAGCTCATAATGTAGACATACCTCAGCTAAAGCTCTGAGGTGTCCTTAATAAGCAGTCTTGGCTTACCTCTGAGGGCTATTGCTGTACAAGAGCATAAATAAAAATTGCTCTGGTTTTACAAATGTATAGATGCTATTGATGACTTTGAGGTAATTTATGAATTCTGGAAGCACAATCTTTCTCTGCTTATGATATTGTGCTTCCAGAATTCATAAATTACCTCAGGGTCATCAACAGCATCTATACATTTGTAAAACCAGAGCAATTTGTGTTTATGGAAATTACAAACACCATAGATTTAGTCTACAGGGCATGTTAGTTACTATTCTCATTGATCTTAAAAGCTTCATTAATTTACCTTATTTAGGTAGCCAAAAATGCTACTGTTGATTTAATGGATTCTGACCCCTTTTTTTGTGGTTCTTAATTGATTTTACACCCAGGTCTTTACACGGAAAAATAATTCTTCCTTGATGTATTAGAAGCAGGGCTGAACAGGGGTCATTTGTAACAAAAACTTATTTTATAATTCAGCTAATGAACAGGGATTAAATGGGTGAAATCTCAAAGTGATTGTTGGATCCTCAGGTAAAAGCAAATAAGTGGTGCCTGAGGCCTAGTTTACACTGAGGGCGTAGGTTGATCTAACGCTGCTTACTTCGATCTTCTACGGCCTGTGTACACAGTCACGCGGCTGGAAGGTCGAATTAAGTGGTGTTAGAAGTTGACCTTGTAAATCCACCTCTCCAGGAGGCGTAGGGTTAAGGGCGAATTTAGTAATTCACCCTAACCCCAGTGTAGACACTGGCTTCCAGCTGTGGGCTCTGCAGTCCCCCACTGTGGCTGCCACTAGCCCATGCAGCCCCCCGCTGCCAGCCCCCTGCAAGTCCCCTGCTGGGGCTGCTGCCGGCCCAAGCAGCCCTACTGTGGGCTTGGCAGCCCTCCGCTGGCCAGGCAGACCCCCCCGCTGCACCTGCCACTGGCCCCTGCAGCGGGGGTTTGGGGAGGGGTGGGCTGCCAAGCTCGCAGCAGGGGCTGGGAGGGGGGCCAGCCCAAGCATTGGGGCTGCCAAGTCAGCAGCTGAAGGCCAGTGTCTACACTGGGGACAAAAGGTGCTGAAGCAAGAGTGTCCTGTGGACACACTCCTCTGGTTTTATTATGTCGAAGTATTAACATCAACTTTAGATGGAGCCCCAGTGTAGACATGGCCTGAATTACTTGGTTGAGTGTTGACTTCTTCTTTATGGAATTTAGTATCCATAATAGCCACTGGTCTATCTGCTTCAGCCCATTTACAGCAGTAGATGCATTAGGCATGGAAGAATGAGTCCTGCTAAAGTAAGAACCTGTCAGAAAATTTGCACTGTCCTCTTATGAACCCTTGGTAGTTACACAAGAGCTCCCAGGATGCTCACTATAGCTTTGGTGTGAGTAGCTTAAATATTGCACTTGAAATAATTTAAAAGTAGGTCAGCTGAGGTGCATAGAGCTGAGTACTGCATCACAAAAAGCATGGGGGAGCTTTTATTTGCAGTTAATTTATTCATTATATTTTTAGGACTTAGTCATTATGTATTCTTGAGCCATAAGACACATTTAATTCATTTTATGTTTAATTTCTTAAAAAACTAGCTTGTTACAGTTTTGTGGTACACAATTTGTAATTATATGCAAAACGGAGGACTCATTAATGTCTCAGAAAACAAGTATATGAGAAGTGGTGTAAAGAAAACAAAGTAACGTTCCTAATAGGAAGTATCGCATGGCATAATACATTACATTAATGCCTGGAGGTTTGTTCTTTTTAGTATCAACACAAATCAGCATTACTTTTAAGCATGATTAAAGATTTTATTGTGTGTGTTATCAAGATTGATATTTGCTATAATAGTAGAGCAAACATTGGTTGATTCTGGCTGGTTTTGAGTTGTCTTTCACTTATATATTATAATTTGCATTTGGAGACTGAAAATATCTGAAAGTGGTGACACATGGCAAAGAATTAAACCCATATGCCCTGATTCCTAGTCCCCTGGTTTAACAATATATTTTCAGCATTAAAAAGTGAATGTATATATTGTTGATCAAGTGGTGACGGAAATGGCTGGGTGTTGGATGAGTATAGGAGATGGGGAAATTAAATGAGAAGTGGTTAATTTTCTACTGTCAGATGCTCTCTTCTGGCATCAGTTTTTCCTCTCTCTTGAATTGGCTTTTGGATAGCAGTAAAGCTGCCAAAGAAGAAAAAGTGGCTCTGCAAGAGATATAATAGATGGTTTTATAACTGGGGTGGAGTGAATTTTATAAATGCTGGGGAAAAGGTGACCTCTGTTCACAAGACACCCTGCTCATTAACAGATGGTTGTAATTTAAGGATTCCAGTGTGCTCAGGAGAAGGAATCAAATTAGATGTTGTGTGAAGCTGTCATTACATTGTGTTTCTCTCTATATAGTTCCAGCTTAAAGCATGCCATTCCTTTCATATCAGTTCTTCAGATTACTGAATCTCATTTTTTCCACATCAAAGCACTGTCAGCACTTTTATATTATAAAAAGAGGATGCAGAGCGATTATTACAATACACTCCCTTCAAACAGCATTGAGTTGTAGTACATTTTATTTGCAGGATATCTTTTTTTCCTTAGATTTGTAATGGGAGATATGCCAAATGAGAAACATCTAAAAACAACCCTGTCAAAACCAGAACAACGTAACTCTGTTGGGATGAATTTTTAAAGTTAGATTAGTCTAAATGACAACCTTTAATATATTGCTCAGAAATTTAGACAATTAAGAGGGTGGAAAATGTAATAGCGAATTTGTTCATTGGCTGAAAAGTGTGAATGTGCCATTTGTTATTGATACCTGAAGAAATGGTCTGAAAAATGACTGCCTTACAGCAAATATTGAACCAGCTCCCACTCCCATCCCCATTGTAATCAACAGCTGAGTTCAGAAAGAGCAGAATTGGGTCCATTGTGTCTTATTAGCTGTCACTATTACAGTGTAGCATGAAAAAAGAAAATATAAACATTTTCATGAAGGAGAAGAAAAATAGAGAAGGAAAGGCTTCATAACTATGTTCTTTAGGTTGGTTTCTTTCTTTAACTCCATCAGGCCAGACAAATGAATAGTACTCATTATATAGGTATACAGGCATCTCAGATTCTAATTACTAACTAGCTAACCACTCTAGTTTGTGAAGGTGGTTGTCACACAACTGACAAATGGCAGCAAAAGGAATGAAATTGTATAAATCAGCAATGTGTAAATCTCAAAAAGGCTGGCACGTTGCATTTGGCTAAGCACCTGAAAAATCTTTTGGCTATGGCCATGTCACCCTTTTCTCCTTGTAGGTATTCTCTAAGATGGAGTATACCATATATAACTTTGCCTCATTCCTGGGCTGAAATAAGTAGGCGTTGGGTTTTAATAAATCTTCTGCTTAACCTCACTGTAGTCCCTTTTTTTTTTTTAAGTGAAAAAACCAACCGATGTTCCCCTGGATTTTCTCTCCCTTCTTTCAGAAGCAGAAAGTAATTTCACTGAGAACCTGCAACACACAAGCTCTCAGGAAGCCCTGGAGTGTTAGCATGTGAGAAGAGTGAATGCAGTGTGGCCTAGAGCAATAATTCTGGATACTGCACCTTAGCCAATCCAGAGCAAGCTGACCTCTCTCACTTGAAGGTGCCAGAGGTTACGCTGAAAGTGAGAAATTTACCAAGGCTTTCTTGAAATATATGAAATCTATGTGAATGTGACTAAGAAAAGAATGCAGCAATTGGCTTCAAACATTCAAGTTCAATTACCGGGAAGGGGAAGGTGTGAGCAAGTCTCATTTTCTGAGAACTGGATGACAAAAGGATAACTGGTTCCACTCGAAAGTCAAAATCCAGAGCTAAAGTGTGTCTCTGTTAGACCCCTCTGGATCTCAGATGGTGTTCAAAATACCTGTGTTGTAAAAGCTCTCAGTCTTAAAATAGCCTTTCCTTATCACATGGCCTTCTATTGTTTATCTGCTGAATGTCTTGTGGACCTGTGCTGGTCTGAGTTAGGTAAGAAGCTCTCTCCTGTCCTGGAACACAAATGAAGAACACTTAAATGACCCTCCCTTACATTGGCATAAATCTGGAGAAGCTCCTATGAAATCAAGTTATTCTGGTGTAACTGAGGTGGAACCTGGCCCAAGAGGTCAGTTCAGTTATTTGGCATGAAAACTGCAACAGAAGTGAAGCTCTGAGCATATATTAGACATCTGTGAGGGCACAAGTGAGAGTAGCAGTCACTGGTGTACGCTTGTGCGGAGAATGGCCTGATCTGTGTGATATAGCCATATGACTAAGGTACACCCAGAGATGTTTCCAAAAGGAGTCAATTCTGCAGCCAAGGAAGATTTGGAATAAAACGAAAATCCAAATATTCTTGATTATGTCCCTGGTAACCTAGTGGCAGTTGGTATCCCTGTTATGATATTATTGTGGGCAAACTGGGACTGTTGCCAAGTTGCTTTAAGAATTATAATACTTTTCACATTGTTAAATGTTTCTGTAATGGCTGATGGGAACTTGGTGCTCCACTTCCGCATCCTGCAAACCTGGGCATTAGCTGGGGCAGACACTATGCCCACCTCGCCGGCAGCCTCGGCCTCCCGGCACAGGACCGGCTCCCTGGGAGGTGGAGCAGGCCAGTTGGCCCGCCACGCTCCCCTCTAGCATGGGGAGCGGAGGCCCCGCTTTGGCCAATTGGCCCTGGGCCCCGCTCCCCCCACGAGACGGCACTGCATAAAAAGTAACAAGAAAACAATCTACAAATATATTAGCAGCAAGAGGAAGACCAAGGACAGGATAAACCTGTTACTTAATGAGGGGGGAAAGACAATAACAGAAAATGTTAACATGACAGAAGTTTTCAATGACTTTTCTGTTTCAAGTCTTCACCAGAAGAGGTTAGTAATAATTGGTTGTCTAACATAATGAATGCTAATGAAAATGTGTTTAGGATCAGAGGCTAAAACAGGGAAAGAATAAGTTAAAAATTTCATAGATAAGTTTGAGGTCTCCAAGTTGCCAGGGCATGATGAAATAAATCCTCAAGTAGCTGATTGAGGAGATATCTGAGCCTGTAGTGATTAACTTTGAAGACTCATGGAAGACGAGAAATTACAGAAGAGTGAAAGAGGGCAAATATAATGCCAATCTACAAAAATGGGAATAAGAATAATCCAGGGAATTGCCAACCATTCAGTTTCACTTCAGTACTGGAAAGATAATGAAGCAAATAATCAAGCTATCAAGTTGCAAACATAGAGACAATAATAAGGTGATAAGTAACAGTCACAGAATACATTTGTTAAGAACAAATAGTGTAAAGCCAACCTAATATCTTTCTTTGACAGATAACTTGCCTTGTTGATTGGAAGGAGAAGCGGCAGGTGTGGTACATCTTGACTTCAGTAAGGCTTTTGATACTGTTTCCCATGACCTGCTCATATATACAAGCTAGGGAAATACAACCTAGAGTTACAGTAAAGGTGGGTAAATAATGCGTTGGAAAGCCATTCCTGGAGAGTAGGTATCAGTGGTTCACAGTCAAGCTGGAAGGGCATATCAAATCAGATCCCATAAGGATCAGTTCTGAGTCTGGTTCTGTTCAGTATCTTCATCAATGATTTAGATAATACATTTATAAAGTTTCCAGTTGATACCAAGCAGGCAGGGGTTTCAGATGCTTTGGTGGACAGGATTAAAATTCAGAATAATCTGGACAAACTGAAAAAGTGGTATGTAGTAGACAGGATGAATTTCAATATGGACAAATGCAAAATACTTCACGTAGGAAGAAGCAATAATTTGCAAACATACAAGATGGGAAATCACTGCCTAGGAACATGTACTGTGGGAAGAGATCTGGGGGATTATAGAGGGTCATAAGGTAAGTATGAGTCAACAGTAACACTTCCAAAAAAAAGAACATTATTCTGTGATGTTGTGACAGGGTGCATGCTTCCCTGCTGGATGGACACCCCCTGGCAATGACATTACTGGAGAATTGACTCAAGTGGTCCCCATCCATGGCTTTGTGTACCCTCAGACTCCCAGCAACTCAGACCTTTGGCTAGGTCCCACATGCTACCTGGACATCCAGCTGGGTACCTTAGTCTCTTTAGGCCCCCTTCTGGGGAAGTCCGACTTGCTGTATCCAGTCTCTGTCTAAGTCTTCAGGCCAGCAAGTACAGTGCTGCTCCTGACACTCTTGGGAGTAGGGAGGGACCTAGGCCCACCCAATTCTCCAGGCCCCAGTCCAGGGACCCTATGTGCTGTGACCACAGCACCAGTACTATCTCCCTCCAGTCCTTGCCACAGTCTACTTCGCTGGGCCGCTTTCCCCACAGCCCCCAGTCTTGTGCATGCCCTCACCTCAGGCCACTCTGCTATCAGGTCCTGTTGTAGCCCACCAGACTTCCACAGCCACCTGTCCCACACCAGCCCCTTGCTTCTTGACCGGTCTCTGGACCTCCACTGCCGTCTGCTCCTTCAGGACCGCCATGCTCCTGGTCAGCTCCTAGTTTGGCCCCAATGAGCTGTTCAAGGTGCTGAGAGCCTTTGCCTCTGGCTCCACTGCAGCTCCACTCTTATACTGGCTGCTGCTCCCTGATTCGCTCTCTTGCAGCAGTCTCCTATTGGCTGCTGCTCCCTGGCCCTTCTTAACCACTCCCGTGCCAGTGCGGGGCAACCACCTCATCACAGATGTATTAGCAGGAGAGTTGTAAACAAGACAGAAGTAATTCTTCTACCATACTCTGTGCTGATAAGGCTTCAATTGGAATATTGTATCCAGTTCTCAGAGTCACATTTCAGGAAAGATGTGGACAAATTGAAGAAAGTCCAGAGAAGAGCAACAAAAATGATTAAATGTCTAGAAAGCATGACCTTTGAAGGAAGATTGAAAAGAATGGGTTTATTTAGTCTGGAGAACAGAAGACTGAGGTAAGGACATGATAACAGTTTACAGATACATAAAAGGTTGTTACAAGGAAAACAGGGAAAAGTTGTTTTCATTAACTTCTGAGGATAGGACAAGAAGCAATGGGCTTAAATTATAACAAAGGAGGTTTAGGTTGGAAATTAGGAAAAACTTTCTAACTGTAAAGGTAGTTAAGCACAGGAATAAATTGCATAGGGAGGTTGCAGAATCTCAGTCATTGGAGGTTTTAAAAAACAGAATCAATGGACACAAATCTGACATCAGAAATTGCAACACTGCAAAACCTGTAGGGGAACACTTCAATCTCCCTGCTCACTCCCTTGACGACTTGTTAATAGCTGTGTTGAAACAGATGAATAACAAATCACAGCTTCAAAGAGAGTCTGCAGAACTCGAACTTATATGCAAATTTGACTCTGTTGTCTTGGGGTTAAACAGGGACTATGGATTTTTCTCGCATTACAACAAGTGATTTGACCTCCCCCTCCTCTATGTGCTGTTCCCCAGTGTTTTGAATCCTAACACCTATTTTGATTTGCTGTTACAGCCTGACCTGATGCTATGTCATACACTCCCCTGCATTTAATTTCCTCCCACTCTGTAACTTTCCTATCTTCAAAGCGTCTGACGAAGTGGGATCTTCTCCCACGAAAGCTCATGCGATAAATAAATCTGTTAGTCTTTAAAAGTGCCACAGGACTCTGTTGTCTTTCTACAATAGACTAACACGGCTACCCCTTTGGAATTTAAAAAACAGGTTAGACCAACACCTGTCAGGTATGATCTAATTATTATTTAGTCTTTCCTTGAATGTGTGGGACAAGACTAAATGACTTCTTGAGGTCCCTTCCAGTCCTTTACTTCTACGATTCTGCCTGGAAGGCAGTGCTAAGCGAGACAAGTGGAAGGCTATGGCAGTTTATACACCAAGTTTAGAGGTTAGACAGACTTAACGCTTGCTCATACAACCACTGCATGAGTTTACTTATCAAAATGGGCAAAAACCCTCCATCCACAAAAACTGCACCCCTTTTCCTACCTACTGACTGATCCACTCTCTCCACCTCCTAACCTAACTAATAGGCTATTAAGCTCACATATTGCACCAGTGTAAATATTACATGTCCCACCCACAGGTGAATATTTTTCCAACATATAAATTACATCACCTTTTTACCCAGTGAATTGAGACCAAAGTCTCATGTGTCTGCTCTTAATGGGCCATCTAGTTTAACAGTCTCTATTGTCCTCACTAAAGTATTCCATTAACTAAATAAGATACTCCTGAGGATTTGCAATGGCTCTCTTAACCCATTCTGCAGGGAGTCTCCTCCCAATCTCTCAATAGCATCTCATAAATCCATGAGTTTCAGAGCTTGGCTACATAGTAGCAAAGTGGCTATTACTTTATATAAGAGGATATAAAATTGAAATAGAAAATTGATTTTTATCTTCTTTGTTCTCACTGATTTTTTCCATTCCAGAAGCTGATATAAATAAGAGTGGATCACAGCAATATTGACTACATATATTCCTTTGAAAAATAAAGGACATCAAATTTAATTGACAGGCTGTTCCTTCCATTATTCCTACTCAGTTTTTATTTCCGTTCTTTAGTACTTTGCATTTATTTTTGTGCTTGCTCATTTTGCCATGTTTGTAACCAAAAAGTAGATTATCAGCTTTAAAACAATGAAATAATTACCTGCCTAGAGACTTAATCTATAGCAAATTTAGGGTAAAACCTTCATTTTGGACATAAAAAATAAATTCAAAAAAAGAGTTAAAACATTTGATGTTTGTTTATTTAAAACAAATAATCATTAACTCAATTATTTAATAAAATTGAGCCAAATTCATCCCCCGAAGCCAATGGCACTGCACGAAAGAAGAATTTAGCTCAATTTTGAGGTCAACAATCTTTTCTGTACCCTATGAGTTTTGAAAAATCCCATAGAAATCATATATTTCCCAATTCTTTTTGTTCTACTCAGAATATTTAAAACTTTAAAAAAACTGTCTAGTCCCACTACAAAACACATAAAACTTATCACAACAGTTACGTGGACTGAACATCTTACAGATCTTTCAGCAGGTTGCTAGGAAGTGTGCATAATCATATTTCCAATCCTTAGTACAGACTTCTAGTCAATAGTAAAGCTTAGCCAATAATATTAACATATCACGTATTAATGTTAGTTATGAATTTTTCCTAAAAAAGTTCTAAGGAAAAAACTGCCCATAGTTACTCATATGAGTCTTACTCTATTAATTAGCCAGCCCTTTTGATTAATAAATCAGATCTGAGGTAGATAGGTGCCAAACTAAAGACTATGTCCCAGCTAACGCTTTAGGCCCTGCTTAAAAACATATGTAAGCCTTTGCTTAAATTTATGCACATGCTTAAGTACGTTGCTGAATGCAGACCTTAGAGCCTGTGACCTGTCTTGTTCATAGGGTAGCCCACCTGTAAATGCCAAAGTCAGGGCAGGCTGAAAAAGGACAACAGATTCTCCCAGAACTGGTGTGTGTGACACTGAAGTTATATTCCCCTAGCAGTCAGGAACACTGCTCCTGATTTCCCACACTGGCTATCAGGAAGCTACAACAAGAAATACACAGCAACTTTCATTGCATTTCAGTCGCTGGCTTAGCAGCTGGGTCCACTAAAGAGATAAGCTATTTAAACTGTATTCCCTTTACTAAAATGTTCTCCTGATTCCCAAGGGGTCAGCCACATTGCCAGTTCAATATTGGTTTTGCTCTTCCCCAAAATAGTACACGGCCAGCCAATTCTTTAAAAACCAAAACTAAAGGTTTATTATAAAGGAAAGAAAACAAACAAGATGAGAGAGATGTTAAATGGTCAAGGAATCAGATACACACTAATGACTTCAAAGTCCACATAAATCAGATTTGTAGCAGTACTAGAATTTGCATGCTCAGTATACTCAGTAGCAGGACGGGTCTCATGTCATTTGTTTCACAGATTCAGATGTAGAGTAGTTAATCCAGAGCTAGGAAGGAGGAATAAAGACAAGATGGAGATGGTGCAGCTGCACTTTATAGTTTCTGCCATGAAGCTTATGCTTCCTTTGTCCCAAACACAGTCACACAGCACAAGGCATGGAAAAGCCTCAGAGTCCCTTGTTCATAGGCATGTCCTTTAATGCTCTGGTCACTCATAAGGTGAAGCCCCTGGGTTCTTTCACTGGATGCCTTGTACATTTGAGTTCCCTTAAAGGACCATTAACAGGGCTTAGTGCTGCTGCCACTCTGTCTGAGGCCGTCACCCGAAACACAGCACAAGTTTAAAATACAAATATACTATACCTATCCATAATTTACAATACAAAGATGACACATATTCAAACAATATTATTACAATTAGCAGATTACAACCTTTCCAATTTTACCTGACATGACATATCTTGTAGGAATCATTGCAATTCTGTCATAACAGCATTAAGTAATATAAATGGTCATCCCTTATCCAGACAGCATCACAGAGCCAGCAAGAATCACAGAAATGCTAACAAGTGCTTCCACATATATTGGTCTTATTCCAGTGCAAATTATCTGAGACATAGATAAGAAGACACTGACACCATTAAGAAGTATCTGGAATTTGATAAAACAAACAAGGAATCCTGTGTCAGTTTTTAAAGTCTAACCAATTTATTTATTGGATAAATTTTGTGGGCATAATCCCATTTCCTCAGACGCATGAAATAGAAACTGCATAGCCCACGAAAGCTTATGCGATAAATAGGATTCCTTGTTTGTTCTGCTGAAATAGATTAACACAGCTACCCGTCTGGAATTTGATAGTAACTCAAGCCTGGGCCCACACTTCTAGTTTTAAGCTGTTTTAAGTAACAAACAGGGGCTTGCAGCTTTCTGATACAATTACTAACCATGATACAATAGTTTCAAACACAGTAGGTTTTACTACCATTTCCCATTCCATGGATTTGCTTTATTTCCATTTGAAATCAGTCAGGAAAATGGTTTTCCTGAATGAAAGTTGGTTGGGAAAAGGTAGGAGATTAGTTAGCTCAGGCTGAGCTACTAGCCATGAACCAGTTAGGGAGGATGTATAACTATCGCTGATAAATTCACACAGATTGGTGGAACTGTGAGGTCAAAAGTGAAGCTCTTCCACCTATCCTAACTTTCCCTTTTCCTTTCCCTATATTCAAAACTCCTTCCTTCCCATCCCATCTTTTCCCCTTTGTCCTTCTTCACCTAAATTCACATGTATACTGTAGTCTTAATGAATGAAAATGAGTTAGCAAACATCACACTGATGATATACAAAACAAATAGATAAGAATATTATTTTCTACATTGACACTAGATATAAGTGGATATAAAAGACAGGCAACTATTTATCTGAAAATACTGGGGAAAAAATGACACTGGTGCTGGCCTTAAGCAAATAGGGTTGTGTGGGAGACAGATCAGAGATACAGGGGCAATTTCATAAGTGGGTGTATTTGATCTTTTTCTTATACCAGGATCCAGTGTAAGCCCCACCCCAAGTGACCTGTAGTCCCCTTCAGGAATGGCTAGATGTGTAGCATAAATTTCTTCTTGCTAGCTATGCATACTAGATGAATCTGAACAATATATCCATGAATCAAACTCCTATAAACATCATCCATCAGCCCTTTCAGCCAAGGACATTAAGCATAAGCGAAGTAAAAATCAGTACTCATGCTCTGGATTCTCCATATAGGAACAGTCATTTCTAGATCTGATCTTGCCAACTTCATTCAAGATGTTATCACTTAATGACTGGCTGATAACTTCTGATAAATAACGAATCACTTACTGGCCAGAAGTCAACACATAAATAACTGATTTAGGCTCTGATCCTCCACAAGGTGTTCTGCTGAGTTCAGTGAGAAATAACAGAGCAAAATCCTTCACAGATGGAACCCTTATAAAATTTTACATTGTCCTATATCAGCCAGTAAATCTAATCTCAGAAGCTGTTGGATCAATTGTTGTGTCAATAACCATTAAACCTCAAATAATTCAGTGAAGTAATCAAATTATTTTGCATGTACCCTAGTGTGTCAGAATAGACTTTCACCTATTGTTGTGATCAAGTTTTGCCACTTACTCAAATACAAGATACAATAATATATAAAATACTTTCTTGTTCTTACTAGTTAGATGGTAAGCTCTTTGGGGATAAGGGTGTATCCTATGCTTCATTTGTACAAATTAGCTTAGGTTTTTAAAGAGATCCTATGGAAAGGGAATGTTAGACTCCTAAAATTAGTTAGGCAATGCAACACTGAAACTGCAACACCTAAATCTTGAAATAAGTGAATTTGGAGCACAATAGGGCCATGTTCTGGGCTGGTCCTTAGACATTATTGTAAGAAACAAAGATTAATAATCATAATAATAATGTTTTCATGTAAGAAACTTCTATAGTTGCCATAGGGATATTAAGTGACTATTAATCAAAGGAGAAATATCTGTTAGGATGTAGTACATGCTATGACAAAGTTGGAGGGCACTTGTTTTATAGAATTAATACCAGTGCCACTTGAAAAAAAAATCAAACAAACCCAAAACTTTGATGCCATAAATTTGCTTCAATTCAGTTTCCATGAAGAATAATTGAGAAGAAAATGTTGTCAGATTTTTTTTTGAATTGGGGTGCGTTTGCTGTGTTAAAAAGATGACTGTATAAAAAGGCTAACACTAAAGAGTTCTTATGTGATCTTTAATTTTGACCTTCATTTGATAACAATAGCTTTAACATAGTCCATTGATTTTAAATGGCAGCACTGTATTTGTAGTGCTGACTTATAGTCAATGTATGTTTAGCTAGTTGCAGCAGATTTGGTATCTCTTTGCTTTAGATACTAGCATTTGAATATTTTTTCTTCCACAAGAGGTAAATTATTTATATAGTACCAAGCTTTTTTAACCTAGCTTATGACAGGCCGGGATTTCTTCAGTCTCAGTTGAAACTGTCTAAATAATTTATCAAGTGTTCTCTCAAAGTACAATAAATTCTGAAGCCTAAGAAATGTTAAATGAGATTCTTTGCCCATCTTCTGTGAAGTGGGTCATGGAGGTTACGCTAGTATTTTCTTTGAACTTCTCAGACTCTTGTTTCCTCCCATTGTGTTAAGTCCCTTTTTTCTTTCCAACTATATCTTTTCATTTTTTGACATTTTCTATTTATCAGATTTTTCCTTTGTCTCCTTGTCTCTTCTGCTAACTTTTCCTTTGCTAATGTCTTCCCATACTTTTTATTACTAGCTAGCAATGACAAAATTTTCACTTTTTATGGTCTTCTAGATATAGAAATCTTAGATTTCTGGCTCCTAAATTGTACTGGTAGTACCAGAGATCCTCGTTAGGTCTCAAATGCTGGATGTTGCAATTGGCCAAAGTGCCATGAGTCTCTGATTTAACTGGAAGACATAAAAAACTTAAAAAGTAATCAAAACTCTTGGTTCTGCAAAGGACAAGCAAATAAACTTTCAAGGAAGGGCTTACTTATGGGATGTCTGATGCCTCCTGTTCATGGCCAGATATGAAATACCTCAAGAATAACCTTTTTTATGATACAGATCTGAGGCATTCATAAAAGTGACAAATTAGTCATACAATAACCTAGCTGAACTGTTACAACTTGATAACAGATGTAATCATGTGTAGTTTTTGGTAAATATCCAGGTGGGTTCTTATTATATTCAAATCAGCTCACTCAATTTTCTTTATATGGTCATCATGACAAGGAACTTGGTATTCAACTGTATGAGGGAAAACAATGAATGAGTCTCACAAACAGCTATCAGGTTGGTTTGAAAAATTGTGTCATCCATGCTGACTATCATATCACTTCATTCCTCTCCACACTGGTCCTGTGAGCTCAGCAGGAGTGGGATTTTCTTCCACGAAAGCTCATGCGATAAATAAATCTGTTAGTCTTTAAAAGTGCCACAGGACTCTGTTGTCTTCCTGAAGTATGAGTGAGTGACTAATCTGAAGTCATTGTCCTCTTTCCTGTGTATATGCAGCCCACCTCTTTTTAAATTAACTTTGGTATTCATATAGTAAACGCCACAACAGTCAGACAGAAAGAACATAATTTTTGTAAGTTGGTACAGAGCAACTCCAAATCACACAAAATAAGCTATATTCCTGTCATGAGAGTTTGTTCCTGATGCACAGTATCCAGAGCCAATAAGATTAATTTCTCCATCTCTAATAACTTTTTGTATGAGAGGTGGTGCTGGCATATGATTTTTCTTAACTATTTTCCTGTGCCTAATATGCCAGCAAAATGTAGCCTTTTCTTCTCTAAGTGGTATTCACCCAGTTAGATGACCTGGTAAACTGTTACCGGATATGTCACATAACAGTCAGAGGAAAGGGAAATATCTGGTCACAAAATGCCTCAACAAGGTGATTTAAAAATTGCTTTTGGAATAATTTAAGCTTTATCTCACTTTCCATTCAAGTCAAAGTATCCCTGGATATTGTGTTTCAATGATCGCTCTCCAGAACTCAAAGATGCATAGAAGGGAAGATGCTATCCAATAGCCTGCATAGTGTGAAATGTGCTTCTAATTTGCCTTGAGCCCTTAGCATGCAAAGCATTTCTATTTGGTTTTCCAAGAAGCCCATCAGACATGTGGTTCTTCTCTAAGAACATATTTGAGATGGAAGAGAAAGTCTAGTGGATCAACTGCTCAGCTGCCACAGAGTTTACCCTGGAGGTGGGGAAAATGATGGGGGTTGTAAAGGACCAAACTGATCACCTAATTCTTGGATGGCTGTGGGCTCTCTGACAAAGATCCCAGTGTCATCCCCTCCAAGAAAAGTAGCTAGTTTAATAGAAGTGCTTATCCCTACTGCAGATTTTACAAGTGACTGGTTAGAAAATGGCTGAATATAATTTTCTAGTAGGTTCTACTATTTTTTGTAGAAGCCCATTAGTTTCACTCCTATTAAATTCCATAGCGGTTTTCTTAAGTATGAAAGCAAAACTCAGACAAACACTGTGGTTTGTTGATTTTGACCAAAAAATCATGAGCCAAGATTACATTGTCTTTTCATTGGACACCTTCCCCGAACAGAAAGTGCGAATCGCTGACCTTTTCTGGCTTCTGGGGAGAAAGACCCATGACTCACAAATGTATCCTTCTCCCAACAGCTTCAGAAGTAACTGGCTTGTCTTTTCTACTGATCTGCAGTCTTTGGGGTGGGACCAACAAAGTCAATGCACAATACACAAGTTCACAGAAATAATTGTAAGGAAAGCAGTTTGTCTTCTCCTTTATGCTATTTCAAACTCAAGTCCATTTCAGGCTTCAGAGACACTGCTTCAAAGCTCACTGAAATCAATGAGGTTATGTCTGAAGTGATGGCGGCGAATCTTTTTTTTTTTTCTTTCCAGAACAACTGAGTGGTTTGTAAAGAGATGCTCAGTCGATCAGGAAGTCAATCTAATAAAACCACCCTCTCAAGTGGCACAGGAACACATTTCTCATCAGCGCAGCACAGTGAAGATGGTGCGCTACAGGGAAGTTACAAAGTAGGTGGGTGCTGCGCAAGCCAATCTCCATAGCTTGCATAACTCCTGTCATCTGCCACCAAATTTTGCTGGCAGTGTAGATTGGTGTTCCCATTGACGTCAGAGGGCTTTGGATCAGGTCATCTAAAAGGGTAGGGCCAGCCCAACCATATAGGCGAACTAGGCGGTCGCCTAGGGTACCAGGCTTTAAGGGGCGATGGAAGTGAATGTTTTTCTCTATTTAAAAAAATATATTAACATATTATCTCTTATAAATGAAAGTACTGCCCTCTGATGGGGGCACCAAAGTCATAGTTTGCCTAGGGCATCAAAAACCCTTGGGCGGCCCTGTAAAGTGTCTTCTTTTCTCCCTTCTTATAGTCATTCTCACTGATACTCTGTCTGTTTTGGTGCTCTAGTGCAAACCACTAGTTAGTGTGTGTTATGCAGTGACGTCTGCGCCTATCTACTGAACCTTACAGACTCCAACTACAGAGCTGGGCTCTTTAGCTCAAGCTGTAGAACTCACTCTTTGGTGGATGCTGTCCACATAAGAGGATATCCCTTTACAAACATCAGATGGGGAATGAATAAGGGCAGCAGTGTCTGACAATGAATGGCAAACATAGCTGTATCTGCCAGTCTGACCAGGGCTAATTTTTATGTTGCTGCTTCACACAGTGGCACTCTCTAATGTACTAACTGCAACAGGCTCGCAGAGACAGGTATCACATGATCCAGTGGCTGGAAGTTGAAACTAGACAAGTTCAGACTGGAAAAAAGGGATACGTTTTTAAAAGCTGCGTGTAATTAATCATTGGAACAATTTACCATGGGTCATGGTGGATTCTCCATCACTGACAATTGCTAACTCAGGATTGGATCTTTTTCTAAAAGATTTATGTTAGGGGGACATTCTGTTGGCTGTGTTATACAGGAGTCAGAGTCAAAGGTCAGAACAGCTCTTCTGGCCTTGGAATCTATGAAGTAACTATATTTCAGGATACAGAAGCAGCATTTTCCCAAATATTATGCTCAGTGTCTGAAGTTTAAAAAGCATTTATAACTCAGATCTGCTCTTTCAAATTACATAAATAATAATAAAAAGAAACCTGAGTACCTAAGCCCACATTTATGCACTTAAAACTGCTCTGATTTTTAAAAGGAAAGTACATCTACAGCTCATTCATTTGTGAGGATTAATAAATTCCTAGCACTTCTGAGAAAAAAAACAAAAAATACCCCCAGATCCCTCCTCCCCTCAAGAAACAGGCTAAATTTTGAATATAGAATTAGGTGCCTTGGGTTAGTCAGCCATGCTCCCAAGTTGCCTACAATTATTCAAACGCATAATGTATAGATTGAATTTCATTGTCAAAGGAGTAAACAGTATATATCACCACATTAAATTACAACATTCACAACTATGCTGAAACCTAACTCCCAAAATGACCCTAAAAGGAAAGGATTTGAATACCTAAAGATTGCAGTCTAACACAGATTTCACTGAGTCTTCCTTGAATAAATGCCTTCCATGTAGTCAGGTTCAAAAGGGGTAGCTGTGTTAGTTTATTGAAGAAAAACAACAGTCCTGTGGCACTTCTAAAGACTAACAGATTTATTTATTGCAGGAGCTTTTGTGGGAGAAAATCCCACTTCGTCAGATACCCTGAATAAGGATCATAGCATAGGAACCTGAGAAGTAAACAGAAAGGAAGAAAAAAGCAAAAGTCATAAAAAGGAGGTAGAAATCAAACTGACTAGCATAGACCCTGCTTATCAGAATCTCTGAGAGTTATTGTTTGAAAAATACTTGTATTTATTTCATGCTCACTGAATTTTGCCATCTTCAGATTTGGTGCTGAACTCACTTTCTAGAGGAATGAGTAACATAAAAGATTTCCCTCTCACAAATTACATTCTAGCACTAAATCTTTATGGTTTTTATTTTTATGTATAGAAACCAAATTACACAGATCCCTATTTTATTTATTAAATAATGGTTCATGTAAATTACATGATCATCTCCAACTTATAGGATGTTTTCTTTTCTCATATTTGATATACGCATAGAATAGGTCATATACCAAGCCTTTTAGATGCATGAATCATTGGTAAACTATTCCCATTCCTCCCACCACTCCCAAAACTCTATTTTCTACATAATTTATTGTTTTGGGGGATGAGAAGTGTACATTCATTGTTCAGAATTTTCACTAGATGGTGCTCTAAGTATAGTACCATTTTTCATACCAAACCCTTCTTTGCTGTTAGCATTCTTTAAAATTTTGCAAAAATGACTGGTGCAAATGTATAGGAAAGGTTTATAATTCTGACAGTGTGCCCAGCAGCTACGTTTGATCAGACAGTCTGTTCTCACAGGCTAAGCAGTGATCATTCTGTTTGGTTAGAGTGACAGAACACCATGCGAACAGAGGGAATAGATTTTGGAAGAACTGTAAAAATGACATCCCGAACGAAAGATACATGGTACTTTTTGTAGTCAAATATGTATTAGCCACAGCACCCTGGCCAAATTCTAATTGGGCAAAATTACATCCTCTGCAGTTTCAGTTAATATATTATCCACTACTTGCCCCAAACTATTACACAACAGTGGTGCTGCTAAATATTTAGTAGTTGCAGTGTAGTAATTTAGATACATCCACACTTTTTTTATATATGAAAATAAAATCACTCTCTCACTCTCCTGCCATCTATATATAAATACACACACATCGTGGAGTACTACATGTAAGTTACTATTATCACAGTACATTTTTAAAGATCTTTAAGTGCACACTAGTGTTTTACAAAACATGTAAGAAGAAGTTGTATGCTACAAAATTGCACCTGGAGTTCTTCCCATGAAAGATGTGCAGTTGTCAGGTTTTCATAATTTTTTGCAAGAGAGCCAAACACCCAAGAGCAATTCTCTTCATCAAGAACTATTTCCCTGCCAATTTTCTACTTTGAACTCATGACACTAGAATTTTCATCTGACTCATTTTAAATAATGAGGAGAGTGGTTTTACTCTTCTCATCCAAAAAAGGCTGAATTGATTTAGCTCAAATTTAAAATAAGAATTTCAGGTACAAAAGTGGTAATTACAATTAACTAAAAGCAGGGTTTAAAAAATGGTCCTATAGCTTTATGTGTAGCCACTGTTATTATTTCCTTACTAAAATAGCATGTTGATCAACATATTTGATTGTTTTTAACTTTTAGGAAAGCACAAGAAACAGGCAAAAGAAACAAACAAAAATAACCCCCAACAGCATTATCTTTCTGATTTTAAAGGCACCTTCTGTGTACAGTTTTGGGAAACTCATCAGCAACAAGTTATTTCATGTCTACAAATGATAAGGTTTGAAAAAATGTAGTAAAATTAGAAGACTGATGCTTGTAGCAAAACATTTAATTCATGGACATTTTAATATTTGTTTTTATTTTCATTGATCCAGCCTGTTAAAGTAACAGAGTCCTGTAAGTGCCACAGGACTGTGTTGTTTTTCTGCAATAGACTAACACGGCTACCCCTTTGGACCTGTTAAAGTAGTTCATCCTCTGGCCTCATTCTAATAAAGGAATTTTGTCAGGTAACAATGGCTATGTCTACACTTGTTAATTTAAGTCGACTTTGCTAAATTGACTTAACAAAGTTGACTTTGTTAGTCGACTTAGCATGTCTACACTCAAATATTAAGTCGACTTAAAGGGGACCCTGCCAAATTGACTTAGAGCGTCCACACTGGATGCCTAAGTCAACTTCTAGGGGCTTGGTGGACCTGGGACTGGTCCATGGTGGCGGGGGGGGCACCCCTTGCCAAGTGCCGGGGGCTCAGCATTTGCCCCATTGTACCCAGCAGGACAGGGACACTGGCAGGGCATAGGAGCAGGGTGGGCAGGGCTCTGTCCTGCCTTGCGGGGGTGGGGGAGAGCACGCCAGGCTCTGCCTGTGCCAGGTACCCTGGCAAGGAGGGCAGTGGGGGAGCCCTGGAGCCCTTTAAGTCGACTTAAAGTTGAATAAGGGCTAATCTGCATCTACACTGGCTAAGTCGACTTAATAAAGTCGATTTAGCCAGTAAAGTCGACTTTAAATGAAGTTTTATAAAGTCGATTTTATTTTCCTTATGTCGACTTAAGCTGCTGCTTAAGTCGACTTAAGGAAAATGTAGTGCAGACGCAAATTAAATTAAGTCGATTTAAGCAGGCTTACGTCGACTTACTGTTTAAGTGTAGACGCACCCAATGGTGTGTTATGTTTGGTGGGAGCAGATTTGGTCACCCTGCTCTGTCAGAGCACTGGCTAATGTTCTTTAATCATTCACATATTGACTTTCTATATAGGTCATTACAGATACAGCAAATCTATTTAGTAAACTAACTGGTTTCTTAGCCTCGTTAATAAATGAAAGAGGATTTATTCATGTTGATGATGTGTAACCTCAATCTCTTTTTACCTTTTATGCTTTTCATTTTGATTGACCTAATGTTGTATACTGAAATGATTTTTTTTACCAGTTCTGTCACTGTAGAGGCATCTTTACACTGACAGAAACTGAGTGGCTTGAGGGAATCTGCAGCGGGGGTCTAGCTGCCAAGGCTCCTGGCATCTAGAGCCCCACTGCCACGGGGAGACCCTCAAGTCGCCCGGAGAACGAGTGGCTTGAGGGACTCCCTGTAGCAGCTGGGTGTTGGTGGCTAGAGCCCCGCTGCCACGGGGAGTCCCTCAAGCTGCTCGGTTTCCATGCGGGGCTCTAGCCACCAGGAGTGCTGGTGATATTGGCGGCTAGAGCCCCACTGCTGCTGGGGGTCCCCACTGCTGGGCTCCCCTGCTGCCAATCTCAGCAGCAAGAGAGCCCTGCTGCTAACCTAAAGGTTGGCTGAGCAGTGCATGGTGGGATACATGCCCACCATGCACTGCTCCTTCTAATGAAAATGCAAAGGAGTGTGTGAACGCTCCTTTGCGTTAGAAGGGTTAATGTGTGGATGGGGGAAAGCATTACAGTTATAATGCTTTGCTCATCCCACAACAATTTGTTGATTACTGCAATGGTGCCTGCCAAAGTTAACAAGCTAGCAGCACGCAGGCCTAAGTGACTTCAGGATGCCAGCACCTGTGCTTTCTATGCCTTTGTTACCCTCAAGAGTGAGATATCAGCTGTGGAAAAGGGTGCCAATATGCAGTATTATTGCTCTATACTTAGTTACATGAAACTGACCTATTCCTGCATCATTTTCCTCACACCTGATGGGTCATTCTCACCGTGGTTGGTGCTGTGAATGGCACCGTGCACAAGCATGCCCAAGCAGAAGTGTCAATAAGAATGTCTTGTTTGAAGCTTCAGGGGATCATGGCTTGGGATGTCTGAGCCTGAACTTTTACTTTGTATTGTGACTATACTGTCAAGGGTACCCCTGTTTGTTTTATCTGTAGCTGCTGCTGTTGTAGCCTTCAGGTGTTCCCCTCCATAATGGCAGAATGCCTGAGCCTGATGAGAAGGATGAAAAGTAGGACTCAGGATGACATGTTCAGCAAAATCCTGTAAGCCACCGCTGCACTGGACCATGAGCAGAGGGTAGGAGTGGGTCTTTGCAGGATCACAACGGTAAATTTGTCCTGAGTTATTAGCAGATGTTCATTTTATTGCACCCACTCTTGAGAGATTACTGTTTAAAATCACTCCTGAACATAAAGTATTTCAGGTCTGCACCCATGAAAGTATAGATAACACAATTCCTTGTAGAGATAGCTCTACCATTTCCTTGTAGATTTGGGCCCTTGGAACAGAAACCTGACTTCTACTGAAAGATGAAAAGCCACAGGACTTTAGAGATAGTTTTTGTTCTATGGAAAACTTCGATATGTTGGAGCAAAGGTAGTTTGACTGGAGAAGAGTTTTCATTCTTGGATTTCAGTAGGATGAGCTGTCACTTGCATTCAAAGCACATTATTCCCTTTCTGTAAGCATTTGGAAAGCAACAACTTTATCAAGTGTGTGAACCAAATTGAGTGGGAAAATTATCAATTTTTGTGTGTAAAAATTAAGGTGTCTATGAGGCTTTATCAAATTCATGAATTACATCTGGAGACAACTAAGAGATTTTGACAAACTTGCTGAAGTGAATGTTATTATCAGTGTGTAAAAAATGGTTTTTTAAATTGCAAAGTGCTCAGGAAAGCGGTCTGTTCTCTACCTCCCTAACCCCCCTTCCATACACACACACCTGTTGTACAGCATTACACAATTTGCTTAACATATTAAGGGTCCAATCCTGCAGACATGAGCAACTCTATTTACATGAGTAGTTTTTATAGACTCTACTTGCAAGACTAAAGTTACTGGTTTGTAAATGTTTGCTAAATTTGCACCCATAGGTTACATTTGTACCTCTGACGTACCACATGCTGGTCTTCCGAGGCGAGGTAAAGACTTAGAGATCTGAACCACTATGGCATATCCTATGTTTGTCTGAAAACTATTGCCCAGGGCTGTCATAGGAAAGAATGAATAAGAAGTAGCTAACATGCAAAGTGGATGGTGTTTTCCCCAACACTGTAATGTGCAATTATTGTGCCTAGTTGGAGAAAACTTCCAAAACTTATTTGTAAACCTGGTGGTTGGTCCAGCAGAAGGCAGTTTTAGACTGTGGATAGCTGGGTGGGAGTCACAAATCTAAAATGACTGCCTGCTATTTGAAAGAACATCAGATTTCTACCTATTTCCATTATTTAACTCAGGTACCATCTGAGGGCTACCCAAATTAATAGAACGTAAAAACAGCAAACAAAATGCTCTCTGCCCTCCTCTGCTTCCAGGATTATCTTCAATAACCCACCTCCCCCATTAGCCGTCTCACTGAAGAGATGCTACACCCACTAAGAAACCTTTCCTGGTAATGGCAAAACCTGCAAACAAACTGAAGATACTTTGTAGGAATCATTCCATCATCATTCCTCACAAATGCAAGAATTACTAGCAGTGATGACTATTGTCCACAAGATGGTAGTAGTTTGTGTGCAAAAATCTCTACAGTCAAATGCACTTCTGGAGTCCTGGTGTCTTTGAGGATGTAGCTTAATTTTAACTCTTTCTCTCTCTGCATTTAGTGTCTGCAAAAGGTTCTTCATGCTCAGCTGTCAGACCTGGAGACTGAGGCCCACATAGAAGGTACTGCATGGGTAGCATAACTGCAAGTTTCCCCATCCTAGGAGTACTGTGGCACCTTAAAGACTCCTTGTTTGTCTTGCTGAAACAGATTCTGGATCTTTTTCCCATACTGCCTATTTATGTTGCTTGCATATTTTGGCAATCTAGATCTGACAGTGAGAGAGAACTCAGCCTACCCTACTCTATAGAGCTCAATATGAGAGTTGGAAATCAGGATTTTTTATGGGAAAATCCCAAGCTCTTTTTTTTCAGGTCTGCTAGTGGGTTTACAACAAATCACTTAACCTCTCTGTGTCCTAGTTTACCATCTATGAAATGAATATCAAACTCCTCTGTCTTATCTGTCACTGTAGAAAAGGACCTGGGGGTTATGGTGGATGGGAAGCTGGATATGAGCCAACAGCGTGCCCTTGTTGCCAAAAAGGCCAATAGCATATTGGGCTGCATCAGTACGAGTGTTGTCAGCAGATCGAAGGTTGTGATAATTCCCCTCTATTCGGCACTGGTGAGGCCGCATCTGGAATACTGTGTCCAGTTTTGGGCTCCCCACTACAGAAAGGATGTGGACAAATTAGAAAGAGTCCAGCGGAGGGCAACAAAAATGATTAGGGGGCTGGGGCACATGACTTACGAGGAGAGACTGAAGGAAGTAGGCTTATTTAGTCTGCAGAAAAGACTGAGGGGGGATTTGATAGCAACCTTCAACTACTTGAAGGGGTGCTCCAAAGAGGAGGGAGCTAGGCTGTTCTCTGTAGTAACAGAGGACAGAACAAGGAGCAATGGTTTCAAGTTGCAGCTGGGGAGGTCGAGGTTGGATATTAGGAAAAACTTTCTCACTAGGAGGGTGGTGAAGCATTGGAATGGGTTACTCACTAGGGAGGTGGTGGAATCTCTGTCTTTGGAGATATTTAAGGTTCGGTTAGACAAAACCCTGGCTGGGATGATTTAGTGGGAGTGGTCCTGCTTTTAGCAGGGGGTTGGACTAGATGACCTCATGAGGTCCCTTCCAGCCCTATGATTCTATGATTCTATAGGTGAAGATAATAGTACAAATATAAAATGTACTATAAAACAGGAAGTTGAAATGCTAAAGGGATAAGAGCTTTTAAAACAAAAAGCCCAACCCCCCAACAAAACAAAACAAATCCTCCCCCCCTGCAAATACCTAGCCAACAGTTCAAGCCACCATAAGTACACCAGTACAAGAGTGAAGGAAGAAATGCCCATGGAATCACATGTTAAGAGTAAATTAAGAAATGTTCAACCCAAAGGACAGAGTAGTCTTAAAAAAGGATAAAGAAAAATGCAATACGCCCTTGAGGATTTAGGATGAAGAATCTCTCAGTTCTAGATACCAGCATAAAGCAGGTTAGGGAACTAGCTGTGGGAACATAGAAGTAATGACACTTCAAAAGAATTAAGAACTTGAAGAAGTTGAAAAATGCAGTTAGGGACAGATTTGGATCTGAAGGGGGAAAAAGCAAAAGTTAGCACAGCTGGATATGAACTTTGATGTTGAATTAAACCAGGTTTAAGAAGAATGAACTTCTGTATGACATCACCCTCTGCATAGAGTCTGAAAACTATCCTTCCCTGTTGTCAGAAAAACAATGTGTGTGATAGAAAAGTAGCCAAGAGCCCTTCAAGCTAAAACTTGCTGAGTAAGTGGAGAGTTTGTACTTTGGCACCAGGAAAGGAAAGAGGACGAGAATGTCGGCATGCTCAATAAAGCTGTGATAGGGTGCTCCACTCAACACTTCTCTGGAGCCTCCGCCTGGCCACCCTAGTGGGAAGAGATCCTCAACTTAATGCCCCTTTCCACAGTTGCAAGCCATCATTCTGTTGCTCTGATCTGCAGCCCCTCCTTCATGCCAGGAACCACAGCAACTTCATGTCTCAGCCCTCTGGCCAAGTCATTCAGCATTTTCCCCTTCTGAGGTATACTGAAGTCTTTCCTTTAGCAATCCTAGGCAGTCTTCCCATTTGCTGCCTCAGGTACCACTCCTTCAGTGGCTGGCAGTGGAACCCAGGCCTGCCCTTGACTCCAGGTTCCAGTCCAGGAACCGTCAACCCAGCAATTCTGGGCTTTACTCTCCCAGCTCTCACTGTTCCTTCTTCGAACTGTTTCCTTCCCCTCCTTTCTGTAGGTGTACCAGCTCCAAACCCTCTTTCTTCTTCCCAGGGACTGACTGCTATCCCATTCAGTTGTCAGCTTCCTGGCTTTATAGGCCCTCCTCTTTCTTCCCAGCACAGCCTGTTTGCAATCAATCCCTGCTCCCTGGCTCTTCCTCTAGCTGTAGCCTGTGGAGTTAGTAGGCCTGCCTGGCCACCTTAATCCTCCGATCCTGTGTGGTGGGGACACCCCATCACAGAAGGAAAGAAGGTTGCACTAAGGCCCTTTCTGCACCAAATTGGACATCCAAAGTAGAAACAATGGTTTTAGAAAAGGCTTATGAAGTGTGGTCCAATTTAAGACAGTCTGGTGTGATGATGCTACAGAAAGAGGTCAAGTAGGCCTATTTTAAACTATGTTCAGAGGGAAGGTTTGGATTGGAAAGAGGAGGGAAGAGAAGCAGTGGCCTGCTGAGGAGCCCCTAGATATTCACAAGAGGAGAGGAAAGTTGACTGCTCATGTAATCTGTCTTCATACGTAAATGAAGAGATGTGAGGGAAGGGAAGAAACCCTGCCTAACCAAGGGCTGTATCCTTTACCTTACTCCAGGTCTTCATGAGAAAATGGGTCCTAGATTAGGAGCCTTTCTTTGTGTTTGTATGAAAGAGAAAGGGCCCCCAGCTAATCCCTATAGGAAGGTGAGGAATCCCAGAAAAGTGATTCATGGGGCCTTTTATCCCCCTGCAAAGACAACTGCATGGGCAGAATTTCATTGGGGATCTACTTGGTCCACCTGCACGTCTCTCTTTGCAGGACAAAGGCCTAATATTAGCATGAGCTACATTTAAGCAAGAAAGGTATAGTGGGAATAACTGAAGCATTATAAATAGAATTTATGATTCAGAAGTTAAAAATCTTAACTAGGATTTAACCAGAGATGGAAAATTAATTAGTAACATGTCAGCTTGTTGATACAGGCTCAAACATGGCAATAGTGATTTAAAACCACACATGGGAAGCAACAGAAAATTGAATAATTATTAAAAGTAATAATTTCAGAGCTTAGTATGTGGCAAACTAAGTAGAAAATAACTCCATTAAAGCAGTACAGAAAATTTAACTTCTAGTCTGAAATAAATACACTACATCTTGAAGAACGGGCAACAGAGATTTTTCAAGACTAAACAAATGTTATATTGTTTGGATTGTTCGTGATTAACATCCATCAAATCTACCTATGTTAATTTTTCAGTCCTCTCTAAAGAGTGTGTGCATTGATCAGGCTTCTATAATTTCAATGAATAAAAGAAACAATTCAGCATAATATTTAGCAACGTCAAATCACTCCTGCTACTATTTAAAGGTGTTACTTTACTCCAAACAAAGCTAGCCAAGGTAAGTGACATCAGCAGGTCAAGATTATGTAATATTCAACACTGTAGGTTTTATAGCAAAAATCCCATCTCTTATTAAATTAGGAAATTAATCAGTCATTTTAATAGATTGCATATGAGGAGCCTATATGACACTGAAATATACTCTGCAAAGATGAGGCTGTCTTCTCACATTTCATCATTTCACTGCCCACTTGACTGGTTGGCAGCTAAGAGACGGTCAGGTTAATCCTAATTTCTAAAGCAGTGTCAACTATTATTTCTTTCCCTGGAAATGATACAGAAAGCCCCTAACTGATTTACAATACTACACTGCCAACCCCTCCTCCAGTTTGCATATCATGACTCTGAAAATATTCTTCCCTACAGTGAAATCTCCCCTTCTAAGTAATCAGCAAAGCTACAGCACTCAAAGAAATCCTACCAGTAGCAGAGATTAATTGCCTAATTACATTTGATCCTCTTACCTGTTTGTTGGGTACAGGCATGGGCGCTTTTATACTAAACATGCAAACAAGAGAAGTTAGATATAAAGACCTACTGGGTCATTGATTCTCTTCCAATGCAGAACAATGCCTTAAGATAGGACACAAAGGATACCAAACAGGCTCTACATTTGCTTGAGACAAAATGAGGTTTACACTTACTAGGAGTCGGGCGAATAATACAGAGTGATTCATGAATATTTTTACACATTAAGAGTGAGTTCAGATCACTGTCATTTAAGGGGTAATATTCTTAGCCCTTTGTCAGTATTTTAACAGCTCCCAGGTATCTGCAAACATTTATGAAGCCCTAAAGCTTCACTAATTTCAGCACAAATGATCCCTAGGTCTACAGTTTGTACAGGGAGTAAATTTATTCTCTATTCGTCTTTCTCTTGTTTAAAAAGTTTTGCTTGTTCAGGGCTGAGTTGTACCTCGACACAAACTCAGCGTATGGGGCAGTCCATTGTTATGCTGCCCTAAGAGCAGTCCAGGCAGTAAGCTGTGACTTGTCAGGCTGCCTCCCAGTTTCCCCCTGCTCCAGCAGGATGTACCACATGCCAGCCTCCACATGGTGCAGCATAGGTATCCTAGTGTGCCAGTGCAGCTGAACTGCCCAGTATGTAGGGGAATGAGCAGACTCCACCCTCTCTGCAATCACCACACTTAGCTGCATGTACGGGACAGGGAACAACTCTGGAGCTGGCCTACACAAGCCTACTCAGGCTGCTACCCACAATAGCTTGTGGTTCCCCCTCTCTTCTGAAAGGGAGCCAGTGTCTGGCTTTCTGTTAATTAAGGAGCAGAAACAATTCCAAGTCATTCTTTGACAGGGTTTTTTTGGTGTTTTTTTCTCCCCCAAAGTGAAACGTGAAATTCAAAAGCCTTACTGTAACAGCAATGACAATGATGTGCCATGCTATCAGGACTCTTCTGCAATGGCTAAAGGCACTGTACGTATCTGAGATCTGTACCAATAGCCCATTAAGGCACACCCTGTTGTAATAATTCTGGCTACATTGCTGTCTCATGTTGGCATGAGAAGAGCTGATCAATATGATCCTGGTGGGCTTATTAAACCTAAGTTCCAAAGGGGTAGCTGTGTTAGTCTAGGTCAGCAAAACAAACAAGGAGTCAGACTCTTCAAAGCATCTGATGAAGTTGGATTTTCTCCCATGAAAGGTCATGAGATAAATAAATGTGTTAGTTTTTAAAAGTGCCACAGGGCTCTTTGTTTGTTTTGCTGAACTAGACTAACACGGCTACCCCTTTGGAACTCACTTTACAGGAAGCACTTAGCGCCACACAGGATCTGACACTTAGGTCCCAATTCTGTAAACACATGAATCCTTGCAGATGTTTTCTTAATTAGCCACACATCCTGTGACCCTCAGTCTCTCTCTCTCTTGACTCTACATTCCTTGATTTCTTTAATTAAAGAGTTATTAAGTGGATCAGTTATTAAGCAGACAAGAAGAGAGTCACTCCATCCATCCGGGGTCTAATATCTATAGTTGGTCCAAAAATATTTTCTTTAAAAACTTGTGGGCATTGAGAGCATATTCATTCTTTTTTCTGATGATTTTTTTTTCCACTTTCTGAAACCTTCCATGGATTTCTTTAGTGGATTTTTGTCCTCCCCAATTTGGAAACCATATTTTTAAACAAAAATTTTCAATTTTGTTAAAAACAATCCCACCACATAACTAAACTGGCCAATCAAACTGTGCATTGACAAAAACAAACCAATATGCTAGTAGACAAAAATTTAGAAAAAGGCCATTTTCCGATAACACTTTTCCTTTCTGAAAGTGTCCAAAATTTCCACTTATTCCATTTATTTTGTGTCTTTTACAACTTTCATTTTAGTAATTGAAATCACTTTTTTTTTTTTGGCATGGAAGGCTGCAATAAGGACAGGAAACTACCTTTGTAATCTCAAGATTTCATTGCCTCTCTACTCCGTTATTGACCTATTTTTATTTGAGTCTTTAAAGTTTTCATGATCTTAATTCAGCACATTAGCATTCCTTCAATTTTTAAAAATTGTTCTTCCTGGTAATTCCTCTAGGCCTTCTAGCTGAATTTACTTTCTACCCTTGCTTAACTCTTAAGCAATGAAAACCTACATTTCAGGAGTTTAGCCTCCTCTAATTCTCCATATGTCATGCATATACTGCAAGCTGTCTCTTCTAGAGAATCACCTTCCAATTTGAGGGCACTAGGAGTCTATTTTTTCTTAGCTTATTTCCATGTCTGGTTGACTGTTACTGAAAATAGAACTACGACAGTTTATAGTTTCAAACCCAACCATGAAAATGGCTTTATGATAATCTTTACCAAATACTGTATGACATGGTACTGAACTTGCTTCTGGGTGAGGGATTCTCCTCTTCATTTTAATTCTGTATTATGACCAAATATTTTTTGAATATTTTACTTCATGCCCAATACTGGAAGAAAAAAATAGAATGGTGTATTAGAGGCTTATTAATAAAGGTGAGTCTACAGCATCCAATTTTCTTGAAGTATACTTATTTAGCATAGCAAATAAACAATAGGCTTCTTTTAAAATATGTACTGAGTGAATCAGTTCCTGCCCAAATGTGGACTTTCCATTGAGTTGGACCTACTCTATGCATCTTCTCATTACAATGATAAGTTGTCGTCATACTGATTAGAATTTATTCCTAGTAAGTCACGAGAGTTGTGGTATATGCATATCATGCACAAATATCTATGCCATTGTAGATCACCATAACTGCCTTTACTTTCCCTCTGGGCCAATCCTTATAACACCTCTACATGTTTGTGGAAAGCTGAAAATGCAGCAGAAATGCCACATTTTCCCTGTGGGAGAGGAATAGGAAGCAGAGAGGATATATGGCATGGTACAGAAGTTCCCTAATTATCTCTGCAGGAGTGCAAAGTTTGAGAATGAGTTGAGGGAATGGCAGTGGCAAACTGCCTAAAACCTAAAGACCATGACTCCACATGGGGCAGAGACCATTCCTATAGCCCAGACACTACAGTGGTAGTTGTGGCCAGTCTATACATGTGCTCTACCTCTTATATCTGGGGGTTTTGTGGATGGATGGGAAAGGACCCGATTCTTTTTTCCATCCTTCACAGTCACACAGTTCCCTTTGCAAAGCTCTTCCTCAGACTTCATCCAGGAGGAATAGGACTTAGCCTGCTACAGTCATAAGAGTAAACACTTCAGATGATAGTGTGTACATGTTCTCTTGGCTGTATTTGCATGGGTCTGTCCCTTCACTTTAAATTTGCACATACATATGCTGAATATGTCATTTTAATCCCATTCCTTCCATACAAGGGACAGAATTTTACCCAACGTAACTACTAAACAGAGTAATGACATGTAAAATTAGACAAAAAGATGGTGTGTCTGAGTTAGGCTTTAATTATCCTGAAAGTAACACAAAGTAATACCTGCAGCGTAAAACATTCAGTATATGGGGCAAAATAAATTGCAACCCCGCAGTTACCCTTCAGTCAAGTAAAACATACAGATGGGTGGAGCACTGTGCAGAGCAAACAATAACAATCTACCATGTCTTGCCAGTCCACCCTCACATCCGTCATACCACCTTTGATAACAGAGTTTTATAGTTTTACAGGCTCTGTAATAGGAGAATGTACTTATTATAGTTCATAAAACAGTGGCAGATAGGGAGCAGGATAAATATGAATTAAGGCACGAGTTCACACACACATATCGCTTACCTTATTTCTATGTAAATCACAAGACATAGCTTAAGACCTTTACCTTTGAATTCAGATGAATTCACACTTGGTTTTGTGCTTTGCATGGGACTGGTTATAGATCATGTACCTTTTTTAACAAACGACTTGGATTTGCAAACATCCTTCCCAGGGAATTAGTGATTAGGCTAGCTTGGATTCCAGTTAGGTTAAATCATTATATGAAGATGAGGAAAGCTCTTGTAGATCTATTTGCATCTATACTCAGTGTCAGATAATGCTGATCAGCTGTAAAGCAAATGGCCCAGAGAGAGGCAGCTTTCGGGGTAGGTGAAGCAGGTGCATGCCTAGGGCCCCGAGCAGCAAGGAGCCCCGTCGCCTACTTCGCCTTCCCCAAGAGCCGCATCTGCCTCGGTCGGCACTCGGGAGCAGGAGGAGGAGCTGGCCTCTGGGACTGGTGCCGGCGGCAGGGAGCTGGGGCCGGAGGGGCGAGGGGATGGTGGCCAGGGCTAGTGGTGGGGAACTGGGGCTGGGGGAAGGGCTGATGGTGGGGGGAACTGGACCAGGGGCGGGGAGCCAAGGCCACAGAGAGGGCCCCTGCAATACCCCTATAGGGGACTCTGCAATGGGCCTTCACCTAGGGCCCCCAATGGCCAAAGGCCACCTCTGGGTCCAGACATGTCCTTCTGAAGGAAGATAATAATGCAATTAGTGTTTATAACATGGAATAAGCAGAAAGTTAGTGTAGGTCCTTTTCAAGACAGAGTCAGATGAGATTTTTGTGTTTGTAACACCTACATACCATGGTGGTAGGTACATTTGAAATGCAAGTATATGGAGCCTAGGACGATAATTGTAGTCTTGCTGTCATTCTTCCACATTCTCTCTCTTCATTTAAATTAAACCCTTTTTCATTTCTTCCCTCCTCATCATGTCAGTATTAAACCAGCTTTTAAAAGAGTCATATCACTACCTGTATGATGGGACAATGTTACAACATGCAGCTAATTCTATTATTTGCCTACACTAAAAAATGTAATAAAATGTTATTCCACATAGAAAAACTACCGAGAGGTAAAAGCACCATGCAGGTTAGCCAGTTACTGCCAGAACACTAATTGACCACAATTAGTGTGACAGATTGGGGAATATGAGAATTTATGGATTATTTTTTGGTTTATGGTGAGCATTTATGATTGTAACTTTCAGTGTGGATTAGAACTTCCATTCTGTAATAGAAACAGAGTATGTCAGGGCAGCTAATGCACTGTTACTCTGATAGGACAACTCTTTTTGGTCCTATAGAGAAGCAGAGAAGAGCAAGACAGTTTTAAGGTTAGAGTTTTAAGGGATTACCTCATCTTGCTAACTTTTGAAACGTAAACCTCTAGATCAGAGATTTCTGGCTCAGGTCCCATCATTATCATGTTCTGGGATGGATTCAAACTAGTGATCTGCAGGTTAAATGCTTCATAACCTATTAACCCTCTCGAGACACTCTGTCTCTAAATATATTCTGTTTTACAACAAAGGGTTTCCCCTTAAATTGTGATCTGGGACACCTATTATTTAAAAAGGAATTCATTCTAAAATAATTAATGCTGGTTTATATTGCTGTCATGTATGCATAGTTTTCTCCCCACTCTGGCTATAAATATCATGCAGTTCACTCAAATTCTATTTTCACAGCCCTACCCTGGTAATTGTAATTCATGGCCAAGGTATCTGTCAACACATTGCTCTTTGTGCTCATTGATGGTTCATAGAACAATGGAAGTTATATACCAAACAGCACCTGTCTTTTTGATAATTCAAGATATTAAATAAAAAGCAGTAAAGTGGAGAATATACCTACTTGCCTTATTCTCTTTAAACTCCCCCATCCCTCCCACACACATTTTATGAGGGTATCCAGATGTTAAGAGGCATTGATTTGTCATCACCATAGAAAATTAAATTGCAACCAGGAAAAATTTTTGCCTTTGCATCTTACAGTCTCTCTACAGCGTACTCTAATATCATTCAAGATAGCTTAAAAACACTATGCCCTGATTAACAATATAGCCAATAGAGCTGTACATATAAAAGCAAATATATTTATTCTGCTAGTACATTTTTAAATATTTCCAACAAATTACATTTCTTAACATGAAACAGATTTCAGTAAATATTTTATATAGTCTGAATTAATTTTTTGAGTCCGTACATTATTATCTTTTCTATTATCTGCATACATGTCTATGGTTTTGCTCTGTTTTTGCTTTCTTTTTTCAACAGATATAGCCCAAGATGCAAAATTGGGACCTAGATACTGAACTCCCCAAACTTTGGATTTCAAATATCTCCCCGAAGTTGGGGATGTTCAGAGCCAAGAGTTTTCTGTCAGTCCCAGCTATTTTTTTTCAATATTACTATGTCTCCCTTTTTCATAGCTTGAGTACCTCATAATCTCTATCCCCACTGTGTCCCTATAAGATAGGGAACTGCTATTACCTCCATTTTACAGATGGGGAAACGAGAGAGCAGATGATCTACATAGCATCACTTAGGGAGTCTGTGGTGGAATAGGGAATAATGTGGGACTCTGACATCCCAGGTAGTACCCTCGTCCCTGGACCATCCTTCCCTTTCTACTTTTGAGGCTCTGTTCCATCTTTCCTTTTCAGTGTCCATACTTCTGAGCTATCAATTATTGAATGAGTCTTACTGGGACACACTATGAAATATCAGCACTTGCTATGAAGCTCAGTACCTCTACCTGAAGACATTTATAGAAAGGCAATAGCTGCATTTCACAGATAACATGCCCATTGGCAGCACAGGCTGTTGATTCTGACCAGCACTTTTAGGTTACACATGAAAAATATCAAAATTGAAAGCAGCAAGTATCCACTTTAATTGATTTTACCTTACAATTTGGGGCATGTTATGTCAAGTTAGGTACTAGATGTTGCTGCCTATCACAAACCAACAACAGCGTTGATAATTGGAAAACAACAATTTAAAGTCAATGAATAATATAGCAAAGAACCAGATGATAATCTTACATTTATATTGCTTGTTTCAGCCTGAAGGTTCTCAGAATATTCCACCACTAGACACACAGAACTTCACTGAATCTGTCCACAGCGGGGGTAAAGGGTTGCAATTAAGCAGCATGCAGCATGCTGCATAACAGTGGGGAAGGAAAAGTATTGTCCAAAGCTTGTGAAGCAGTTCTATAATATTTAATAGAAAATGGTATCCGTATGAGAGGTTTTTAAAAAGCCACTCTATACAATGAAAAGGGAATTATATCTCCATTATAGAATTCTATAAGCTGGTTCAAAAAGTGCATAGAATTTGAACAGAGAATGATTTCCATTTCCTCATTTTTTCTTAAATTCTCATATAATTCTGCAGCAGAGATACAAAAATGTGTTCAATTATATAGGTTTTTGGTATAGTATCTTATTAAATTTTATAGGACCCTATTGGTTCCATCACTCTTAAATTCTATAGGACTTTTCCGTAAGGGAGGACGCCAGAGCAAACCCTCACTTTTCTGAGAAGTGCCATGGGATTTTCATTGTCCCAAGAACAAACAGGGCATTGGTTTATCATCTACTACAGTATTTCTCAGTTTTTTTGATACCAGGGACTGGCTTCCTATTCTGTGTCAGGGAGATCTCAGGGACTGGTGCCAGTCCATGGATTGGTTGTTGAGAAATGCTGATCTACAAGGTACCAGATTTATTTGCCTTTGGAAAATGAAGTTCAATTGATCATGCCAGGAAAGGAAACTCTGTTGGTTTTCATGAAGTCAAGTGCCAAAGTCACTTCTGGCATGAGCAGATGTAACTCCATTTATGTTCACAATAGCAGTATTTTAATCCTGAAGCACTGAATCTGAACTGGGATCTTAAGGTTCAGAACATTTTTTAAAATATTTTTAAAATCTTGCACTCTATTCTATTTAGGTATTTATAAAGTGTTTGTAACTGAATTCAGGACACCTGTTCCCTAAAACTGATATTTCCAAAAGAGGTTACTGATTTTGGGTGGCCAACAGGAGACAGATTGGGCCCAATTTTTTGAGGTGCTGAGCACCCCAAATTCCAACTGACTTCAGCTGTAGATGCTTAGTCAGTACCTCTGCAAATCAAGCAAAGATTTCTTAAATTGAGCACCCTAGTATTGTGGCATGTAAAAAAACCAAATCCGTGATCTCTTGAAAATTTTGTCTGAGTTTTGTTACTGACACAAAAAAGCCAGAAACTCTAGGCTCGTTAAGTCACTTAAGTGTTTTTGAAAATCTTACCCACCATCACCTTATATTTAGTATGATCACCTTCACACTTCTTATGCCTCTGGACCCGCTCTGCTTTTCGTATGACTAAAGATGGGCCAAAATAAAGCCTCAGTACCTGAATACCAGGGAAGATCAGATCTGGGTATGAAGCCTCCTAGATTTGACCAGTGGAGTGGTATGCATCCGTGTTAGACTGCAAACTCTGTATTTGGCTTGTTTTGTTAAGTACAATGTTCAGTTATGGCACTGTGAATTAATAATGCGGCATCACTGCCACATCACATAAAACATTTTTGACTGCAAAACAAATGCAGTCTGCAACTGACGTTTGAAAGGCCTACAAGTGTTGAGACAATTATCTCACCACTGTACATTAAAAAAAGATTAATTGTCCTAATGTACACACATCATAAAGCTGTCACAGGAATGAAGAGAAAAGAATCCTTCCTTGCTACTTCTAAGAATAGCCTATTAAGTAGAATTGTATGGCAGGATGTCTGCATAATTCTATGGACCCTGACTATTGATGGATTTTGCTGGGGTTCCTAATCCTCCAGTAATTATTGGGTGCGCTTCATCTGGCTCTCCAGTGGTGACATGGCAGCATTAGTCACGTAAGATCCCACAGCTTATAGACCCATGGATCATTACACCCCACAGCACACAAACAAAACACGACCACCATCAGCCCTTGTGTAACAGATTATATTATATTATATTTATTAATGTAGCAGAATCAAGACTTACATTTTTATTTACTGTACTCACAGAAATCTAAAATGTAGTAACATGAATTTCTTCTCATTTCCCACTTCTAACCTCATATGGTGGAACATGTATTTTAAAAATTTGAAATACATTTGTTAAGCTCTTGTGTAAAAACACATTTGCAAGTAAAGATTTAATACTACTGATCCTAATGTTTTTTGATAAGCCATCACTCTAGCAGAACTGGACAGTGTGGACACGAAACTGCAGAGGATCCTAACAGTGGGGGAGTAGTCCACCACTGGGTCAGCAGGGAGTCCCACTGTAACGTGGTGATTGGGGCACAGGCCCCAACACATTTGAATGGCAGTTGGCTGCCTCTGTGCTATTTCCTACCCCATCCCTGGTGTGTACCTCAGTCCATGAAGTGTCTTCAGTGACCCTGGGGTAGATGGCCGGAGGAATCGTGGCAGTTCCCTGGCAGATACAAATTCTTTGGTGGGCAGGGTGTCGCGGGAGCCATCAGCAAGGCAGCAGTCAAGGTCCATAGATTGTCCTTGGTGATCCGAAAGTAGGTGGCCAGTGGCAATCCTGGCAGTTCTCCTGTAGGTATGGTCTCATCAGTGGGCAGGATGCCTCTATGTGCATCAGCAAAGGCAGTTGTCTGGAGCAAGCCAGATCACCTCCTTTGCTGGCTCAACCCCTAATAAGCTGGAGGCTCTGCCTTTTATACTTTCTCTCCAGCCTAACCACTTCTGGTGGGAGGGGTGAGGTTGGTCTATCTCTGCCCACTTGGCTGAGGGGTGACTCCACTCCCTCTGGGTTGGAGGGAGGCTATACTGCCTCACTACAGCTGACATAGTTAAGGGGTCCCAGCTTCACAGCAAGACAAACTCAGGTACTAGGACTCAAAAGATGACAAACCAGCCTAAGCTGTTGGCAAGGTCATACGCAATTAGCTGCCATTAACCATCCATTAACCAAATTGTATATAATAGCAAACTGTGATGGGAGCCCACTACATCCCTAATGGCTTATAGAAAGTAGACGGTAACAAGCATAGTAGACAGGGCCTTTGAATAGCAGCTTGCAAGCTGCATTTCATTTCAAACCTAACAGGCAAATGGCAATACATGCTTGAGTATCTCCAGGTGAGCCATGGGGTGCTTGTTTGCCAGAGTTTGAATTGCTGGTGACCAGCTCTTTGCTATTACATTCAAGATCCAGTAAGAAAACAGATGGTTTGCTAGAGCATTGTTTCATGAGGAATAATAGAGTAGAAAAAGTCTCTCCCTCTCAGAGTTTTATACTGGGTGAGCAGAATCACAATCACAAGCATGCTATGACAAAATACCGTGGGTGAAGAATGAATTAAGATGGCATGCTCCATTTTATCCATAAAAGTAATGGTAAGAGAGATATTTCTTACAATTCTTTAAGCAGAAGGAAGCTCACAAGAGTGATACATTTTGCTTATGAAGCAGCGTGAAGTGGGATAAATCACACTGTCAACTTAATGGTTCTGTAGTTGCTGCATCTGTATTATCAACAAGATTATTCTTTGAAGTCAAGCTAAATGATAGAAAAAAATATATAAATATAAAAAACACCCAAACTAATTTTTTCCCTGCAAGAGTCCCTTGCCATGAAGGCTAGCACAGGTTAGAAAATAGATTACAGGTGTTCTTATATACTCTTATTATTATGACACATTATAGAATAATATAGGGTTCTGTAATTTAAAATTACTGAACAGGATTTTTGTATTTGAAAAACAGCTTTGTGACTAGAAGTTAACAATGAATGAAATAACTAGCATATTAGAACAGCCTAAAAGTAATGATATATCTGCTTAAGTTATTAGTGGGAAATAATTAAATTTTTCAGCACATAAATTGATGTCCTGTGATTAATGTGCTATATGTTGTACATAGCACAATCTGAATTAATGCAATGATAAATATTAATTTTTAATAATCAAGAGCCAAATAAATTGTTGTAAACATACGTCAAATATTTTAGGATAGCATCTCTCTCACTCTCTCTGATTTGCATAACAGACCTTGATGCCAAACAGGAACTGAGCAAACAATCTATACAAATATTCTATTTGCATCTCTCTCTGTTTTTGGAGTGAGATCACAATTGCCTCAAATATAGATCTTCAAAACTATTCATTGAAAATTTGCACAAATTTAATTTACTCTGTGCACTGCTATTTAATTGTCGATAACCAGAAATGAATTGAGCTGCTTACGGTTTGACTATACAAAAATTGGACCACTTCAACTGTACTGATTATAATTAATATGGCACAACCCCTTCTAGGGTGGACACAGTTATACTGTTACACAGGAATAGTTTATTCCGATAGGTTATGTGCCATAAACCAAATAGTTAAAGTCAATACAAAAAACTGTGTGTGCAGACCTGACCTTTGGATAGGTCTACACTGTATTCAGGGGTGTGGCTGCATCAAATATACACATCTCCAGCTACCTTTAATATAGCTAGTTCAAATAACAATTGCAGTAAAGCCACAGCAGCATGGACAGCCACTTGTCTAAATACCCATTGTGACTGGGTGCCTGGGATGGACCACAATGAGAATGCTACACTCAGGTCATACTGCAAGAAATAGGGCAGACAGAGCCCCCCAAAACTGGTGGTGTATTCTACAATTCAAGTGACTAACTCAGTAACAAAGAACTTCTGTATCACCTTACGGATTAACAAGAAGTCAAGCACTGTCCCCTTCAGGCATTCCAGCCCTTGGCTCCTCTCCAGACAACCAGAGCTAATATGGTGAGGGGATACTGAAAACCTAATTAATCTGATGTGAGGTTCTTACTATTCCCAGAAGATCAGACACTTATCCCCAGATCAATATGAATCTTGAAGAGTTTAATCAGATATCATGCTGACAGCCAGTCCTCAGTAAACTAACTAAAAAACTTACTAATAAAAAGAAAGAAGAGAGTTTTAAACAGTTGATAGATTGTATATATATATTTACACAAATGATTGCAAAGTCCTTATATCAGGTGTGTGACGGTGATGGAATAGACTGCTGGCTTGCAAAAGTCTCTCTGGTAACTCCCAAAAGATTAAAAGGCCCTCAGTCCATAGTTCAGGATGCTTTGTTTTAGTTGTAAATCTGCTGTCCAGAATATTAGAGCAGGAAAGAGGCAAAATGGAGGTGTCTTTTATATCCTCTGCCATGTGCATGAAACAAAACCCTGGCTGGGGTGATTTAGTGGGAGTGGTCCTGCTTTTTAGCAGGGGGTTGGAATAGATGACCTCGTGAGGTCCCTTCCAGCCCTATTATTCTATGATTCTATGAAATTTACTGTTCCAAACAAAGCCCATAGTCCATGTGCATGTCCAATATGCAGTCCAGGGTCACATGTCCTTACATGCTTTGCAGAATCACAGGGCAGCCATTGACCATATTCTTTGGGAGGTATCACAGGAAAGATTTACTGTGGTGGTTCTCAATCTTTTATGGGTTGCGACACTCTTGGAAGTGTATTGCGAACCTACCGGACACACCAGCCCACTGCCCGCAAGCTGAATCCATTTCCCTGGCTCTCCACGACACACTTACCGTTGTGTGGGAACACAGTAATGTGTCCTGACTCCTGACACAGTGGTTAAGAACCACTGGTTCACTGGGTGGGATGAATTTTGTCAATAGCCCATTGTGAGCTGAGTGTTCTTAATGGGCCATCAACACATAGCTATCTAGCCCTGATGCAAATCTGTCTGAAGGGTGTTATCAAGAAACAAAACACATATTGGAGACACAAATACATAGTCAATACTCATAACTTCAGATACAAACATGATGCATGGATTTAATCAGGAAAATTATACTCAATAGATTGTAACTTTTTCATCGACACTTTACATGACATACAATTGCAACAAATAGTGTACAAAGTATAACAGTTTTAATATTAATGCTATCAATGGTTCTCTTCAATCATACAGTGTCCCACCCAATCTCCCAAGAGGGCTTGAGTCCAGAGAAGAGTGCTCGAGTGGCTGAACAGCTGGTTGTGTTAGGTAATTAGCACCCAGTTACCACAAGAAAGGTTCTCTCACTCTGGAAGCAGGGCATAGTAGAAACATGATTCATAGTCCTGCATGCCCAGCTATCTTTGCCCGGGTCTTATTCAGGTTTCTTGTACAAATGATTGTGGAAAATGAACATAATATTTGCTTTCCATGCATATCTAAGTGTGAAAACTCTGCTTTCATGGTAGCAAACACAGATGTCAAACAGGAAAATGAACGAAAGTGGGCAAAAAAAAAGCAAGTTCAGATTTAAATTCTAACAAATATTTGCAGGAGTTTCTGTTTTGTTAATTTGCTTGCTTGGCACTACTTTCTTAGCTCTAATGTGGACATTCTTTTTTCCCCCCAACTATTTCCTTGGAACTCCCATGGGACACAAATGATTCTCCATGTGGAGCAGAAAGGAGAATTTTGTCTTAAATTATGTATCCTATAGAGATTTTAATATTGAATTGCCTCACTTCACAAACGATAGTTCCAACTCCATGTGACAATAACTATACAAAGCTCTGCAGTTTTATAAAAAGCTATTTTCACATTTGTGGTGATTTACACCAGCAGAGATTGGCTCCAACATACTGGAAATAGTAACTTTTGATCTTATTATATAGGCTCATCCTGGCTAGCTTAAAAACCAAAATTGAGTCTGTGATCCCATAGGCTTACACAGTGCTTTTTGGGGGGTGGGGGGGAGGAGGGGTGGGGTGCCGGTACTCAGCCAGGGACATAAGGTCACTGCCGACAGCAGGAGCCAAGGCCGCATCGCTGTGGAAAAAAAGGTGCCAGTACTCAGTACCCTGGAGTTCCAACACAAAAAAAGCACTGGCCTTACACTAGAAAATCATTATAAGCCAAATAAAAGAACTCTTCAGGGAGTCTCACACAGGCTGATGACGGTGGAAATGATACTCAACTTTATCCCATGCACAGCAACTAAATGAGAGACATGTTCATGGAAGATTTCTTGGCCACTTACTTAGTCACCTCATCTTCAGTCTTAGTTTGCAGCTATTCCAAATTATAAGCAACTTCTGCTGTGTACAGCAACTGTGCAAAGTTTCATTTTTGACATCGTGATACTATTGACACTGGTGGTTATCGTACATTTGATGTTTCACTGCTTCAGCACTACCGAGCACACAAAAAGCATGACAATGTCTAAGCTGCTAGAGTGTTGAAACTACAACCTAGCCTATCGTGCTGACCAATACGGTCGTCTTGTTTCTTTTTACTCCCTTGTTGGTCTGTCTGTTTACATGTGTTGTCTTGTTTTATCTTAGATTGCAAACTTTCTAGGGAAGGGAGTGTCTTTGTTCTGTTTAAACAGCAACTAGCACAATGTGACCCCAGTTATGGATTTGGACTCCATATGCTATGAAAATACAAATAAGATAAATAAAAAAATATACGTTCCTTGCTCTTTTATTTTTCATAAAGTAACAAATCCTTGAGACTTAATGCCAGCAATTTAGCATTTTTTTTAAACCAAAAGGAATAAAAGTTGACAAGATGAGATCAAAAGCGCTCCAGAATAGCAAACATATATTGCTATCACAGATCAGGAGGCAGAGTTGGATCAAGAATAGTGAAAATTGCTTAAATGAAAGATTTTATCTCTTCATATTGCTTTTTTTTTTTTTTTTTTTTTAGTTTTCTGCATTTACCTTTGGGCTCCCAAACCTAAAATATTTGATAAGCAGAAATTTAGCAATAGAATGTGTAACTAATTGCAGGATTATTAAATATATATATATATAAAAAATGCTACCCATTGTAAGAGTGAAGATGAAAACAATTCTTATGTCCTTTGTTTTAAATTTACCAGAAAACATACCATGTAATAAATGTGTCATTTGAGTCTGCATCATTCTGGCCAGCACATGAAATGCTTGATGGAACATGATGAGGTTTGTATAGTTCAGCATGACTCTTTCAAAGGCAGCTTATCCTCCGGCTTACAAAAAGCCCAGAGCTTTGAGAAATTATAGGTAAAGAAAGCAAGGCTTTCAAAAATAAACACTGAATTTTTTTACATCACGTACTGCTAACCATGAAAAAAACTTGAGATACATTTGTTGCTGTGTATGGATTTCATCATTACCCATGTGATTACTTAGTATTTCCTTGTTCCCCAGGTATAGTGTTTAACTGGGATCTAGCATTTATCTAGAGATTGTTGATCAAATGTATCTTACTTTTACCCTCTGTCTCTTTGAAGTTCAAGTAGTTCTGCCCTCAGTCAGATTTATACGCTCTAAGCTTCTAGACCTCAGAAAATCAACCAACAAAAAACAAAAGCCCTACGAGCCACCAGAGAAAGACCCCTAAATGAAATATTCATGAAGTTTCATAACATTTATTATCATTTTATGATTCCTTTACTTGGTCTAACAACAATGCTTTCTAGCACTATGCTAAATCAACCAGCAAACTTTAAAAATCACTGGCGAAAGTATGTAAACTAGCACCGGTTAATGTACTCCCAAACTGAATGAGAATAAAAATTCGATTACATATATGACTATACTTGCCACCAAATTGATCAACAAATTGATTTTTTCAGGGTGGGCTCCTATGGTAGTAGGATTTTTGTTTTTTAATTAATAGTGGCATTTTGCCTCTATGTAATCAAGGAAATTAGTTCATGCCTCTTTATGAAGATATAGGTGAGCATATAACATATGAGAATGTCTTACATAATGTCTTACAAAAGTCTTACATAAAACCTATAAACTATTTGGTTGCACATTGATAAAAATGTGCACATCATGTGTCAGTAGGTACATTGGTCTTTATTCAGAAAAAATGCAGGTACACAGAGACACTGTCAATAAAATAAAAATGCTTTTATCTGTTCAAAAAAAATAGTAAGCTGCTCACAGTGAACCATTCTTGGAGGCTCCCCCAGCTCAGCTAAAGCACTACAAGGCTGCTAGAGCTTGACTGAGGAGCTAGTTCACAGTCGGCTGAATGGTGAAATTAGAGACATCTTTTGAGGAGAGGAAAATCGAAGTGACTCTGGAAGTTTTCAGGAAAGAGATGCTCCAAGTAGGAATCAGAACCATCCATTTTCCTTTCCTCTCTCCTCAGGTTAACACCAATTTCCATACATACTTTCATTACTCACTTTTCACCCATCCTGGACAAAATGGTCCTGGCTTTACAGTCTGTCCCCAAGAGCCAGCCAGACTGCACCTTATCTTTCTCCCCACTTTGGATTGTCAGCCAGCAAGTCAAACAGCTTTTGTAGCCAGATGTGATTTTCTGGCAGAGCCTGTCACTGATTTGGGTGGGTCTGGGCCACTTCCTGCTTCCGGTCACATGGCCAGAAACAGGTGGCAGTCTGCTGCCAATTATCTACTAAAATAGACTTCAACAATGATCCTTAACTTCTTTCCAGTCATTACAATTTTCAATAAATTTTGTTTGGATTGACTCTTCCCTTGTTGCATCCTAGCCAAACAATGTAACTAACAGAAAAGAAATAAAAATAAAAATATCATCTATCTGCTTCATGTATTAGCTGTAATTGTGCATGACAATTCCATTGATTTTACTAGTAGCTGCATGTACATGGCTGGCTGTACAGTCACAGCCACCACAAAATTTCTGTTCTTTCATTGAAATTGATTCTCTCTCTGTGTCAAATACTGGGCCCTTGTGCCTCTAAGACATAGAATCATAGGCTATGTCTACACTTGCACTTTTAAGTCAACTTTAACTAAGTTTAGGAATTTTCCAGGTAGAATGGTCCCAGGGAGTATCCTGATGAGCCATTAAGGACATAAGGAATACAAGCATTGTGTCCTTAATGGCTCATCAGTTTACTCCCTGGGACCATTCTACCTGGAAAATTCCTAAACATTAAGGAGACAATGGTTGGTGACATCCTGTCTGGGGCGTTCCCATAAAATCACACAAGTTAAAGTATAGATAGAACACCGAATTCCTAACTTCTAATCGAAATAGAATTCCTAGACATAAACTATATAATCATTCCCAGCAAATTACTACCTTTCTATTGATACCAAACATGACATAGTTCCTATGGATTATAGCATTTATGAGATTTCCATTGAAAATAATATCATAAATGCTTCCCTAAATCCAGACAGCATCACACACAGGGCTCTGCCCTGCCCTTTGGGGGGCATGCCAGGCTGCCCCTGTGCCCTCCCAGCAGGGGGGGCAGTGGTGTAGTCCTGGGATAGCCCTAAGTCATCTTAGGGCTACCCCATGTCTACACTGGCTTAATTCGACTTTAAAAAGTCGAATTAAGCCTTAAGTCTACTTAAATCTAGGTTTAATAAAGTCGACTTCATTTTCATTAAGTCGACTTTATTTTGCTTAAGTCGACTTAAGCAAGCTGCTTAAGTTGACTTAAGCAAAGTGTAGTGTAGACGCAGGGCAAATTAAGTCGACTTAAGCCAAACTTAAGCCGACTTAATTTACCAGTGTAGATGCAGCCATACAGAGCAACATGATCTGCCTGGGCTGGAAATCTACGGAGGCCTAGGCATATTTTGAGGAGTCAGTTGCCTACTGCTCAGGAACAATTATAGAGACCTTGCTCCAGTAAAGCCCTCATGCTTACCTTTTCAAAGTCAATGGGCTGCATATGCTGAAAATTAACCACATCTTTAAATGCTTTGCTGGATTGGAGTCAAAAGATCTGATCTAATGCCCATTAAGTCAGTGGAAGAGTCCTTTAAAACATATTGGATCAGTTCCAAAGCATTTACACTGCCACTCAGCTGCACTCCCTGCCTGGGCACTGGAAAATTATATCAGGGAAGCACTAAATGTGAAGTCAGAATTGGAACCCTGTATTTTAAAATGGTTACATGGCTGCCCAGAGCTTTGGAGTTTTATAAGATATATATAATATATTCCAGGAGCTCTGGACTAAATCATAGAAGATCTAAAATATAGTCTCAAATTCAGGAAGTACAAGCACATTACACCTTGAGGAAGATATTTATTGTGTTTCTGAAGAAACACTGGCTTTCTTGTTGTTAAAAGGCAAAATGAAATCTTTGCATATTAAAGTTAGTCTTGGTATTACTCAGTAGTGTGTAGCAAATCACAAACTGACCTTCACAACACACTGAAGATGACACACTAGTACAGCCTTCATTTCAGAAAACTTGGTTTTGGCCAGCCGATGATCTTCCTACAGGTTAACTTATAAAAACGTTGTAGTCAAATCTTGCTCTCATTGAAGTTAATGGCAAAACTCCCACTGACTTAAGAAAAGATGAGGATTTCACTGTTGTTGCCTAAGCCCCAGAGTACAGTTGATATATTACTAAGATTAGTTTAAGAAGACCTCATATCATATCCAATATTTGTGCACTAAGGACAGAAGATCTTATATCCCATCAGTAGGATCAGGTCTGATAATGCTTCTCATAGGCTTTTTCGGGAAAGTTTACAAACCAGCGAACTTGTATTAAATAAATAGATACCATTATCTAAGGGTAGCCCCTGAGCTGTAGATGTTCAGTTCTTCATCCATAGGTTAGAGCTACTTTTCCAAACACAATGAAACAACTGTATTATTATAAAAGCCCAATAAAATGCTATTGAGTTCAGCACTGTATGTATATCAATAAGATGCTTTTTTGCTAGGCCTAGCGCTGGTTAAAACTTACTATCAAAACTTGTTTTTAAACAAAAATGAGTTTTTTATTAAATTAATTTTTCTTAGAAATGTCTGTTTTCCTCAAAAATGTTAAATTTTTCATCTGAACACTTAGAAGTTTTCAGTTTGGGGCTATGAGGATGGGTGGGTTTATGTGGACAAAAAAATCAATTTTTTCTGAGTGGGGATAAAACTCTATTTTCCAACTAATTCCAAGGAGGCATTTACATTTATTCAAAGCCCGACTTTTAATGCAATCACCTCCTGGGTAGCATCCACCTGACTGGTCCTATATCTTCTACCAATATGACTATTATGCAGCAATAGACCCAAACATGGCACTTCATTATAACAAATGATATATTCTGCAGCTACCATTGTAGAATATTGCAGGGTTTTTTTGTTTTATGAAAAGGATAAAACACAACAGGAGAGTTAGCATCAAGGAGTGTGCAACTGAAATCCATTCTGTAATGGCTCTAAAAGTATATTGCAAACTGTAAAACTATCCTGTCCTTTTACATGGCACAAATCTAATGACATGACTCTATTGCCACTCATTGTTTGCTCTCTTAGTCCAATATTAGCTGGTTCTATTTTCACTCACAGGAATTATTGTAAATGAAATACGGATGCTACAGATTTTTGTTATTTTTTCCTTTAGCAAAGATGAACTTTACAACATTTTGTACACTTATCAATAAAGAATGACATCTACATCCAGTTTTTACTGTCTCAACAGAACCTGAAGAATACAGCTTCTTAGTTCAAGGTGGTTTATGTAAGCAGTTTCATTTATTGCTGAAGCGATTTTAGGTACTGAGACCTAATTAAATAACAAACATTCTATGTTTTAAGTTTGAAACCTCAATGATGCTAATAATTGTTTTGGTTTCCAAATAATTTCTTTTCATTGCTGTATTTTGTGGTGAAAAATCATTTTGTTTTGGGAGTTTTCTTTTTTATAATTTTTGAAAATAATAATAATATACAGCAAAGGAAAATGCTAAGCTTGCTGCTTATCTACTTAAAAAACAAAGCAAAAAAATCAAACCCCTCCCCCATCAATATTTTCTTTTTTAAAAAGCATTTTTAAAAAATGTTTCCTTATTGGCTTCTACACAGAACAGCTTACAATTTCCAGGCAGTTAAATCTGATAGGTGCATATAACCTCATGATTGCATTATGGCATGTAGATTTCTACTGTAGCAGTGAAATATTTTTATCTGGAAAGACAGTAAGGCAACAAATATTATCTGGTTAGTACTCCTTATTCCAAGTAATACCTCCCTCTGTATGGTAAGATAAGGCTGTATGATAGCTACTTTTAAAATTATTGTTATTTCTGGCCCTTTGTTGTAAATAAGAAAATGGAAAAATAAGTGGAGGAATGAGCTACAGATTTTGTCCCCATTCTTTATAACAGACAAAGATTCCTGTGCAGTAGCAAAATCAAAGCAAGAACGGCCTTTTCCATATGAAATCAATGGGCACCACAACCATACTGACATCATGGTGAAGGTCTTTTTTAATATTGGGAACTATCTGGGGAATTCATATCCCATTTGAAGGACTATATAGTAGGTTGGTATTATCATTCAAACACCAAACTCTTGTGTTAGGAATGCCTGAGATGTCAGTTCCAGACCCTAAAGGAGCTATGTCCTCTCTTTTCAAGGATACATTAAGAGTTAAAATACTGCTTTTGAGGTTCTTTTTTCCCCTGGCTGTCAACAGCAGAACATTTCAAACTGCCATAAAGCAGGTTCATCAATATTTCCTTTAGTAAACTAGAATCTAGATAATTCTGATCTCAGTTACAACCATTGTAAATCTCAAGTAATTGCATTGATTTAAGTGGAACTACTTCATTTTTTACACTGGTGTAACCAAGATTGGAATCTAGTTCTAGTGTATACAGTAATGTTAACATCGGGTTTCTAAAAGCAAGCAAATCATTGTTTAGAGTTATCTTTCTGTTTACACATATTTACAGAGCAGAGGTGCAAAGGAATTCTTACTTCCTTTCCTGGGCACATTCACAATCTAGCCCCTCATGTATTATTTTCACAGAAGCGTTAAATCCACAGAAAAGGCAATCCCAGTCCTAGAGGGTTTTACAGAGAAGATTAAAACTCACTGTAACAGTAACAGCACAGGTATTTTATAGTTGTGCTTTAGCATCTGTGTACCATGAAAACTGCCAATAAAGAGCTGGCATGGGAAGAGTTTATAGTTTCTGTTGTATTTTTTACTAATTTGCACATACTTAAATACATTGGCCTCTCTTACCTTTTTCTGAGTTTAGACTCAACTGATCTAAGTTTCGGCTACAATGTTCCTAAGTGGTAAATAATTCTTGTTTTTATCCTAAAGGCTCACTAAACATTTTATAACTCCAGGAGCAATTCCTGGGGTGATTTTGTATCCCCACAAAAATCAAGAATTTAGCCTAAAGATAGCCTGTTAGTTTGAAAAAGTATTGCTGGTCTAGACTGAAGTATACTTCACTGAAGGATGAAATCCTTCCGTTCCATTAAATGAGCATCATGCTTTAGTAATCAAGCAAAGAAGTCTTCAGGTACTTTTTGGATTATAAAAAGGATTTTCAAGTCAGGTTTGGAAGTACAACTAGTTTATTACCCATAGCATCCTTCATATTTCATGATGGAAGTATTTTTATTAATGCTTGCATCATGTCACATATAGTTCAGGGAGGCTTCCTTCTCTGACTCAGCAAGGACTCACAGTGGAGAAAAACTCTCCCTTATAGAGCTTAAATACATTGGGCCAAATTCTACACTCAGCTACACCAGTAACCGGACTGGACTCACCATTGAAGCTAATGAAATTACTAAAGGTTTAATATCAGTGTAACTGACCATAACTGGACCCCTTAAAGATATCAAATGGAGATTTCAGATATTTTGAATACTATTTAGAGTATAGTATTAACAGTATAATGAATAAACAATAAGAAAAACCACAGCATTAATGTTTTATAATAGTTTGTATTTAAAGAATCCTGAATGTAGGACAAGGTCAGTAACTTTGAAGAAGGCCCTTTAGGAGTCAAGGGAGCTTAAGATGAATTTAAATTAAATCATTAGCTAGCTAAAAGATGGGAAAGAGACAACTTATGAGAAAGAAAAGAATGAAGTCATTTTGTCCATGCTCATACATGATATGCATTTGTGAAATGAAATCCACGGTAAAGGAAATACCTGAGGAAAGGGATATGTAGGAGGGTGATGGTGTTTGCAGACCCCATGCTAAACCAGAGCAAGACATGGAGCAATAGTAGGCCAGGGAGGCTCCACCACCCTTTAAAAAGGTGGGGCATGGTCTGGGTGGAAGGATCATTTAAAAGGCCGCTGGCAGCCCAGTGGAAGGTTAGGAGGAAGTCTCATTTCCTGAAGCTGTGGGCAGAGGGACTGCAGCCTTGGCAAAGCCATTCCAGGAGCAGTGATATCTATTTTCTCCCCATTTTTTGAGCAGAGAACCCATGAAAGGCACCAAAGAACGGGACACTGTCCCTCCCCACCCAGTAGATACTACTAAGATTAATACCATACCCTAACAAGAGGAGTCACAGTCCAATAGGAAGTGGTGAAGAGTGTAACTTGGGTAGAACAATGAGTGCCATAGACATTGCAACATCCCTTTAGGACTCCAGGTTGGGGCCTGGTGGAATGGGAGGGCCTGGGTCCCCCTTTCCTGCTCCCACTTCCCTGTGTGACAGAACCTTGAAGTGAGGGAAGGGGGACGACACACAGGAGAGATTGAGACCTGCAGACTGAAGTGACTTGAGAAGCCACTTCCTGACCACTAGGCAGCTGGCTATTAGGCCGCACTGATACAAGAGGCGACTTGAATGATAGTCTTTTGGGGAAGAAAATTAATGCACATAGGCAGGACAGACAGCACAATCCTCAGTGGAGCTCTAGAACATCTTTCTCCTCCATTTGGGGTATGGCCATAGAGAAGACTTTCTTAACTTCAACTTGCTACAGTGCTTCCCTAGAGCACATTCTTCTGGCTGACAATTGGCAGAGCACGCTGGACCATTCTGCTGGCTCCAACCCCTTGACTTTCGGCCTCCAGAATGGCCTGTCCTTAATACAGCCACACCCAGGCAGGGGTAACAGAGGGGCTAACAAAGCTGGCTAGTGCAGACAGGGATAGTTTAGTGCTTCATGAGGACAACTTTCAGGTCATTTCACACCATTGCGATATACTAAATGACTTTTAGAAGGGCTGAGATTCTGGTTCACAGTTTGATCCTCTGCTCAGCAAATATCTTGAATATTTAAGTTTTGAGCTCATAGGATAAAATTAATTTGCTGTCTTCAAATTCAGAAGTCGAGGCACCTTCCAAATCTGCAGCTTTCTTAAGCCCATTTCTCTCAAAGAACCAAAATAAAAGGTATGCAAAATATGCAGCAAAGGGTTGAGACTGCAATCAATACAGATACTTGGATAATTCTGAGACATTGATGGCAAGCACTGAATATCACTGACCAAAGTGCAGCTGTCACCTAGATGAAAAGCCTTTGATATACAAGTTCTATTTTACCTCTAAATTCCCAGTCTCACCTCCATTAACTAAATGGCTAAAAGGCAAAGACGTTTCCTGTACAAGTGCTGCAAGTGTGATGACACCTTGAAATTAACTTCCTTACTTTAAGCAGAACCTGTTGGTTAAAAAATAAAAACTGCTGCTTCTGGCATGAAAAACCCTGTACACGAAGAGTGGGAAAAGTCCCCCACAACAAGAGTCTGATAGTTGTGAAACTGGGCATGTAAAAGGTAACTTTGCTGAAATCTGGATGAAAAAACCACGTTAACCAGGACAGTTCCTGTTTCCTTTGAAAAGGTAGAGGAAGAAGCCATATGCAGAAGAGACAGAATAAGAATAAAAGCAAGATGCTGAGCCTTAAGTAAGTTCCACAGCCTAACAACTCAGCAGGTAAATCATCCATGGGATAACCTAGCAACTGAGAAAACTCAGTTCATCAACAGAGGTAAAAATGTAAAGCCCAAGGGGATCAATTTTTTTTAAATGGCATTGCCCAAACGCTATTAGAAATGATCTTTAATAGGAGAGCATTTGATTCATGAGACGAAGTGGAAAATCTATCTCCTCTCATTATTGTATAACGTCTCTATGGTAACTACAGCTATTACTTAACTAGAAAAGTAATATTAGGAAGACAGTACTTTTAATTGACTTTAATTCAATTTAGCAGAGAAGAAATAAGAAGACTCAGCAATATCAATATGTCAATATTACATCACAATTTTCATAGCAATATGACATCATTATGTCAGAAATGTTAGTTGGAAGGAAACTGAAGGATTTTCCTGCTGGACTTTGGGCGGATAGGCACCTAGGATGCATTTACACTGACGCCTTTGGTCAACTTAAGGATGCTTAAGTCGACCTACAGAACTCTGCGTCCACACTGGGAACTTGTTAAGTTGACTTAAGAGCTTCCTTAAGTCAACTTAATAACACCACCTCTGAAGGTCGACTTAAGGGTATGTCTACACCACAGGCTCTGTTAAATTGACTTAACAAGATCGACTTAAGTCGACTTTAAATGTAGACACCCTGTTAAGCCGACTTAACAAGGTTGACTTTAAGTTGACTTAAAGTTAACCGTGTTAAGTCAACTTAACAGACTAGACTTAACTTAACAAGTGTAGACATAGCCCTGGAGATCTATTGATGAAAATTATGATTGTACAAGGTAGTCTGGGATTGGGGGACAGGCTTGCTAGCTAGAGGTTTCTGCTAAAATAATCAATAGTGAATAATAAAGTTGTTGACTTAAATTATCATCTTTACGTTTCAGACTTTGAAATGAATGGGACTTAGTAAGTCAACACAGTATCAGTTTCCATTCCGTTCATGTTTCCAAAGGTTTTCTTCAGCCATCATATTTTTTAAATGAAAGCTTAGATGCTATATGTTGGACCTACATATCATATAATACCTGCAGCCCTGGATAGTACAGCAGGTTTCAGTCTAGGGTTGCCAGACTTAGCTGTGGGCATGAGAGGAACAGTGTTTTTTCCTTGCTTTATATTGGATGGAATATTTTCTTCTGCAGAAAAGCATACTTGAGCACTTATGGTGCATTATATTTATTCTGCAGATTTTAGTACCTGCAGAAATGCTGGGTATTCATGATTGTACCTCCTTTTTATTGTTGAATGCTGCCCTGGGAGTTTGCTTTTTAATGAGAATTCAAGCATTTGTGTTTTTTTAATTAAAAAAAAACCAAACAATTTTTTTCTTGAAATTTCACATTCCAGCAATAATTTGTTCATTGCTAACACACACCCAAGCCTTTTGAACTAGCTTCTGGCTGTGATCCAGTCAGATTATCAGATGCCTGAATGAACTCAGAGAAACGTTTTGCAGTAGGAAGAATTTATGCTTAATCACTTGGGGAAAATATCCTATTTTGATTTCTAGCTACACTTCTCATGTTCAATTGCCTAGTCACATGAAAGCATAATTTCACCATCCAGCCATATATTTCCTTTAAGTTTTTCTAGACAGCATGTTTTGATTCATCAGTCTATCATTCAGCATTACATAAGATGATCTCCACAGCTATTTGAATTAAAAAACAAACAAACAAACAAACAAACAAAAAACCCACGTGTATGGTGTGCCCTGCTTGCAATTCAGAAATTTGTAACTAGGGAATCCAAACAACACTGAACTCTGGGAAATTTTGTAACTTGGTATTATCAGGACCTTGTTTCCTGTGGACTTCCTCATGGCAGGGCACTGTGCTGGTGCTGAGCTGCATTATCTTGCTGTCCCCAATAGAATTTCCAGTCAGCAATGATGGCTTATGAATCAGCCATCTGGCCAGGTCATTACAAATGTTTAGTCCTCTCTTCTGCCATGGCAGAGTCCAAAGTTGCAGGTTCTCTGAGGTTATTGCTCCTCACCTTCTGGGATCAGCTCTCTGACCCCTCCCCTGTAGCATTCCCTGCCATGGGTGACTCAACTACCACTGGCAGATGCCTGAGAAACCCAGACAGTCTGGTGTCAAGCCAGCCTTCTCAAAAAGGAGGATCTGACCAGCCATAGTTCTACTCAGTTCCTGGCTCCAGTCAGGCTATGTAAAAGCAGTTGGACACAACAGAATTTCTTAGACAACTGGCATCCTATTTTAAATAACATAGCTCATAGCTTATATTTATAGATTTAGATTCCAAGGCCAGAAGGGAGCATGTTTTTGTGATCATCTTGTTTGATCTCCTGTATAACTCAGGCCACAGAACTTCCCCAAATATTGAACACCATGAGAAAGTCTGTTGAAAGTTTCCATTTGCAATACTAGTCAATATTTTACCTTCATTTCTTCGGGGGGAGGGGGGGGTAGGGCAGAACATAAGGGGCAGAACATTTTTGCTGAAACCCCAAGATGTACATGCATAAATTGGGTGTGTGATTGCACTGTGAGCCAACCGTGGGAATTATTGAGGGGTAACTTGGGGCAGGTCAGTTGCCGTGAAGCAGCTGAAAGAATGAACGTTCTGGAAGTGAGGTCACAGGGCAGCTGGGATTTGCAGTCTGTTCTGACCTTAGTGATTCGCTTCCTGTAAGTTTTGAGGAATGAGCTTTCAGAAGGGATTTAAATGAGAAAAGGATGGTGATTTGGCAGAACAAAGGGAGACAGTCCATATGCAGGAATTAACAAGGAAAAGGCATGGAAACACTTATGGGGAAATGGAAAAATGAAGCACCATTACTGGCAGCATTAAGAAGATGGGACTGATGGGGTAAGAAACAAGGTCGTGAATGCTGATCAACTGTTGTACTAGCAAGGAACAGGAAACAATGCCATGCTCCAAGTCCTTTCCTCAGAATGCTTTTTATAGTTCATGGCAATAGTCACAAATAAAATAAAATAAAACTCAACCAAAAACACTGGTCAGAATCCTCAAAAGACTCCTTGCCCCAATCAGTTATGGGGAAAGGACCATCCACCCAGTTTCCTCTTCTTTGGGTATTTCATGCAACCATGTGATTGGCAGGGATCTTTTGACTCTTTCCAGGCTTCTGTTATTACCTTACCACCATTATGGCTTACTGAGACCAGTAACACATTTCTGTTTTTTCCACACACCAACTGTTTTTTCCATGTTGTGTAGTTGTAGCCATGTCGATTCTATTAGATATCCAAAAGATTGTAGGGCTTTAAGATATTTTAAGTTATTGCTGTAAGCTGCTGAAGCGGAGAAACAGGGGATGAAGATGAACTACTGTAAGAAATCAAATATTTAAATAACACAACTAACAGACTTACGGCCACTTACATGGCATCATAGGAAAGAGTCAATCATTGGGCATAATAAGAATTTAATAGCCCAACTAGGCCAAATGTAAACACTGTCATCCTTTTAAAAAAAAGTTCAGAAGAAGCTATACAAATAGCAATGAAGGAAGACAAATATGCACACTCAGAACACACATGCACCAGAGTCTTCTTGCTGAAGCACACTGCAAGAATTTGATTTAACGCTGGGGAATTTGGAATTTAGATACATCTGAATTTCACCCGAAAGCCTGTAAATTCACCCAATGTATTCCCAAAGAGCCAAAAATAATTGCAGGAGAAACTTGATAGTCACATTTGTAAAGCCTTACTTACATGAACTTTCCTGTATCTTTATTGCATGGCAAAAGAGTAACAATACGTAATACTGCATTCCTGTTGTTACATTTAAAGCTCAGGGGAAGCCGCTAAAGTAAGCAGTGATTGCAGTGATCAGAACAGACTACTGTTGGAGAAAACAAACCAGGATTGTGATTTCCAATGAGAACCCTTTAAAAAAGCGAAGTATTTTGCCTCTTCTCAGTTTGAAGAATTTTGTCTCTGTACTCAGGCTAGGTTGAGATTTGATGGGCAGATTGGTTTAAGATTTTGTTTTAGTATGATTGCATCTACAGAGACCACTACACTTAGCCTTATGAATGATGATCATATTCAAACTACCTGCTCTAGGAACAGTTTTCTTACTGCCAAGAAAGAGATATTTTGAATGTGTTATTATGAGCAAGCATGATGTCTAGTATTGCCTGGCAGCATTTATAATATGTAAAAAACAAAAAGTTGCTAAAAAACAGTTAAGGTTGCAAAGTGCAACCACATATCACATCATTCTCAAAATCCAAGCAATAAAAGAAGGAAATGATGAGCTACAATTTTTAAATGAAGTTTTCTGGTGTGGGAATTTGCCAAGCTTTTATTTTTCCTGCTTCTTACATTTTTCAGGTTTTTTGTAGGTAAATTAAAATGCAGTTTTAAATGTTATCAATAAATAGAATTGACTCCAGAGTATTAAACTGAAGGAGTGAGTCGTGAGTTTGCCAAGTTAATAGCACCTGTTAACACTGCATCAATGTCTCAATTGACAACATGTGCATATTTATCATTTAAACCTTGATGAGGTAATAAAAGTTTGCAGAATCAAGACCCAAGGTTGGAGCACTTGTCGAAAGAGACATAAACTTCATTCATTGAAAGATATTGAAACAGATAAGACCTAAAATGATTTTAGAAATTTACATATCTAGAGAAGTATATTTTATTAGGGTACAATGCTGCCATCCTCACTTATGTTGAGTAGTATTTTACAAATAGTCAACATAAGTCAGAATTACAAAATTTCACCCTTAATAAATATGTATTTAAACACCAAGCCTTTATTTCTCAAACTTTTATTCCAGCTACTTCAGTGGGACTCAGCTTTGTCTACACAACAAATTATATGGCAAGGGAGGGTGTTAATCTACAGATCCTCCGCTTGCTGTGCAGAAACATCCCAGGTGGATACTGCTACAGTGCAGTGAAAGTCCTGGGTTTCCGCATTTTAAATTAAAAAAAAAAAAAAAAAAGACTGACTGTATTTTTTGTTATGAGAAAGCAACAAGTATTTTGATATTTTATCATGATAAACAACCAGCTTTAATTATAGTCAATCATTGCAGTTTTCATTAAAGAAGAGGTATGAATGCACCTCATTCTATGGCAAATGTGCATCTGTCAAGTCCTCCCTCTGTATCCCACAATGCTTTGCTGACTACCTATCTGTTTATCTCTGCATCCTCTACTGACTCAATGTCACCTTGTCATTTAAATGCTGGTGTGAAGTGATTACGGCTTGTAGGGAGTTCAGATACCTGTTCATAATCCTGGTTGGCTGGCCATACCTCATTTATGAGCATGATCTGATGTTGAGGTCATTGACTTTATTTCCCTCTGTCAGTTACAACAAGACCAGACTCTGATCTAAACAAGGCCTTATACACATATGGCTGTGCAAGGAAGTTTAGTAGAATTTATTTTCCATTGTATGTGGAGTGCAATTTGTGAGGTTATGTATCAAGTAAATCTTATTGTCTAAAGCAATAACAGGGTACAAGAATAGCAATAAAAGTGATGCTCAGTATGTGTCTTGTTGTTTTATGAGGGTTTGGCAGGGGGTTGTGCCTTCTCCTCCATTGTCTCATCACTTCATGAAGGGGGAAGATTGGCCTTATAGAAGAAATGAGTATTAAAGCAATGATTTGAAGAAAGAGGGTCTCAACAAAGAGAGAGTTCCAGGAGCAGGGAGATGGGTTGAGAGGTCAGCTGAATGAAGACGAGCTGAGCCAGATTTGAGAATCCACACACATCACTTTTGCAAGTTCCAAAGGGGTAGCCATGTTAGTCTAGGTCAGCAAAACAAACAAGGAGTCCTGTGGCACTTTTAAAGACTGACACATTTATTTATCGCATGAGCTTCTGAAAGCTCATGTGATAAATGAATTTGTTAGTCTTTAAAAGTGCCACAGGACACCTTGTTTGTATCACTTTTGCAAATTACATTTGCTTCAATAAGCCCAGCTGCACTGTGATGACATAGCAGTGAGGAGTTTATTTTTGCTGTTGTTTAAGAGATCCTTCAAACCTCATTGTACTTATCATTTGTGTCCAAGTTAATCTGTTATCATGTATCTTCTGCCAGTAACTGACCAACACAATCTTTTTATCATTTTTTCAATCATGTTTCATGTTTGTGAGTGTGTTTTCCAAATGACTCTGAAGATTTTTCTTCCTGACTCGCTCTCATGGGCTGTTAGTTTACAACAAAGCTCACTGTATTTTATATCTGCTTTCAAATGTTTGCTACTTTACTAATGGCAATTTTAAATTATTACCTAACCAGCTTCTTCATTTGTCATTTAGGTACAGTATATCATCTTTCCATACCATATAATTAGAATGCAAAAGGATCCTTTTGCCATTAATCACATATGATAGACACTAGAGCAAAGAATTGAATGAATGGCTCTTTCTTTAAAAGCTGTGTTTTGGACATTTGTTTCAATGCCTTACTACTAATGATCATATTTTCTCTTCATTTCATGCACAGAATACCCATTAATGTCAACAAGAGTCATCATATATGGAATAAGTGGAGAATATACTCCCTAAACTAGTTAATATGTGAATGGCCATTTAATTATTACAGTTTTACTTAACCTTTGTACTAGATGTGTTAAACAGTTTTCTAACTGCCTTGAGGCAAAAGTAGAATTTGCCAGTTTCCTCATTAGAATTGAATGGGGGAAATGAAGTGTTGCCATTATGGTAATTTCAGTTGCTGAGCACAGACAGATAGTGCACCTAGACCTATACAGAATGAAACAGCGATACTAACCCTACCCTGAAGCAGCTTAAAATGTTTCAGGGCTTGATCCTGCAAACTTAACCATAGAACTTCCCCCAGATAATTACTGTTTCAACTAGAAAAAGCATTCAATCTTGATTTAAAAGTTGCCAGGTTTGCTGGTGATTTGACTTACCTCTGCTCTGTTGTCTATAACAAGGGTGGCAACCAGAACTTAAAGCTCACAGTGCAAAAGCGTTAGCTTAATGAGATGCCCCTTTCCGGACCATCTTTTGTGAAATGATCATCCTGATAAGTAGAGAGATGAAAACTGAAGATACATAATGATTTGGTGGTCAGTATTCTGTGGGACTGAAATATTGCCTTTACGTGTCAAGGCTGAAAAGTAGGACATCTTTCAGATGGAACATCTCCAAATAATTGAAAACATCAAATGTTAGGAATGCAAGTCAAATTAAGACATCTGTTTTCTAACTAAGTAAGTCTTGCTCCCTGAAATGGTTGCCCAACACTTCTGTGCTGGTATGGTCTGAATGCCTACCAGCTTCCCTGTGAGAATTATCTTTAGCCATGTCTACACTGATGGAGGCAAATTTGCCACCATCAGATTGATCTTTCCAGATCGACTTAGAGGTCAGTTCAGACCTGCTAAATGAATCTGGAGATCAACTTAATATAACCACCCACTCAAGTGGCATAGCACTGCGTCCATGGGAATGCTTTTCCTGGCAGTGCAGTGCAGTGAAGACACCACACTGAAGGGGAGTTAAGAGATCAACGGGAATTATGCAAGCTACTCTGTGTAGCTTGCATAACTCCTGCCAACTGCTACCGAATTTCACTGCCAGTGTAGACCTGGCCTTTGACAATGACTCGGTGAAGGCAGGAACAACTTCCATTTCCCAGGAAGACCTAAAACACAAGGGCCGGATGGTGTCAACAGATACCTATTCCTCACAGGCATCCTACATATAACATGCTAGATTTGGCTCAGGGCAGAACATCATGGAGGCCCATTATGCCTTACATGGCCACTACACTGACAGAACTAATCTAACTTAACCAGATCTGTAAGACTGGGTCATAACAATACCCATAGATAATGCACTGCCTGATCAGAAGATGAGGTAGAGGTTTTATTTTAGAGGGTTTTCAGAAGGCTCTGGTCGCCCCATCACAATATATAATGACCTGGAACAAGAACAGAAATAGGCAACCAAAATCATTGGGGATATGGAATAGTTTTCATCTGAGGAGCGCTTAGATAGGCTGGGACTGTTTAGCTTGGAAAAGAGACGACTGGGGGGGATATGGTAGCGATATAAAATCATATAAAATCTGTGGAATTCTGCCACGGAATGTTGCAAAGGCCAAAAATAAAACAGAGTTCAAAAAAGCAGTAGATACATTCATAGAGGATACTCCATTATTGGCTATTAGTCAAGATGATCAGGGATGCAACCTCATACTCTGGGGTGTCCATAAACTTCCAACTGCCAGAAGCTGGAATTGGATTACAGGGGATGGATCACTTAGTAATTGCCCTGTTCTGTTCAGCAGCTGGTGCTGCCACTGTCAGAAGAGAGAATACTGAGCTAGATGGACCATTGATCTGACCCAATAACACTTTGAATGGACTACGGTTATTCAAAAAGTTTCACAGAAGTAGACTATAAGGGTGTGAGCATGATGCAAAGGTCAGGAAGAGAATTCACATGGCAAGGGGTTGAATAGCAAGAGACAGTCACTGAGACACTCATGGCAGATATGAAGGGTGTTTAGTGGGTACAGCATGGCTTCAGTGAAATGGGACAGAATTTGAGAGAACAGAAATGGAAGACATCTTGTATAATGGCTTTTCAGTATAGGGCACTGCACATACATCTCTGCTAGCTGCTGTTGATACAGTTGCAGAACAAACCACCTAGTTTTACTGGTTGGGAAAAAAGTACATTAGAGAGGGAAATCCACACAGCCACTGTAAGGTAATACATTGTCTGACCACTAATTTGATTTTTGTTCTTTTTCCTCTAGCAAGTCTTACAGAATTTGTTACCTGTATTTGACCTTGAAAGGAAATTGGATTTGCTTCCCAGGTGCAAATAAATTTACACTTGCTTCAAAGTACTTCTTAGTAGAGAGGATAGTGCCCCTTAATTGTGCTGCAGCTTGATGAATGAACACAATTTTAGGTTCTAAAAGGCAGTGTTATATATATTGTTCCAGAGAGAAATAACCATTTAAAAAAATGTTGCTGACAGAATAAATACATCAGGGTTGGTTTTCTTACATAGACATCCTTGTGACTTGGCAAGAAGGTTGCCTGAAGTGTCACAATGAAATTCAACAGTCTTGAAGTTAGAGGTTTTGATGTTGCAAATGGTCCAGTTTTACAAAGAAATTCTTCAAACTGATATTGTCCACCCACCCGTTCAAAAATAGAAAAGTATTTATGCTAAAACACCTTTTCAATAGATAAGTAAAGACCTCTTTTAAGGGAACAGTGTTATACGTACACGCTTTAGGAGTACTAATAAACTGGTTCTGGTTAAGGTGTTACCCTTAGCAAAGGGTACTCTGTTCTTTGTGAACAACTCCCATTTCAGACCTGACAAACTCACTATATCAAATAAGTTGCTTATAATGTATTTGTTCATAAAAGGCTAACATGTGAGGTCTCCACTGGAAACTTACAAGTTACCAATCTTCATAATCCTGGCATGATTTGTGCATGGATAATATTTAAGGTTAAAAGGAATTGCTGGGAATTTATATTACTCAGTGACACCCTATTCATGCAGAAGGGATTGGTCAATCCTCCTACTTAGCTTCTGACATAATGAAAGGTTAAATTGTCCACCATTTACTCCACCACAGAATGGTCAGTAGAAAATCAATAAAGACAACTGCAAAAATCAAAACCACAGAGAGGTAAAAGAGGAGCATTATAAAAGGAAGGGAATGGCCCTATCTATGGCTATGTCTACACTTGGTAATTTAAGTCGACTTTAACTAAGTCGACTTAACTAAGTCAACTTTAAGTCAACTTAGTGTGTCCACACTTAAAAATAAAGTCGACTTAAAGGGGAACTTAAAAAGTCGACCTAGAGCATCCACACTGGATGCCTAGGTCAACTTCTAGGGGCTTAGGGGGACCTAGGGCAGGTCCATGGGGGCAGGAGGGGCACCCCTTGCTCAATGCCAGGGGGCTCAGCCTTTGCCTCATTGTACGTAGGTACAATGGGGCAAAGGGGGACAGGGACCCTGGCAGGGCATAGGGGCAGGGTGGGCAGGGCTCTGCCCTGCCAGGTGGGGGGGAACGCCAGGCTCCCCCTGTACCCCTCACCTGGCAGGGAGGGCATTGGTGTAGCCCTGGGGTAGCCCTAAGTCGACTTAGGGCTACCCCACGTCTACACTGGCTTAAGTCGACTCTAGGAAGTTGACTTAAGCCTTAGGTCTACTAGGAAGGTGGTTTTATAAAGTCGACTTAATTTTAATTAAGTCGACTTTATTTTCCTTAAGTCGACTTAAGCAGCTTGCTTAAGTCGATTTAAGGAAACTGTAGTGTAAACGCAGGGTAAATTAAGTCGACTTAAGCTTGCTTAAGTCGACTTAATTTACCAGTGTAGACGCAGCCTATGAATGGAGAGAAAAGACTTTTTCAGTATAACACAGAGTAGGGAGTGACCCTTTGTATCCAGTCACTGAAGAGACATCTGGTTGAGTGGGCGGTGTTTTTCATGAAAGATTGGATCCCAGTTCGTGGGTAGCCAGCCAGCTTTGTAACACACTAAACTGGGGAGGGGGGAAACCTACTTTATTAGCTAGGAAAGAAAACTTTTAATATGTGTAGGTGCTCGTCTGCATTTTATGATTTTTGTACTGAATTTTGTTTCCAATACACTCTCTCTCTTGTTTGTAGTGGAATCGCTATGCTTTCATAAATAAGCCTTCTTTTATTTCAGTACAAGTGCTGTGTGTTATACTGGAGTGGTGGATTAAGGTCAAACTGATAATTTGGGGTATACTGTTCCTTTGAGGGCAGAGCATTTGGGATGTTTGTGAGTAGTCAGTGTTAGGGGCTGGACATTAGAGGGGGTGCTTCAAGAGACTTGGGTGCACTTCTTATTAAATGCAAAAAAAGACAGGGCTGGCATAGTCTGGAGGACAGTGCTTGAAAAGCAGGTCATATTATAGAGCTAATACCCACTTGCTACAAGCACGCTGAAGGCAGGGAGTAACAAGTGATCCACTGTCCTTGTACCATTACAAGGTATTTGCATGGCCTCATTATTTTAGTAGCTAAGTGCCTCAGAATCTTGTGTATTTAACTTCACAACATTCCCATGGGGTAGGGATGCACTACAATCCCCATTTTGCAGATGGGGAACGGAGGCACCGACAGACCAAGTGACCTCCCCAAGGTCACACACGAAGTCTATGGAAGAGCAAGGAACCAAATTCAGATCTTCTGAGCTCTAAACTAAACACCCTACCTTCCTTTCCACTGCACTTATCTATTAGACAGAGAGTGGAACTAGCATTCTCGTTCCAACATTACTACTTACTTGGTGTGATTTGTACATGTCACTTAATCACAGTGTATCAGTTTCCCCAACTGTAAAATGGGGATAATAATGCATATATCATTGTTTTAGTTAATATCTATCTGTCAATGACTTCAGCTATAAAAGTGCTAATAGATCTTTTCATATAATTCATGTGAGAGGAGTGGGTAGTGAAAAAATATCATATCCGTATTGTTAGTTTACACAGCAATTATTCATAGTAGTAAGATTTTAATGATCATGGTAGATTGATGCTAGTTTTAAACTTGTTTACACATCTTCAACCCTGCACTGCCAGTCTACATCAATCTTTATTATGTCTTCATCAATTAGTATCACAGCTACAACAAATCTTGAAGTGGAAGCTGTTGCTTTTTTATCTAAATAGTTTTGAAAAAAAGTAGAAACAATGTTTATAGCAAAGATACAGGTGGTAGTGAAAAGACCAGACCAGTTTTGTTTCTTCCTATTATTAAAAGGTGCAAAATGATAACCTGATACCAACTTTTTATAGTTGATATTACCATCAATTTTATCCTCCAAGTCATGTGTGTGTTCCAAGAACTAGCTGGAGTTGTAAAGTAGGTGTCAAGCCACACTCCAGATCCACATATGGATCTTACACACTGTTGTAGAGAAATTGCTGAGATGAAGCACAGTGTCTTAAATGCATGGTTCTATTCCTACTAGTCAGGAGAATTCACAGATGCACTCAGAATGTGTGTTGCTATAATGAAGGGACTGCTTTAGCATTTCATCTTAAACACTTATTCTCAGGAGCCTGTATCTAAACACCTAGATCATTGAGATGGCTTCAGGTTTGCACCTTGCACCAGATTTTAAGAGATATGATATCTAGGAAGCCGACAAGGGGCAGGTTATTTGGAGACAAGACTGTAAAGGCTTCTGGAATCTTCTAGGCCTAAAGTCACTAGTATTTTTGAGTGCCTCCATTTTTCAGGGCCCAACTTGAGATGCCTTCCAGAGATGTGATTTGCAGAATGTGGATACTCTGCATTTTCCAAAAGTCAAGCTTCTTTAAGGTACCTCAGATAGGCACCAAAAATCACTAGGTCCCACCTACTGACCAGAGGGTTGCATTAACTTGGTTATTTGTATGCTTGTAACATGCTATGTATTCTTAACCACTTGCCAATTAATGCAATGGAAAAAAGTCATTTTTGTAGATAAATTTCACAAAAGCCAAACATGTCCACATTCTTAAAGGACAACAAACAATGGAACAGAGCAGTTTGAAGGTACAGTAGCTGCATTGCAAACTGCTTCAAATTGATAAATATGACTGGACATTAATGGTAAAGTTCAGCATATCCAGGAAAACAGATGCCTCCCTATTGACCAAATCCTTGATAACCCACCTGCAACGTCTTAAGTTCCACCAGTCTTTCTGAGAATATTCACTCAGCCTTATGCAATTGGGCTATGATCACAAGGAGGCTTGGAAAGCAGATAGGGCTAAACAAGCCTTAAAAAATAAACACCTTGTGCTGGATCCCACACAGAATGGATTCATCCTCCCACAGGCAGCTTGGTCAAGTCTGAACTGAATCTGAACCAACCGTGGATGATGTGGACATTTACTGCACAAATAGAAAAATCAAGGACTCTCTGGAGTACTAGTGTGACTCCCCACAACAGACCATCATATATATCACAACTTATTGCCCAATTTATAAATATGAAGGAGGCATCACTGCAAAAAATTCTGCCACTCCTGATGTAGTCATTTGACTTGATCAATTTCAGGTGAAATTGTAGTTGCTCCTCTACACTAGCCATATGAAAAAAGAAGATAGAGGTACTGCTTAACAAGGATACTAGAACACATACCATGTTTTAGTTAAGGAAAGTGAACTGAAATCTATAGCAAAAACTGTTTTGTAATAAGGGTATAACATATAATCCAAGAGTAAGAAATTTGTCTTAACAACTAGTATCATGTAATAACTTTCCAGATAGAGAATGCAGATGTCTAGATGATCACAATGGTCTGTTATGGCCTTGGAATCTGTGAATCTATGCATCACCTGTGCTCTTTCACACTCACCCAGGCACCCCCATCTTGGCAACTAAGTTCATGTACATTAATGGCATCTACTAAACAATAGCCAGAAGAAGCTTTGAGAAGGTGGAGTCTTCCTGTCATCTGACATTGACACTTTGGCCAAATACTTTCAAAGTGATAAAAAACTAAATGCACGAAAGACACTATAATTTAGTTTTCATTTTGCCAACTGGTTAGCTCATAGACAATTGCAGGTCCTTCTGAACAATCAGCCGATTGTTCTTGAACCATACCCTACTTATTTGGGGATAAAGGTTGACCACTGTCTGTCCTTTCCACACTTAAGTGACTAGCTGTCCCTATTTTATAGGGACAGTCCCAATACTCGGGGCTTTGTCTTATATAGACGCCTATTACCTCCCACCACATTCCGATTTTTCAGATTTGCTATCTGGTCACTCTATCAACACCACATTGAGAAGACATGCTAAAATCCAGTTAAGGGTTGCCCTCCTCTGCAGGCTTGCTAGCAACTCCTGTTGCACTAGCACTGCAACTTAATGGACATCTACCAATGTCCTAACTATTGCATCTGCCAAATACAATATGGCAGCATGGGGCTCCAGTTATCATTATGGCAACTTGGACTCAACAATCAACTCTTCCCTTTGTATCATCCCTGATTCCACCCAGACATCTCCAGTCTCCAACCTTCCAGTCCTGGCTGGCATTATTCCCTTGATTATTAGGTATGAAGGTAGGGCCCTGGTCATATTACTGTATGTGGCAAACAATCAAGATAGCTTACTTAACAATTTCATTGCAAAGCCACATCATAATGCTGGTTAAAGTCAAGAGGTCCCTTTCCTAAAATAGTTGAGCCTCTCACAGTACATCAGACATGACAGTGGCAACTAGTGCTGTGACATATTATGGATTGATGGCACATATCTTGTCAGATAGACAGCTCACATTGGTGACCCCACTAGTCTCTTTGAACCAGCTCTTACATGCTTCTCAGAACAACCACAGAACCAAAAGGTTCTTCTCCATTGCAAAAGGATATGTAGTGGTAATGGACAGTTTAACTCACATCTTTACCATTAGGACTTCTTGAGCTCCCAATCACACCCCTTGGAGCTGAAGAATAAACAGCATGCCATATAGTTATGGACAGCCCTCTTTATCATCCGGATGGTGGATGGATGCACTTGATGTCTCTGCATGCTGCTTCTGATCGAGTGGCTACATCACTTACTCAACAGCTTTGGCATTGTTGACGGCATTGTTTGTGCCATCTAAAGCCATACTTGAACTAGAAGCTTGCTTAGCCATACAATTAAAGAGAGGTTGGCTTGATTTTTCTCATTCATGAGCAAGTTCCAATGGGAGTTATTTATACACACACGGCAGGGCAAGAATTGACCCATTTTGCAGGTGTACTAGAATTACAGAGAACACTAACAGCATACTAGCATAACACTTCTGCCAGGTGTTGAATGTGGCAAGAAGGGTTCAATTTTTAGGGGTTTCCTTAAAGACTTAATTAACATTGGCTTGAAGCCCCACCCAGAAATCTGGAAAACTATTCCACCCTGGACATCCTTGATCTGCAATACTTCCCCAATCACAAGCAGTGAATCCAAGGGCTTAAAACAAAGAAATGTATTGGGGGTGGGGAGGCCAGACAAAAACTTGGGAAAGCCAGAAAATAATAAATCAACAACTCTCTGTCTCCCCACCTCGTATAGGGCCTTAACAAAAGTCCCAATCTTTTTCCTACGGGCAAGTGGGAGTGTCTGGTGTGTTCTAACCACTTCCAACTTCCCTTCTCACAGTTAACTGACTGGGCCTGAGAAATCCAAGGACGCTGGTAGGTCAAGACCGCCAGGGCTGCTCTACTAGCTGACCCAGCTGGGATCATTTCAGTTTTAATTGCTGAGTAGAGAGGCCTGCACCAGAATCCCTTAGTCAGTCTGATGCGCTCTCTGAAACTTCAGCACAAGCTATGTCAGTACTGCTCTAGCCACTGCTGCTCTGCATCACCCATCTCCTCGAAGCCACCCATCACGTCAAAACCATCCTCAGCTCTGAGCCATCTACCCTTCTGCAGCAGTCTCAGCTCAGCTCTTTAGAAAGGAATCAGTGGTACGTGGGATCCTATACAGAATCCTCACCACCAGAGAGGCATCTCCATCAGAAGACAAGGGTTTTTCCCAACTCTCTTCTCTCCCCTCCTCTATTCTCCCCCCCCCCACCATCTAAACTCCCTTACCCAAATGTGCCCAATAACACTCTGTCAAGATGACCCTAGCCAGAACTGAATTCGATGACTTGTCCTTGTTTTTCCCAACAAGCTTAACAGCATTTTGTGGCACCCAAATTAAAAATTTAACTGAATTTTAATTGAAATAGCTAAACTGTCCCAGGAATAAAATGCAAATGAGGCTCATTCAGTCAAATTCCTTTGCTCTCCAACAGCTGTCAGCAGAGAAGTCCCTTCCCAGTGGAACCCCAGTGCATCTGCAATTCTTAATCAGCTAGCTCTTGGCTGCTCTTGTTCCATTTCACCAACAGATGGCAAAGGAGAGCTCTTTATTCTCAGGCCTCAGAGTTTATCCTATAATTATCAGACAACTTCTCCAAGCTAGTTCCAAAGGGGTAGCCGTATTAGTCTATTACAGAAAAACAAACAGAGTCCTGTGACACTTTTAAAGACTAACAGATTTATTTATCGCATGAGCTTTCATGGGAGAAAATCCCACTTCGTCAGATGCTTTGAAGCCTTCAAAGCATCTGACAAAGTGGGATTTTCTCCCACGAGAGTTCATGTGATAAATAAATCTGCTCTTCAAGCTAGGTTGTCCGGAAAGAAAGTAGCACACTGGATAGACACATCAGTAATTCCCC
>ML685793.1:16583640-16623612 GCA_007922175.1 Pelusios castaneus
GAGATCTCTTCTGTGGAATGTTCAGGGCCCTTATCTTACTTGATTTTGTTTTCTCTTTTTACTTCACCTTCTAAATTGTAACTTCTTTGATACTCACCAGCTGCATCTTTCCCATACAGTTTGATTTTGTTTCCTAGGTTATGGGAATATAGTTACGTAGTGTAGTGATAGTTTATTTCAATGGATCTTTAAGAAGTTACAGCCTTAAGCCAAATATGTCACTTCTATAATAAGTGGGTGCAGCTCCAACTGGAGTCACAATCTAAATAAGACAGCCATGATCACAGAATTATGTAATGTGCAATCACCATGCGTTGGTTTTCCACTTATATCTATTTGGAATAAACAGTGTTGGATTCAATGGGAGTTGCACCTACTTATGCCAATTGAGGTTGGCCCTTCTTGCTCACTGCAGCTTTAAATTTTAAAGGCACAGAGTCAAATCATTGACTGCACTTTCCTGGGGGATTGCTCAAGCATGTGCTGAGAAAATAGATTCAGGGGGTAGCTGGTGTCTGAGAGAGTTCAGGGCTTTGTCTTCACTTACTTCTATAAAATTTAAACAATTCTAATGAGAGACGTTTTCTGATCCTAGCTGCAATGAATTCAGGCTCTCTTGATCACAGTAACATCTGAATGATAGTTATATTTCTATTCTTAGCTGGGAAGTATTTCATTTACACTTTATCTGAGCTGGGTGATCAACAATCTGCTTCATAGCCACACTTCAGAGGTATTTCAGATTTGTTATTTTAAAAATTAAAATTAGTAAAGATTTCCCATCAATCAGTATTTTTTCACTGCTTCTGCACACTTAGGGATCTGAGGAGTACTGAACCTCTGCAGTTTTCAGTGGATCTTAGTGATAATTTCAGGTGCTCAATTACTTTCAGGAGCTGGCCTTGTGTTATTACATTTGTATGGCAGAATGGTAGAAATAAGGCATTTACTGTGAGTGAGGGGAAGAATGGTCTTGTGGTTAAAGCACTTGATGGGAACTCTAGAGCGTTGGGTTCAATTTTAGTGTGACCCTAGGCAAGTTATTCAGTCTCTGTGTCACAGTTCCTCCACCTGTAATATGAAGCTAATAATATTTCTTGGTAGAATAATATTTTTTATTTTTAAATTTTTTAAATAATTTTAAAAAAATAATATTTCCATTGTATGTCTGTCTTGTCTATTTAGATTGTAAACTCCTTGGGGAAGGGCTGTGTCACTATATGCATACACAGTGCCTGACACATTGGCTATGTCTACACTAGAAAAGTTAAGTCGACTTTGTTAAGTTGACTTAACAAGGTCGACTTTAAGTTGACTTAAAGTCGACCTTATTAAGTTGACTTAACAAAGTCGACAACTTTTCTAGTGCAGAGATAGCCCCTTGTTGACCTTATTAAGTCGACTTAATGCTTTAAGTCGACTTACTAAGGTTGACTTAGGCGCTAATCCCCATCCACACTGGCTTTAAATCGATGTAAGAAGTCGATTTAAGGCTTAAGTCAACCTAAAACCAGATGTTATTAAGTCGACTTAAGGAAATGCTTAAGTCAAATTAAGGAAATACTTAAGTCAACTTAATAAAAGCCCAGTGTGGACGTGGCTTTGTTTAGGTCAACTTAAGCCTCCTTAAGTCGACCTAAGTTGCCAGTGTAGATGCACCCATTGTATCCTCTTAGATATTACTATAATATGAGAAATCCATAAAAGTAAAAATGTAATTATAACCATCTATAAATTGTACTGTACACAGTACTGTAATCCTGATTGTGGTAGTTTACTTTGTAAATGAGCACTTCAATTTTATTTTAATATACTTATTACCAGCCAGGTTTATTAGTATTCAAGGGCATACAGGTTTTTCCTAATACCTCTGCTTAAATAAATTGAGGTATTGATGTCTCCAAATGACCTAATGGGTTTTGCTGAGTTACTGGCATGCTGTGCTGTCTTGTCTGATTTATCAGGTCTTGTTTAATCAACTATTTAAGACACTTAACAAAGCACAAATATAGTTATCAACTTTTTTTTTTTAAAGAAAATTTTGTGGTATGAGGTCTGGGTTTACTGAGTCAAATTTGATAGAGGAAGTTGGGTGGAGACAGCTCAATATCCATCCATTTAAAAAGGGATTATTTAGAACACAATATATATCAATATTGAAACAGAAAACTGACATAATAATCAGATATTTAACCATTGCTTAAATAATAATTGGAGGTAATATAAAGACTAACCTAGACCAGATCAATAATACTCTGCAAAGAAAAAATTCAATGACTGAAGAACAAATATAACTAGGAAATATAATCAAGTCAAGAGTATGACATCTCTCTATTTAAACATTATGAGTATCACTCCAAAAACTAAGCATTAAAAGGTTGGGTAATAAATGATTGACCTGAGTTAGTGTAGCCAATACTGCAGAAAGGAAATAGCTTATCTGATCTAATTAATAGTCCGGTACCTACCTCTAAAATATAGAGACAAGCTGTTCAATTACCACCAAGTGCTAGATCTAGAGTCATTAAAATCCTCCTCCAAAAACAAATGTAAAATATTTGTATAGATTTTACAAGTGACATGAAATTACACATTCAGGAGCATGTTTTCACTGCCTCGTTTTCTTGGGCCCAGATCTATATGGGCCATCCCTAGGGATGGGCAGGGCCCAGGATGAATCACCCTATTCAGGCCCCCACCCCCTGCCACTGAGATGCCACTGAAGGCAGCATGGAGTCTACGGGTGGTAGCGCAGGGCCAGGGCAGTCATCCCGCTCACTCCACCCCTCCCCAAAGATGGCCCTGCCTACCTGGGTTTTATACCGACTATCACCCCACCTCTGCTGTCCATTCACAAAACCCTTAGGCTATGTCCACACTGGGAAGTTAGGTTGACTTAAAGAGGCTTAAATTGACATAACTTAATCCCTGTCCACACTAGGCTTTCATTAGGTCGACTTAAGGGGCTTCCTTAAGTCAACCTAATGAACGTTTAGGTCAACTTAATAAGAACCGTGGGGTATTTGAACTAACCTTCCTTAGGTCGACCTAACCCTTCCTTAGGTCGACCTAAGCCCAGTGTGGATGCATAAGTCCACTTTCTTAGGTCGACCTAAGGGAAGTTAGGTCGAATTACTAAGTCCTGGTTAAGGGAAACCACTTTGTTAAGTCGACCTAATAAGGTCGACTTTAGGTCGACTTAAAGTCGACCTTATTAAGTCAACTTAACAAAGTCGACCTAACTTTTTCTAGAGTAGACATAGCCTTAGACCTGAATTTATATGTATTGTGAATCTCAGCTTGCTTGCCCTGCTGGAAGTATAGGTTAGAGTCAGATCCCACTTTAATGTGGGCTTTAACCTGCATACTTGGCAGTGTGAAAGCAGGCTGAAACATGGGTTACAGAACTCTGGTTCTGATAGGCCTCCAATACTTTTCCACAATTCTCTATGTATTGTGTTTTCCTGTCCTTTTACCCTCTCACTTCTTCTGCATTGGAACTCACCTATCACTTTATAGAGACTTGGTTGCCACTTAAGCCCCACATTCCTTGTAGCCTTCTTCATTTCTAGAAAACACTGGAACAGAGATACCATCCCAGACAGTCTTATCCCAGCATACTGCTAAGTGGCTCACAACAAGGTTCTGGAGCAATGTAGCCAAAATCTTCACCTATATAATAACATCTCCAAGAGTGGAGGCAAAGAAGGGCATTAAGACAGCAATCAAGTACAGTGAAAATTAAAAAAAACTGAAGGTTGTGACCTCAAGACAAAAGACATCAATGTCCAATCATCAAAATGGCAAATCACCGAAAAAATCATCAACCTGCACCTACTACAAAGATATTGACTGGCTACTTGGCCCTGTTCAGAGATTATTATTGTTTCGAATGGGCTCTTGAAGACCAAATGGAGTTATTGTTGGAATGGGACCAAGGAATCTAAAGACCTGGAACAGACTCTGATAACAGAGGGACCAGAGTAGATGGAGCAGACCACACAGGCAAAGGAATTGGAGGACATTCTTTGCTTGGAGTCAACTGGTCTGTTTTGGGAAGGGGCTGGAGAACAAAATGGAAGGGAAATGACACACAACTGGGTAAGAGCCTGCCATCATCCTTATAAGTGATATGGGGAAATTACAGCATAAGTGGGAGGAGTTTGCCAAGTTATAACCGATGAATCTATCATTATGGAGGATATTACATGCCGTGGGCTGGCCTTTACTTCAGTGGAGGGCAGAACCCACACCATTTCCTTGGCCCCTCCCCTCTTTTCTTCTTTCTCTACCCCTCCCCCACTTGGACATGTGCTATCCAAGATGGATTCCAAACAAACAGGAAAAACATTAAATATTCAACTACAGATTTACTCTAGCATGCAGTGTTGCATGCATTCAAAACTAGGATTATGAGCTCAGCTATGAGCATCATGCCTATAGATGGAGGGATAACCTTATCTACAGCTATACACGTGGCACTTTCTTACACTGGCACTACATTAAAGTATTGCCAGAGGCAGCCTAGATTATAAATCTCACTGTATGATTTGTGGATGTATTAAGTGCAGAACACTTTAAAATATCTCCTGGAATTGTCAGTACTTCATATTCTGTCCTGCGGGTTGAAAATCATGTCTGTTTTAAGCAAACTTCAGCATCCTACTTCAGCATCCTGTTTGTGTATTCTACCAAGAATGGATGAAAATTCAGGCAATTATGTTCAGGAATTTTTCATACAGGAGAAACTGAGGATGGTCCACAAGATTTTCCCCCTACCCACCAGTTTATTAGCTATTTCCAGTTATCAGTTTGCTGATCAGTCACCAGATAATGAATTCTCTCCCTATCATAGCTGGATGATTTGGAAAAATTGCTCCCTCTTTTAGTTTGAAATCTCTAAGGGTGTGTCTACACTGGCAACTTAGGTCGACTTAAGGAGGCTTAAGTTGACCTAAACAAAGCCACATCCACACTGGGCTTTTATTAGGTCAACTTCAGCATTTCCTTAAGTCGATTTATGGAAAGCTTAAGTCTACTTAATAACACCTGGTTTTAAGTCGATTTAAGCCTTAAGTCGACTCCTTATATAGACTTAAAGCCAGTGTGGATGGGGATTAGCGCCTAAATCAACTTTATTAAATCGACTTAAAGCGTTAAGTCCACTTAATAAGGTCAACAAAGGGCTATGTCTACACTAGAAAAGTTAAGTCAACTTAACTTTTCTAGTGTAGACATAGCCTAATGTATTAGCCTCTTTTAATTCCAAAACTGCCTGAAATAATGGTAAGCCTATCACTGGTAAGAGATCCTGCTACGTTTCCTTCCCAATTTTTAATTTAAAAATAAAATAAAATATGGAGTATTTACCATTGTCTCGATGGGCTGGTGACCTGGGATGCTTCTGCTTCTGAGCAGATAAATGCACAGAGATGGAATAAGGCAAACCAAGGAGGTAGAAGGTGCAATTTATGTTGTTGTGATTAAGAACGTTGGAGGTGAGAAACTTTTTCTCTTTCTCTAGACAAAAAGATAGACTCTTTCATTGTCTTTTCAGGGCTACCACCTCTGCTGCACTGAGATAGCCAGCCACACCTCTTGAGGACATGATCTTGGATCAGAAGGGGGAAATTAAGAAGGGTCATGGAGCTGCAGAAGGACTTTGGCCATGGGTCAGATGAGCACCTAGAAATGCAAACAGAGACGCTATAGCAGGACGAGTACAGAATGGTTTCTGAGTACTTCAAGCACAACAGGGTGATGAGAGAGCAGAACCAACGGCAACAGAGGGACTGTACGAGTTGCTGCTTAGCCTGATGCCCAGCAGGCAGCAGGCCCAGCCCCAACACAGGTCGCCCTAGTGCAATTGTCAAGTCAGCTCTCCTCCATGCTAGCATGTTGTGCAGCCAATGCAATCACTGGCCGGTTTGGAGGTAGGGTGGGGAGTGAGCCAACTGATGCACCCTTGGAGTGGAAGTGTGCGTGGGCAAATGTACCTTGTTTATTCTACCCCAGTGTAACACGAGCATGGCAGGAAGTTTAAACCAAAGCTTTTGTTATACTTTCATAACAGTATTAATAAGGCTACCAAACCACCAAGGAGCCCTAGTCCTGGACCAGTGCGTTACGTTCTGTACAATAAGAACAAAAAGACAGTCCCAATCTCAAAGCGCTCACAATCTAAGTAAGAAATCAACTGATATGGATAGTCCAGGCAAATCACATTATTACATCATTTCCCCATGCAAAGCAAAGGTATCGACAGACAGGTCATTTCTTTTGTCCCTTGCTCTAGTTACCAGAGGCACACTTTGTAGTGGCCTGTATTGAGCCTGTGAATAAGCACTGTCTTCAGCCCTCTTCTGCCTAAAGCTCTTTGCCTTATCCTTGCATTTGTTGTGCTCTGCATCACACCCCCATCAACACAAATGATGCTGGGCACAATAGCATCCAAAAGCATTTTTTAGGTGGTGCCACCATGCCTTCATCCTGACTAATGCACATTCTGCCACCATGCAACAACTGCTCCATGTTTCATTAACACCTTCTTCTGCCAGGGGCTCTTATATTAGGGGACAGCTTCCTGAGCCAAGACAATAGCAGATAGGATATGTCCTCTAACTGAACAGTGAGCACTGACAACCCATTAATAACCATATTACGGGGAAGGAATGAAGCCCCTTCTTATCCAAACAAGCAAACCAGATCTCCAGAATATCCAGGTATTATACAAACTGCTGGTGCACTTCATAATTAACGAACCTGCCTCTGTTGTTAATCATAATGAATAGTATCCTTTCTGGTTGACATATTCACATACACCACGTGAATATGGGCAAATAATGGACACAGGTGTGTCATCAACAGCACAGTTGGGCAATCCCATTCTCTCAAAGCCTATGTCTACACTTGTTAATTTAAGTCGATTTAGCTAAGTCGACTTACTGCTGGTCATCCCACACTGGACACCTAGGTCAACTTGTAGGGGCTAGGTGGACCTGGGACAGGTCCACGGTGGCAGGGGGGGGCACCCCTTGCCAAGTGCCAGGGGGCTCAGCCTTTGCCCCATTGTACCTAGGTACAATGGGGCAAAGGGGGACAGGGACCCTGGCAGGGCATAGGAGCAGGGTGGGCAGGGCTCTGCCCTGCCCTGTGGGGGGGGGCATGCCAGGCTGTGGCTGTGGCTGTGCCAGCCACCCTGGCAGGGAGGGCAGTGGGGAAGCCCTAAAGCCCCCTAAGTTGACTTAAAGTCGACTTAGGGCTACTCCTCGTCCACACTGGCTAAGTCGACTTTCTAAAGTCAACTTAGCCAGAAAAGTCGACTTAAAAGGAGGTTTAAGAAAGTCGATTTTAATTTTCCTTAAGTCAACTTAAGCAGCTGCTTAAGTCGACTTAAGGAAAATGTAGTGTGGACGCAGATTAAATTAAGTCGATTTAAGCAAGCTTAAGTCGACTTAATTTCTAAGTGTAGATGCACCCAAAGGCAGCTATTATTTGGGGGACATTAGCAAGGATCACCACCCGTGGGTAAGTCATAGCAATGCCTATCTCACAGACCTCAGCCACAACAACATTAACAGCTGACTTGCCACCGCTAAACTAGGTAACTATGGACCTGTAGCAGGATGGGGTAGCCACTTCAGATGGCACTTTCAATCTGATTCTGAACCTGCCTGGCCTCCCTCATCTGCAATGCTGGAGAGAAAGGGCAAGCTCCTCACACAGCTCCATAAGGGTTTGTTTTCTCAGGCGGCAGTTTGGACCCACTGCTGGTCATCCCAGGCCTGGATGATGTAGCACCCCCCACTCAGTGCCTGTGGTTCTGCTCCGGAACCACTGGTCAGCACAGGGAGACTCCACAGTTATCAAAACCTGCATCAGTTATCTCCACTCCACCATACCTGCATGATCTCCTCAGCCTGGCATACTGCTGCCTTCTCGGAATGTCAAACCACTGCGAAAATGCCCTCTACCATATATCAGGCCCTCTACATCCAGTTGCAGAAATGGGTGTTGCAATAAAAAGTCACAGTCCTGAGCTAGATCCATGCCTTGGGACCAACTGGAACAAAGGTAGAGACATATTGGAAACATGCAGAGCTGCAAATGCTCTAGGTGTTACAGCCCAGTTATTGTTCTGTAATAGCCACCCCTGACATGAAATTTCCATTTATAGTATATTATGAAGTACTGTATTCATAGGAAATTACACTGAGTACACAGACTCATGAAATGTTTTCCTTATTATTTTCTGCACTTCAAACAGTTCTAAGGCAAAAGGTATTTGTGATTTTACTATCATTTTACTAATTACACCAGCCAAATAATTACTGAGATGGCTGTTGTCTCTGAGTAGCCATAACTGAAAGAGCTATAACAATGGAAGTCCTGTGGCACCTTAAAGACTAATAAATTTCTTCGGGCATAATCTTTTGTGGGCTGCAACCCCCTTTGTCAGAGGCATCTGATGAAGTGGGTTGCAGCCCCTGAAAGCTTATGCCCGAAGAAATTTGTTAGTCTTTAAGGGTGCGTCTACACTTGTAAATTAAGTTGACTTAATTTACTCTGCGTCTACACTACACTTTCCTTAAGTCGACTTAAGCAACTTGCTTAAGTCGACTTAAGGAAAATAAAGTCGACTTAAGGAAAATTAAGTCGACTTTATTAAACCTACTTTTAATTTGACTTTAAGCTTAAATCGACTTTTTAAAGTCGACTTAAGCCAGTGTAGACCTGGAGTAGCCCTAAATCGACTTTAAGTCGACTTAGGGCTCTCCAGGACTCCCCCACTGCCCTCCCTACCGGGGGGGGGCACAGGGAGAGCCTGGCATGCCCCCCCAAAGGGCAGGGCAGAGTCCTGCCCACCCTGCCCCTATGCCCTGCCAGGGTCCCTGTCCCCCTTTGCCCCATTGTACCGTGGTACAATGGGGCAAAGGCTGAGCCCCCTGGTGAGAAGTGAATGGATTTATAGAAAATGAATGGTTGCTTGTTTTGAATTTGCATGTTGTACTCTTCTGTTTGAAGCCACAGACGCATATATATATGACAATAAGGATGTCACTTGAAGGTTTATGAAAATCTAGCATAAATATAATTTTCAGATATATAGGAGCTGTGATATCACTGACTGTTGTACAACATTAATATCTCTTATAGCATTTATATGAAGAATTTGGCATTTAGTAGCTATGTGTGTGTATTAATAACTCCAATTAAACACTTTATCAACCTGATAAATTTGTTTATGATGTATCTTCAATGTTTGCTGTCTCAAGATGAAGAGTGTGTTCTGGGGTTTAATCCCAGCTCTGGCCCTGTTCCACTTCCTTTGGAAGACTTCACTGCCAAGACATTTTTTCCCGATATTCAGCCTATTTTCTTTTATAAAATATTGGACAAATGTGAGCATTATAACTGAAACAAGATAGACAATTCCTCTTCTTCCTGCAGTATTCACCCTTCAAGTATTTGGAAGAAAGCTACTCTAGTTGAAGCTGCTCCATTCCTTGTGCACTTAGATCTCTTAATGAAGTCAATGAGAGTTTTGGATGTATAATGAAGGCACGGCTGGGCTTTTGACCCTAGATGTTTAGCCAAGCAATTAAGGAATCACACAAGTTCAAAAGACACACAAGAAAATGACATAATCAGAAATGTAAGTGAACCACAGTACCTGTAAGAAGCTAATTACAGGTTTAATACACCCATGTACAGATTAATTAATTCTATTAGAACTCTGGAACTAGGAGAACCAGCTTTTCATTTAGTAGAAAAATGCTTTTATGAGGATACAAAGTGAGTCAGACTGATACTCACATTTGGAAAATTACCTGACAAAAATAGAAGTACAAATTACAATTTAAAAATAGCTTTTAAGGATACTAAAGGAGGGGCTGTAAGGAGGGGCTGCAAGAGTAGATCTTTGCAGAAAATAAGAACAAACACTGCCTTTCATTATTTTAAACTATTTATTTAGGAAGTTTTAATAAGTTGACAAATCCTTGCGCTGTAAATATCAGAAACAAAACAATCACTCCAACTGTTAGCTTTTGTTTAAAGAAACATTAGACAGTAATATTGTCATCAGAGCTTTCTATTGAACAGGGTGTTACCGTCTTACAGAGTTATACCACACTCGTTACACCACACTCATTTCTAGTGATTTTATTCATTTAAATGAAATCTCTATATACACATTTTGGAGATCAGGTATGTCTAGCAAATGTTAATATTTAAAAAAAAAATTGGACTGGTATTCTGGCAATTTTTTTTTATTTTTTTTTTTGCAAGTGAATGTACTTTTTCTGAGTTTGGTATAGTTAACCAAATATCTCAGTATCTGTTTGTCCTCTGTCTGTTTTGCTGAGTACGTAATTGATGTGTTAATTTTTCCATGTCTGCAGCCTCTCATATTTTTTGAGCACCTGATTATTTTGCTATACATCAGTAACCACTTCGGACTTCATAACTGTTGGCATTCTGCACAATGGTCATTCAGGATTTCCCAGTGGTTTTGGGGAACTAAATGTCCTTCTCTAAAATACTCTAGGCTCTTATCTCTTGACCTAAAGGCAGAGGTGGCTTTTGGGGTAGGCGAAGCAGGCGCACGCCTAGGGCCCTGAGCTGCAAGGAGCCCCATCGCCTACCCCAAAAGTCACGTCTGCCTTGGTCCGCAGCAGAAGGAGAAGCTGGCCCAAGGGGCCAGGGCTGTGTAAGGGGAGCTGGTGCCGGAGTGGTGGGGGAGACAGGGTCACCGAGGGGGCCCTGAAGGCCTATAGTGGGCCTATAGGGGGCCCCACAATGGGCCTTCGCCTAGGGCCCCCAATAGCCAAAGGCCACCTCTGCCTAATGGAGATTTTAAGTCAAATCTGAATCAACTGTTAAGGCCAATGGTATACAAATAGAGCAGTTTTTCCTTCAGATTCTGTACAGTAGATGGCAGCAATATACACACACCTGTCCAATGTGTGTCAGATCACGAGTACACAATCAGTATGTCATTTTATCACATATTGCAAGTGCTGATATTATCTTTTGCAATTATGTCAAGATTTTTATAAAAATCAATATCCACACTCACAGTTAACAAAATTCCTTCAAGTCCAACATAGCTAAGGAAGAAGTTGGCAGTAGTAACACTCATTAGAGAAATCCACAGTCCTGTAACGACAGGAGAAATGATAATATGATCTAACAGGGTTTTCCCATTTATCATTTCTCTGCCACTATATTTTATAGCAACGTAGTAAAAAAAAAAAAAAGACCTTTTCTGATGCTCTTCTTTGCGCATATTCAGGACCACAATATGTCTTTTCAAAGCTGGCCTGGTATTTTGTGACGCAGCAATTGAATAGGACATATTTATCTAGCCCAAGTCAGCATATCTCTGCAGGGTGTACTTGGAAGGTGCTAAAACTATTGGGATCAATAAGCTCATAAATTAATGAGCCACATTTGGTTTAAAAGAGGCTTCTAATACCATATTTCACCATTTGAACGAGACCTTTATTATGGATTGTTAACTAATCACTGATTTTTTTCATCCCAACTATATTGTAAACAGGTCAGTTTGCTATTTTGTGAGCCAAACATACATTATATAATTCCAGTGTCAGCATGCCATCTAAAGAAATAATTATATTTTACTCCGTGTGCTGTATTTCATCTTCATTTTTAACTGCCTGTCCCTAGTAACTAATGATAGTGCACGCTAAACAAGGGACTTTCAGCTATATACAATTATTGCTTAGTTTTAGATATCTAAACCAATAAAAAAGCCACAGAAAACAATCAGAATTTAATCTGGCTCTTTTTGGGGGAAGAGGGGTCATTATTTAATAATGAAACCAGTATGGTTAAAGAAAATTCTACACAAAAAGGAATAATTTTTTTTAAAGGGCCTCATCAATTCAGCTGCCAATGCTGGGCATAATTTGCATCCACATACAACTGCATCTGAAACTGAGGTGGCATATGGTGATATTTATATAACAAAATATAGTACCTGATTGCACCAATTGACTAGGCAGAGTAGTTACCTGTGTACATTCTACAAATCAGACTTACTACATTACCTCGGATATGGATCTTTCCCTAGAGAAGTGCAGTTTTGAAGTTGCTTATCTGAAAGCCTTTAAAATAATGTTTAGGGTGTTCAGTGGATAAAGGTGTGATCACTGTCTTGACTCTTGCCTAGGTTGTCAGAGGCCAAAAACTGATCATGTGATGAAAATTTGCTGTCTTATTTCAAAAGTCCAATGAAGTGTCCATATAAAAGGGAAAAAAAATCACTGCAATTGGCAGCCCTGGCAGCTGAGGCTAACAAGCAAAGAAGCCAGTGAATGAATACTCACAGACACTCAAATAGCTACCTTTACTTTGAGCTCATCCTGCCATCCCAAGGATATAATACATTGACTTTTACTGCTGCTGCCCTGCTACAGTGATTCTATACATAGAGATAGGAGGGCTCTTATTTTCCTGGATCATCAGGGTGTTATTTCTGCATAGCTGATATTGAAATGCTCCATATTTTGAGTATTTTTGCCAGAAGATTGGTGCTTAAAGGTCCTCATGTTTTTTCATTTATATTTAGATCTAAAGATCTGCTGTTTTCTTCATCTAGATTCTATCAAAGACCTTTGTTTCCTAGTGTAGTATGTATTAAAGAGGGGAGGAACAGTACTTTAACTCAGCAGGTATGGAGGGCACTATACAGGGAGCAATGAATAAACAAAGCGTTAGAAGTCTTTTGTCAGCCTAAAATACTCCCTCGGATTGTGTTTGATAAAATAATAATTATTATAGTGATGGCTGAGGCTTGCCATTGAAAACCTGCAATTTTAAACAGCTGTGGCTCCCAAACTCTGACAGCTACCAGCATGTATATATAAAAAAGTAGTTTTATTTCCTACACTCTGTGTTTCTCAGTTTCTGTAAAATATCAGGGTCATCCCTGGGGTAATTGCATTGACTTTAAATGACCCCTTTTTAAAGTTTGGTTGCTCAAATGATATAAAGTTGGATGAATACCTTTAGTATATATAGAAATGTATTAAAAATTGTTTGCAAATAAAAAGCTATTTGTTAAAAAGCAATTCAAGTGTAAAGCACCTGAATATAATCAGTTGTATTTAGAATTATACTATAGAAATGTGATAGATGAAGTAAATATAGAATAATTAGAAACCCCCTCCCCCGCCCCAAACTATTCCTGTAGACTGTGAAACAACTATAGAGGAAAAGTCATTTGTAATAGAGTAAAGTGGTACATTATTTATATTTATTATTAACATAGTGCTATAAGTGTGCATGATGCTTTAAAGATAAAGTTGAGTGCAATTCATAATTTCCATCCCGTGAGAAATTCCAACTGCTCAACATTTGCTTGTCCCAAATTGGAAGAAAAAGTTTGAGATTTCAATTGTCTTCACCATACAGAATTTCTGAAGAGTTTCAATGTCAGACATGTCTAAATATTTTTCTTTCTCTATTTTTGATTGAAATGTTTTGACATTTCTGAAATCAATACATTTAATTTTGGTTTATTGAAGTGACTTGAAATGCTTTGTTTTGAGTAAGTTCAATGTTAAATGGTATTTTTTTTTTTTTTGCCTCATAGAAGTTGTATTTTGGGAGTGTGGTGCCCTTCATTCTCCACCCTGGGCCAGGCATCCTGGTGCATGAAGAATCACATGTCTTCCATAATGGACCATACAGAGCTTCGTCAGAGGAAATCTGCATAGCATTACACAAGATGTTCTGAAGGGAGTTGGGTTCACTGGAGGGAATGGGAGCCTACATTACAACTCCCAAAAGGCAATGGACTGATTGGACAGTATACTGTAATGTTTTATTGAACTGATTCAAAATGAAATGTGTCAGGTCAGCTCAACAAGATGAACTATTCTGACATGACCTGATATTAAACCTCTCAATTCAATTTTCCCGAATGAAAAAGTCAAGTATTACGCAAATATTCAAGTTCTCTCCATGGCAAATTCCAATTTTGCAGAAACTGCATTTTCAGTTAGAAAAACGTTCTCAATGCAAGATTCCCACCCACCTCAATTTACAGGCAATTAAAGATTGACAGGTCACTGTCTTGACAAGCTTACAATCTAAATGACATTACATAGCAAGGAGGGAGAAGGCCAAGAGATGTGAAGAGGTGACATAGAAAGGTAGGATTACAAAGTGAAAGAAGACGAACACTGTAGGTTGTGAAAGGTCTTAAAGTTAGCGAGGGTTGATTCTCAGCTTATAACAAAGTTTTACACTAACTTGTACTGATTTTACATGATGGGCCATCCTGAATTGCCAAAGAAAACTAGGGAAGCGCTGTTCAAAGCAATGGCACAAGAGTCCATTCTCTGACACAGGCCAGAATTATCCTACTTAGAGCTGGGAAGGAAACAGTTTTCCCATCCCACAAACATTTGAGAGTTCAAAATTTAGTCTCCCCCCCACTAAATTGAAGTAAAAATATTTACAAATTGAAAAAGTGTTGTTGTTTTAGGTCAATTAAAATATTTTTTTCCAATTTTGACCTTTTCCTTATTTTTCAGTCTAATTAGCTTATTTTTTTTTAAAAATGAAAAGTCATTTAGAATCACAAACCTGGAATTTTTCCATTTAGAAAATGTCAACATGGGGTTTTTTGGTCAATTGAAAACCTTTTTTTCAACATATTTTTAAGTCATGAAATTCGCTGAACCCAACCCTGTTTCACAGAGAGTTTCAGTTTTGAGGAACTAGCAATTTTTGATTAAAAGAAATATTAGTCAAAAGACTCCCAATCAGCTCTAGGATGGTGGTGGTGTGGGGTTTTTGGTTTTTTTTATGTGGCTGAGGACTTTCACCCATTGGCTCCTCCTCCCTGTTTCTCTCAGATATATGCACTCAACAGTGTGCACATTTCAAGGAGAGACAAATGAAAGTAAAAAAAAAAATGCAACCATTTACACCAACAATGAGCAAACCCTCTGAGACTCTGGGTAATTTTGAACTAAGACCCTCTTTTGTCCCTGAAACCTCTTGAGTTCTAGCATTAAAAAAAGGTCTTTTGTAGGAAGTTGTTTTCTTGGATTCCTTGAGCTAATAAGTACAAGATATATTCAGGTCCAGATTAACCGGCCTGGGGGCCCTGGGCTATCCCCCACCATGGGCCCCCACTGCCTGGGGCCCCACCACAGGGCCCCCACCTACCAGCATGGTGGCCAGCAAGTGGGCTGTCACTGGGGAGGGGGACCTGTGGCCAGAGCGGGCATCTGCCCTGGCCCCATTCCGGCCAGTCTACCCTGGGTGGGTAGGGCCCTGGAGCCAGAGGCCAGGCTCTGTGCTCATGCCCTGCCCCTGGAACAGCTGGTCCACTTCTGTGGGCAGGCCAGGCCAGAGCCTGTTCACTCCACCCAGGGGGCAGGGCTGGCTGGTGTGACCCAGGTGCAGCACTCCAAGGGCCATGGGCTCTGAAATGTCACGCCGGAGTGGAGGCCACACCGTTCACCAGCCGTCCCCATCCCCTGGGCGGAGTGAACAGGCATTGGCCCACCCCACTCCCAGGGGTGGACCAGCTGGTCCAAGGGCAGGGCAGGAGTGCAGAGCCTGACCTCTGGCTCCAGGACCCCGCCCCCCAGGGCTGGCAGAGCAGGAGCTCTTGCTCCCCCAAGGCCCGCTGGCACTGAGTGGAGTGGCTGGAGCAGATTATTGCAGGTGTTTTAGGCTTCAGCCCCTTTAGCCCTTGCGGTAATCTGGCCCTGGATAGATTACATTAATAGATTACAGGGCCAGATGGGATCATTGTGATCATGTAATATGAACTTCTGTATATCACAGGCCATAGGACTTCCCCAAAATAATTCCTAAAGTATATCTTTTAGAAAAACATCCAATCTTGATTTAAAAATTATCAGTGATGGAGAATCCACCACAATTCTTGGTAAATTGTTAATCCAGTTGTTAAATACTCTCATTCTTAAAAATTTATATCTTTATTTCCCATCTAAATTCGTCTAGCTGCAATTTCCAATCATTGGATCATGTTTTACCATTCTCTGCTAAACTAAAGAGTCTATTAGCAAATATTTTTTCCTTGTGAGGTCCTTACAGGCTGTAATCAAATCACCCCTTAGCCTTCTCTTTGCTAAGATAAACAGATCGAGTTCTTGAATTTATCACTATAAGGCATGCGTTTTCATTCCTTTAGTCATTCTTGTGCCTCTTCTATGAGCCCTCTCCAATTTATCAGCAACCTTTTTGAATTATGGATACTAGAACCGGACGCAGTATTCTGGCAGCAGCGGCACCAGTTCCAAATACAAAGTAAAATAACTCCTCTATAAAAAAAAATAATGTCTTTGTCCTCATGGGTATGAAGATAAAACCCTACAGTCACAGTGGAATAGTGGCCAGTTAGTATCTTCTGGAGGCAATGGGTAAAGGTTTCAGAAGTGAAGAGCCTGAATCCCATTTTCTAAAGCAACATAGGCATTGAACCATTGATTTTCAATGAGATTTATGCTCATCAGTAACTAATTCACTTTAAAAATAGACCTTAAATGTCTACATCACTTAGGTTCTTTTGAAAAATTTCCCCATGACACTAGTAACATGAGCATCAAAATGAAAACAAGGAACTCCTAGGTTTTAATCCAACCCTGACACCCACTTACTGTGTCTAATTATATATTACACAAGATCTGTAAAAGAAAAAACAAAAAAACAAAAACAGAAATGGATGGCTGTAAGAGAAAGGATATAATTGTCTGCCCACATCTCAATACATATGCCAGATATGCAAAACTTGTGTTTTAAGTTGTCACATTGTTGACCACTTTGTCCACTGCTGTCATGACTACCCAGTTCTCGCCTTGACTCAATGTGCCTCTAAGCTGTGGTTTCTCCCTTAAGTCACATACTATATATAGCGTGCTTGAAACTTGGTATGCTGTAGACAGGTTTCCTTTGAAACAGTTGCCAAATAACCAGTTTTTCTGGCAGTCACTTGTATTGATCAGCTACATACTTTTCTCCTTAACTCTGCTAATTGACTAATTTAATATCTCAAAGATTTCAAACTGTTTTTACAAAGGTAAAGCATATTTCTACAGATGGGGAAATTGAGGCAGAGTTGGAACTAGAATTTGCCTTCTGATTCATTGAGTAGTGATATTACTACTAGAACACCGTCTCCCCAGGCTTTTTGAAACAGGCAAAAGGTTTTTGGAGATATAGTGAGTTTCCAAATTATTTATAATGCGTTTTTGGTATTACTCCCTGAATCAGACCGGCCAGCTTGCTTGCATAGAACTTAAGGACCTGAAACTAATGTGCACCTGGGATGAATTTTTCCTGTAATAACTTTCATGGAGAACTCAATAAAGATGATTGTGTTTTCTAATTATTAGATACATAATGAGTCTTCACATATAATTACTCCAGGAATGGGCATGACTATGATAGCTATAGTTGAATAAACATTTCCATTTTTAAAATTATGACAATGAGAATCAGCTTTTGGGGCAATTTTTTTTGAGAATTGGTATTTCATGAAAATGAAATTTAAAAAATATTACTTGACCACACAGAATGTTAGCCATTTTAATATGCAACATAGTGGAAATGAACTCTTTCCCCATTATAAACAAACAAGTTCTGACTCGCTCCGGCTTTCCCACTCAGCAACAACAAAAGAAAAAACAAATCAAAACCTGCACACAAAACAGCTCTACTACTGAAACAGTTGGGAACGGAAAGATGAAGTCTGGACTGGAAATCCATTCTCAGTGAGGAGAAATGGCTTTGAATGCTGCGATGCAAATTAATTGCATGCAGAATTAATTTGCCCCGAGTTACACTGCTAAACACTTATTGGAGGGGAAAGAAGTGAATATGGACCTGAGCTGTGATCAAGGAAGGTTCTTGAGCACATGCCTAACTTTAAGCACAAGTACTCCCACAGATCTTTAAGAGCCTGTGTCACTTTTCATTTTATTGTGAAATCTCTGCATGGCTCATTGGGGTAACATACATTGTCTCCCAATTATTTCCTTTCCCTGATCTTTTCAATGTGTGTTACTCCAACTCCATGGGAAAGTGTGAGGGAAAGCTGCCACAGGCTATGTCTACACTAGCAAATTAAGTCGACTTAAGGAAGCTTAAGTTGACTTAAACAAAGCCTTGTCCACATCTGGTTTTCATTAAGTCGACTTAAGCAGTTCCTTAAGTCGACTTAATAACTACCACTCTTTAGGTCAACTTAACAATTAAGTCAATTCATTAAGTCGACCTAAAGACGGTGTGGCTGCCCTAAGTTGACTTACTCTATAAGTTGACCTAGGGTGCGGGTCCTGATGAGAAGGAAGCCACGCTCCTTTCTCCCCGGGACACACGCGGGTCCTGGCAAAAAGGGAGCCATGGCTCCTTTCTCCCTTCTCGGAGGGACCCATAGCTTCCTAGCAGAAGGGACCCACAGGTCCCTTCTCAGTGGGGAGCTATGGCTCTCTGCCGCGTCTACACTTGAAAAGTTAAGTTGACTCTGTTATGTCTCTTGGGAGGTCCAAAACAATCATCTTTCTAAGCATTACTTGTTTATTAAAAAAAATTATAAGAACAGCCTGAGGAAGACTCATGTCATAGAAGGTTATTAAATATCACCAACATACACACACAAATGTAATGGGAGGTGGAAGTGACTGGGTCAGATCAGCTTTGTCTCACATTTTCAAAAAAAAAGTAACATACTATGTAGCTCTGCTTCACTACTCTAATTTTCATTCCTTTCTATAGTTAATATTAATGTATTACACACCACAACCAATTAAAAAAACAACCTGAGCACTTGTTTTTTTATCATTCTTGCTTTCATAGTCCTATTTGTACAAGACAGGAATTTCACTAATCCAGAACATCAGCAGACTGAATGTAAAAAAATCTCTCTCTCTTTAATGTATATAAAATATTGGATGTAGGTAATCTGAATGTTGTGTTATCAAGCAATTCAATGCAGAAAAATGAATTGGAGATGATGCAGCATAACACTCACCAAAAATGTCAGCAAGCAGCTGGTTAACCTTAAAATTGTCATGTCAACTTAAATCCTTCTCTTTGCAGTCAATTCTTTCCATCTCTCTGGGGTATTCCAAAAGGTCAGAGAGAGAATTTTACCCTTTGCTCGTACTCATTCTCTATCTTCTTTCTAAGAAGCTAGCTGACTGAGCTGAAGGCCACACATTGGCAATTCAGGACTTAAAGGAGCCAGGTAACCTAACTCAGCTAAATCTCAATCACATTTTAACTCCTTGAATACTATACTTCAATAATAGGTTACCTGGGGCCAGATCCTCAGCTGCTGTCAATTAGCATAGCTCCATTGAGAGCCCCTGGAATTGAACTGAGTGGCCCCAATCATGTTAAGCATTTCTATTTGCCAGTCAGCACTGTCACAACAACACACTGTGCCCTCTAGCATATTACATGCCGATAATAATTTGCATGTGTTTTTTTTTTCTTGCACACACAGAAAGTATATTAAAGAATTTTCTTCTATGTAAAGATTCCATGATCTATGTAATGTCCTTTCCAAACACTATGGAAAGTGGGTCTTTTTTCTCCCCACTCCCTGCCACATATACATCTTTAAATTCTGTGCGGGGTAGGGAAGGTGTCACAGCTCAAAAACTAATGCCCTCAGCCTTTTCAAATACAAAACAGGAGAAGCTTCCTATGAAGCATCCCAGCAACCTCTGCTGTTTTGTGATTTACGACATTGAGTGGAACATTATCATCAGGGAGTTCATTTACAATGACACTCTATTGGTAGACACTGAAGCAAAAAATAAACAAAGCAACTGACTCACTAAGCCACAGACACTGAAAAAAGCTCCAGATCATATTCCATCCAGTCTAAGCAACACAGGTTGCAGTAATCTCTTCACTGTAGTGTTCTGCTCTTTCCACTGGCTCCCCACTCAATGCAGTGGGCAGTTCAAGTTCTAATGCTGTCCCAACGCTCAAAGCTGTCCACAGGATTGGAAATGAAACTGTTGGCCAACACAGGGAGGTCTGTGAGTTCTGGATGCTACCGCTGGTTAGAAAAATGTAGACAAAATATTTTCCGTCAAAAATTGCTGATTCATCAAAATCAAAGGCTATGTCTACACTAGAAAAAGTTAGGTCGACTTTGTTAAGTCGATTTAATAAGGTCGACTTTAAGTCGACTTAAAGTCAACCTTATTAAGTTGACTTAACAAAGTGATTTCCATGGATGTGGACTTAGTCCACTTTGTTAAGTCAACCTAACTGCCCTTAGGTCGACTTAATAAAGTGGACTTAAGCATCCACACTTTGCTTAGGTTGACCTAAAGGAGGGTTAGGTCAACCTAACCGGCAGGTCTTACTAAGTCAACCTAACCTTTCATTAGGTTGACTTCAGGATTTTCTTAAACCAACCTAATGAAAGCCTGGTGTAGATAGGGACTAAGTTAGGTCGACTTTAGCCTCCTTAAGTCGACCTACCTTGCAAGTGTAGACATAGCCAAAGTGTTTCAAAGAGCTGGGAAGATTTCAACAAATCTCCAGTGGAACCCAGGCTTTGATCAGGAACCTGCTGGCTTTTCTGTCTGTTAAGAAGCTTGCCTGGTGGGCTGCTGGGAACCCCAGGCTTTGGAGATCTTTGACTTTGAGGCAGTGTGTCTGGCAGGCAGCCCCAGGGATCCCTGCCTTTTTAGTCCAAATCAGAACAAAACAAATCTTGAAATTCTCCAGGAAACAGAATTATTGTTCTCTGCCCAGCTCTCCCAGAGAGAGCAGGTGGGCTAGGACTAGAGAATGCACAAGAGATGTAAACAACCACAGGTCCTTCACCTTCAGAACCAAATACAAAACCTATTCTTTTGCTTCAGCTTCCCCATGGTAATTTCTTCAAACACACTCATCACAAAACACACATACAAGACCAAAGCAAACAAGAACAGGTTAAAAAAAACCCTACACATGGTGTAATGTATTTGTCTTGTCTGGGAAGGACGGCATAAATTGTTATGTCAAATTTTATGTGCTTGGGAAGCTCTCAGAAGGCTTTCAGATATTACAGTGAATGAGGCTATGTAATAAATAGGCAGCTGTTTAAGTAGCCTAAAAGTCCCAAATTGTTTCAATGAATTGAAGTCTCTGAATTCAAAGACAGCCTGTAGGGAATCTCTGCTGATACTGAAGTTCCCTGGAAAAAAATAAAAGAAAAAGACTTCACTAGGAAATGATTCCACTGTACTTTCTTAGTATATATTTCAGGGCCTGGAGATATTACACAGTGTGAGGAAGTTTGCTTACCTGACCTTTCCCCCATGGTACAGTAGTTTCTGCCTCTGGCCATAACAAAAATGCAACATCTTTTGTGGTAATGAAAAATCTAAAACAACCAAGTAGTTGCAATAACTATTCGTTACCCAGTTAGTCTCCATGTCTGGCCTCTCTGTATCAAGACTCCGCAACTCCCTCATGTTGGGTCACAGATCATCTGTTTGTGAATGAAGTCTTTCCTTCTAGGAGCAAGACAATGAAAGGTTCTGTTCATCTTTACCCAGCTCTGCTCTGCTTTCCCTTGAGGCTCTCAGTGTTTTTCCTTTTTTCAGGGCACAAAAACAACCCCTCACATAAGGAGAACTCAGACCCTTCCTATTTGGTGGAGGTCCAGCTCTGGCACTGTAATGGTTAAGCAGTCCTCTGATCCATCCTTAAACTTTCCCACTTTACTTACTAATCTCAACCTATCCTCAGACACCCCACGAAGCCTTACTGTTGCCAGCTTCCTACACCTCTTCCTATGAACTTTTAACATCACCAAGACCTCAGCTCAAGGCTTCTTTTTTAACAGGCTTTCTCCTGTGTTCCTCTTAGGTTTTCTCCCAGGCACCTCAGGAGAGATCCAGAGCTCCATACCTTTCCCCAGGATCTCTCTCAATCTGCATTGCAGCCTGTACCTTTCTAGGATACCTGAGAACCACAACAGATCTTTCTTCCTCCCTGGTCTGTCTCTCACTGAGAAAAGGAAGGTTATTTATATTCCTGGTCTACACTGACAGTGAAGTTCGACATAATGCTGCTTATCTTGACCTTCTGCAGCCTGTGTCTCCACTGTCAGAGCTTTAAGTTCCAATTAAATGGTGCTGTAATTTTATCTAATAACACCACCCATGCAACTGACGTAGCACTGAGGTCGAAATCTATAATTCGAATTTAGGTCTGTGTAGCCAAAGAATAGCTCTAATTCTGCTTTTCCTGTTTCTCCAGTCTGTTTCACCACAGCAACATAGTTCCTCCCCTACTGGCAGAACTTTTCAATTAATTCTTCTCTCTGCATGCAGCACTATGTCTCTCTATTGTGCCTGTGGCAGAAAAACAGCAAAGAAAGCTTTTCCTGCTTTTTTTTTTCTTTAGAGGAGGAGTGAGCAGAGGACGACTGCCTCCCCACAAGCCCCTGTGCCTACTACCCACAATGCAATGCATTTCAGGAAGTAATGTGAGCAGTGGGGACGTGAGATCCCAAGCAAGCAATTTGCTGTGATCACTCACCTTTGCCTTCTGTAATTCAACACCCTAAAATCGATTTACAATCCCACCCCCAGTATAGACAAGCTCATAATCCTGTTTCCTTTCCCAGCAATGCTTGCTAGCAGCCTACAATTCCCATGCTTTCTGGAAACTACTGTGATGCAATATGGATTTAGGGGATTTATGATGCTATTTTGTATTAATATCTCAGAATTGCTATAATCCATAGGAACTATGTCATGTTTGGTATCAATAGAAAGGTAGTCATTTGCTAGAAATGATTATATGGTTTATGTGTAGGAATTGCAGCTGTATTAGAAGTTAGGAATATGTTTGCTATATCTGTATTTCAACCTGTATGATTCTGGGAAACTCCCCAGACTGGGTGTACAGCCATTGTTTCCTTACTAGCCCATTAAGGAAGCTCCCAGGTACAAGGGGTCCAGGGAGAAATCTGTTGAGCCACTAGGACTTGAACATGTGACTCAACTCCATTTTGATTGGAAAGAACTGCACACAGCATGGAGAAGGCCAGAGGTGATAAAAGGCAGTAGCCCCGACTCCATCTTGCCTCCAGTCGTCAGTCTACAGCCAATACCCATCTCTGGAACTATTCCTCTGTGACTGGACAAAGGACTGAGGTCCACCCGGGTGCTGGGTGATTACCAGAGGAACAAGCCTGCAATCTGCTTTACATGGAATCTAAATCATTTGTGTGCATGTGATTCATTTTGACCCTTTAACATCTCTCATATTTTGCTTCTTTTCTTTTTATATTAAACCTTTAGTTGTAGTTACTAAAGGATTGGCTATCAGTGTGGTATTTTGGGTAAGATCCAAACCTATATTGTTCTGTGTGATGTGGCTGTCCCTTTGGGGTCAGGAGAATCTATTTCTTTAAGGGACTGTGCGGTTAGGTGGGAGCCAGAGGAGCTGGAGTGCAATAAAGGGAGCTGTTTCTATTTTGGGCAGATTTCTTGGTACCCGGTGTGGGGAACCAGAAGCCTGGTTGTGACTGATAGGGATATTGGTTTAAGTACCGCCCATCAGTGTGTGGGGAGTTTGGCTCCCGGTTTTGCAGCTTGCCCTGATTTTTGCACATCCAGGAGGGTATCCCAGGAGTCCCTGGTCACAACTCCTAGTCCCAAAAAGCTTTCCTTTTTTATTTGAATGAGGTAACAGAACTATTTGGGCCTGCTTTGAAGGACTAGCACACCCTGATACATGGTATTTGGATAATGCACCATATTAAAGTGGTTCCTCTAATCTCATCATCCAGACTGTACTTTCAGTGGTACTCAAGAAGTTAATAACATTCAAAGAAGGATTAGGAATGAATCTGTCCTTGGTCACAGGAATAGAGGATCCTCATGGGAGCCACTGAAGCTATCTTATTTCTCATCACTATTTAACTATTCACTGACTTGGTCATCAGCTCTAGTACTCAGTTTACTGTGACTATGTGGACCTCACAGCTGTAAACAGGGTTAGAACTTGGACTCTTCTACTCCAAAACCACATGACTTTGCCATGCAGACAGATAGGAATCTCTGTTTTATTTGGGTATGTATCCTCTTTATACAGAGGGAGATGATCACTCCCATGAGCAGTTCTGACATTTCATTCAGTTTTATTTCCCAATATTTCTACTTTGTAAAATCTCAAAGTGTACAGCATATAGTACCCATGTTGCCTTGACATAGAGATATTAAATTATCCGGCAATCTTAAGTGCTGAGTTGTTCCAAAGTGCTGTTAAATAAAACATATCCAAGAATGTGGTATTCCGCATAGCATATTTTACAGTATATGTAAATAAAATGTCCTCCTTTATTTCTCCCCTAAACTATCATTCTATTTTCTTAATAAAATTACATCCACTAGTGGCATCTACAACACTTCATAGCAAAGGCCAACTTCGTAAATGAACAATCTGGGGAGAAGCACGCAAATATTAAAGAAGTTTAGACTTCGAGGACATGGGGCACACTTCAGAACTGGAAACATCTAGATTTTTTTTTTTTATTTTGGCCATGTTTTGAAAGCTGGTGATGAGGCAAAATCCACAGTTTAAGTATTTGTTTTTTTCTGCGTGCTATTATGGCATTATGGAGTTTCCCCACCATTGCAGAAAGTACAGCATACATCACCCTAAACACAAGCAGAGAAAACCAAACCATAAAATGACCTGAAGACATTAGAGCACTGGTTGCTGTAGCAGCCTAACACGCAGGGAGAATAAACAAAAATCAAAGGATATGACCAAACAACTTCACCCAGAATTTAAAAACAGGTTTATTTGTGTCTTGTCCCCTTAGTGCCATCCTAAGATTACTTTTCCATATATCCAAGCACTGTAGATGGTGCAGAGAAGGTTTGTGAGCAGGGCTGGGTCATAAGGAATCTATGAGATGATCTCTGTCGTAAGTGAACCACAAATGAAAAAAGACTGAGAACTACTGTGCTAGCTAATAACTTGACTCCTCATTAAAAGTAGTGTTTTTATGTAACAACAATGGCTCTGGCTCGAAGGACCTAATCTCCATATGATCTTAATGTTTTATTCTGGGAGATGGTGCTCAGTATTTACAAATAAATATTGTCCAAAGGGTTGCAGATGGGTACCTGAATGGACATGAGGGTCTCACTGAGGATGTCCAGTAGAGCAGTGTCTTCTTTTCTTCTAAGCTGAGGAATCCAAATATAAGATAAGGCAGTGATAAGAATTGCTATTTAAAATGTGCATTACAGCTCTCTAGTAAGCACAGTAAAGGATTCCCAATAGACATTTTTATTTGTGTGTGTGGGTGTGTTGCAATTCTACAATTCAGTCCCTAAGCAGTGGTTGGCAATATTCAGCCAGTCATTCATACCTTGTTTGGCTTTCATTTTTGTACACAAATTCACCTTCTAAATACTGATACCATAATAGTCTTTTTTTAAAAAAATGAATAAACACGGTATTGTGAAAATCACTTACATTGTGTTCAAGTCTGGCCTTACTGTCTCACACTGTCACTGGATAAAATATGATGTCAATGGGTTGATCTGCAAGGTGTCTATCATACCAAAAGACAACAGGATTCATTGTCACTATAAGGAACTGTGGACATATAGTCACAAATTCCTGAGATGCCTTTATATGATTCCTGCTGCAATGCAATATATAGAGAACAACAGTTGTGTGGGAATAAGAGGAAAAATTGAGATTCTAAAGGAAAGGGCCAGAGGGGTAGCCGAGTTAGTCTAGTTCAGCAAAACAAACAAAGAGTCCTGTGGCACGTGTAAAGTCTAACAAATTTATTTATCGCATGAGTTTTCATGGGAGAAAATCCCACTTCGTCTGATGAAGTGGGATTTTCTCCCACGAAAGCTCATGCAATAAATAAATTTGTCAGTCTTCAAAAGGGCCACAGGACTCTTTGTTTGTTTTAAAGGAAAGTGCTTTTTCTTTATGCATTGTTTACATTGTGTTACAGAGAAAATTACAAAATTAACAGACATATAAGAGTACCATTTGAAGAACTGGATATTTGAAGAGATCGTTAGTGAAATAAGGATTTTCATCTACAGCTGGCCACTTCAGAAGAGCCAACCCAGGTCTTTAGTGTTTGAAAGTTGTTACAAGCCAGCGGTTCTTAATGGTCTCAGATATGAAGTGTCCAGATAACAAAAACTGCAAACACTACTACAGAAGATAACTGGCTGGCTTCAGAAGAGAGTCCAAAGTCTGAGTAGGCAGGGAGACCAGAGGCAAGATTTTATTTTAAAAGATTAACACAAAAAAGTGCATGCCACAGCTGGCCTATATTTGCACTTTGCAATTATTGCAGCTAATATATTTAGCTATAGAAAAACATACCTGTGTGTGCAAATACAAATATTGCAGCTAATTGAAGCTAATATATTTAGTCATAGAAAAACCCATCCATGTGTACAAATACTAACTACATGTGCAAATATATGATTAAAGCATATTTGGAGTTCACAACTGAAGCTTTGCTATTTAAACTGATTGCATCAGATGACCCTATGGATGGGGTGGTGCAACCAGAACAAGACAGTGGCACACTGAGGAAAGCCTGCACAGCCACAAAAGATACAGTATGTGTAGTATCTTCTCCATGGATATTCAGAGGATTCTACTCTTCTGGTTTTTCAGGAAAATTACATCCATTCGCACAATACACAATTTAACCTCCCCTTCTCACCAGAAATGAGTGGATTTCCTATTTTACTTTTGTGGAACTATCTGATTCCCTTGCACTTTCCTGAAAGATGCACCACAAATGGTTTCTTTGTGAGTCCTTTGTAAACAGAGGGTCTTTTCTGTTGAGATTCTCAGCTACACAAAGCTTAATTTATGAGAGCTTAAGACATCTGAAAGAATTGTTCTGTACAGAGTCTACTAAGCTTGGAGTACACTTGCTAAACACCCAGTTTTGACTGCAAGGTGTCTTGTGAAGTCTTCTGCTTTTGAGCCTCCCACATGACTTGCTACAGATTTTGGTTCTGACAGATTAAATATTTGGAATGTCCAAGAACAAAGGTTCTCATTCTCTTCCAGTCTGAAATGACATTTCTCCTACTATTAAAAAAAAAAGTATTAGGACTCCTGTTCATTCACTGGTGAATGGAGAATCAGAGCAATGAATCTGTCAGACCCAGTGGAATGTAATGATGATTGACTATGCATATAGAAGGATAAACCTTATGATGCAGACACTGGTACCTAAAATGATGAAATACTAGCTGTTCACGACATGTTTCAGGTATGTGACTGCAGCTTTTCACCCTCTAGTGCTTAGTTCTCAAACCCTTCCCTCTCCCATAAAGATGACTCCAAACAAAATAATGGATAATGTAGGTGGCAGTCGTGACCCTCACCCCATCAGGTTGAGAAGGTATGGTTACAGAAATATATCAAAAGAAATAACACAGCATATTAAAGGGCATTTCTCCTCACCTATCCTAGTGAAATACTTTTAAAATAAACTAGGATTTCTATATAAAATGCTTGGTAAATAGAGTTGAGTGTATGCTCACTTCTTACCTCTGATCATTGAGTCCAATGCCTTTACATTATAAACTACTGTGCATCTTGCTTTCAGCACTACCTCAGATTTCCTGGACATCTTTCATCATCCAGATGTCTGCTAGTGTACAGTGTTATTTCCCAAAGATTTCTCATTTCCCTAGCTATATTTGCTTTAGGAGATCTCAATGGTTTTTTACCAACCTTGGATATTATTGGCTATTATGGAACTTCCATACATGTAATTCATCACTCATGCCATTGAGATATACCCTGAAGTATTATGTAAAGCAGTAGACAATGCATTTCCTTTGTGCAGTGGAGATTTGCAAATCAAACTCTTCTTTATGCATGCAACAAGGAGACCATTATTGTAGAAGAGATATTAAGAGTGAAGCAGAAAATAAGCCTATGGTGGAAATGTCAGAGTGAACATAAAATCAGCAGGAAAGGGGATGTACAAATTCTTCAAATGTATTTAATAATTGTGGCTCTGTGCCCTACTAAGCACTATGTGATGCATGGAAGTGAGGAGTCTTGACCCTGGTCTATACTGCAAGGGGATTTTGGTGGCAGTCAAAGGGAGATACGCATGTTATTTTAAGTATCTTGTGTATCTCCCTTTGACTGCCTAACACCTACTTACCACGGTGTCTTCAGTGTGCTGAGTCGATGGGAAATGCTCTCCCGTCAACTCAGCACTATGCTACTTGCCGGGGTGGTCTTCAGGGATTGACTGAGCGGGTCAGACCCGCTCAGTTGATCAGGAATATAAACCTAATGGCAGTGAATTTGCAATTGTCAGTGAAGACAAGTCCTAAGTCTGAGGCCTTGTACACACGATCAGTTTATCGCGCATTAAAAATCATTACCGCGCGATAGCAACAATGGCGTACACACATGCAATAGGGCTGTTGCGCGTTAACTGGCTTGTTGTAGCACAATACAAAAACCACCTCGACGAGGGTGGTAACAGCTAACGCGGAACAGCTGTTGCGCCTTTGCGCTTGTGTGTACGCTTACCGTGCAATGATGGGCCTCCAGAAGTGTCCCAGCATTCCAAAGTCATCCTCTCTGGTCTTCCCCCCACCCGCTCTGTGGCCGTGACGAAACTGTCCCCGCCCTGATCTGATTCCCGGGATTTTCAAATTTCTCATCTGTTTCACTTCTGTTCTCTTTGTCATGGAGTGGAGTGCAGCTCCAATCTTCAGTAGCAATGGCAGCCCGTCGTGGAAGACGCGCACCCCTTTGGAGCACAGCAGAGGTGCTGGACCTGATCAGCATCTGGGGAGAGTCCGCTGTGCAGGCGCAGCTACGTGGCAGCACGCGAAATTATGATACATTTGGCATAATGTCTCGGGCCATGTCAGAGAGAGGGCATGATAGAGACACTGTGCAGTGCAGATCAAAGGTGAAGGAGCTAAGAATAACCTATCACCGAGCGAAGAAGGCAAACCGTCGTTCGGGATCAGCGCCTGCTACATGCAGGTACTATAAGGAGATTGAAGCCATCCTCAGTGGGGACCCCACAACCACTGCCAAGAGTCCCGTGGACAGATCGGCCCCCCCTCATCCAGTGAATGCCAGACCCGAGCAGGATGAGGACGTTGTTGAGGAGGAGGAGGAGGAGATGGAGGATGACACGGAGGAAAGCGCAACAGCATGTAGCCAGGAGCTCTTCTGCACCCCCGCTGAGACGTCCACCCAAGGCTTGAATTGCAGCGTGTCCTCTGACGCGGCAGAGGGGGGTTCCGGTAAGTTTCTCCTTCGTGCAGCTATGGCTCCCTTTAAAATATCATTGTCCGGGGTGGGGGTGTTTGCTGGTCCCCGCTGTGCACGCTCTTTACTCTAAATTCATTAGAAGTGCATCAACACAAGCAGTGATTGTAAAATAATCATCTGCATTTAGGTCAGTAAAGGTTTCCTCGATGTACCTCCAGAGCCTAATACTCAGGTTAGATGGGAGAGCGTTTGTGTCTACGCTCCCAAAGACGGATACTCTGCCTCGCCAGCTGCAAAGCACAGCCCTGGGAACCATGGCAGCACACAGTGCAGCAGCATACGGTCCTGGCTTGCAACCGGTGGCATATAGGATATGTATTCTAGCTGGCAGGGGCACTCTGAGGAGAGAGATATTGGGTTCCATCTGTGTGCCCAGTGCTGAATGTTAGCCCCCAGTAAGCCGTCTATTAGGACGTACCTTGTCCGCTTCAGCGAAGCATAGGATGTTGAATGTCCTGTACCTTCCAGTGGAATGTGCTACTGGAAGGTTACATTGGTTATCTTTGCTATGTGTTAACAATTTCTTTATTGTTATTTTTTTATTAGATCCGACCTTCACAAGGCCGGTGTCTACCCCAGCTGACCGAATGAGAAACATTCGGCGGCGTGCTCGAAGAAACAGGGAGGATATGTCTCAGGAGATGCTGAAAGCAACACAGGAATCCGCGAGGGAGAATCGAGCCTGGAGAGAGGAATCCCAACAGAGGAGGCAGAAACACAGGGACGAACTGATAAGCATCATGAAGGAGCAAACAGAACTGTTCAAGAGCATGATTGCTTTTCAGTCCCAGGCGATTAATGTCTGGGCTCCACTCCAGACAGTTCAGCCGTGTCTGCCTCCCACTCCCCGTAGTCCCTCAAAGCATTTCTTTGAAGGCCACCCTTCCCCCCGGTACACTCCAACATCCAGTCCCCCCCCGCAGCTACTTTTTAGAGACCCGCAGCTACACCCACCTGTAACCCCACCTGTAACCCCCCCCACCTTTTAGGTTTGAATAAAAACAGTAACAAATAATTTGAACAGTGGGTTTATTTGTACACATTGAAAATCTCATAAGGTGCACCTGATGTGTACTGGAAGTTAACTAGGGGAGGGCATAATTGAAATGCTCACTGAGTGCCTCCCTTATGCGATCAGCTTCTCCTTGGGCCCCCCTAATACTCCTAGTGGCTGGCTGTTCGTATGCTTCCTCGAGGCGCTGTGCCTCCATAGCCCACACCAGGGAAAACTTTTCTCCCCTACTTTCACAAATGTTATGGAGGACACAACACGACGCAATCACAGCAGAGATGTGGTCCTCTGCCAAGTCCAGCCTCCCATACAAACATCACCAGCACCCTTTTAAACGGCCGAAGGCACACTCCACAGTCATTCTGCAGTGGCTCAATCTGTAAACTGAACCGCTCCTTGCTGCAATCTAGGTTACCGGTGTACGGCTTCATGAGCCATGGCATCAGTGGGTATGCTGGGTCTCCGAGGATGACTATGGGCATCTCCACATCACCCACTGTAATTTTTTGATCAGGGAAAAAGGTACCCCCTTGCAGCTTCCGGTACAGACCAGTGTTCCTGAAAATGTGGGCATCATGCACCTTTCCCGACCACCCAGCATTGATGTCCGTAAAACGCCCCTTGTGATCCATGAGTGCTTGCAGCACCATGGAGAAGTAGCCCTTCCTGTTGATGTACTCGGTCGCGAGATGGTCTGGAGCCAAAATTGGGATGTGTGTGCCGTCTATGGCTCCCCCGCAGTTCAGGAATCCCATGGCAGCAAAGCCGTCCACAATCTCACGAACATTGCCCAACGTCATCGTCTTCCGTAGCAGAATGCGATTGATGGCTTGGCAGACTTGTGAGAGGGCTAATCCGACAGTGGACCTCCCGACTCCAAACTGGTTTGCAACCGACCGGTAGCAGTCAGGAGTCGCCATCTTTCAGACAGCAATCGCTACACGCTTCTCCACGGTTAGGGCTGACCTCATGTTGGTGTCTTTACTTTGCAGGGCAGGGGCCAACTGGGAACACAGTTCCAGAAAGGTTGCTCTCTGCATTCGAAAGTTCTGTAGCCACTGCTCGTCATCCCACAGCTGCATAACAATGCGATCCCACCACTCGGTGCTCGTCTCTCGTGACCAGAAACGGCGTTGCACCGTGTGCAGATGATCGGTGAAGGAGCTGAGCAACGCGGTGCTGTTGCTCTGCATGGCATCGATCAGCCCCTGCTCCTCAGCATCCTTGTCTGACTTGGAGCTCATTGCGTACTGAGCAACCAGCCGAGATGTATTCAGAATGTTGAAGGCGACAGTGGATATCAGAGCTGGATCCATGCTGTCGCTGTTGTGATTGCTTGCAAGTGGTGCGGTGCATCACTGCACTGTTGAAAATAGGTGCGAGTTGCTATTGGCAACGAGGAAGACGCAAGGGGAACACAAGGCACCACAGGAAACTGAGGGTTTACCCATGGCGCTTTGCATTCCTTTCCTTCATCCCATGATTCCAAGAGCTGATTCAGGGAAAATGGAACGATGGGATAGGTGCCCAGAAGTCATTGCGCTCAACCGCGATAATGCAAGGAATTCTGTTGCGTTGCAAGGAGCGACGTGTGTACACGCTATCCCGCAACAAAGGTCACGTGTTTTTTATAGTGCGATTGCCATGTTGCGCTTTAATCTGATCGTGTGTACATAGCCTGAGTCTCAAGCGGGGTGGCTTTGATGGCTAAATGATGGAATGACCTTCCATTACTCTGGAGCAAAACACATTTAGCCCAGAGGGAAGATCAATGTAACAGAGGGTCTTTGTGTATGAGAAAAAGAAGCAGAGACTGGAGGACTATATCTACACTTACTAAAATTAGTTCGAATTAGTTAGTTTGAACTAACTAATTTTAGTTAGTTCGAATTAGCTTAATTCAAACTACCATTGTCTCACTGGAATATTAGTTCGAACTAAGCAAGCACTTGCTTAGTTTGAATTAGCGATCCCCATTCATTTCAATAGCCGGTTAATTCGAACTAAGAAATTAGTTCGAATTAACATGGCAACATTGGTTAATTTGAACTAGTTAGTTCGAATTAACCCCTTAGTTCAAATACCCTATTTGAACTTATTAGTTCGAATTAAGGAAGCCCTTAATTTGAACTAACTAAAGCCTAGTGTAGCCCTGGCTTTAGTTAGTTCGAATTAAGCCTCCTTAATTCGAACTAACTTGCCAGTGTAGACATAGCTGAGGATTTTTAGCTGCTTTGAGGATTTCCCAAGCAACAAACATAATATGGATAAATTGCCTCTTCTTTGCACCTTTTGTGGCATCCTCATGCTATAGTAAAGAATATATACTGAACTGATACAAAATTTACAAACCATTAACTCCAGTGAGAATTTTTTGTGGGGAGGGAATTTAGTGCATGTGTTAATTCACCAGGAGGTTAGGTGGTTACTCTCATGTAAAGTCTGGACAGGTGAGATCAGAATGGAGACAGAAGCCTTTGTCCTGCAGTAGACTGAGCAGAGCAGGTGATGATGATGATGAATAAGACTTCATCAGTTGGACATTAAAGCCAGTGTGACTATGCTGGATAGATGTTGTTTGGGCCAGCAAGGGTCTGTGTAAAGTTGTGTTTCCTTTGATTTCAAAGCGAAAAACCTAAGGAAAAAATATAAACGAAAATAGATTCAGGGGATGCTGAATGGTTTGATGGAAGACAGACTCAGGGACTCTAACCAGCATGGCAAAGTCATAGTCATATAATAGAAGAGACTCCTTCAGATAGCTGTGATAGGGGTTGTCTATTCCATTTTCACTTAGGTACAGCATGCTTTTTCTTTAATTGAGAGTATGAACAGACTGAGAGCATTTTCATGACATTTTTGTCTAGCAGTTTCAGGTCGCACTAGTCTTCACTCACATACAACATCACTTCTTCCCAGCTGGTTGAATTGGTTAAAAAAATTCCGATCCACTTAGCAAGACAATCTCATTAGCTTTTCTTACAGCACATAGAACATTAGGTTTCACTCTTCCCTCGTGTGTGTGAGACAATCTGTGCTTTTTTCTATTGGTTTGATTCTAGTATCTGCTATATTAGCTGCACTCTCTGCCTCCATTATCTTGTTTTCAACTCTGTGACGTAATCTGGAAAATTTTCATGACTTTTTTTTACTCCAGTCTCTCTCTGTGGTCTGCATTTCTTTTGGAGACATCTCTTTTCAATAACTATCTTTCCTTTGAATTTATGATTTTTCTTTAGGACCACTTACATTCGTCATGATTTCACTGACAACTTCGATGCAATGTCACAAAGGCTTAGCGCTCACCGTATGTTTTAAAGATAATCTACAGAGATTCTTTTATTAAAAGAATAGATATAGTATTAGATGTTGAATGCCCTAAGTGAATGTGGGTGGAGGAGCTTTCAATATGTGAAAGCTTTTAAAATAGCTGTTTATATTCTCTTGTAGGTGCAAACATGTGAAGATCAGCTGCCAATCACCAATTTCTGTTTCCTGCCATGGGAAGGAATGGGACAAGGCAAAAAAGTGAAGAAGTGTTTCTGAGTTTAAGGGTTCTCTGTACATAGTGGACTCATTAGTGGAGCACCTCCTTTTTAATGGACATGGTGTAGTTGCTTTCTTTTGTCTAGTGCCTGGTGGAGGTTGCTCTGGACCTGTAACAGTACACCTCTTCGTGTGACTTGGTCCTGTGGTCAAGCCCCAGTCTAGCTGCACCCTTTCCTGCATAACAAAGTCTACCAAATAAATGGCCAAGTGTCTTTACAAAAAGGTCTTCAGCCCCAGGTCCAGGCCCCATGGTCCTCATATATTTCTCTCAGGGCTCTCCATTGTCATTATCATTTTATAAGGAGGGCTTCACACCACCTTCTCTGGTGGCTGGTAGGAGAACCCATGCCTACCCCCTCTACTGGACTGCAACTCAGCGATCTTGTAGTGAGCAGGCAAGGTCTATCTATTCAAACCCATCCCTGCAACTTCCCTGGCCTTCCTCTAACCATCGCCTTTTTCTCAGGTCATCTCCTCATAATCTCTCTAGATTTCCTTCTTTCAGGGCTTTGACTCACAAGGCTTTCCCTAGGAATCCCCCAACAAACTAAAAACACTGTCTTCTGCTTTCCTTAGCATGGCCTTCCATTCTTCTTTTCTGCTGTTCCTTAGCTGAATATCTCCTAAAACACTCTCTCTGAAAATCTAGTTCCTGCCTTTCTTTCAGAATGAACCACCAGACCCTGTTCCACCCCTTTGGTTACTTTGTTTCTCCCCTTACAATCCTTTTCTACTCCAGCAAGGATCATGGGGCTTACTTTCCTCCTAGGTTTCCTCTTTGATCCTCTTAATCTCACTTCTGTCTAATTCCAGAGAATTCTTGCACAGTTCCTTTCTCTCCTTCTTGGAGCCCCCTTCTGCTTCAGACTTCCTGTCTTTATGGTCACCAACCAGCTCCTCCTCAGCTGGGCTTCATCTCTAGTTAGGTCTGGGCCATTCTCCAGGTGCAGGCCATTACCCATAGTGGCCTTTTAGACCCACATTAACTGTTTCAGAGGCTGTGTGCAGTATACACCCCATCAGAGACCCACATATTGGAGGACTGTGCTTCCTACTGCTGAACCGGGAGACTGAGAAGTATAGTGCACATAGCCTAATTTATACTGCGATTTGTACTTTATAAGTTACTACAGTGGTCACTATTAGAAAGTCAACATTTGCCAACAGTTACCATATAGTTAGAATAAGAAATATCTGGAGTAACTATGGTTGGCTAATATTGATTCTACTATAGAGAGATAAATAGAGATATGCAACATATTCTGTAGCTGTAAGTATATTAAATCGTTTACTATGTATTCAAAATTTGTCAAGTGTACTTTAGAGAAGGCATTGCCCTTCTCCAGTGATAAGCCTTCTTTAGGAAAACCTCCTTTGTTACTGAGATGTGCTCAGGACATTTAGATCAAAATTTTCAAACCTGGTAGTCTTGAGTTAAGATCCTGAAAATCAAGCTTCTTTTATTTAGAGATACTGCAACACAAACTGAAGCCAAAGGAGCTTAGGTTTCCAGCAACTCTGTGAATCAGACCTTTTTGATATAGGAGCCTAACTCCAGGCTTGATCAGTTTTGATTCAAGATGTTAAAGGCAAGGGTCATTGTGTGATAGATTGTATATTTCAAATTCAAATAAATCTAATAGACAGCTACCTTAAGATATAGGCACCCTGACAAAATCACTGCAGATGCAGACTTTAACTATGTAAACAAAATCTAAACAGCACCAGAGAGTTTAATTCCCTTCAGTTCCTCAAGAACTCTCTCCATCTCACACATTTCTGCAATCCCTGCACTCCTTCCCAAAAAGGTGATCTTTGCAATATAACTGAAAATGGCATCAGATTCTGATGATTTTGGACCAGAGCTGCTGAACGGCGGTAGTGAGTGAATTCCAAATTCTCATAGGCAATCCTGTGCTACAGCTCCTTCTCATACAATAAGGTGGCTCCAGCTCAGTTGCTCCTGATGATCACACATGTGGCCTCATCACACAAGGAGAGAAGCTGTCTCTCCTATATGCAAATCCAAATACATTGAGGGCTGTATAAGTAAAAAAATGACACCTTCAACTCCATCCAGAAGCCAAAAGGCCAGTCCAGTTGATGAAGCACTTGCTTCATGAGTTTATAGCTAGATACTCTACTTAACAAGTGGGCCACCCTCCTTTGCATTCATTTAGCTTCTGAATGGATTTAAGATACAACCTCAATGTAAAATACGCTGTAATAGTCCACCACAAAGCCTTGGATTATAGTATTGACTAGTTCAAACTGATTTTAAGGGCCCTGTCACCTTCTTAACACTGGATTGGCTTTTAGCCTTTCATTCTATTTGCTCACAAGAGACACCACTAGCCTCTTTGGAACACATAGCAACCAAAGAAAGAAGTACTTTACTGATTTACATCTTGTATTTCTCAAAGAGCTCAGTTTATAACTGCAGGCATTATCACCTCTAACCCAATATCTGTACATGGGCTACAACTCAGGGCTTGGTCTTTGATTCTGTTCTACTAAAATGTCAGAATGTTAGCAGGGGATAAACTTATTAAGGATCTCTTTTTTTAAGGTCTCTCTGGCTATGTCTACACTAGAAAAGTTAAGTCGACTTTATTAAGTCGATTTAATATGGTCGACTTTAAGTCAACTTAAAGTCGACCTTATTAAGTCAACTTAACAAAAGTCGACTTAACTTTTCTAGTGTAGACATAGCCCCTTTTCGACCTTATTAAATCGATTTAACACTTTAAGCTGACTTAATAAAGTGGATTTAGCTGCTAATCCCTGTCCACACTGGCTTAAGTCGACCTAATAAAGTCGATTTAAGCATTAAGTCGACCTAAATCAAGGTGTTATTAAGTTGATTTAACTTTTCCTTAAGTTGATTTAAGGAAATGCTTAAGTCGACTTAAGGAAAGCCTAGTGTGGACGTGGAGTAGTTTAGGTTGATTTAAGCCTCCTTAAATCGACCTAACTTGTAAGTGTAGATGCACCCATCTTTTATTAGGATGATACTCAAATCTATGTTTCCATTTCAACTGACATGCAGAGTGCAATTTCAACTTGCCGCAAATCTTAAATGTCAGTCAATACACACAAACTTAATTCAGGAAAGACTGCTTCTTGCATCCAAATATTGTTTAGAGGCATTAGATATGTCTGCAGTTCTCTTTGATGGAAATCAAATTGCTATGTCTCCTGAAAAGGGAATCTGGAGGTCATGTGTTGTCCTTGGAAAAACATATCATTCCTCTGGAAAATGTCCTTCAGCATATTTTATGGGACATGCTGGGTTTTGTTCCTTTTATTGCATTCTGATCTGATAAATGGTTATGTATAGCTTTAATGCTAATTTTGTCTATTATAACATAATAACAACAAGAAAAGGATCAGAGGTGGTGTAGGTCCCTTACTGAATGGGGCAGGCATCCTCGTGGAGGATGATGCGGAAAAGGCTGAAGTACTCAATGCTTTTTTTACTTCAGTCTTCACAGGGAGGGCCAGCTCCCAGGCTACTACACGGGGTAACGCGGAATGGAGAGAAGAGCAGTCCTCGGTGATGGAAAGTCAGGTTAGGGAACACTTAATGAAATTGGATGTGCAAAGTCCATGAGGCCGGATGAACTGCATCCGAGGGTGCTGAGGGAGTTGGGGGAAGTGATTGCAGAGCCGCTGGCCATTATCTTTGAGAACTCGTGGCGAACGGGGGTGGTCCCGGAGGATTGGAAAAAGGCAAATATAGTACCTATCTTTAAGAAAGGGAAAAAGGAGGATCCAGGGAACTACAGACCGGTCAGCCTCACCTCAATCCCTGGGAAAATCATGGAGCAGGTCCTCAAGGAATCCATCCTGAAACACTTGGAGGAAAATAGAGTGATCAGGAACAGTCAACATGGATTCACCAAAGGCAAATCATGCCTGACCAACCTGATTTCCTTCTATGATGAGATGACTGGATTTGTGGATACGGGAAGAGCCGTTGACGTGGTATACCTTGACTTTAGCAAGGCTTTTGATACGGTTTCCCACAGCATTCTCATCGGCAAGTTAAGGAAGTATGGGTTGGATGAGTGGACCGTAAGGTGGATCGAAAACTGGTTAGATCAACGGGCTCAGCGGGTAGGAATCAATGGCTTGATGCCTGGTTGGCAACCGGTAACGAGTGGAGTGCCCCAGGGGTCGGTCCTGGTGCCGGTTCTATTCAACATCTTCATTAATGGTCTTGATGATGGAATAGACTGCAAGCTTAGTAAGTTTGCGGATGACACCAAGTTGGGGGGAATGGTAGACACTCTGGAGGGCAGGGACAGGATCCAGGGAGACTTGGACAAATTGGAACACTGGGCCGAAAGAAACCTTATAAGGTTCAACAAAGACAAGTGCAAAGTCCTACACTTAGGACAGAAAAATACCATGCACTGCTACAGGCTGGGGACCGATCGGCTAAGTAGCAGCGCTGTAGAAAAGGACCTGGGGGTTATGGTGGACGGGAAGATGAATATGAGCCAACAGTGTGCCCTTGTTGCCAAAAAGGCCAATGGCATATTAGGCTGCATCAGTAGGAGTATTGCCAGCAGATCGAGGGATGTGATAATTCCCCTCTATTCGACACTGGTCAGGCTGCATCTGGAATACTGTGTCCAGTTTTGGGCTCCCCACTACAGAAAGGATGTGGACAAATTAGAAAGAGTCCAGCGGAGGGCAACAAAAATGATTAGGGGGCTAACTTATGAGGAGAGACTGAAGGAACTAGGCTTATTTAGTCTACAGAAGAGAAGACTGAGGGGAGATTTGATAGCAACCTTCAACTACTTGAAGGGTTGCTCCAAAGAGGAGGGAGCTAGGCTGTTCTCGAGGGTAACAGAGGACAGAACAAGGAGCAATGGTTTCAAATTACAGCTGGGGAGGTCAAGGTTGGATATTAGGAAAAACTTTACTAGGAGGGTGGTGAAGCATTGGAATGGGCTATCTAGGGAGGTGGTAGAATCTCTATCTTTGGAGATTTTTAAGGCTCGGTTAGACAAAACCCTGACTGGGGTGATTTAGGGGGAGTAGTCCTGCTTTTTAGCAGGGGGTTGAACTAGATGACCTCATGAGGTCCCTTCCAACCCTATTATTCTATGATTCTATGATTCTATAATAATGCCTGTTTGTCTAATGAAGTTTTCCATATAGTAGATAAGTGTAGAGTCCTGCTGTAGGTATATTGGTGGAATAATAAAGTTTGCAAGTATTACACCAGACCTGAAATTATACCATGGGCTGGATATTTAGGTGGCTTTTTGGGTAGCTACTTGGATGAAGCCTGTCACCCCTAGGCCATTTGGCATTTTTGGATACACACTAGTGCTACACTGCTCTGGGGAGAGGATCACAATGTTCTCCTTGCCTTTGATTTATACAGACTCTCACATTTGCTTTGTCTTCCTAGAAAGATTAGAGATCAGATTTTTGATAAAGGCAAAGTAATGCACATTGGAAAACATATTCCCAACTATACATATAAAATCATATGGTCTAAATTAGCTGTCTCCACTCAAGAAAGAGATCTTGGAGTCACTGTGGATAGTTCTCTGAAAACATCCACTCAATGTACAGCGACAGTCAAAAAAATTAACCATGTTGGGAATCATTAGGAGAGGGCTAGATAATAAGACAGAAAATATCATATTGACTCTTTAGAAATCCATGGCATGCCCACATCTTGAATACTGCATTGAGACTGGTCACTCCATCTCAAAAAAGATATATTGGAATTGGAAAAGGAAGAGAAAAAGGCAACAAAAATTTTTAGGGATATGGAGCAGCTCCATATGAGGTTAATAAGACTGGGACTTTTCAGCTTGGAAAAGAGACTACCAAGAGGGAAGATGATGGATGTCTATAAAATAATGATGAGTGATGTGAAGAAAATAAAAAAGAAAGTACAATATATTCCTTCTTATAACAAAAGCTAGGGGTCACCAAAGGAAATTAATAGGCAGCAGGTTTAAAACAAACAAACAAACAAACAAACAAACAAACAAACAAACAAACAAACAAACAAA
>ML685793.1:16626137-16785773 GCA_007922175.1 Pelusios castaneus
CTGGGACATTTCCGGAGGCCAATCATTACGCGTTAAGCATACACACGAGCTCAAACGCGCAACAGATGATCCGCAACAGCTGTTACCGCTCTCGTCCGAGTGGTTGTTGGATTGCGCGACAACAAGGCAGTTAACGCGCAACAGCTCTGTTGCACATGTGTACCCTGTTGTTGCTATCACGCAGTAACGAGCTTTACTGCGAGATAAACTGATCATGTGTACAAGGCCTAATTTGTCAACATCCTTTCTGTAGTGGGGAGCCCAAAACTGGACACAGTATTCCAGATATGGCCTTACGGGTGCCGACTAGAGGGGAATAATCACATCCCTCGATCTGCTGGCAACACTCAGACTGATGCAGCCCAATATGCCATTGGCCTTTTTGGCAACAAGAGCACACTGTTGACTCATATTCAGCTTCCCGTCCACCATAAACTCCAGGTCCTTTTCTGCAGTGCTGCTACCTAGCCGATTGGTCCCTAGCCTGTAGCAGTGCATGGGATTTTTCCATCCTAAGTGCAGGACTTTGCACTTGTCCTTGTTGAACCTCATGAGATTTCTTTTGGCCCAATGCTTCAATTTGTCTAGGTCTCTTTGAATCCTATCCCTTCCCCCCAATGTGTCTACCATTCCCAGCAGTTTGGCGTCATCCACGAACTTACTGAACATGCAATCTATCTCATCATCCAGCTCATTAATGAAGATGTTGAACAGAAATGGTCCCAGGACCGACCCCTATGGCACTCCACTTGTTACTGGTTGCCAACTAGACATTGAGCCATTGATTCCTATCCGCTTAACCCGATGATCTAGCCAGCTTTCTCTCCACCTTACGGTCCATTCATCCAACCCATATTTCCTTAACTTGCCAAACCACAGTCCAAATGTCCTCTACATCTTAACTTTACTGCATCTTGGGCTTCACTACCTTTGGCCAGTGACAAAAGCAGACTGTGTAACTGGGATGGGTGTGGTGGTTCACTGGTGGTGGGTTGGAGACTAGCCCCCTGTCCTGTCCCTGCAACCTGGCACATGGGGATCACAGCACCATTCAGATTTGGCCTGGCTGCCCCTCCATCAGCTGCGCCAAACTAAGGTAGGTGGAGCACAAGGTTGCAGAACCACATGACTCCATGTGCCCAAAGAGGGTAGCTGGGGCCAACCAAGTGAATGTGGGGGGAGACTTGCTCTCAATTGTTGAGGTGGCACACATATGCCTTGCTATTAGCTCTGCTACTGGATCCATCTTCCTCCTGGCTCAGGAGAACCTACCTCTGGCTTTAGACTTTACTCCCTCCACATCATACTTCAGGCTTCTTTCTGGCTGAGGCACTCTGCTTCTAGCTACAGACCTCCCATGCTTCTCCCTGTCTTTAGCCTAAAAGTGGAAACACCAGCTATCTGTCTCCTTGGCCTTCTTTCCAACTACCCTGTGCTTCTTCATTTACAAAGACCCAGATCCTCCACATTGGGAGGACCCTTGGTTATTCTTTATACACCCTCTCCAATTGCAATCCACGTGCAAGTACAAGTCTCCTGCTAAGCATTTGTTAACCTATGTGGGGTTATCCTCCCCAACACAATGTTATTTTAAAGAAGATTATGACTCAAATAACACATAACTTTCTAATCTAGATTTTGTTAGGTTTTTACTCAAAATGTAAAAATTGGTAGAATTCATTGAAATTTATTCTCTGTCTTGTATTTGTAGCCACAGTTACATCACTCATATTTTCTTTTGTGTATATCAAAATTTAAAATGGCAGCTGAATGACAGACCGAATTAAATACAAACAATTTTGTATTCTATTTTAACAGATCTGATATATTTTTTCTAACATAAATGAATAGTGTGGCTTCCCATGATCACTGTGTATTAACATAACCACAGATTTAGATTATCATTTAACAATCAGTGTATTAAAGCTGCATCTCTTGTTCTCCCATGGAAATGAAAGCCATTATCAACTGCCTCTATGAGTTAATTTTGTAATGGGTTACAATATAGATTCATATAATGCAGAAGTGTAATGAAGGCTTCTAGTGCCTCTCTTTCCACATTTCAGTCCTACAAGAACTTATCAGATCTTATATTTAAATAACCAATGAATTTTCCATAGATCAAATATGAGCTTCAAATACTTTTACTTATCTATTTAGAATTATGCACGAACCAGTGTTAAAAGACTAGTTACATTAATATTGATGATAACATCTTAAGTGAAGGATTTGATTTGATTTGATCTGCAACCAGCAGATGGCTAACTTCGTGCTAGCTACAGACACTGCAGAACTAAATGAAGATGTGATCATTTTAATTTGCAAGTTGTAAAAATATCAGGAAATAATGTGAAATTCAACATACGCACAACAAAATTCAGGACTTCAAGGGGAGGCAAGCAAGCAGTAACAAAAAAGTGACCAGGAACAGTCAGGACAGTCTTACAGAAACAGAAATCTAGATATGTGAAGCAGCTGAATTCCGTTGGCTGTGCTATTTATTTTTTGCTTAAGCTTCCCAGCCGTTGAACACTTCTGCAAGGTCCTATTTATAGGATCAGTGCCTGCTTTCAATTTTTGCCTGGCACAGATCTTGCTATGTTGGTTAAAATAAAATATCTTTCTACTTTAAGGTTACACAAGTTGCCAACTGTACATACATTTGTATTGGGCAGGTATTTGACCACATGGGCCACGTGTTCTCATGCACTGTGTGCACTGATGGTTTCCCCTTCAGCAGTTAACAAGTACAGCCTTTGAACAGAACAGGCACATTTCTTTTGCTTTCTTTTGTTATGCTTATGCTTACAGATCACTTGGCTGGGGAAGAAGAGGGTATTATTCATTTCACATAATGGTGTAATTAGAGGAGTAACTGAAATTTAGAGTTGCACTCAACTGCTTGAAACTGCTCCCAGCTGTCAGCACAAGAACAAGCCTACCAAAGTTTGTGAGCTCCCATCTCACACACTTACAGTTATTTGTTGGAAGACTTGGTCCCCCACCATGAGCTCAGAAGTGCACGTTAGCTTTTGATGGCAAATAAAGCTATCACAATGCTGACCCCTCTCCCTCCCCAAATAAAATACACAAACAAATAAAAAAATCACACCCCTAATCCAAAATGAAATTCACACTGTTCCTAGAGCAGGACCAGAGTTGCTGAAACGACTGTTAAAGTTCTGAATGAGCCCATTATACACATCCTGCTAAACGCATTATTGTGTGTATGTAGTGCAAGCCCAGGAGTGGACTTCTGTGCATCAACATGATTAATGGAGAAAGCAAAGAAGGAGATGCATGTGGCACTGCAAATAATTTTCAGTAGGAAGAGGGAAGCCACAGCACAAAACACAATGGGTATGTCTACACTAGCAATTTAGGTCGACTTAAGGACTCTTAAGTCGACCTAAATTACTCCATGTCCACACTGGGCTTTCATTAAGTCGACTTAAGAAATTCCTTAAGTCGACTTAATGAAAGCTTAAGTCGACTTAATAACTACCCCTCCTTAGGTCAACTTAAGCCTTAAGTCATCTTCTTAAGTCGACTTAAGGACGGTGTGGACGGGGAGTAGCCCTTAAGTCGACTTTATTAAGTCGACTTAATGCCAGTGTGGACGCCTATGTCCAATGTTAAGTTGACTTAATAAGGTCGACTTAAAAGGAGCCCCTTTGTTAAGTTGACTTAATAAGGTCGACTTTAAGTCGACTTGATGTCGACCTTATTAAGTCGACTTAACAAAGTAGACAACTTTTCTAGTGTAGACATAGCCAAAGAGCTCTTGCAATATTTACATTTTTAATTTTAAAGGCTCATAGTGAAGTCTTGACTCTGCTTACCGAGTGCTTAACAGCAGCTGCCAATTATAAGAAATAAGGAGTAATCTACGGTGCTCTCACATACCTCAGAGAGGCAACGTGGGCTGATGGACTAACAATGGATTCCTATGTAATAGCCCAGCTTGGCCACTGACTTACTGTGTGCTACTTCTTGGCAACTGTAACATCAGGATAATAGTCATTCTTCTCAACGATTGAATAGTTAATGTTCACACAGTGCTTTGAAAATGTGCGGTGTTGTAAGGATCATTATTTCTTTGAGCAGGATGAAGTCCTGAGAAAGGAAGACAGTAAGGAGAGATTAAAATCTATGCAAGAAGAGGAAGGCTTAAAAAAGCCAGTAACAAAAATGTCTGAATGACTTGTGGTAACCAAAGGGATCATAATACTTTTCCTACTCTCAGGGAGGTACATCATTTAGGGTAAAAGTCGCAGACCAACCTTAAAGCCCTTGCAAATTTTACAGTCTTGACCCTGAGTATTTGTTTTCCTGTAAGTATGACAGTGAACTCTTAGGCTATGTCTACACTGGCAAGTTAGTTTGAATTAAGGAAGCTTAATTCGAATTAACTTAAGCCATGGCTACACTAGGCTTTCATTAGTTCGAATTAAGGGCTTCCTTAATGCGAACTAATAAATTCGAATATGCTATTCGAACTAAGGGTTAGTTCGAACTAGTTAGTTTGAATTAACCAATGTGGCCATGTTAGTTTGAACTAATTGCTTATTTCGAACCAGTGCTGTCCCGTGGGGGGAGCGGGGCCCAGGGCCAACTGGCCAAGGTGGGCCCCCCCCCCCCCGGGCGGGAGGGCAGGCGGGGCCCGCCACCCCACCAGGGAACAAGCCCGGGGGGGGGGGCTGAGGCGGCCGGCGGGGAGCCAGCTCTGGGCCCGGCCCTGGAAGTGGGGGCTGCTGGTGGAGCGAGGTGGCCGCAGCCGGAACCCCAGGCTGCTGAGGCCGGAGCTCCAGCCAGGGACCCGAGGCTGCCGCTGAGGGCTGGCCCTGGCCGCATGGGGTAGGTCACAGCAGCCCGGCCCAGAGGCGGGCCCCGGCCACCTGCTCCGCCCCAGGCCTAGCTTAGTGCTCCCGGCCCACGGAGCAGGGAAGAGTGTGGCCGTGGGAAGGCCGGAGGGCCCGCGTAACCATGGGGCCCAGGGCGATCGCCCCGTTCGCCTCCCCCCCCCCCAGGGACAGTCCTGCTTCGAACTAATCGGCCCATTGAACTCAATGCAATTCGCTAATTCAAACTAAGCAAGTGCCATGAATGGTACTTGCTTAATTCGAACTAAATTTTGCTAGTTCAAATTAAGTTAATTCGAACTAACTAAAATTAGTTCAAATTAGGTAGTTCGAATTAACTAATTTGAACTAACTTTAGTAAGTGTAGACATAGCCTTAGATAGGCACGAAAGAAATAACAATGTGGCACATGTGCCTACACATGAAATGTGAGAGTTACAGTTGGCAACTTCAGCACAGGAGAACTTGAGGAATAGGAGAAGTAACCGGCAACTTCTGTAGAAGTTAGAAGGAAGACAGATGGCAAGAGATTGCCTCTGCTTAATCCAGTGTCGGTCAGCCAGTCTAGTGGACGTGTAGATGCTCAGGATAGCCAAGTGTGCCCAGGGCAATGAGTTGTGGGCCATAAAAATATGCTGATAGAGAGTGAGAGGGATCCCAGTCTGGGGCCTGATTCTTCAATGCATTGCACACCTTGTGTCTTCATCCTGATTTTATGGTGTTTCACACCGCCTGTGCACAAGTGTAAATGAAGAGAGAAGGTAGAAGGCAGTGTAGATTTCAGGGCCCAAAGAACAACAGCCAGGCTAGTGTGCGAGTAGACATTAGCAGAAGAGAATAGCTGCCAAGGAAGTGCTTGAAGTGGGACTTAACCTTGGGGTGATGCTAGGAAGTAGAACAAGCATACTGGCAGTTGAAAAGCACGGTTTCTTAGCTACGGCCAATGTAGGAGAGTCCCTTGAAACAGAGAACTGTAGAGACTAAGCCAGCTAGGAAACAGCAATGAGGGACTCTAGTGAGATCTCAGAATTTTTACTGTATGCTCTAGAAGCAGAGTCAAAACAAGACACATATGAAGCATGTGACACAACTGTCTTGCCTTCCATGTACCTTTAGTACTGAAAGAAAAACTAAATTTTAGCCACAAAAATATCCAAGAAACGATGCCTCCCATCATCTGCCACAGAACTGTGATTCCTTCTGCCTTTCCTTGGAGCAAATGAAGAAAAAAAAATGAACCTTGAGCATGACATGAAGATCAATATATTCAAGCTCTTTTGGATAAAAGAGGAAAAAACTTCCAAGGTTTGGGGCTCCAACTGGCAAATCAGACCATCTTTAGATATTGAAGGAGTTCTAGTTCAAGCATCTCTGTTGATACGTGCCATGTTGTCACATGGAAAGAGAGACAATTTTTAAGGAACTTTTTTTAAGCCCAAACCTTTTAAAGCGTAGTAGCTCAGAAGAGCCCTTTAAATTTCACACATATACTAACTGGCACCACTGTATTGTGCTTTGGGCAAGGAAGATGATTGGACACTCACATTCTGCACCATCTGAAATTTCAGATTTAAATGTAAAATATAGTTAAAAAGAGCACAGTGCAGTAGTCTAACCAAAAGGTGACAAGTATGGGTAATGGCTGCAAGATCCACCTCTGAATGAATAAACTGAAGTAACATTTCAAATATTAGACCGTAGACCTTTGGAGAAAGTTTATTCAGGACCTTACTACTGGATTATCTTTGGGGATATCAAGTTAGTAATTATTGGGAAATACAATCAATGGAGCTATGTTGATTTATGGTACCTGAGAATGTGTTCTAGTATATATAGGTTTGTCTTTTAATTTTAGAGTCATTCTGCTAGATCTAATAATTTATTTATTGTTTATTATTTATTGTTAAATAAATGTGTCAGTTTTATGGGAGCCCACCAGACCTGAGATTTGGGACATACACAACCTACTGTCTGAAGCTCATAGAGCACTTCTTTTCTAGTGTGTAGTACACCTGGCATGGTACCAGGAAACCAGAATAGCTTGACGTAGCACAACACTCTTGGTGACCCAAATGTGGATTAGTTAATTAAATCATTTGACAAAACTATCTGAGCCCAAAATAGTACTGAAATAATTGAGTGTCTAACCAAAGTAGTCATTTTTAAAAAGTGTGCATTGCTGTCTTTCAGTTTTGTTGTAAAGTCACAGCGGGAATTAACTGTAGTTGAAAGTCTATTGAGTTGCCAGTAGACTTGCTGCTAAGGAAAATAGAGTAAAATTAGTACAGCAATTGTTTCTAATTTTAGGTATGTGGAAAGGGAAGGCTAGTAGGGGGAAATGGTTTGAAAGTGACTGAAAAACAAAAATAATTGATATATAAAAATGAATGTATTTTTCCTCAGTTGTGATGGTTATGGGTCCCCATGTGTTAACAAATGGAAAATAACACGCTCATTGCAGCCAATCTAAAATAATCCTAATGTGATGAATGCCAGTAGCAGGCCTGCCAAGACAAGCAGTTTTTCAGTGTGATCACATAAATTTCATTGGTCATGAAACAGGAATGCACATGATTATACTTAAATGATGATAGTATTCCCAGCACTACTATACCTATTCATGATGTTGGAAAATAGCAGAATATCACACCTGCAAATTGACATGTGTTCACTTGAATTTATGAGAGTGTCTAAAGTCAAATTGTCAGGTTGCTGAAAAGCCTGGTACATGTCTTGAGACTTGACATATGGCGTAGGTTTTCTGTCTTAAACTGAGTGTGATTTGGAAAATGATATGTCTGCTCATAATCTTGATAAAAGCATTTGTTCCAGGATCGCATTGTACTTGTGTTTGTTGATTGAAGAGGCCGAGCCATACAAATAAAATGGCAATCACTCAGAATATAACTCAGTATTGAAAGTTTCCAGGCTTGTTAATATGCACAGACCTGTCTCCCAAGTGTCTTACTAGAAACATCTTAGTTAAATTTGTGGCTTAAGTGTGTCTAACACTTCTTTGGTTAATAAGATTTTAGAGCCCTTGAGGTTTATATGCAAGCAAGATTTGTCAGTTCTTACCCAGACTCAACTTTCAGATTTAGTATGCCCAAGCACACTAACTAATTTGGGTAATAAATCCCTTAAGCAGCAATCAGTATTATCAATATATTATATGGCGTTTACAATTCTTTGAACTTAAAAAAACCAAAACCAAACACATTCAACCATGTTCACACATACTCACAGAAAAATAAAGAAATTCAAAGTAAAACCTGAACATGTGACTGACACTCTTTGTTTAAATGGACTCAGTCCACAATTGTTTATGGTGCAATTGGTGCTCTTTATTGAAGATGTTTGTATACAACGGTGCAACACTTTTCCAACAAATTAAGACAACCAAATATTGTACTTAATTCTGCCCCTTATTGAAGTCAGTGGCCGGAGATTTTAAAGAGAAGGTAAAGAGAAAAAAGGGAGACTGGAAATGACTTGCAGTAATACATTACTGCTTCACTTTATCTCATGACAAATTGTATCATCTGCTGACATTTACCAGGCTCAAAGGAGCCTCAGGGATTTGGGCATCTAACTTCTGTAGGCAACTTTGAAAATCCCAGTTCATTTGCATATACTCTTACCTAGTCTTATTTGCTAGTGTCTTGGCAAAACAGGGCACATTAAGCCAAGTGATTTGTACAGTTGTGGGTTTATATCAGCATTTTACTTAAATGTAGCATCTTTATTCACTGGTTTATTTATTTATTTTTTTTCTTCGAGTTTTTATATAACTATTTCCACATGTGTGTTAAGAATTTTTTCATTATGTACTTTTATTTCCCATGGTGGCTTAGGATTCTGATGTTAAAAAAGCTGTTGGAGATTCAAATGACTAAGTAAATATACAATTACAAATGAGTGGTACTGATTGACCTAAATAAACACATGCACAATTATGGATCGGTTTAATGGCACATTCTGTGTGTGATTGATAGCAATGGACAGTCATTTTATGACATACTTGCAGTCTTTTAAGTTTATGGATTGTTGACCCAATACAGTGGAAGAGGCTTCATCAATGGCATTGCAATCTATTAGGTCAATGCTAATGCCAGACTGAGCAATATGATTCTGTGTTAAAAGTTTATGGGAAACTTCAGATGAGAAAACTGAATGTACAGTATCATCCATTCTCTTAAAATTAAAAACAGCAGTTAGTGCATATGAGATGGGTTCTAGAAAAATCTTCCTGTAAAAATAAACATTTTCTCAGTTTATGACAGTATAATAATAGCATCAAAACTATTTATATACTTTAGAATCTTATCCAAATTGTAATTTTTGACCATTAAAGTAACAATTAAAGCTAAATCTCTTTTTTACAGGCCTATCATGACAGTATTTCAGGTTTGCAATGAAAAGAATTTTTAGAGCCTATTTATAAACTCTTGAAAACAGGGTTCTAGACATTTTACATGGAAATAGTGAATGTTTGTGGTCGATAGCAGTAGAAAATAGCTGCTCTAAAAGTAGGCCTATATAATTTATTTTTCATGCACTTTGATTATTTTTATTGAAGAAAATGTAAGAGAAGGAAGTCTTAACATTTTATTTATCTCAGATTATCTAATTAAAATGTTTTATTTCCTTTAATGCATTTTTTCATCTCTGTCTTTCAGCAAAACACACTCCCTATCTGTGTGAACTCTCTCATGTGAAGTTATTGAGGGATTGTGAAGTCAACAAGCTCATTTGAAAATCAATAGGATTGGTATGCAGCCCCCCTCATCTGATAAATGCAGTCAATCAGTTTTGAATTGGCTACCAAGAATTTTTCTGTCCTGTCCCTGGAGTATACACTACATATCTCACATGTCAGTATGATAGTTGGTTCTCAGCTGCATTTGGTGAAGTACTGAATTATACCATTTCCTCTGAAGCAAACAAATGCTGCTCAAATAGCTGACGGCAAGGGGGTGAAAAAATCAAACAGCCAGTTAACTACATTTGTAGGTCAAGTGTTTGGAAATTGAAGACACTTCCTGAAGAGTGACTGCCTGGAACATTCAAAATTACTACCAACAGCACCAAAGAGAACAAGAAGCAGAAAGAAAGAAAAGGTCAGTGAGAAAATAAACCTGACTGAGCTGTGGAGAAAAAGAGAGAGTGATGTCAGAAGAAATGTCTCATAGAATCACAGAAGATTGAGGATGGAAGGGACCGCAGGAGGTCATCTAGTCCAACCCTCTGCTCAAAGCAGGATCACCCCAACCAGAGCTTTTATCAAGCCACACCTTAAAAACCTTTATGGATGGAGATTTTGTCACCTCCTTAGGTAATACATTACAGTGCTTCTCCACCCCGCTAATACTCAACCTCCCCCACTGCAACTTGAAATCATTACTCGTAGTTCTGTCATCTATTACCACTGAGAACAGCCTAGTTCCATCTGCCCTGGAGACCCCTTTCAAATAGTTAAAGGCTGCTATCAAATCCTCCCCTCACTGTTCTCTTCTGCAGACTAAACAAGCCTAGTTCTCCCAGCCTCTCCTCATAAGTCACATGCTCCAGCACCCGAATCATTTTTGTTGCCCTTCGCTGGATTCTCTCCAATTTGTCCACATCCTTTCTGTAGCGAGGGGCCCAAACCTGGACAGAGTACTCCAAATGAGGTCTCACCAGTGCTGAATAGAGGGGAATAATCACTTCCCTCAGTCTACTGGCAAGACTTCTATTAATGCAGTCCAATATGTTAGCCTTCCTGGCAATAAGGACACACTGTTGACTCATTCCCAGCTTCTTGTCCACTGTTACCCTCAGGTCCTTTTCTGCAGAACTGCTGTCTAGTCTGTCAGTCCCCAGTCTGTAGTAGTGCATGGGATTCTTCTGCACTTGTCTTTGTTTAACCTCATCAGATTTCTTTTGGCCTAACCCTCTGATTTGTCTAAGTCACTCTGTATCCTATCCCTGCGGCATATCTATCACCCTGAAGATTTACATTGGAGATTATATTTTGGAAATCCTGACTTTTCACCTCAGCTCCTGCCGCTCATGCTATAGCATAATACACTCTATGTTGAAGCAAGTTCTCTCACTAAAATGACTTTTGGCATATCCTGACATCCTTTGTAAACATCTTGTTCAATTGCAAAGGATGAAGATGAAGACATCTGCTCACCATGCTGGTGCTGGTGAATGAGATGATTGTTTTTCAATTTGGTAGGCAGAGCCAGCATTGACTGCTGTTATTTCTAAAGCATAATTTTCACGGACATTTCCCCAGTGACACAGCATAGAAAAGTAGAAGCAGTGCCAGGGGACGTCCATAAGTTACCTAATGCATTTGGTGTGTGTCTCCTTAATACCGGGTGTCTGTTACAGAGTTACACACTATTATGAGGTAGTGGCTGGGTCTTAAAAATCTCCAAAAAATGTGCTACTTAATTTCTGGACAGCCCCAGTAGGAAAAGTAGTATCATGTCCCTGTAGATGGTGAACCACAAATAGCTACAAAACCTGAAAAAATGGGTCTTGTAAGAGCATCAGTAGCTTCTCTTTTGTGATTCCCCCATGCCCGTGAGTCAATCTGTCTGACATTTCTTTGAGTGGACCCTGTCAGATGACCGTTTTCAGAAAGTTGAGGTTATGTAAGAGGAGTGAAGGCAATTTACAATATATTGTGAAGCAAGGCACAGAAAGTCTGAAGGAAAAAATCTGATTCATCAAATATAATTGACAATTTTAAAGAGATGTTTGCCAGTCGATTTGCCAGAAATGTATGTTTTATAAAGAAAAAACAAAGAGGGGATTAAGTAAACCTAATGTGACAAGAAATGCTTTCATCAATAAAAAAGGTAATTGAACACCTGTTTGGATTGGGTTTTAAACAATCATTTGCAATTTTGAAATCCTAATTCTGTAGCACTCTGCTAGTGTTAAAGGAGCATAAAAGAAAAATGGCTACGATCAGAAAGTGAAATAGATCAGCCGAGGTTCATTGTCTCCGTATGAGCTAAAATCACCTCGGTTCTTAACAGAATGTATTTGTAAAATGTATCTAACTATGAACCCAATGAAACTATAACCAATAAAATCCAATGTGATGTAATGGAGAAAGTAAGTACCGCAGCAATTTTTGAAAAATTACCAATTTACCAATTTGCTTTTGATGTCCTAACCCTATGTAACATCTCACTCTAAAAGTAATCTTGCTGATTCCACTGAGTGTTTTGAAGAATAAAATACTACTCAGCAAGAGTACCAGAATCTGGCTGTTAAAATTTGCAGGTAGAATTTTAGAATTCCTTTGTCCCATACCTTGTTTCAGGTCAGGTGTTCATAAATGCCAGAAATGATCCAGTGTTAACTCCACACTTCAGGCAAGGTATAAAGTTCGCAGCAAAATAGATCATATACCATTTTATACAACTGCTGAATGACATAGAAATGAGGCTACCTTCTAAGGAACATGATGCTTACATGCATTTTGACACATGTGCTTATTGCATGTGTTAAATATAAACTGGTTTTTAATTATAACCTAAAGCTTCCCTAAAGAATGGACCAAATTTTGTCCTGGTTTACATTCTGTAGGCCTCAATAATTAGTCAAAAAGATTTAGAGACTATGGGTTTCATCAAAAGCCCACTGAAGTCAAAGACTCCCATTAACCTCAAAAGGATTTGGTTGAAGACCTCTGAATAACTAGTTATGCTGCCATGTTCTGAGTTAGATTTAAAATATAAAAGTGGTGTTGACTGCAGGAGAGATATGGGACCAGATCTTCAGCTAATGACTATGGGGGCTGTGCATATTTGTCTTAGTTGTAAATGTGATATACATCAGCCTGAAAACTGACTGAGATGCCACCTAATGTATGGGCACCTGGAAATGGTATTCTTGATGCTTCATTTTCAGTTAAAACCTGAATTTTCTACGATGGCAATAATGTTGGATGTATCAATAAAACACAAGTCACTGTTGTGTATTTTTAAATGCAAGCATTCCGTGGGAAATATTAAGTAAGAGCCCTCTTTATTATGAAACAGAGGGTTTTTATTTAAGGCTTGACCTGACTTTTTCCTGGTGTTGGCAGGCCTCCTTCAATCTACATTTCAATAGGTTCAGTGTAGTTTCATTCCTGCAGCTATTTGTCACCATTTGCAAAGGTACAGACTACAAAATATGAGCATTGAAGCCACCTGTTTTTTGAGGTGTTTTTATTTCCAAGGGTAGAGAGTGGGGTCCTTGTGTTTTGCGTTCAGAAACTGAAGCCAAATATTTTTCATGTGAACAAACTTTTTGTTTTAGCAAAACTATTTTTTCTTGGCTATTGAAATGATCTTTAAAATCTACAGCTATGTCTACACTTGCTAAAATTAGTTCGAATTAGTTAGCTCGAACTAACTAATTCGAACTAATTTTAGTTAGTTCGAATTAACTTAATTCGAACTAGAAAAAGTTAGTTCGAATTAAGCAAGTGCCATTCATGGCACTTGCTTAGTTCGAATAAGCGATCCCCATTCATTTCAATGGCCGGTTAGTTCGAACTAAGAAATTAGTTCGAATTAACATGGCCACATTAGCTAATTCGAACTAATTAGTTCGAATTAAAGCCTTACTTCTAAAGCCCTATTTGAACTTATTAGTTCGAATTAAGGAAGCCCTTAATTCGAACTAACTAAAGCCTAGTGTAGCCATGGCTTTAGTTAGCTCAAATTAAGCCTCCTTAATTCGAACTAATTTGCCAGTGTAGACATAGCCTACCAGATCATAGACTTCCCTTAGACAAAATAACTCTAACATGCATCTTTCAAAGGAGGAGACATTATCTTGGGCAGCAGTATCTCGGGCAGTTTGTTATTTCTCTTACTGGCTGTTGCCTCCTATTAGTGATTTCATTTAGCAGCAGCAACACAACGCTGTGTCCTGAGTAGGAATCTGTGTAATTGAGTGGAAAGTACTGATAATGAGACCTCTTTCCAATTAGGGAGATACAGCACAGAACTTACTGAATCAGCAAAATTGGTGTCAGGAACATTTCAAGGACACTTTATACTCTAAAAAGGGAAAAGGTGGTTTCATGCATACATAGATTTTCTTTCCTAGAAATGTTGTCCTTTAAATGAAATGCAAGACTGTATTAACTGAAAGTTAAGGGTAAAGTGATATTTTTTAAAAAACTCAAGGTATTGTAATGTTATAGTTCCTTGAGCAACTTTAACACATAAAGTAGATTTTCTATTTATATTTTATTAAATATCTATATTAGTATTTATGATATTCCAGGTGTGACCCTTGTCCTGCAACCTGGGGTGCCTCACAGTGCCTTGCTGTTGTAGCTTCCAACCTGAGCTCCTCCAAAACAGCCAAACAGTTTACCGATCACACCCTGAATGTCTGTGTGTAGACACAGCTCTGGCCCAGCAACTGTAACCCCAGGAGCCTGTTAGCAAACACCAACTACATTTGGGTTTCCAGCTGCTTTGGCTACTACTTGCAGGGTGACCCAAACACATCCCCCGTTCTGGATTTTCCCAAAAAAATGGGTTTTGCACTGTCTAGCCCTCTTGACTATATTAGGTCCATTGCCTCGCTAAGTGGGTCAACATAGAAACTTAAATGAAGTTACACAAACAATTCACAACACTGGAGTATTTTTAATTAAAGAATAAAATAAGTGTATTTAACTACAAAGAGATAGGCTTTAAGTGAGTACAAGTAATGAGGCATTAAAGTAAGAAGAAAAATAGTTACAAGAAAAATAAAGAGAAAATGCTTTCTAAACTTATCAAACTTGGAAGTTCTTGCCACAGGTTTTTAGAAATATTCTAGAAATATTGCTGCCAAATTCTCAGACCAAGATCTGCTCGCAAAGGCTGTTTCTTTTTGTCTTGTTAAGTGACAAGAGAGAAATGGACAGGGAGAAAAAACTTGGAGTGTTTTTGTCCATCACTTTTATAGTTCAGTTACGTTTTGAAATGCATTTTCCTGAGGTTACCCTTAACTAAAATTTATTCTTCTCACTTCTGTCTGTTGAAGAGGTATTGATGTATTTTCCATAGAGGTATTTAAGGCCCAGCTTGACAACACCCAGGCTGGGATGATTTCGTTGGGGTTGTTTGAGTAGGGGGTTGGACTAGATGACCTCCTGAGATCCCTGCCAACACAAATATTCTATGAAATGCAGATTTTCCTTGTGCCATACTCGCTGAATGCCATGATGTTCCACTATGAGCTCTACAAAATAAGTTTCAGATCACCTGCACCAGTAGGATGCAGAACATGCACTACTGCATTGCAAACTAAGGATCCATTTCTGTGAGTGAGTCTGTCTAGCATAAAACTGCACCTGCAAGTTACATCTTTGAGCAATGTATTCCAGTTTTTGGCAGTGGCAGCTGGGGGTGCCACGACCCACTGACTGAGTGTCTGCAACCCAGTACTGGGTCCTGACCCTAAGTTTGAAAACCACTGCTCCAGACAGCCCAGTAAATATCTGCCCCTATCACTACATAAGTAGTTATTGAATGTTTGGCTGTGAGAGGTGACTGCCCGGAACCCAAAAAAGTTCAATTAACAGTTTTGAGTTTGTATGTTTTGTTTCCATTTCTATGTATCTTTTCACTCTCTGATTTTGGCTGGAAATAGCTGAAGTATTGTCAGTACTGAAGTATTGTCAGAAAAGCTGTTCCTGCTATATTTCTGGTCCAGCTGAAATAAGACATCTCTGATGAATATGAAGTTCCAAAGGGGTAGCCGTGTTAGTCTAGTTCAGCAAAGCAAACAAGGAGTCTGGTGGCATTTTTAAAGACTAACAAATTTATTTATCACATGAGCTATCATGGGAGGAAATCCCACTTCCTCAGATGCTTGAAGATGGGGAATTTACAGAATGTGAGCAAAATAAATGCAGGGAAGTGTAAATCATGGGGATCAAGTCAGACTATAACAGCAAATCAAAGCAGTTGTTAGGATTCAAACAGTGGAGTACAGCAATTAGCAGGGAAGTGGGTGGGGGATAGGGAAAGCAAAATTACCTATTGTAATGGGAAAAGAACCCATAGTCCTTATTAAGCCCTGAGTTCATGAAGTCAAATCTACATATGAATTCCAATTTTACAATTTCTCTTTGAAGCTTCCATTTGTTATCCATTTGTTTGAGCACAGCTATTAATAAATCATCAATGGAGTGAGCAGGGAGCTTGAAGTGCTTCCCTATTGGTTTTTGAATGTTGTAATTTCTGATGTCAGATTTGTGTCCATTTATTCTTTGGCGCAGAGACTGTCCTGTTTGTCCAATGTATAAGGCGAGTGGCAGCACTTCTGGCACATGATGGCACAAATCGCATAGGTGGATGAGCAGGTGAATGAACCCTTGATGGAGCAGCTGGCTTGATTAGGTCCTGTGATGGTGTTTTTTGTGCAGATATACAACATAGTGTGTTGCAGGGGTATGTGCCTGCTTAAACGTTTCTGTTGTTAGGTCTGTAGTTGCTGGTGAGTATCTGTTTAAGGTTGAGGGGCTGTCTGTAAGCGAGGCGAGGTCTGCCACCCAGGCTGAGAGAGTGAGGGATCGTTCTGTAGAATAGGCTGTAGGTTCTTGATGATGTGCTGTAGGGGTTTACTTGGGGGTTGTAGCTGATGACCAGCGGCATTCTGTTGTTCTGATAATACATGATCTTAGAGACTTTCTAGTTTGGTTTTTACATGCAAAAACCTTTGGGTATGTATCTGAATGTTTTGGATTCTTATTCAGATTGATTCTTCAGACTTTCTAGTCAAAGTCCACTGCTAGATATGTAAATTCTTTTAAATAACACTTCTTTGTACTGATATTGGAAATACTTTTATTTGTATTTAAACTTGAGGATAGTAACATTTGTACATGTCCTATAAACTATAATAAAATAAAATGATGACAAGTTTTCCATCTCTGAATAACTCCAATGAATTCTACTATAATTAACACTGATGCTTGTTAGCATGTCTCTTTAATGGAGTTGTGCACCACGGAGGTTATAAATAATGCACAGCTGCTAACGACCATAATTAGAATACCTGCTGAAAAAGGACTGTTACAAATCACTGGATGAAAGCAACTAACTATTTTAATACAATGGCTATTTTATTAGAGGACTATTTGAATAGAGGACTGTGGCTGAGATATACAGAATTTCACCTGTAGCTCACTGGATAAGATTCAGGCCAAGTTGGCATTGCCCAAAAGTCATTGCCTGCTGATCAATAACCTATCTGAAAAGAGACAATGATCTCAGTCAAATTACGTAGTCCCAGTGGACGTGTGTCTATATTAAAAAAATCCATCACATTTAGTGCTAACTGGCATCCTACTTAAGACTGAAAAGAACTTGAGGATAGAAATACAGAGGCATCTCGAAGAGCAGTCTCTTGAGGTCAGGCTTCCGAAACACTAGGAGAGCACAGTCACTACTCAAGCAGTATCTATCTCCTCTGTGGGGAGAAAACTTAAATCTGTAAGGATATGTGCAAAACAGCACTAAGTTCCCTTTTATAAAATGCAATAATGGTTCACCTTTGCTAAAGTTCGAAGGCATTCCACACATAATAGATCAGCCTTAAATCTGGGAAGAATAAGGGAACGAGATTCTTGACTTTGTGGGGTGCAGACATCATATTCTGAATATAGCCTGTTTTGCCAATGGGAAAGTACGGGTAACTTAATAATTAACCAGAGAAGTACCCTATTTAGTTGTGGCCTGTTTTAGACATTATTTTACCAATACACAGACTTTTTCTATTTCTTTTGATAGACAGTGGTTATCACTGAAAAGGAAATATTTAGCATGAATCACTAAACTGTATCTGAGACACAACAGTATTTTCCTATATTTAGAAGAACATTAAAATGTAGCTGATTTCCTAACTGCAACCACCATACATCAGAAAGACTCTGCTAATTAATAGTCAAGGGCCCATATTCTCATTTCATTTCTTAGGCATGTTGCTGTATAACTAGTGGATTAAGAAAATACATAATGTCAATTTATGTCAAACATAGGTACATGCATAGACCTGCAGTTCAGGGTGATCAATATTTGTATACCTTAACTCTAGGGGCTTACAAATCTTTAAGCGATCCATTTGTAAGCATGTAGAAGATAATAAGTAATAAGTAAGTGTTTTAAGTAATAGCCAACAATGATTTGTCAAGAACAAATCATGCCAAAACAACCTTTTTTGACAGGATTATTAACCTAGTGAATGGGGAGAAAAGTAGAACTGATATATCTTGATTTTAGCAAAGTTTTTGACGCCATTCCACATGACATTCTTATAGGCAAATTAGGGAATTGTAGTCTAGATTAAATTACTGTAGAGTGGGTGAAAAACTGGTTGGAAGGCCATATTCAAAGAATAGTTATCAAAGGTTTGCTGTCAAACTAGAAGGATGTATCTGGTCAGGTCCTGCTGATTAGTTTCCATTAGTGACTTGGGCTAATGGAGTGGAGAGTATGCTTTTAAACTTTGTGAATGACACCAGCCTGTGAAGATTTACTAACTGTTTGGAGGACAGGATTAGAGTTCAAAATGACCTTGACTAATTGGAGAGTTGGTCTGAATTCAATGAGATGAATAAAAGATGATGAAATTCAATAAAGTTCAAAGTACTACACTGAGGACAGAAAAAGCAAAATGTACAGCTACAAAATGGGAATAACTGAACAGGCAGTAGTACATCAGAAAAAAAATCTGTTGATTATGAATCAACAACGTGATGCAGTTGCAGAAAGGCTAATATTGTTGAAGGTTGTATTAACAGGAGTGTTGTATGTAAGACAGGGTAATTTCTACTCAGCACTGGTATGGTCTTAGTTGGAATAATGGGTCCAGTTCTGGGTGGCATACTTTTTAAGAAAGATGTGAACAAACTGGAGAAAGTACAGAGGACAACAACAAAAAAGATAAAAAGTTCTAGAAAACCTAACCTATGACGAAAGGGTTTTTTTTTTAAAAAAAAGGATAATGTTTAGTGTTGAGAAAAGAAGACTGAGGAGGACCCTGGAAAGTGTCTTCAAATATGTTATAAAGAGAATGGTGATCAATTATTATTCCTGTCCACTGAAGGTCGATTTAGTAGTAATAGGCTAATTTGCAGCCATGGATATTTAGATTGGATATTAAGAAAAGATTTCTAACTATAAGGATATTTAGAATAGGCTTCCAAAGGGAGGTTGTGGCATCCACATCATAGGAAGTTTTTAAGAACAGGTTAGACAAATACTTGTCAGGGTGGTCAACTTGGTCCTGCCTCAGTGCAGGTGACTGAACTAATTGACTATATAAAGCCCTTCCAACCCTACAGTTCTATGATTCTGTGTTTTCTTTTCACAAAAGGTTTTGTTTTGTGTTTTTATTTTGAGATTACTGGTGAAAAAATAGTAAGGTGATTGTATTGTTATTTTATATATGCTTGATAAAAATAATATGTGTAAGAGGGTACAAGATTTACAATGTCCTTAACTATTTTTTTCTTCCTTTAAGTGACTGAGTTTTGTAAATGATGAATTAGGTAATTTTTTTTCGCATCACTTAGCAAATTAATTGGTTTTTTTAAAATAAATTTTCGCTTTGGGTTTTCTTCAGATTTGAAAATTTAAAACTTTTAAATAAATGGAAGAAAAAAATATTCTAGTTCTGGAGTCCTGTACTGTGGGAATGTCTTGGTGTTTTTGAAATGAAATATGTTTCCTGAGCTCCCAAGGAGCCAGAGTCCTTGGAAGCATAGGGATTGTCCTCTCAGCGGCAGTCTGTTAGATGAGTTGGGGGGGAAGTCAGGGAGTTAGAAAGCTGAGGCTCCCAGGGCTTGAAGGCTCCAGTTTCCTTGACAGTCCACTTGGCAAGCTGAAAGGAGCTAGGAGTCTGGAAGTCCTGAGAACCCCAACCCGGTGAAAGCCCACTTGTTTCAGCTCCCTGGTGGCTCATGCAGAGGAATGGCAAAGAGCCTAGGAACTTGGGAGGTGGACAAGCTGGCAAAAAAGTTGGCAAGTGTCCATCCAACACCTGTGGGGTTTTCATTGAAATCAGTGTGCTTCTGTGGAATGTTTCAACTTTGACTAATCACAGCCTTTTGAATTAAATGTTCCCTCAGAAATTTCGGACCAACTGTATGTGGTATGTTTTTAAGGGTTGTAGAAAGTGCTTGTCAATACAAGTCCCCTGAAAAAAACCTCATACGCAACACTGGTACCTTGGCTTTGCTCACTGAAATGATTTGTCTATGACAGAAGTCTTTGAAGTATATGACCAAGTTTTTAAAAGGTGAAGTTTTTAGCAGCCTTGATTACTGGGACACCTTCCTAATACGCAGAAAGTGCTGAGTCTCCACAGTCTCCTAAAATCCAGCCTTTTTAAGGTAACTCAGTTTGGGCATTCAAAAATCAAAGCACCAAAGATCATGACCTATATTTTTATGCCTTCTCTTTTCTCAGTCAATTTTTTCTTTTCTCAATGGAAAATCACATCTTGTTTTCAAGTAATGGTGATTAAACAGTACTTCTTCCTTTGGAAACTGCCTCTTGGATAAACCAGTCAAAGACTTAAGATGTGTTTACACAGCAAAGGAAAACCTGTGGGTGGCCCATGCTACATGACTTAGGCTTTCAGGACTTGAGCTGCAGGGCTGTTTCATTGCTGTGTACACTTCTGAGCTATGTCTGGGCTATGTCTACACTACCTGGGCTATGTCTACACTAGAAAAAGTTAGGTTGACTTTGTTAAGTCAACTTAATAAGGTTGATTTTAAGTCGACAAAGTCAACCTTATTAAAGTCAACTTAACAAAGTGGACTAAGTTGACTTAACTTTAAGTTGACTTAGTCCACTTTGTTAAGTCGACCTAACCACCCTTAAGTCAACTTAATAAAGTCAACTTAAGGGTTACTCCACATCCACACCATCCTTAAGTCGACTTAAGGAGTCGACTTAAGGGTTAAGTCAACCTAATGAGTGGTAGTTATAAAGTTGACTTAAGATTTCATTAAGTCGACTTAAGGAATTTCTTAAGTCGACTTAATGAAAGCCTAATGTGGACATGGCTTAATTTAAGTCAACTTAAGCCTCCTTAAGTCGACTTAAATTGCCAGTGTAGATATAGCCCTGGAGTGTACTCAGAAGTCTATAGAGCAATGGAACAGTGCGACAGGTCAAGCCCTGTGAGCCTGAATTGAGTAGAATGGATCAGCTGCAGTGTCTAGTTACTGTGTAGACATACCCTTCAACACCAAAGACATGTGGGCATGTAATAGGGTATACTGCCCCTTTAATGCCCCATTACAGGAATACTGGAATGAACGAAGGCCTAGATAATGGTCAACACTGGAGCAGGAAGAGAGGAATGGTCCCAGGGAATTAGTGGTTAGCTGAAACCACTGTCTCGTTAGTCTGTGGCTCTTAAAGGCACCTTGTATTGTAGAGTGGAGCAGGGCTTCCCACTACAAAAGGAATGACCCCTGGGAACTAGGGCGCTACATATGCTTCTTTCTCTCCTCTAACAGATTGATAATGGCAGGAGGAGGAAGCCTGCCTATTGACCTCTCCATGGTGAAGGATCTGAGTAGAGGATAGCTGGAGAGAAGCTGGTTGAGGCCTGCAGCTGGAAGGAACTGCAGCCCAGCCCCAGGAGAAAGGCTGTGGAATCCTGATCCAAAAAAAGAGAAAAAGAATGACTGCTTATACTCCAAGCCAGCCCCAAAATGAGAACTGTAAACTCCTGGTCCAAGGAGGGAAAGAGAGACAGAGACACTGCATGTACTTTTATCCACTCCTGAGGTGAGGGCTGAAAATACTGATCGATGGAGAAAAACTGCATTTAGTCTAGCTCTGGTCTCAGAGAGTGATGTGCAATTATGCTGCAAGAGGAAAGAGGTTGACTGAGGTGTAACTAAGCTCTAATAGGAGCGTGCTGGCTTACTGCCCCAGGAGAAGGAAGTATTTGAATTATGGCCTAGCCATGGAAGGGGGACTGTAGACTCCTGGTTCCCAGAGAGTGAGACCAAGAGTTATAACTTGGTATGGAAGCCTATCTGAACCATCAAGGCCCATGGACTAAAAAAGTTGAAGAGAGAAATTGAGGCAGGGCACCTGCAATGTGACCTCAGGCTACTAGGAGCCATCTTAGAAGAGGCTATCCTATGACAGAGTGCTCCTGGAAAAGTTTCCACAATACTCAAGTCTACCTATGTATCAAATATTGCACTGGGCAGTTGAAGAACACTATAAAGTTGTGTAAAAAAAAGCATTCACTCTTACTTAATCAATTCAGTCAAAAACTTCAGAAAATGTTCTAGTTGATAACATGAGACAGACAACCCTAAAAAAATGTAGACTAGGAATTTTATTTTTTAGTTCTAACTTCTGCCAGAGCAGATGGTGTTGGACCAGGGAGCTGTGATTGTCTCCCTGCAGCTCTGCCTTCTCCCCTGCATTCAAACAAAGTTGAGGAGTGGTGGGGAATCTAGCTTCTAGTCTTTCATCCAAGCATGTATCTAACTTTTTTGAATGACAAATGTGCAAACATTTGTGACCAGCAGTACCCTACATTACTGTTTCTATAATTTACAATTTTCTCAAGGAATTTCTAATGCTGCTGAACCATGTTCATCCATATTATTGATGCACAGCTCTAGGAAGGCTCAGAGGGTAAATGCAGACTCTTTAACCAAACCCACAGTCTGATCTTGCACCCCAGATTTCAATGTCAGCACTTCAGCCAGAAAAGGATCGAGCCTCTGAAAGTCTGAAAAACTGGGCTATGACTCATCCAAGAAACAGGCTCCTGGAAGCTGAGATTTCCGATACTTCTTACCAGACCAGAAATACTGCAAGAAAATCCTTGCAATATTCTGGTTTCTCCACTCTGTCACTGTACAGAACAGATATAGGCAGAAAAATAATTTAAAGAAAGGTCAAAAATGTCAAGCAGGGTTCCAGTTTAAGTTCTGTATGACTGTAGGAAGTTGCAGTTTGTTTTGGTATCCAAATTGCTTAGTCTATCCTAATTCAAAGTTCATCATATGCATATAATTTATCTCATCTCTTGGTACACTGGACACCAAACATCCTATAAGGACAATACACAGAGGAGTATGAGGCTGAGGATTCATTTTTATTGGTTTGGGAAGTAAAGAGCAGTCGTGAATTTCTACAATCAACACGACTCTAAATTCCTGATGACAAATCCAGTGCATGAAGAACACAGGAGGGAAGCTCAACTATATCTCCCCTAAAAAGTGAGCAAATGATTAGTGTTGCATATGTGTAAGCCTGGAAGGAGGCTGTTAACTTTTTCCAAGCTGTTATGTTGTGTTCTGTATGGTTGAATACTTATGAAATATTTGGGGGCACTGGTAGAAAATACATCTTGGGAAAATATTCAGATTTCCTCCCAAAGAGAACAGAACAATTTCACTTTTAGTGAACTATTAGTTTCATTGGGTGACACCTTGTTCCTGTGTCATGTGACAGGGTAAATCACATTTCTCTAGTCACTTTCTCCGTACCACTCATGATTTTATAGATCTCTGTCATAGCTTCCCATAATCAACTCTCTTCTAAGGTGAACACTCCCAGTCTTTTAAATCTCTCCTTATAGAGAAACTGTTCCACAACCTTAATAATTTTTGTTGCTCTTCTCCATATCTTTTCCAATTCTAATATATCTTTTTTAGATTGAGCAAACAGAACTGCATGCAGTATTCAAGGTGTGGGCATACTCACAGGTGCTGGAACAAAAGGTATGGGGGTGCGTGTGTGCTGAGAGCCATTGAACCAAACTGATACCCCTGTTTATGATGGAAACCACCTTAAGCCAGGTGGTGGAGCAGCATCCCCAGCACCCCAATTCCATGATGGGCATACCATGAATTTATATAGTGGTATTATGATATTTTCTGTTTTATTATCGATCCCTTTCCTAGTGGTTCCTAAAGTTATTAGCTTTTCTGAATGATGCTTCCTAACGAGTGAATATTTTCAAAGAACTAGCCCAAGTAACACCATGATCACTTTCTTGACCAGCTAACGGCTCATTTAGACCCATCATTTTGTATGCAGAGTTGGGATTTCCCCCCCCCCCCATCCCATGTACATTACTTTGCATTCATCAGCATTAAATTTTTTCTACCATTTTGTTGTCCAATGACACAATTAGTGAGATACTTTGTAAATCTTTGCAGTCAGCTTTGAACTTAACTCTCTGCAGTGGTTTTGTATTGTCTGCAAATTTTGTTCCTCAGTGTTTATCCCCTTTTCTAGATTATTTATGAATACACAGAACAGCTCTGGCCCCTGTACAGATCTCTGGGGGACTCTGCTATTTTCCTCTTTCCATTGTGAAAACTGCCCATTTAATCCTACACTCTGTTTCCTATCTTTTAATCAATTACTGATACAGGAGAGGACCTTCCCTCTTGTCCTAAGACTCCTTACTTTGAGTAAGGGCCTTTGGAAGGGCTTCTGAAAGTCCACATACACTACACTGACCTGGTCACCTTTGTCCTTATGCTTGTTGACACCAAGAATTCTAATAGATTTGTGAGGCATGACTTCCCCTTACTAAAGCTGTGTTGACTCTTCTCCAACATATAATGTTTATCTACGTGTCTGATAATTCTGTTCTTTAGTATAGTTCCAACCAATTTGCCTGATACTACAGTTAGGCTTACTGGTCTATACCTGTCAGGTGCACTTCTGGGGCCTTTTTTTTTTTAAATGGCATTACCTTAGCTACCCTCTAGTCATCTAGAACAGAGGCTGATTCAAGCAATAGGTTACATACTATAGTTAATAGTTGTGCAATTTCATATTTGATCCCCTTCAGAATTCTTGGGTGAATACCATCTGGTGTTGGTGACTTATTATTGTTTAATTTATCAAATTGTTCCAAAACTGCCTGTATTAATGCCTCAGACTGGGACAATTCCACAGATGTCACCTTAAAATAATAGCTCGGGTGTGAGGATCTCTTCCACATCTGCTTCATTGAAGACTGATGTAAAGAATTCATTTAGCATTTTTGCTACAGCCTTGTTTTCTTTATGAAATTCATTAGCATCTTAATTGTCCATTTGTCCCAGTGACTGTCTGATGTACTTAATTTTTTTGCTGTTCCTTTTTGTGTTTTAGCTAGTTGTTCTTCATATTACTTCTTGGCCTTCTTTATTATACTTTTAAACTTGACTTACCAGAATTTACATTCCATTCAATTATCCTCAGTAGAATTTGACTTTCAATTCTTAAAGAATGCATTTCTGCATCTGACTGGTTCTTTTACTTTACTATTTAGCGATGGTGGCATTTTTTGGTCCTCTTAATTTTATTATTAATTAATTATTATTATTTTAAATTTCAGATATACTTTTAGTTTGAGCCTGTGTCATGCTGTTTTTTTAAAATTTCCAAGCAGTCTGTAAGCATTTCACCCTCCAAATGTCCCCTTTAATTTCTTTAAGTAGTTTCTTCGTTTTTGTGTAGTTTCCCTTTTTGAGGTTCACTGCTAATTTGGTGGATTTCTTTGGCATTTCCCCTTCATAAGGGTGTTAAATTTAATTACATTATGGTCACTATCACCAAGCAATTCAGCTATATTCAGCTCCTGGATCAAATCCTTTGCTCCACTTAGGACTAAGTCAAAAATTGCCTCTCTCCATGTAGTTCCAGGACCAGTTGCTCCAAGAAGCAGTCATTAATGGTGTCTAAAAATGTTATCTTTGCACATTTGATTTATATAAAAAGCTCCTCAAGCTATTATAGTGAGGAACAGTTAAAATCTAAGTTGTACAGTGTTTTAGCTATGTTATTTGACAGCTAAGCAGTAAGGCACAGCAAATCATTTACTTAAAGTCTCATGTGAAGTGTACAGTGTCTTAGAAGGTACCAATCTCATTAACCTTTAATGGGATTCGTGCATTCAATGCCCAAGCATAGCTTTGAATATGATGACTAGTGCATTATGTGCACTACCTGGAGTATCTGCTCTTATACGTCTAAGTTTTGCCTTACAATAAACCAGTTCATACCCCTACAGCCCACAGGCAGAGGGACCTACCACAGTTATAAGGCAGGGTAGTTATCTCCACAGAATCATGGTGGGGGGATTTCTTTGGGCTAGGTCCCACAAGAGTGAGGACTGGGTAGTGTCTATACTGGCAAGTTAGGTAGACTTAAGGAGGCTTAAGTCAACTGAAAGAAAGCCACGTCCACACTGGGCTTTATTAAGTCAACTTAAGCACTTCCTTAAGTCGACTTAAGGAAAGCTTAAGTCAACTTAATAACACCTAGTTTTAGGTTGACTTAAGTCAACTTAAAGCCAGTGTGGACGGGGATTAGCGCCTAAATTGACCTTATTAAGTCGACTTAAGAGTTAAGTTGACTTAATTAGATCAACTTAGGCTATGTCTACACTAGAAAAAGTTAAGTTGACTTCGTTAAGTCAACTTAATAAGGTCGACTTTAAAGTCGACCTTATCAAGTTGACTTAAAGTCGACTTAACTTTTCTACTGTAGACATAGCCTATGTGACCCTATGTTGTGTTGAGGCCAGGTCAAGGAAATATTCCTTGCATCCTGCCAGCCCAACAGACAATCGCCGGGAAATATAATATTGCCTGGGGATGTCTTGACTTTCCTGCAGTTTTTTTCTGTGGTGGAAAATCCTTTTTGAAGGAAGGAGGGCCCTGTGGTTGCTATGGCTAAGAGTTGTCCCTGGTTAAAAAAATTCCACTGAAAGCAGGAGCTGAGGGTAAAGGAGGACCCTGAAAACAGAGGGCTTCCTCATGGATATCATCAGGAAGGATAGAAGAGGAGGCTTAGACTATAAAAAAGATATTTGTGGAATGGGTAGAATCATGTATTTTGATGTTAAAATGAAAATTACGTTTGCCAACTTTCACATGGCCTGCCTATTTATTTATTAAAGCAAATGTGTGGTTATTCTCAATTTACCCCTGAAGAGCTGAGTTCAGGAACCAGGAAGTGAACCCCAGTTGCCTTGGACTTGAATGCCAGAGAGGAACTATAGCTCTGAGTTCTTATTTCACTAGCTGGTGAATCTCCCTGGGTACAGAATCGCCTATAATATTTATTTCTCTGAACACCATTCCATTCTCTTACCTCAGGCTACAAACATGCCACATACTCATGCTTGTTTGAATGCTTTGTTTCTTTTAAAATTAATCCAATTTAGAGCTTGATTAGGGATGACATATTCCCTTAATCATAGCAGCAGAAATCAGTATGGTCCTCAGCTATGATGATCCCAGCTGAGAATCCTGTCTTAAATACTCATATCAACACGTGTACAGTACACAGGCTCTTAGCTGTGCACATTCATCCCCATCTGTCAGGATGGAGTGGTGACTGCTCTCAAGTTGTTTGGACTCTTTCCATAGAACACGAGTGCCTGGCAATGATGTGTTTATATGGCCAGCCAGCAAAACACTGCAAGTGACATTTCCTCAGCAGGAGGATCGTCCTGGGTGCTAGCACTGAAGCACGTGCATGAGGTCTGTAATACACTGAGCAGTTCAGAGAGAGAAAAGTAATGAGGGCTGGAGATATTCTTTATTTCTTTATCCACGACTACATTTCAAAAAATTTAGATAAGGATACCAATTTGTTTTACAAAATGCAATGTCTATTTACTCTGCTGAGGTCAGTAAGCATTCTGCTTTGGGTATCATTTAAATCCTAAAAAGAGTGGTGTGTTAATGTGGTTTGTCCATAGAATCGAGTGAATACTTGTGGATAAGATGAGCAACTGTCCCCACATGCCCTCATGCACCTGAATTATCAGCCATTGTTGTCTATGCATATTCTATTGTTTTCATGGAAGGAATCGCGAACACTTACACACGTGAGCAATTCTATGTCCGTGAGTAGTCCCACTGATACATGCAGAATCAGGGGCTATTGGTTGGGGAGCTTTAGAATACATTTGGTAATGTTACCAAAGCTTCAAATGTCCAAATGTACACTAAAACTTAATTCCAGGGGTTACTCTAAAACTTTGACATTAGTAACATTATCTGTAATTCAATCTCTCTAAATTTGATGGCAACCTGCTTTAAGATGGCAAATTGGCTCTGATTTTATACAATTGTGTCTTACTTATCATTGATTTCTCTCCAACATCGCTTTACTTGTCAGATGTTATTAGCCTGGTCGTTCCAGCTCTTCCTGAAGAGCACTGATACACTAATGAGTTATGTGACAGATATTTGCAGCAGTCTGTTTTTTGTTTAACTTGGAGCACTGAGGCTGTCATTGTGGGGCTGTGTAATGAAGTGCATTCTACAACCTAAGGTTTGCTTTTCTCTGGTGCAGCTCTTTTGGTGTTTAAAGCAGGTGTCTATTAGGTTTTTGCCAATGATTAAACTCCTCTGCTGAATTTTATAGCAGAAGCCTGTCTTCATTTAAAGTCCATCTTTCTTAACAGATGCAGTTTATTGCTTTGGGACCTCAAGTTCCTGCAGTCACCCTAGTCTACCCTGACATCCTCTGAAATCCACAGTATTGTCACAAGCTAATTAGGTCATTCCCTGCAAAACTCTGACGTTTACTTTGAACTCCCTTGATGACTTATGCTAATGATTTTTCATGCTGCATTTATTATTTGTATTACCATAGTGTGTAGGAACACTAGTCCTGGATTGAGATCCCATTGTACTAGGTGCTATACAAAACCAGAACAATTTATCAGATATTGTAAGTCTTTGTAGTCTTATAGTAACTCTCCCAGTGTTCTATACTACAAAAATACATGCTTCCTTTCATCAGTATAATGTGTTCCTATGATTTTTGTCATCCTGCACACATACATAGCACAGAGACATGCTTATCTTTATAGACCTCTGTTCTAGTTATTGCTGAAATGTATGCCCGCTTTCCTAAGATTAATGGGAGGATATTGAAGATATTGACAAAAAGAGACTCATTAATGGGGACAGACCTTCATTCTGATATCTGTTATGTCTTCATTGGGTTTTTTTCTGCAGGTAGCTTTTTTTTTTCTCCCCCCCCCCCCCCCCCCACTCCTTTAAAAATTCACTCCCTTGGAATCAAAGCTGCACCTGAACTATCTTTTGAAGATCAGAGGATCCAAATTATAAAACTGCCACACAACAATTTTAGGAATATCTCCAAGACATGACTCTCTGTGTATATTCTGTGCAGATAGAAGTTCGTTGGCTTGTAATATAGTAGTGGATCAATTTTAAAGTTTCGTACAGTCTTACCCTTTCATATATATGAAATTTTCTGTGTTCATATGCCGTGACTTCTCCTTCACTCAAGATGAGAGTGTGCTGACTTTAGTATATATCAGAACCTCCTTATTTATTTCTCCCCCTTATATTCCAAACTTACATCCCTATCTCAATAACTGAGCTAAATCAAATCTTAATACTTTTTTTTTTCAGCTTTACCTTTCCACAACATGGTTAGATTTTAATTTTATGTCTGTAGACTGCTAAGTTATTCACATGAAGGGGACTATATAAGCTCTGATTGATGGAACACATGCTTCTTTATATTTTGACACCTGTTTGCAGTTGTGTGCTAAATAACACTGAGTTCATGGACACTTCTGGCTGCTGCCAAGACAGATTATGTTACAGCAGGTGCTTGGGAAAGCCTTGAATATTTGGGAGATGCACATGTATAGAACAGGAGAGCACTTCTTCTATGTGCAAAGCCAGCCTATGCTAGGGAATACTGCCAGGGGACAAAATGAGCCGCAAAGAATGGAATCTACCAGAGTTTATGGAAGAAGTTGTATCATACCAAGAGCTGACTCATCAGCTGTAAGTCTAACTGGTCAGAAATAGGATATTGGATGCCTTTTCTCTTGGGACAAGGGCCAAAAAAGAAAGTTTACATGTGTTTCATCTACTGCAGAAATCAGATTACATTGTGATAGACTGCTGGAATCAATGACTATAAATTTGCAGGATTACATCCCACATTAGCAAGAGTGTTGCAGATCATGCGTGAGTGCATTGGCAGAGCAGTGAGAGAAACTTGCATGATGCTTCCCAGTGCACTGCTTGGCTCTGTCACTGTTGTGCTATCAGCTCTTCACTTTCTGTCCTGAGCACCACATGCAGATAAATGAACCACTGCTTTTGGATGAGAACACACCTCGATGTCTGCCTGAGACCTCACAAGCAGAGCAGAAATGAGGAATGGAATAAGCCTTAACTATGGCTCCCCTAAAACCCATACAGAGGCTGCTATCCAGTTTATTCACAACAGGAATTGTACAGAAGCTTTCTTCAGCAGGGTAATGGAATTTGGTAAAGGATATGCTACTGCCATACAGATTGTGTTGCTAGGGATAATTTATACTGTGGGACTGTGGTGAAGGCTTCACTGAGAGTCAAAATATGTGTACAAAATAACAGAGCTATGTATGCAATGAACCAAAATTTGGTCCCAGGGGCTTAAGGATTGCCGGTGATACCAAAAAGATATAAAAATGATGGGTGAATCAATAGTAGTACCATATTGAGCAAGTAAACAGGCAAATAAGAATGAAGAAAGTGGAAAGCTGTAGATGTTTCAATATATACAAAGGCATATTTTTCTCACAAGGGCTTTGGTGCTTACCAGGTCAGCAACTAGCTTCTTTTAAAACAAACCCATAAAAATTCTAGTTATGTGTGAGAAGATAAAACCAGCTGCCACTATATTGCCAAGTCAATCTACTAGAATTTTCCTCAGTAGGGCACAGTGGTTAAGGGCAATTCCTTCTGAAAAATTCAGTCTGTGAAAATAAATGTTTTTTTTTAAATCTCATTAAACGTTTAGATTTTGTAGCTAACTTAGTTTGCTAACAGATTTATTTATCGCATGAGCTTTCGTGGGAGAAAATCCCACTTCGTCTGACGAAGTGGGATTTTCTCCCACGAAAGCTCATGCGATAAATAAATCTGTTAGTCTTTAAAAGTGCCACAGGACTCTGTTGTCTTTCTACAATAGACTAACACGGCTACCCCTTTGGAATTAGTTTGCTAGTTTTGTTATAGATTTTAATATTTACTTTATTGCCTTTTTAAAAGAGGGTTTTTATCTGCATATCACATTTGTATCTAGCCAGTATTTTCCCTTAGCACCATCCCCTAAGCAATAGTAAACTTAGTTTAAATAAATATTGGGGGGTTTTAGTTGTAAAACAATCTTCACTCTCTATAATTCCTTGGAAGCTTGACAGTGAAGTCTGGTTCCTTACCAGATCTCTTCAAAATCTTCTGTTTTTAACTTTAAATTTATATACCAGGATAACTTTAAGAACATATATAATTCCATTGGTGCGTCGGTGGGATTACTCATATATGAGCCTTGTGTAAGTGTTTGCAGGATTGTGGTCATGCAAACTTTCATCCATTGATGCATCTACCCTCTGGCCTGATAATGTAGAACTAACTGCTCATGAATCCTGGGTTATGTCTTTTGGTTTATACTATACAGTTGCTGCTGCCTACCTGCCATTTATCTTTTAGCAAGGCGTATCAAAGCTTTCGGGGCCTGATTAAGAGCTCTTTCAGTTCTCATTGACAGTAAATGGTGGTATGGATGCTCAACAGCATCTCTAAAAATGAAGCATTTTCCTTTCTTTCTCATTAAAATGATACTGTGCAAAATAAATGAAATATTTTATTGTTAATCCCCAAAGTGAAAGCAGCATATAAACTTAAATTCTCTCTATAAAATAGGAATTAAAGAGATGATAGATGTAAAATATAAAGGAACCTTTACAGAAGTCCTACAAAATTTAACAGAAAAATTGTGTATAAACTTTTTAAGCCATTTTCTAGAATTTAATATACAATTATATACCTGCTATAGAATGTTACAGTCTGTTTAAAAATACCATGGAAAGATAGAATGCTTGTTAAATTACACAGATTTTTAGAATTATCTTTATAGAACCCTGTTCATCGATCCTTATTACATTGTAAAAGCCATTTCCATATGCAACAAAGAACAGTCATAGAAGAAATAGTGTGGACTTCAAGGGGAAAGTTGCACTGGAAATGTTTAAAAAGCATGATTGATTTTCAGGCAAAGGAGCCGGATAAGGTATTATAAACACTGATGTATGGTGGATTCATTGTATGAGAATGGCTAATTGACATTATTATCTGTTAGTAATTAACCTGTTTGACCTTTGGGTTAATTTGTTTGACAGCTTTTTTTTATTTGTCTATCTTTAACCTCCACTCCCTTTCACCCTCAGTATTACTAATTAGATGCATTATAATGACTTATTTGCTTAGTTGTAGATAACCCTTCTGGTTTTCTTGAGATTTTAATGCTAACAAAACAATTTAAATCACATTTAACAAAATGGCAACTCTTGGCTATTTGCGTACTTATTTTCTTTCAATGGGTGAGCACTTCTTATCTGCCAGCTTTAAAGAGAAGGAATAGTACAGCAAAATTTTAGCAAGGTATTAATGACAAATGGTTATTAAATAAAGAATATTTTTTCATATCCAAGAAGAAAAATCCCTTAAATCTGTAGGGGAATGGGATTAAGCCAAGGTACTTCAAGTGAAATCAGGCTTGAAGAAACAGACGCTTTCAGGAAAGCCTGAGCTATTAGAATGGGCAAGAGAAAGGAGCTGGCTCTCAGGCTAAGAAGAATACAAAGTAAGAGAGATAAGCACTTATTCCTCACACAAGAAGAATCACTTGCTGTGAATTTTGGAAATCAGAGAAGGAGCTGAGAATCCCCATTCACCAACCCAATTACTAAGACATATATATACACACATAAATACACACACACACATATCACTGGAATTAAAAAGTGAGGGAAGAAGAGAGCCTGAGTGAATATTAAAACTGACAGCAAGATTTTCTCAAGAAAAACACCCAATTGCTACAATACTGGCTATGAAAGAGATGGCTAAGTAATTAAACACACGAAGTTGGAAACAGACAGGACAGAGAACTTGGCCTAGATTATACAGTCGATTTAGGCACATAAATCCAACATTTAGGTGCCTCTGGCATTCAAAAAATCACCACACAGCTGTAACCTCACCCTGTAAGGACTTTAGGCACCTAGGTGCCTATGTTTCCATCATTAAAGTCTCCAAGGTGCACAGCTGCCTGGGTCCTGACATCATCCAGCACGTCAGCACCTCATGACTAGCAGGATACACAGCAAACTTGACATCCCTCCACCTAGCTTGCCTGTGGCTATTGTACTCATCTAGGCTCTGGGAGATGCAGGTTAAAGTCTCCACTCTCTCTAACATGGAGAGGGATTTGAACCCAGGTCTCTCACCTCCCAGGAGAATGCCCTAATTACCAAGTTGGGGGGTATTCTGGGCTAGGTTTCTATCTTTTATGTTAAAGGTGTTTCCTGTGTATAAATAATCCAAGTATTATTTAGAGCAGGTGGACTAGAATGTGGCTCCCACCTCCCAGAAGAGCGCCCTAACCTCTGCACTCTTGAGTGATCTTCACCTTCTCTGTGACCCAATGAATATTTAATTGTTTACCCACAGTGTAAATATTGAGGTTGACCTTTTAAAAATGAGCCTGATGACCACAGGTTTGATGGTAAGGGTAAATATTTAGGTATGAGTTCAGATACTTGATTCAAATACCTTGATATCTGATTCAGAAACTCCTTAGCAGGATTTCAATTGTTTGTCAAGACTTTGCTAATGAGCAAGTATTCTACTTTTCCATGAAACAAACCCCCCAAATTCTCTGATAAAAATCAGCATTTTTCCCCTATTAAAATTAAATCTCACAGCCAGAGCCTAGCCACCTGTGGCTGATAGTGGGATCCCGGTCAGAGTCTCTGTAAAAATGAACAAGGAGTCCTGTGGCACTTTTAAAGACTAACAAATTTATTTATTGCATGAGGTTTTGTGGGAGAAAATCTCACTTTATCAGCTTTTCTCCCACAAAAGCTCATGCAATAAATAAATGTGTTAGTTTTTAAAAGTGCCACAGGGCTCCTTGTTTGTTTTGCTGAGCTAGACTAACACTAGCTACCCCTTTGGAATCTGTAAAAATGCAAATTCCTCATTTTTCCATGGTAAACATATTTCTAGGATCCTGTTAATGAGCCCATTACAATCAATTAACACTTTAGTGCTCATTCATTTCCCAACAGATTTAGTTAAGATATCACGGTGCACCTTAAGCATGGGTTAGAGACAGAACAAAATGGAGACTTCCACCTTCCTCCAGAGCAGTGATACTCAGAATGAGGCTTACAAGCCACAAGTGGCTCCTTAATGTGTCTCCTGCAGCTCTTTGCAGCACTTGATATTAAAACACTGTACAACTACATAGGGTCAGGCAGGGACAGAGAGAATGGAAGATTTGTTTGTACAAAGAATCAAAGCAAAGCAACCCTTCTTCTCAAAATTGGTGTTAAAAATGGATATCGACATAGTTTCTAAAACTAGGTTCAATATAAAAGGTACACATGACATCACAAACCACACGACAAAACTCTAGCATTTGCACATACTAATGGGCACTTGTACACAACATTGTTAGATCTGAGTGAAGTTTCCATAATGAAAGTTTTCTTTAGCAAAATCAGTTTGCTTTCAAGTGTGGGAAGTAGAATTGGGAGCAATTTTACAATTTGATATTACTTTATGAAATTCCAGGCCTAAATTTCTTTTTCCTAGTAACACAGCTGTTAAAAATCAATGCACTACATTTCTGGGCTGGAGAGGGCAGAAGCATTTCAGAATTTTGAAAAATCTGCTGAAAGAGTAAGAGGGGTTGTTGATAAGGTCACATAAGCATAGGCCAAAGGGTCTAATAATAAACAGGGATCCTGCATTCTAGACTAAGTTCTGCTAGCAAGGAGTTTTAACAGTGATTTGTCCTCAGGCAGCACTTTCCACATGTTGGGCTCAATTCACCCTGTCCTTACTTGTGCCCTCTTGCATCAGCCAGGATCACAGCACCTGAAGGGATGGGAAAAAAGCTGTCGGTGTTTTCATTCTAATCAGGATTTTGTCAGGAAAGGGTAACTTCAACCTATGTCTTCTGTGTGCCCTAAAACATCCTTCCCTATCGCCTACACCATTACCATTATTATGACCGTTACCTCCTTTTTACAGTTGGGGGAATTAAGACTCCAAGGGTGCATCTACACTTATAAGTGTAGGAGGCTTAAGTCAACCTAACTTACACCATGTCCACAGTGGGCTTTCCTTAAGTCGCCTTAAGCTGTTCCTTAAGTTGATTTAAGGAAAAGTTAAGTCGACTTCTTAATATCTCGATTTATATTGACTTACTGCTTAAGTCGACCTTATTAGGTCAACTTAAACTAGTGTGGATGGGGATTAGCGCCTAAGTCAACCTTATTAAGTTGACTTAAAGTGTTAAGTTGACTTAATAAGGTCGACAAGGGGCTATGTCTACACTAGAAAAGTTAAGTCCACTTTTGTTAAGTCGACTTTATAAGGTCGACTTAAAGTCGACTTTAAGTCAACCTTATAAAGTTGACTTAATAAAGTCGATTTAACTTTTCAAGTGTAGACATGATGCTAAGTGATTTGCTTACTGTCTTGCGCTAACCAGTATCAGAACTAAGATGAGGGCTAGCTCAGCAGTCTGGTAGATCCATACCTGATTCACAGTACCATCTTATCAAGTCACTTAACCTTTTGGAGACTTATTTTCTGAATCTGCTGAATAGGGATTCTACTACTGAGTTCCCTACCTACAAACAACTTTGAATATATTAATTGCCCTGATTTTCAGAAAGAGAAAATGAGACGCAGAGAAGTTAAGTGACATACATATTTTCTTTGCAAAACATTGAACATTTATTTGGCTAGTACACTGCAGGCAGCATAGCTTACCTACAATAAGATCAGATGGGAACTTCAGCAGCTCCAGCACTGGTTGAATAGACCTACATTGCAGTATAGGTAATTAAAGAACTTGGATGATATTCATGTTAAAACACGTGCTCTGTTACCCATCACTTTAGGAATGACTTATTTCATGAAAGGAGCCTTTCCAGTGTCAATCTTCCTAGCTAACTAAAAAAAAGATAAGAAAAAAGTATTTCAATGGCTGTTCTTCATATAGGAACAAATGTTATGGAGTACAATATACTATTCTTCAAACTCAGAGCTTTGATTTGGTGTCCCTCTAAGAGTCAAGCAGCCCTTAACAATAACACCTGCTAGCTCCCATTACATTGCAAATGGAAGTATTTCAGAAGGATCACTTGAAAGGCTCAGGTAAGATATATTGTTGGGATTTTTCTATTTGGAAGTCCTGCTGGGATAAGAAACAAATTAACTAGCAAAACCTCTTAGACTGAATTTAACTAGGCATGGAAGAACTGCATGAATTAATACAACCTGTTTTCTGTACCCAGAGATCAACCCTGTATTTTCAGTCTGAATGAAATTTGTTAAAGAAAACAACAACAAGACAAAAGTCCCCCTGGGACAGCACAGTGTGTGGGTTTGCTCACTACAGGTTAGGGCAATTCTGAATTCATAAAATGACTGCCTCTGTCTGAAGACAGCAGAATTCTTGGAGATTTAAAGACACAATACATGAAAATTGAAGAGATTAGCAATTATGTAGTTAACATACCGTGTCTCAAAAATTTAACTCCCCTCAAATTGAATACTTTTTTAGATTTGTAGCATAGGGGTTATCTTCCTTCTTTCTGCAATTCCTTTGGTCCTTTAATTTTTCCTTTTCATACACTTCTCCACATCCTGCCTGGGAATGGAAGATGTAGTTTCAAAGTTCATTGACTCAGGCAGTAGTTGAAGCATGCAAACTTTTGGGTGCTAACTAAAAGAAAATGTTTTAGGGTCCTCCTTTGCTAAATCCAGCCCACAAAATATAGAAATACAAAGGTGCAATGCAAAGGTTAAACTTCATCCTGTTTTGTTTTTAAGAGAATCGTCCTTAAAAGTGCCAGAATAAAGTTCTAGGGCTATGTCTACACTGGCAAGTTAGTTCGAATTAATCCTCCTTAATTCGAACTAACTAAAACCATGGCTACACTAGGCTTTAGTTAATTCGAATTAAGGGCTTCCTTAATTCGAACTAATAAGTTCAAATAGGGCTTCAGAAGTAAAGCTTTAATTCAAACTAACTAGTTTAAATTAGCCAATGTGGCCATGTTAATTTGAACTAATTTCTTAGTTTGAACTAACCGGCCCATTGAAATGAAAGGGGATCGCTAATTCGAACTAAGCAAGTGCCATGAATGGCACTTGCTTAGTTCGAACCAACTTTTTCTAGTTCAAATTAAGCTAATTCGAACTAACTAAAATTAGTTTGAATTAGTTAGTTCGAACTAACTAATTCGAACTAATTTTAGCAAGTATAGACATAGCCTAGGAGACTCCCACTGAGTGCAATGGGCATTAGGTCAGGCCCTCATAATCCTGAAGACTGAAATCATGCCCTTCCAATAAGCCTCCACTGGGACCATGTACATGACAATGATATGACATGCAAGACAATAGCTCAGCCTCTGTGCTCATTTGGTTCTGGACTTCTCAGCCAGTAGGGGTGATATTGATTTGTACAATGAGGATTGGAGGAGCTTATTCATTAGCTGCAAATCCAAAACCACCAATTCAGTTGGAGCTTGCTGGTTTTCATAAAGGATACATACATCCCAGAGAAGTTTATAAAGGGGGACTTTTTGTAAATTGAGTAAAAAATAAATTAGGCATACTGTGGGAAACCAAAAAAACATCAAATGGTAACTGCTAAATGTTACAGAATAATTTTAATTGAACAATAAAAATGAAATATTTAATGTATAAATGTTTTAAATTATTTTCACATGAATCATCTCGGAAGCATATTTTCAAAAAAAGAGAGAGGTTTTCTTCCCTTCAGATTGAACAGTGAAGTGCAAAACTTGCTTAATGTTGCTTGCTTTATTGGCTGAGGGAAACTGAGCAGGAAGAAGAATTAATCCTCTTTGCCAAACAGAACATCTAAAATCCTAATAATTCTTCAAATGGCATTTATTGCTTTGAGCAAAATGTTTTAGTGCTTCTAAATGGAAGGACCAGCAAAAAGATGACACTCTTCGCATTATGCACCATACTTAAAAGCACTACCTCAAGTTTCAGGGATTATTGCCTCTGTGTTTGCTTTGAATTCAAAGCTCAGTAAGAACTCAAGCTTCTGTCTCTTGGGGATGCCCATGTATTTTAAAAGACATTATGCAGGGATAGGTGAGGGGGAAGCAGGGTGTGACCGGGGCCTCTTGGGATACCCTCCTGGACGTGCAAAAATCAGGGCAAGCTGCAAAACCGGGAGCCAAACTCCCCATACACTGATGGGTGGTACTTAAATCAGTCTCCCTATCAGTCACAAACGGGCTTCTGGTTCCCCACACCGGGTACCAAGAAATCTGCCCAAAATAGGAAACAGCTCCCTTTATTGCACTCCAGCTCCTCCGGCTCCCACCTAGCCTCACGGTCCCTTAAAGATATAGGTTCTCCTGCCCTCATAGGGCCAGCCACAGCACATAGAACAATATAGGTTTGGATCTTACCCAAAATACTACGCTGGTAGCCAATCCTTTAGCAACTACAACTAAAGGTTTAATATAAGAAGAAAAGAAGCAAAATATGAGAGATGTTAAAGGGTCAAAGCGAATCACATACATACAAATGATTTAAAGTTTATGAAAAGCAGTTTGCAGGCTTGTTCCTCTGGAGTTTGCAGGCTTGTTCCTCTGGTAAACACCCAGCACCAGGATGGGCCTCAATCCTTTGTTCAGGGCATGTACACATGATCACTTTATCGCACATTAACAGTCCTTACCGCGCAATAACAACAACAGCGTACACACACGTAATAGGGCTCTTGTGCGTCAACAGCCCAGTTGTAGCGCAATAGAAAAACCACCTCGACGAGGGTGGTAGCAGTTAACACGGAACAGCTGTTTTGCCTTTCGACTCGTGTGTATGCTTACCGCGCAATGATTGGCCTCTGGAAGTGTCCCAGCATTCCAAAGTCGTCCTCTCTGGTCTTCCCCCCACCCGCTCTGTGGCCGTGACAAAACAGTCAGTCCCCGCCCTGTTTCGATTCCCGGGATTTTCGAATTTCTCATCTGTTTCATTTCCTGTTCTCTTCCTCGTGGAGTGGAGTGCAGCTCTGATCTTCACTAGCAATGGCGGCCCATCATGGAAGATGCACACCCATTTGGAGCATGGCAGAGGTGCTGGACCTGATCAGCATCTGGGGAGAGTCTGCTGTGCAGGCGCAGCTACGCGGCAGCAGGCGAAATTTCGACACATATGGCATAATTTCTCGGGCCATGTCCGAGAGAGGTTATGAAAGAGACACTGTGCAGTGCAGATCAAAGGTGAAGGAGCTAAGAATAACTTATCACCGAGTGAAGGAGGCAAACCGGCGTTCGGGATCAACGCCTGCTACATGCAGGTATTACAAGGAAATCGAAGCCATCCTCAGCGGGGACCCCACAACAACTGCCAAGAATCCTGTGGACACATCGGCCCCCCCTCATCCAGTGAATGCCAGAGCCGAGCACGATGAGGACATTGTCAAGGAGGAGGAGGAGATGGAGGATGAGCTGGAGGAGAGCGCAACAGCGTGTAGCCAGGAGCTCTTCTGCACCCCCGCTGAGACGTCCACCCAAGACATCAATTGCAGCGTGTCCTCTGAGGCAGCAGAGGGGGGTCAGGTAAGTTTCTCTTCCGTGCAGCTATGGCTCCTGCTAAAAAATCATTGTCTGGGGCGGGGGTGCTTGCTGTCTCGGTCCCCGCTGTGCACGCTCTTTACTATGCATTCATTAGAAGTGCATCAACACAAGCACTGATTGTCAAAAAATCATCTGTATTTAGGTCACTAAAGGTTTCCTCGATGTATTGCCAGAGCCTCCTACTCAGGTTAAATGGGATAGTGTATGTGTCTATGCTCCCGTATAAGGATACTCGGCCTCGCCAGCTGCAAAGCACAGCTCTGGGAACCATGGCAGCACACAAGGCAGCAGCATACGGTCCTGGCTGGCATCCGGTGGCATGTAGGATATGTATTCTAGCTGGCAGGGGCACTCTGAGGAGAAAGATATCAGATTCCATCTGTGTGTGCCCTGTGCAGAATGTTAGCCCCCAGTAAGGTTTCTATTAGGACATACCTTGTCCGCTTCAGCAAAGCATAGGATGTTGACTGCCCTGTACCTTCCAGTGGAATGTGCTACTGGAAGGTTACATTGGTTATCTAGGCTATGTGTTAACAATAGCTTAATTATTCTTTTTTTTATTAGATTCGACCTTCACAAGGCCGGTGTCTACCCCAGCTAACCGCATAAGAAACATTCGGCGGCATGCTTGAAGAAACAGGGAGGATATGTTTCAGGAGCTGATGAAAAAACAGAGGCATCCACGAGGGAGAATCGAGCCTAGAGAGAGGAATCCCAACAGAGGAGGCAGAAGCACAGGGACAAACTGATAAGCATCATGAAGGAGCAAACAGAACTGCTGAAGAGCATGATTGCTGTGCAGTCCCAGGCGATTAATGCATGGGCTCCACTCCAGACACTTCAGCAGTGTCCGCCTCCCACACCCCGTAGTCCTTCGAAGCATTTATTTGAAGGCCACCCATCCCCCTGGTATACTGCAACACCCAGTCCCTCACAGAGCTACTTTTTAGAGACCCGCAGCTACACCCTATTTTCACAAATGTTATGAAGGACACAGCACAGCGCAATCACAGCAGGGATGTTGTCCTCGTCGAAGTCCAGCCTCCTATACAAAGAGCGCCAGCGCCCTTTTAAGCGGCCGAAGGCACACTCCACAGTCATTCTGCACCGGCTCAATCTGTAATTGAACCACTCCTTGCTGCGATCCAGGTTCCCGGTGTACGGGTTCATGAGCCATGGCATCAGTGGGTATGCTGGGTCTCCAAGGATGACTATGGGCATCTCCACATCCTCACAGTAATTTTTTGATCTGGGAAGAAGGTACCCCTTTGCAGCTTCCGGTACAGTCCAGTGTTTCTGAAAATGCGGGCATCATGCACCTTTCCCAACCACCCAGCACTGATGTCCGTAAAACGCCCCTTGTGATCCACGAGTGCTTGCAGCACCATGGAGAAGTAGCCCTTCCTGTTTATGTACTCGGTCGCTGAAGGGATGACAGACACTGGATGTCAAATCATGGAGGAGCAGTGACAGCAGCTGCAGCTGGGACTCAGGCTGCTTTTCTCACTCTCTCGCTCCCTTTTATTAAACAGAACAAACAACTTACCTAAGATCATGATAAGCATTCTTGTACAAGGACGTAGCAGGATACAAGAACATAACAAGAAGGCGGAGGCAAGAATTCAGTATGCTCAGTGCTTTCCCATCCGCTCCCCCTTTCCCCCCGCCTAGCATGTTTACATGTGGATGGCTCGTGATCATGCATCAAGGTCGTCCAGGTGTGCCTGGACGTGCCATCTTAAAACAAACCACGGGCCATGAATCCCTACAGGTCGCGAGGTGGTCTGGAGCCAAAATCGGGATATGTGTGCCATCTATGGCTCCCCCGCAGTTAGGAAATCCCATGGCAGCAAAGCCGTCCACAATCTCACGAACATTGCCCAACATCACCGTCCTCTGTAGCAGAACACGATTGATGGCTCGGCACACTTGTGAGAGGGATAATCCGACGGTGGACCTCCCGACTCCAAACTGGTTTGCAACCGACCGGTAGCAGTCAGGAGTCGCCATCTTCCAGACAGCAATCCTAATACGCTTCTCCACGGTTAGGGCTGACCTCATGTTGGTGTCTTTACGTCGCAGGGCAGGGGCCAACTCTGAACACAGATCCAGAAAGATTGCTTTCCGCATTCGAAAGTTCTGTACCCACTGCTCGTCATCCCACAGCTGCATAACAATGCGATCCCACCACTCGGTGCTCATCTCTCGCGACTAGAAACAGCGTTGCACCGTGTGCAGATGATCGGTGAAGGAGCTGAGCAATGCGGTGCTGTTGCTCTGCAGGGCATCGATCAGCCCCTGCTCCTCGGCGTCCTCGTCTGATTCGGAGCTCATTGCGTACTGAGCAACCAGCCGAGATGTATTTAGAATGCTGAAGGCGACAGTGGAGATCAGAGCAGGATCCATGCTGTCGCAATTGTGATAGCTCGCAAGTGGTGCGGTGCGTGACTGCACTGTTGAAAGTAGGCGCGAGTTGCTATTGGCAACGAGGAAGACGCAAGGGGAACACAGTGCACCACGGGAAACTGATAGTTTACCCATGGCGCTTTGCGTTCCTTTTCTTCATCCCATGATTCCAAGAGCCGATTGAGGGAAAATTGAACTGTGGGGTAGGTGCCCAGAATTCATTGCGCTACACCCGATATAGCAAAGAATTCTGTTGCGTTGCAAGGAGCGACATGTGTACGCGCGATCCCACAACAAAGATCACGTGTTTTTTATAGCGCGATTGCCATGTTGCGCTTTAATCTGATCATGTGTACATAGCCTCAGTCTCAGAGGAATAGTTCCAGAGATGGGTGTTGGCTGTAGACTGGGGACGTTGAGAGCAAGATGGAGTCGGGGCTACTGCCTTTTATCACCTCTGGCCTTCTCCATGCTGTGTGCAGTTCTTTCCAATCAAATTGGAGTTGAGTCACATGTTCAAGTCCTAGTGGCTCAACAGGTTTTCTTCTTTGGCCCATTATACTGGGGAGCTTCCTTAATGGGCCATTAAAGGGACAATGGCTAGGTAGACATTCAGTCTGGGGGAATTTCCCCAGACTCACACCAATTAAAATATAACAATCATTCCTAATTTCTAATATGAATACGAATCCTACACCTAAACTATATAATCATTCCCCACAAATTATTACCTTTCTATTGACACCAAACATGGCATAGTTCCTATGGATTATAACAATTATAAAATATTAATACAAAATAATATCATAAATGGTTCCCTAAATCCGGACAGCGTCACACAGGGCTACAGAGCGGAGTCAACCTAACAGTTGCTTTGGGGATGGTAAAACAGCGAGGGGAAGGACTGTCAGAGTCAAAATAATGGCTTCAGGGTACATCATTACTGGGAAGTAGTAAAAATGTTCATCCTTTGATCCAGGAAGATTCTGAAGTGATTTATAGACTCTCCTTCCACATAATAGTATTTAAAATTATCAACATTTATTTTTAAAAATCACCCTCTTATATCTCTAGTGACCATGTCAGACAAACTATTTAACCATTCAAGTTCCAAAGGGGTAGCCATATTAGTCTATTGCAGAGAAAGTGTCCTGTGGCACTTTTAAAGACTAACAGATTTATTTATTGCATGAGCTTTTGTGGGAGAAAATTCCACTTCATTGTTTGAATCCTAACATCTTTTTTGATTTGCTGTTACAGCCTGACCTGATCCTATGTCATACACTTCCCTGCATTTAATTTCCTCCCATTCTATAAGTTTCCTAACTTCAAAGCATCTGACGAAGTGGGATTTTCTCCCACGAAAGCTCATGCAATAAATAAATCTGTTAGTCTTTAAAAGTGCCACAGGACTCTGTTAGTTATTCAAGCGGCTTAAACCTTGTCCTGAACACTGATTCATCCTGAATCAGTAGAGCCCTGCAAATCCACAGATATCATCATTTTATCCATGGAGGCGATTCAGAAATCTGTGGACCATTTCTTGCAGATGCAGGTCAGATATGGATCCACATATTTGTATCTACATAGGGCTCTATGAATCAGGGCCATTGTGAGTGTCTTTTTCTCAGCATTAGTAAAGGAACATTTTCCGGTTTAGGGCAGGACTCACTTTTCTACTCAGGAAAGAGTTTGTCAGAAGAAGGATGAAGTTATAATGGCTGAGTTTCCTGTATGAAGATGGTTGCTCCAGAACCATATCATCTTGGTTCCTTCGGTTTTGTTTAATTCATTTTTTTTATTACCACTGAAGTAGTTGCTGGTGGGAGGCAAAAATAGCTCTCTCTCTCTCTCTCTCTCTCTCTCTCTCTGTATTTCTTTTCGTATGTAGACACAGCTTATTATATGTATTTCAAGAACTGCAGCAGTGAGGGAGGGCCCTACACAGACCTAACTGTGGGACTGGTTCCAGGGTATGTAAAAGATAAGGGGAGTGTCACCACAATGTGTGGAAGCCACAGTGATGGAATGGGACAGTGTGGTGCCATGGTATCATAGACTGGGAAAAGGATAGGCAAATAAGGCCTGGCAGTAGAAAGTGGAGCCAGCATGAAGATGGAAAACATGAAAAATTGAAAAGACAACTTTTCCTAAATCCTCCTTCCTAGGTACACACCATCCTGTTCAGCTTCAAAGAAATCATCTCCAAGAGATGCTGTTGTTATGGCTTTACAGTACATTCACTGTAGTAAGTGGGGTACTGAGAATGGAGCCACACAAAACAGGACTGTTTCTCTGAGAATAAAACAGGTGAGAATTCTAAATAACCAAGAGAAAACACTAATAAAAACCCAAATGCAGTGGCCAGGGGGAAAGTAAAAGTGACACTGGGATTATGCCTTCTAGCCCTTTTCATGCAACTGAAATCCATCATCAGGACAGGCCACCATGCTCAGCCTGTTTGTCAGCATGCCAGTTGTTATGGCTCAGATTTATAACCCTCCTTGACCAAAACCAGAAAAAATGCACCGTGAAAATGCTCATTCATTATGGCAGACAAATACAAGAAATACACACAAAGAGGAGTAATTATCCTGTATCTGAATCATCATATAATCATGCAATTAAGCAATATTTACTGAGCTGTTCTAAAAACTCCAGCATAGCTGTATCAAAAAGCTATTGACGTTGTCACAGTCACGACCACTGGTTGATGAAGGTCACTACCCCTCAATATGGGGAGAAATTTTCAACTACTACAGTAACCTGACTAACAGGAAAATCCCTGTTTTATTTTTACCTATGATATCTCAAGCAGCTCATGTATTCTCTTGGTTCCAAATAGCATGAGAGAGGCTACTTACGATGACTTGGATTGCTCTCTTGGGAAGCCATATAAATGAGTGATCTGGCTGGACATATTACAACTAGATATGGAAAGGAGATCTAAACTTCAGATCCTAAAGCGCAGAGTTGTTTGGCATCTGCTTTTTGGTTCAATCCATTATAGACACAGGGACCAGCTGCAAGATCAGGATCTACAGCCAAGTTCAGGTTCCAAATAGCATCATACTTTTTGAGTGTTCTACACCTGAGCTCATTTCTAATTTCTGGGCAGAGAAGAGCCATTTTTTTCCTCTTTTATTCCTTTTGCTGTATGTAGTATGTCAACAGGTAAAAAACCGAGCCTATGTTCTGTACAATTAAACCCACATTGTTCTCTATTGTCTATTTATTTCAATGGATTTCCTACATTCAAAGTTTAACTCCATTCTTTCAAGCCAATGAGTGCTCTCATTCAAAGTGCCTTGACAAATCTCCTGGCTATACCTAGTGAATAGAGGAAAGGAAGCATGACAGTATTCTGGTGTAGGGTCCAATGCTGTTTCCATTTAAGGGAAAGGGAGTTTTGGCAGTGGCTTTACGGGAACAGAGTTAGGCCAGTGTTAAGTGCTTTGAAAATCCCACTTTTTCAAAAAAAAAAAAAAAAAGAGAGCATGATTGTAAAACAATAAACACTAGTAGAAATTCAGAGGGTGCTACAATTCTGGAAAGAACTTTTAACTCATTTTTAAAAGCTTACTAAAGTTTATGATGGTGGTGTCCCAGAAAACAGCAAAATCCACACAAATGATTATCTCATATTCATTTAATTTTTTTTAAAAAAGCAATTTTAAAAAAAATTGAAGCCTAAACTACCAGACAGTGTCCTTTTAACATGAGGCCTCCTTATAACTTTAGTAGACCTTGGCCTTGCTGCCAAATCAGAGAGCAATAAAGGGTTGGCATTAAACCTGGGGGTTACTTTTCCTAAAGTAATTTAGGAACGTAAGCATCACTTTTGAAAGTGACCTAGATACTTAATGCCCATATCCTCAAAGGTATTTGAGTGTCTAATTCCATTAATTTCAAATGTTCTTAGGCACTTAAATATCTTTGAGGAACTGAGCCCTACAGTTTGCCTAGACAAGCCCTCACTGAGCCTTAGAATCCTAAGTGCTTAAATAGGTTCTGAAAATGTGACTTAGGTTCCTAAGTTATTTAGATGTTTTGCAAACATTAACCTTAGTCATGGTCACGTACAGGATAGGACACTCAGGTAATTTCACCTCCTGCCCCATGTCACAGTTCCTTGGAGAGAGATGAAACATTCTTTTTGAGGGGCAGAAGTATCCAGCTTCAAAGCTCAGGGCTCTTATCATTCACACAGTATTTGCTGGACTTAGATAAACGTGATGGAAAATTCTGTAATACACATTAATCAATATTTACCACAATTACGTAAACTGGCTAGACTGTTCACGGATTGGAAAAGAATGGTATGATACATTCAGGGCATGCAATACTGGATTTCAGAGAAGTATTTTGGTTTTCTATCTCTTGACTATATGCAAAGTGGCACAGAGGCAGGTGTGCTGCTGACTTTCAAGTCCTGATGATAGTGACAGCCTTTCTTGGTGTGCAAAATAAACTTCCCAGGTCAGATAAATGTTATAAAGACAAATGGACAGTAGCAGACTACATTTCACCCAGTCACATCAGTAACTTTTTCCTCTCTTATGCTAGACTCTTTGCTCTCACCTTGACTTTGTGTATAATGGATTTTTGCTTGCAAAGCAAAATGATCATTTAGGGAAGTTTGGCTTCAGGTAAATGTAATGCTTTGGGACTGCAATCATAATCTTGTCATTGCAAAGATAAAACTCTCCTCCATAATGTAACTAGTTTTTTATGTGGGGGAGAGGATGATGATAGAGAAAATAGCATAAGTGAGGTAGGCTTTAAATTAGGTTCAAAAGAGGCGAGTGACAAAAGTCCACAGGCAGGGATAAAACAGATGACCTTAGGGGTTGGGCAGAAGAGAAAATTATAACATGGTCATAGGAGCAATAAAAGAGATAACAGGAGGCGAATCTGCTTTGCTCTACCATATTCTGCTAGTAGAACCATTGTTTTCTATGGAACTGCTTCCAGAGTAAAGTATTACTCAACATGAATAAGACCTATGAAAGACTTGGAATATGTCCATAGTATGTGTGTATGTTGTATATATACTTTATTTGCTTGACTTTTTTTGTGTTATTTGCTATATGATTACACAGGTTAATTCAGGCATGGGTTAGCTTCCACAGGCACAGCGTCCACACACAAATCCATGTTGTTGCGCGGTAACAGCCGTCTTACCGCGCAACATGTAAACCACCAAAACGAGGGTGGTAGCGGCTACCGATAGTTCGTGTGCGTACGGTTGCCGCGCAATATGAAACCTCCGGAAATGTCCCAGAATTCCAATTCCATCCCTTCTGCACTTCCTTCTGCGCTCTGTGGCTGTGACGTGACTGTACCCGCCCTCCCATCGTTCCCGGAAATTTTTGAATTCTTCACTCTTCCTGTTTGCTTGGTGTGGAGTGCAGCTGCAGCTGTGTACTCCAAGAGCAATGGCGGCTCAACGCAGCAAACGTGCTCCAGTCTGGACCACAGCCGAGGTGCTTGATCTCATAGGCATCTGGGGAGAGTCTGGTGTGCAGGCACAGTTACGTGGCAGCCGGCGGAATTTCGATATTTTTGGCCAGATTTCTTGGGCCATGGCAGGGAAGGGGTACGAGAGAGATACTCATCAGTGCAGGTCGAAGGTGAAGGAGTTGCGGATTACGTACCACAGAGCCAGAGAGGCAAACCGGCGCTCCGGCTCAGTGCCGGCTACATGCCGATTTTACAAGGAGCTGGAAGCAATCCTGAGCGGGGATCACACAACCACCCCAAAAGCTCCTGTGGACACATCAGCACCCCCCCATGAAAAGGATACCGTAGCAGACGGTGACGAGCAATTCGTCGACGAGGACGTGGAGGTGGAAGATGACCTGGAGGGTAAAAGCGGTGCAACCGACCTAGGGAGCCAGGAACTGTTCTCCATGCCACCTGACCCATGCTGCCCAGATTCCTTCTCCATACTGTCTTCGGAGGCAGTAGAGGGGAGCTCTGGTAAGTTTCATCAGAAGTGGCTTCTATGCTAGCTGGATAAGCTTTGCAGGCAAATGAAGAGCGGGCAGGAAATAGGCGTTTTGAGTTTTATCCTTTCTTTTCTTTTTTGGATGGGGGGGGTCTACCCTGCATTACATGAGCAGTGCATCAATGCATGTTGTAATTGCCAACAAATCCTCTCCATTGAGATCACTGAAGCTGTCCTCGATGTACTTCCACAGCCTCCTAGTTAAATTCGATGGGAGAGCAACTGTTTCCCCTCCCCCATAGAGGGATACTCTCCCATGCCAGTTGCAAAGCACAGCAGCGGGAACCATGGCTGCGCACAAGCCTGCTGCGTACGGTCCTGGCTGAAAACCAGTGACATGCAGAATACGCATTCTGGCTTGCAGAGGCACTCTAAGCAGCGAGATATCGGCTTTCATGGCAGTGCCGTATGTGAACTAATCGCCCAAAGCACTGCAAATAGTTCACGGAGCTGTGTGTCTTGTCTCGGCAACCCAAACCTCCCTTTGCAAAAGCCCTTTCAGTCCCTGGCAATGCCCTGTCCCGTGGGCACAGCAGAATGCGGCGGGAGAGCATATTACCGGCTCCTTAACCAAAGTGAGAACAATAGCACTACTTATGATGTTTCATTTTTCCTTAGAAACGACCTTCACTGGTCGGTGGTCTGCGCCAGCTGACCGGCTGAGACAGATAAGGAGGAGGCCTCGCAGGAGCAAGGAGGATATCTTCCAGGAGCTGATGCAGTCCAACGAGGCATCAGCAAGGGAGACTAGACAATGGAGGCAGGAGCGCAAAGAAAACAATGTGAAGAGGCAGAAGCAGAAGGATGCCCTCATAAGCATCCTACAGGAGCAGATCCAACTGCTGAAGACCATGGTTGGTCTGCAGACCCAGCTGCCTCCTGGTACAATGTTACATCCACTCCTGCACCAAGCCATGGCATTGAGACACGCACCCACACGCATCTATATCCCCTTTTGCAGGCACTGCTTACTGTAAATATTTAATGTTTTATAATAATAAAATTGAATCACTTGAACTTTGCACAGTGTCTTTATTGATACACAATAAGATTAGTTGTTGCATTTTTAGTATTCACTCATTCGAGCATAGTACAGTACACGCCCACCAGCACCGTCCCCCCACCCCCCAATCAGCACCCAATAGTGTTTGGGAACACTACTGCACAGTGATGCAATGTGTCCTATGAGTCCCCATCACTAAAATGCACCCTAAGTGCATCCCTTATGCGGACAGCTCTCAGCTGTGCCCCCCTGATACTCCTAGTGGCTGGCTGCTGGAAGGCAAACTCTAGCCGCTCAGCCTCCACGTCCCATGAAGGGGGAAATTTCTCTCCCCTATTTTCACAGAGGTTATGTAGGACACAGCACGCCACAATGACGGCAGGAATGTTGTCCTCATTTAAGTCTAGCCTCCTGTACAAACAGCGCCAGCGGCCTTTTAAGCGCCCAAAGGCGCACTCTACGGTCATTTGGCACCGGCTTAACCGGTAATTGAAGCGCTCCTTGCTGGGATCCAAATTTCCAGTATAGGGCTTCATGAGCCAAGGCATCAGTGGGTAGGCTGGGTCTCCTATGATGACTATGGGCATCTCCACATCCCCAACAGTAATTTTATCATCGGGGAAGAAGGTCCCTGCCTGCAACTTCCGGTACAGGCCCGTGTTCCAGAAAATGCGAGCATCATGCACGTTACCCGACCACCCCGCATTTATGTCCGTGAAACGCCCCCTGTGATCCACAAGTGCCTGAAGCACCATGGAGAAGTAGCCCTTCCTATTAATATACTCAGTCGCAAGATGCTCTGGAGCGAGAATAGGGATGTGCGTGCGTCTATTGCCCCTCCACAGTTCGGGAATCCCATGGCCGCGAATCCATCGACAATCTCCCGCATGCTGCCCAACGTCACTGTCCTCCGGAGCAGAACACGATTAATGGCTCTGCACACTTGTGAAAGTGCTAACCCGACGGTCGACCTGCCAACTCCAAACTGATTCGCGACCGAGCAGTAGCAGTCTGGAGTCGCCATTTTCCACAGTGCGATTGCGACACGCTTCTCCACGGTGAGGGCGGCTCTCATTTTGGTGTCCTTGCGTCGCAGGGCAGGGGCTAGCTCCTCACACAGTTCCATGAATGTGGCTTTCCGCATTCGAAAGTTCTGTAGCCACTGGTCATCATCCCATACCTGCAAAATGATGCGGTCCCACCACTCGGTGCTTGTCTCTCGTGACCAGAACCGGTGGTGCACCGTGTGCAGATGCTCTGTGAAGGACCTCAGCAATGCGGTGCTGTTGTTCTGCATGGCGGTCACCAGCCCAGGGTCATCCGAATCCTGGTCTGATTCAGAGCTGAACGCATACTGTGCCACCAGCCGAGATGTATTCATTATGCTGAAGGCGACAGTCGAGATCAGACCTGGATCCATGTTGCTGCCAAAGGACTTCCGGGAAGCAATGCGCTACTGTTGAAAATGGGCGCGAGTTGCTAGTAGCAACTCTCATGACGCAAGGGGAACAGAATGCACCATGGGAAACCAAGACTTTACCCATGGTGCTCAGCGCTACTCTCCTTCTACCCAGGATTCTTAGCGCCAAATCAGGATGGATGGAACTGTGGGATAGGTTCCCACAATTCAATTGGGTTTCTTGTGAAATCGCGAATTGCAGGGGGGGGCGCTCTGTTCCGTCACAAGCGGCAGAGTGTGTACACGATCCTGCGCCACAAAAACCACGTGACTTTTAAAGCGCAACGGTCTTGTTGCGCGATTATTCCTGTAGTGTGTACATGGCCTTAGAAAGAGCCAGGCGATAACTTAGAATGGTGGGCAATACACAGGGGAGAACCTCTGGAGAGAAAGCAAAGCACAGACACTGCTTTTCAGCAATCTGGTTTGCTGTGGACACCATATTGTATGTAGTGAACTGTGCAGCCTGGGAAAACCCCAGTCAGGCGGGAGAGCTGCTTGTAGGGTAGAAAACAGCAGCTGTTTAACACAAGAATACCGAACAACAGTTTAGGGCAGAATACTGTACCCACCTGCAAAGGCAGGAGGAATTAAGGCAGGCAAGTTAAAATAGAGGATTAAATATTTTCTCTTATTTAGCTGGTGCTTCGATTCTATTTTAATGATAAAATTCTACAGACTACTTCTTCCTTCTTCATGTTCTCTTTCTTTTGTCTCATCTGATTGTTGTTTGTTTCACTTCAGATTAGACTTTCTTTTCTGTAAACACTGTAATATCATCGTGGGCTACGTAATTTGAACCAGACAGTAATTGCATAATATTTTAAAAAACAAACATTTAGAAGCCTGCTAACCATCATTCCTCTCACCATTGCAACTTTCATTGTAAGAGGATGGCTGCTGGAAAAAAGGTAAATATGTTCCACTGAAGCAGGTTTATGAGATCATTACTAACCAGCTGATTACCTTCCTGCCTGACTAATGCATCTAAATGGAAGCCCTAATTCTGTTTCTGCCTCACTAGTTCATTTCACTGTATTAGGAAAGAGGAAGCAACAATGCATGATGAAATTATAACTACGTATCTCAGGTGCACTGTGAAGCACAAGGACAAAGGGCAAGTGCCACTTGAAGTGTGGATATTTCTTTAAACCTCTTCTCTCAAAGTAATACTGTTTTTATACAATGGGTTTTACTGATAAAAGGAAAATGATGTGGCTAAGAAGTCCCATCCAAGTCCTCCCTTTTATAATGCAGCAGTTTGTTTCTTGAAAAGATGTGTCTTTTTGGTAGTTAACTCTATTATTATTATTATTATTATTATTATTATTAAATGAAGGATTTAAAAATACTTTCTTAAAAAAATCAACTATAAAATAATGTTTAAGACTGACTCAATACACTCAAGCACATGTTTAACTTTGAGCATATGTTTAAATCCCATCGACTTCAATGAGATGTAGTGGTCTTAATTTGGGGAATTCAATAAACATGACAAATTCTTTGCTGAATCTGGGCCTAAGCTGCAAAGCCCAATCACAAAAATTGGTGCATACTTAAAATGTGGAAGTGAATATAAATTAACACAAAATATTTGTTCCATTTTCCCTTACTTGCTTAGAGCTGCCTTGAGGGGTACATGTTTTCTGAGTTTCAAGGGATAACAATCCTAAACAGAAGAAACAGTGAAGGGAATGGTTTCACTCTTCCCTCAGTTTGGTTTTCAAGGTAACTTACTGCTGTAGAATAAACACAATAAAAAACTTAAGGGGATGGATTCACTGTTGCCCTTGGCTCCGTTGGCACAAAGAGATCATAATAGCTGCAAGATCAAGGGTGATGTGGGTCCACTGCTCAGTGAGAAGATGAGCTGGTAAGAGAGGGTAATAGGAAGGCAAAGTTGCTCAATGCATACTTCACTTCAGTCTTCTCACAAAAAATAACATGTGACGAGATTACTAAGGAATTTACCACAGACAATAAAGGGGAAGAGATGCAGATCAGGATAAGTAAAGAACATGCTACAGATCTTCTGATTAATTTGAATGAATTAAAGTCAGTGGGGCCCGATGCTAATCTCCCCTGGGTGCTGGAGAAACTAGCTAAAGAAATCAGAGCCACTGGCAAAAATATTTACAAACTCATGGATGAGAGGAGATGTCCCGAGAGACTGTAGAAGAGCTAGCATAGTGCTGTCTTAAAAAAAGGGGAAAGGAAGAGTATAGACCAGTCAGCCTGACCTCAATACCTAGAAGATGCTAGAGCAATATATAAACCATTTAATTTGTGAATACCTGGGAGATGAAGGAGTAATAACTAGCAGTCAGCATGGATTTAGCAAGAATAAATCATGCCAAACCAGCTTGATTTCTTTCATTGACAGGGTAACTGGTTTGGTGGCTAGGGGGAATGTGGTGGACATAATATACCAGGGCTTTAGCGAGGCTATTGACACAGTCCCACATCACATTCTGATGAGTCAGCTGGAGAAGTGTATGCTCAATGGAACTACTATTAATTGAATACATATTTGGCAAAACAACCACAAACAACATGAAATGATGTCATATTGGAAGGACATCTTGAGTGGGTTCCACAAGGATTTGTTTTGGCTTCGGTGTTATTTAACATCTTTATTAAAGATCTGGATTTAGGTATTGAGAGCATACTGATCAAATTTGCAGATGACACAAAGTTTGAGATGTTGCAAACATGTTGGGGAATAGAGCTAAAATCCAAAGGGATCTTGATAAATTGAAGAATTGGGCTATAGACAACAAAAGGAAATTCAAGACAAATATAAGGTGATACACTTAGGGAAAAAACCCCAAATACACAAATACTGTCTGGGGGATATGTGGCTTGGCAACAGCATTGTTGAGAAGGATCTGGGAGATGTAGTGGTTCACAACTTCAAAGTGAGTCAACATTGCGATACTGCTGCAAAAACAGCAAATGCAATTTTATGTTGCATTAACAGAGGCATAGCATTCAAGTCACAGGGAGTGATGGTATTGCTCTACTTGGCACTGGTTAAGCCTCAGCTGGAGTATGTCCAGTTTTGGTCACCAAATGTATAGAAAGGATGTAGAGAAACTGGAAAGGATCCAGAGCTGAATGACAAAGGTGATCAAAGGGATGGAATGAACGCCATACATGCTAAGGCTGTGTGGCTATGTCTACACTTACCAAAGTTAATTTGAATTAGTTAATTCGAACTAAATAATTTGAACTAATTTTAGTTAGTTCGAATTAACTTAATTCTAACTAGCAGATTTTAGTTCGAACTAAGCAAGTGCCATACATGGCACTTGTTTAGTTCGAATTAGTCAATTGCATTGAGCTCAATGTGCTGGTTAGTTCGAACAAAGCGCTTAGTTCAAACTAACATGGCCACATTGGGTTAATTCGAACTAACTAGTTCGAATTAACCCTTACTTTGAAAAGTATAAGCGAATTTATTAGTTCGAATTAAGGAAGCCCTTAATTCGAACTAATGAAAGCCTAGTGTAGCCAAGGCTTAAGTTAGTTTGAATTAAGCTTCCTTAATTCGAACTAACTTGCCACTGTAGACATAGCCTGTATGTTTAGTTGGAAAAGAGGCAATTAAGGAGGGACATGATAGCAGTCTTCAAATACTTGAAAAGGTGCGATGATAAAGATGGGGAAAAGTTGTTCCCTCTTGCCAGAGGGCAGGACAAGAAGCAATGGGTTCAAAATACAGCATATCAGATCTAGATTAAATCTCAGGAGAAACTTCTTAACGGTAAGAACTATGGAACAGACTGCTTTGAGAAGTTATGGAAGCTCCTTCACTAGAGGTTTCCAAATAGAGGCTGGATAGCCATCTGCCTTGAATGGTTTAGATCCAACAAACTTTGCATCTTGTCAGGAGCTTAAACTAGGGAAGATCCTTGCGGTCTCTTCTAACCGTATGGTTCTAAGGTTCTAAGAATCACTCCCCTCCCCCTCAACCAGGGAATTCCACTAGTGTAGCTGGAATTCCTGCACAGAGTAGAGTTGAATAACAGCTCTTTCCGTGACCCACTCCCTTCAAAGACCTAGGAGCAGGAGGCTGAAGCTCTCCTATCAGTATAGAAGTGTCTCACTAAAATGCTCCAGCTACCCCGATGCAGCATTTGAGGTGTGGACTTGCCTGTACTCTCTGACAGCTGGTCTTTTCTAGAGCACTATTTTTGGGTTCTGCAGGTAAAATACCTTCTAGCACCATTGCTTGAATGGTACAGCTCCTTCTCCCCACATGCTCAACATAACTTAGCCTGCTAACACAAAAGAAAAGCCCAAAGTAGTTAAACAAAAGCCTATGTATAGACTCTTTCATTACACCCTGGACATGGGACACTCAGCAGAGGTAATGTGTAATGGTAATTATATGTAGCTTAGTGGTGAGTTAACCCCAGTCACAGTGTCTGTTATGCATCCGTTCTGCTTCTCCTGCATGGGGATACCACTAAGTCTCCATTTCCTGCTGCACAGGTAGGAGTAAATAAAGAGAGGGGGAATGAATCCTGGGCAGTCCTGCATAAACAGTAGCCACAGCTACATTGGGTAGCCTTCTTGCTTATCAGAAACGATTAATAAATAAGCTGCTTCAGGTGATGTGCAGGAGTGGTTTAGAGTATCCTAAAGCAGGACTCATCTTTAATCTTTGTCTGTACTATAGAAATAAATTGTTACAGACGAGTGACGCCAGCCGAACTGGCCCTTGACCATGATTTAACTGTAAAGAGACACAAAGGCAAACCATGTTTGCAGCATGAGCTCCAGCACAAGTTGATATGGACACAACTGCAAAATGAGGATAGGCAGCTGCATGGAATGAGGTAGCAGGCTGCTACTTTTATTAAACCTGTAACATAGGGTAAGGGGCTGGGGTGAAAGAGAGGGACACAACCTGCCCATCACTCATACTTTCCTATATCAGGCACTACATTGGTTCCAGTGCTGGGGTAACCCTGCCTAGCTACATTTTCTCCAATAGCTCCCTTGCTTCTCTTCCTTATTCCTCACAGTTTAGCCCACCTCTTCTCCTCTCAATCTGTAATTCATTTTTTAAAAGTAATTTATATTTAATATTTAAGTGAGAAGAGGAATGAAAAGATAATTGTTGGCATATGGTGCCATATAACCTGTAACTAGTGCTCCGTACCATATAACTATAATGGAGGGAATGCTTTTCTCAGCCTATGCCCTGGGACTCAGCTTCTCTGAATCCTAGCATTCAACCTTCCTGGCTACACTAGGCTTTAGTTAGTTCGAATTAAGGGCTTCCTTAATTCGAACTAAAGGGTTAATTCAAACTAACTAGTTCGAATTAGCCATTGTGGCCACGTTAATTCAAACTAATTTCTTAGTTCGAACTAACCGGCCATTGAAATGAATGGGGATCGCTAATTCGAACTAAGCCAGTGCCATTAATGGCACTGGCTTAGTTCGAACTAACTTTTTCTAGTTCGAATTAAGCTAATTCGAACCAACTAAAATTATTTCGAATTAGTTAGTTCAAACTAACTAATTTGAACTAATTTAGCAAGTGTAGACATAGCCTCACAGCTGGTCAATGGATACCAGAGACTCCCATGGGAAGAGCTACCTATTGTCCCTTGACAAGTGACTCTCTCTCTTGCTATTGGAACTGTCCTCTTTGATTGCCAGCTCTATCAATTTCCTCCACCCGGCATTGACAACTTCAACTGACTTCAATAAGTCTGTGAGTGCTCAGCATGTCTTAAGATCCTGCCTATTGCTAGCAGATTTGTAAACCTCTACTCTCTCTCCCACCTCCCCAATAATGTTATTCCTAACAATCCTCATGTAGTAAAGCTAAATTGTTACGAACTTTGGTCTGTGGGAATTTGCTGGTGTGTGCCAAATTTATTCTGCACAAATTGTTTTTAAAGAAGACTGATGTTCTTCAATCTTCCCTTAAATTGAATATTGTATCTTATCAGTGTAAGTTGTCTCTGAGATAGATTTGATTCACCATGCTCCTACTCCACGCTAACAATTAGATTGATTTGTACCACAAAAAAGCTGTTCTAACTAGCTGAGAACGACTCTCAGCCACTTAACAAATTTCCATATTTTTAACATCTCTCCAATACCCTATTTACTAAACTACAACCCTATTCGCCTAGTGAGCAGGTAAGGGGCTGATCCCTTCATGTTGCGTCATCAACCACAATGGACCACATTAAATGCACTTTGCATGCTTTAAAAAAGAAGGGATATGCCAAGAAGCACTGCACAGCAGGACACAAACACACACACCAAGCTGCATCAGAGCATTTGCCTTTAGAGAGTTCTAACTGCAAACTAGGCATAGGGGAAGATAATTACAATACAGCTTCTGCTTTTGATGCTCCATTGTAAGTACTACTGTGCAATACAATAAAATATAACAAAGAAAATATTCCTTGCCTACTTGGAGTCCTGTGCCTTCCCTTTCTTTCTCCCCCACTTACACACATGCATGCACTCAGCTTCCTCCTTAGAGTTTTCCAATTGCCACAGATTCATCTCTTTAACTATATAATTCAATCCACTGTCCATTGAGCATTACACTGTGGTAATGCTGATGAGCTCTTAATTCTTTTGTATTTATTGCAGAAAATTTATCACTGACCTTAATGAGTCTTGCATTATGACAAATGTTAGTGCCAAATCTCTTAAGCTCTGGCATACAGTGGTTTTAAAAGGTCAATGTGTTAGTTTTTTTTAAATGGGTCATTTAAAAATATGCATTTATATTAAAAAAGATTATCCAAAAATTACTGACTCATTTGTTAAGGTCTTGACAGGATTAGCAGTGATAACTAAAGTGCAGAAATTGTAAAGGAAAAATTGCTCTTTAAAAGTTACATTTATTGGTAGGAATCTCCTAAAACCATTTAGTCTTTGCTGTACATTCAGTGGACTCTTTCCCTTCAAATATGTCACCGCCACCATTGGTTCCATCATCCATGGGATGAGAATAGCCAGCCTCTCTCAGTAGGCATGATGGCTACAGACTTGAGGCATGACAGCTCAGTTCTAGAATGAATGTATCCCTGGGCGAGCCTCCTTCAAGTAGTATTTTTGGCAACTATCAGCAGATCTCCTTTCTCATGAAACTTGCACAATATGAAAAAGTGAGGGTTGTCTTTCTTGTGAAAATGCTTTCACTGTTTTAAGTTATTCAGTTACATTTGTCTATCATTTCTATATTGATATCCAACTCTGATATAGTGCTTTCCATCAGTAGATCTCAAAGAGCTTTGCAAAGGTCAGCATCAATATTCTCATATTTACAGAGGGGGAAACTGAGGAACGGAGCAGTAAAGTGGCTTCCTCAAGTTCACACAAGAGGCTAGTGGTATAGCCAGAAACAGATTCCTAGGTCTTCTTAGTCCAGGTCAGTGCTCTATCCACTATGCAACACTGCCTAGTATCTAGTGGCACTATCTATAATTTAATTTGTAATCAAATTACATCAACTACCGTTTTGGCACGAAGTATGTTTTCCCTGGCCAAAAATTAGTAAAGTGGTGGTGTTCATTACATGCTGTGGAGAGTGACGTGGAGTAGCTGTCTAGAGGTTGGAACTAGGGTAACCTTTGGTAAGCTTTAAGCATGTGTGTAGGTTCTTTTATTGTTTTTTTTAATATGTTTTTCCTATAATGCTTTTACCTTAAAAATATATGTGCTTGATTAAAAAGCTCTGTGCTCTAAGTTATAACTGCTGGTAATAATGCTGTCCGTAGCTTTCAAAAAGAACACAAAACACAGACACTAGGCTATTTAGGCAGTCTAGCTAGCTGGAAATATCACAGTTTGGACAGGGAACTGTGTGCAGGCTAGAAAACACCTGGGTAGGAAGGAGAGAGACATGGGTCTCCGCCCAAGAGAGGTGACAGCTGAAGAGCTAGAATCAAAAGTCCTGCCCAAGGGCCCACAGAGCAGAAATACAGGTGCAGCTGCTCTGAACTGTGACAACTGCATAGACATTGCTTGGCACTGAGATGTTTTAATATGTGAATTTTGAAATGATCTAGCCCTAGCACTATATGAACTATACTTCCAAAAATAAATGCATACATAAATAAAAGGTTCACCAAATGACCAAAACCAATTAAATAAAATTTGCTGCTAAGTATGAAAACATAAGTCAGACAAACTCCTGTGCTGTACACAAACAGTAAACATTTCAACATTTATAGGAGAATTTGTGTTGCAAATAATCCCCAAAGTACTTACTGAAAGCATTTAAAGAACAGAACGGGTTGTTGGAATCTCTAACTTAACTGACAGGGGAGTCAGAAAGAGAACTTTATTTATAGCTTTCTTTACAAAAATACACATATTGCTTAAGCTTCTGAGCATAATTAAATTAGCAGGTCTAGATTGTGCCTTGGAGTAAATAGCTATGCAAAGAAATAAGAACTTCCTTTAACATGTCTGTGCAGGCTACCCATACCTTGACCCAGGAAGGCGTGAGGGTTATTTACCAACTTACCTCATTTCTAAGTAGGTGGGAGGTAGGGAAGGACAGGGCAGAGCCTTCCTTCCATCCATACTCCTTGCTCACTATGCAGAGTAGTTGAGCCAAGCCAGAGTGGTTAGTAAACCTGCAGTAATTAACTACCCCAGGGATAAATGTGACCTAAAGAAGGAATTATACCTCACAGATGTGCCTATGAGTTACAGAGCCTCCCAGGGAGGCTCCTGGCTCTTGCTCCTGGCTGTGCTTAAAGTCTAGCCCACAGAAAGCAATGACAAATTATCTTACTAATAAATGGTTGCAACAAGAACCCCCAAAATAACAAGTACCCACTGATTTAATAAAAACAAGGACGACATCTCCTACCCTATTGCCTACACAGTCCTGAAACAAACTGTGGCATTGCAGCAAATCAAATGAGTCTGAGTGAATTACATAGGATGGGGTGAAATCCACACTGTCATCTGCTTGTGGAGCAGTAATTATCCCTTGTGTGCTACTCAAAAAACCATGATGTGATGCCATTATCAAAAGCATCATGCCTGTGAAATAACACTTCCGGGAATGGTGCCAGATTGGGACTGATATCTTTCCCTGGCTTTTAAAAAACAAATCAATCTTCACACTTGTCCCTGTACTGCATCCTTTAACTCAAGCCACACTCCCAAGATGGAAGAAATATGGAACAGTGCATATATTTGTTTGTTTAGGATAGAGCTATGCAAAGTACTGAGGGTTTGAAGCAGGAATTACTGGGGGAAATTCAATTTCCTGTTTTATGCAGGAGATCAGTGCAGATGAGCATAAAGGTCCCTTCTGTTTTTAAAATATATCAATCTATAAAATGAAACTCCATATGCAATTTGCTTGAGTTTGGGTTGTTACTAAGCTGCCCAAGATCATGAGCCCTAGAAGCAACCCAGAACCAATTTCAAGTAAAATTGGGCCAATATAAGACTTATTGACCAAACCAGGTAAGGTAACAGTTGATGGTTTTGATTTACTAATGCACAGCTAACCATAACCAAAGAACATAATAAGTAATCAGGTGTGAAATCTGACCAAATAGTGTTTCCTTTTTTGGCTTGGCCTGATTTCTGAGGTGCAAGTCCTTACTCTAAAGTTCATTTTGCATGGCTAAGCACTGATGAGCTTTGTGGGTGTGAAGGAATCAGCCCACTCTAACTATTTTGAGGCTGCAGTAGCTCTTTCTGCCCTCTGTTCCCCAGTCCAAACACTGCCATGGGGATATGTGGCAAGAGCCCTCTAGTAAATAGTCAGTCTGGATGTGCTTCATAGGCTCCCAAATCCTGCATTCTGTCTGCAGAAGAGAAATGACAGAAAGGAGATGATAATTGTTAGAGAGCTGTGACTGTAATTTGAATGAGTTGGTGGGTAACTGTTTTGCCACCATTCTGAAACTTAAGCTCATTTCTGACATACTGTAATTCTGAAACTAAGTTGTTGTATTGCTCAGTAAGTGACAACTTCAGCACTAATCTATAAAAATTACAGCCTCCACGCTGCTCAGCTCATTAAAGTGACTCTGTCTTCCGGCCACTCATTTATCTTCATAATCATTCTCCATTCAGCTGCTAACCTCTTCTGTATGTGTAGTTTATGGTACATCAGGAAGATGAAGTGGACAGATATGTGCTGTTAAAGAGCAGCAGCGTTTAGTTTTTAGTTACTTTTAAGTGCAAGGATAAATATGTTAATTCAAGATCAAATTTTCAGTCAAAACATACAAAAATAAATCAGGAATTGCAAATATTCAGATCCTACAGCAACATTCATTTATCTCCATGGTAGAGTTTTCTATGCTGTTTTTTCTGTTAAGTATGGTTTTTATTTATGCAGCATCACTGAGTACAAACACTTTAATGACCAGGCGCCTTACAACTGGTGAAACAAAAAAAGAGAGAAAGGTGGTAAAGGAGATGAAGGAGGATTACAGTGAGAAACTGAGATATTCTTTGGGCGGCCTCTGCTGTGTTCCCAGAATACCAGACATTCTGGTATTTCCAGGAACGTCATGACCCTGACTGTGCCAATGTGACCTTATGTGAATAGTATGTGCAAGGTCATGCTGGCAAAGGCTGGGCAGGACACACTTCAAAATGGTGTGTCCCCATCTGTGATAAGGGACAAAACTGCATCCATTTCTGTCTCTATATCAGACAGGATCAATGGTGGGAAAAAAGGACTATTCGGCTTAAAACTGGACAACTAGCCCATTTCAATATGCTTACTGTTATTTTGGACAGTATTTCTAAAGTAAGAATTTCCTTCTGTCCCTTTAGTGACTGATCTGACTTGATCTGATCTTTATCTGCATGCTAAACGTTTCAGGATCTGGACCTCACAATTCCCACTGAGTCTAAAAGGAGTGACATGAATGCATCCAAAGGCAAAATCTGGCTCTCTTAAAGCTACAACATTGTAATGGTCTACCCCTGGCCTTCTGAGTTGCTAGTGAGTGTGATCTGATAGGGGACAGGGGGATGGAAAGTCCAAATAGTGTTGTTTTGTGAATGTTGGGCAGCCTGTTGCCAACTCTAAAGGAGGCAGGTGTTGCTGTGTGAGGTCTCAGGCAGCTTTAATGTTTATTGGGATTTTTATTTTTTTTTTAACAATTTGGTCTAGATCTTTCAATCTCCCTCATTTGGCTACCCCCAGTTCTACAGTAAATTAATGGATTCATAGATATTATGACTAGATGGCATCATTATGATCATCTAGACTGAACTCCTGTAAATACAAGCCATAGAATTTCACCCACTAATTCTTGCATCAAGCCTGCATACAATATATATCAAGGTCTTTAGAGAATTGTAACATTTATGTATGCTTTTTTGATAGAACTATTAGAGAATTTTAAGGGCAAAAACACTACTCCCCAGTGAATTGTATTAATTGAATCATTTATATTTACAAAGAAGAGGATTGCAGCTAAGGTTTGCTCTTTAAATGAAAACTCCTTTTGCACAGTGGCATGGACCAGTATCAAGCAAAGTGTTTGTTGACAATGAAGGGGAGGAGAGGGCCAGAGAAAGAGGCATTGTAGTCATTACTGGTCGGATGGAACACAAATAAGCTGGTTGTTCCTACTCTTTAATAACAACTAGATTTTTATTTTCACATAGCTTTATACTGAGAACCTAGAGATCTGATTTATATAATTGGGTTTTACCTATAGCAGCTCATTGATTATTTTCAGTCAGTCTACACAAGTAATGTGTGTTTACTGCAGTGAGATTTTTTTAATAATGCCCTGAATTTATAGGAATATAAATGCTGACTATTTAATGATCGGCCAAAGTTCCCAGTGTTACAACCAACATCTTACTTTGTTATGTTTACTGCTAATACATATTTAGCATCAAGTGCTTAGTAGACAATAAAGAGGCATATAAGAAGGCAAGATCACTAAGACTACCTGGATAGATTCATTTGGAAGATATGATCCAAAATAGACAACAGAAAGACAAAAGGGGAATGGAGAAATGGGAAAACAGGATCTCTCAGCCTTGCCAAAGTGTGTTTAAAGAGAAGAAATGGGGGAATCACAGTATGCTAGACTAGAAAGGGTCACAAAAGTGAGTACAGACTGATAGAAGGACATAGATAGAGAAAGAGACAATGCATTTCAGTAATTAGGGAAGGGTAAACTTGTTTGGACTAATTTCAAATCAACTCAGTCATCACTGGTTTCAATTTCAGCGGAAATGTTACTGAGTTCACTTTCTACTTTAGATATACTGTAAGGAGAAAAAAGATGAGAGATGGAAATAAACATACAGTACAGATTCTGAATTATCATGGCATGGACCCCACAGTAACAGCCTACCTTTTGGAGATTGTTCTTTTGTCTGTAATACAGTAAAGTCTTCTCTACATCTAGGAAAACTTAAAAAACCAACCAACCCCTCTGCCTGGCAGAAAAAACACACATTTAAATTAACGGGGAAATATTTTTAATAATCTCTCAAACATTACAATGTTTGCCTGTTCCTATTGGTATTATCTCTTATATGGTGCGGCTGAACATCTTCTAGCACTTCATTCTATATCTGCTAGATAACAAGATGTTGTTTGTGTATATTGCCTATCTTGTTACTTATATGTCTTCCCATTACCATAATATCTGTGTGTTTCACAATCTTTCCATATTTATCCATACGACTCCTGTGGGAGATAGGGAACTGAGGCACAGAGAGGTTAAATGGCTTGCATTAGGTCTTCCTCTGGTGGTCAAAAGAATGAATCTGAGTCTACCAAGTTCCAAAGATTGAGCTAAATTCTACTGCCAGAATGGGGTAAATATGAGAAACTCCATTAATTTCAGTTGAGTTAATCTAGACATACTCTGGTTTAAATGACAACAGAATTCACTTCATACAGATTATAAAAGAAAAATAATTACAGAACTTCATCATGAACCTGTTTCCCAGGTTTAAATCTTACTAGATTTAATGTGGTTATAGATGATAAAGACAAAGAATTTAATAAGGATGTTCAGCTCCCTTCCCTAAAATCAAGTATCCTACTCTTTAATAAAGCAGCAACAGCCATGCTGTTTCTTCTATTCCACCTTGATTTCTGATTACCAGACAATAACAGTAATGAGGACAGCACTTTCAACGCTTAATAAGTTAAATCAAGACAGCTTCTCCTTCTTGCTCGTATTGAAAGGTCTTAGCCATCAAGGGCTACCCTGTCAGAAAACCAATAGTTAATTACTTACTCCAAGTACATTGTTCCTATTCAATTCACTTTTTCTCCTTTGAAATGTCTTTTATGAAGCCAGTCTGTAAATCCCGAAAAAACATTAGGCAGACTATCTCTTTGAAATATTCCCCCTTCTTGATTCTTGTATTTTGCATTTTCAAATACAGAATTGTTTTCCCCAAAGAGCCATTGTTCCAACGATCTGGATGATTAGAACCATTAAAAGTAATGGTCCTTGTTCTGCTTTAGAGTTATAATACACGGAATGCCTCCTCCCATTTGTATAATAAGCAGTAGAGTACATTACAAAACAGAAATGTTAACTGGCTGTGCCATACAAATAAGCTGAAATAGAATGCAAATGTTGAAAAATAAACACTAAATCACAACTGTTTACATAGATCATGCACATCTAGGGACAATTCCAAAACCCACTGGAGGCAATAAAAAACTTCAGTGGGCACTGGAGCAGGCTAGTAGGGCCAAATTCTGCTTCCCAATGAGGCAACTGGAAAGAAACTGTGTTTGCACCTAAGGACAGAATTAAGCTCAATATGGTAAGAAGTTATAACATGAGACAAGCATTTAAGTATCATTTAAAAATATTTGAAGTCACACAAGGTAAAAAACTTAATGGTTCAAAAATGTGCAAGAGAAGCACTTTCAAGTGTTATTTCAGGAAATATAGAATGCACAGCACTATAGTTCCAGGGTCAATGACATCATATGGATTTCAACAGCTGCAGTATCAAGCCTTTATGTGTATGAGTAACTTTAATTAGGTGAGAAGGCAAGAGGGTTGTACACAAGGGTGAAGGTATTATGTGTATAGATGTTTGCAGGTCAAGTCCTTATATAATTGATCCTGAACCTGAAACATTTACTTTTAAGCATGGCAAATAAGAGCTGTGGTCAACAACAGCACACACATTTACTAATAATATTCACAGATCATATTATCTTTTTACATACATGATATAGTATTTGCTCTGCATTGCATTTTGTCCTGTCCCTCTAATTCTGCTTTTTACAGATCATGATAATCATTATACCTGTTGGAAATAAGCAAAAGCAAAATATTCCAAACATTATTATGTTCAGTTTTTAAATGTGTGCAGTCATGGATTTTTCACTTAAAGAGTAATTTTTAATAAAACTGAATACTTTTTATGTATTTGTCAGTTATCGGTTATTCTGCTCAATGATTACTTTCAAATCTTTTAGAATTGGCTGCCTAAAGATGCTCTAAATGGTTTTGAAGTTCATGCAAAACCTGTTTCTTATTTTGTTTTTTAATGTGATGTGTGCTGAATAACTTCTATAAGGGAATACAGTACTTGCCTTGGACCCATCCTACTGCTGCCTTTGAAATTATTTTCTAAATTTTGGTAAATTTATTAAGCTTGAAATCTTTTTATAATCTACATTCTTTATTACATACATAGATATTGCACATTCCTTCAGGTGTGAAAAAGCCCTAACACTGCTATATCTTAACATCCACAAAGAATCGATGCCACTATCTTTGGCATAGGTCTTTGTGATGGGGTAGACGAAGTCCAGAGGCCCCTACTGTAGGCTTCATTGTCCTGCCACATCTGTCCCAGGAAAGGATCAGTGGAGCTAAGTCCTCAAGCAGCCTAGAAAGACTGCACAGGAAGCAGACAATCTGGAGGGGAGACTGCAAATGGATAGCCTATCAGAGGATTTCAGGTAGATAAAAAGGAGCTGCAGAGCCAGTCAATTCATTTCTGGAGTCATAGGATTGCAGATGGTGCTCTTTGGCTCACCGAAGGGAACTGCAGAACCCTAGGGATTAGGGGAGCGAGAAAGAGCTCCTGGCTGACTGCTGGGCCTGAATGTAGAAGAGCCCTGAAATAAGGGTGAAGAACTGGTAAAGGCTGGGGGCTGCGCAATAGTGGCCAAGGGAGTTGAAGGCAGTTTCATTAAAGGAACATAGTGGCACTTGGCTGCTATTCTTAGGGTCACTGGGCTGAGTTCTGATGTAGTTGGCAGGCCTGGGTCCCCCCATAGGTGACTGGGGAAGTGGAATACTATTGGACAGCAATAAACCCCCAGAAGGGGATCTGAAGTACTTATAGCCATGTCTACATTAGCAAGCTTACAGTGGCACCACTGTACCAATACAGCTGTGTAGCCATGCTATGCTGATAGGAGAGACCTTTCCTGTTGATATAATAAGATTACCTAACTCGTCATTGGTAGTTATGGCGATGGGAGAGTTTCTCCTGCTGACACAGTGCTGAGCATATTGTCAGCAAAACTTGTGTGGCTCAGGGGTATGAAAAAACACCCACAAGAGACATACATTTTGCTGACATAAGTGAAAGTATAGACATGGTCTTAGTGGCCCAGCTGCAGAGCTGGGACTAGAAGGGTGCGTCTACACTTACAAATTAAGTTGACTTAAGCTTGCTTAAGTCGACTCAATTTACTCTGCGTCCACACTACACTTTCCTTAAGTCGACTTAGGGAAAAATTAACTCGACTTTATAAAACCTTGTTTTAAGTTGATTTTGCTGGCTAAGTCGACTTTAGAAAGTCGACTTAGCCAGTGTGGACGTGGAGTAGCCCTAAGTCGACTTTAAGTTGATTTAGAGGGCTCCAGGGCTTCCCCACTGCCCTCCCTGCCAGGGTGGCTGGCACAGCCACAGCCTGGCATGCCCCCCAAAGGGCAGGGCAGAGCCCTGCCCACCCTGCCCCATGCCCTGCCAGGGTCCCTGTCCCCCTTTGCCCCCTTGTACCAAGGTACAAGGGGGCAAAGGCTGAGCCCCCTGGCACTTGGCCAGGGATGCCCCCCCTGCCACCGTGGACCTGTCCCAGGTCCATCTAGCCCCTACAAGTCGACCTAGGCATCCAGTGTGGACGCTCTAGGTCGATTTTGTAGGGTCCCTCCTAAGTCGATTTAAAATTTGAATTTGGACATGCTAAGTTGACTTAAATTAACAAGTATAAACATAGCCAAAGAGCCCAGAGAGTGTTGCCTCCATGGAGTAGCCCTGGGAATGCAGCCTGATGCCAGGACCAGGACTGGTTAAAGACTGCGGACACATGCGACCAGAAGGGGCACTTTTGAGAGGTTGGTGCTATGCAGTTAGTCTTCCAAGGGGCAGGTTTCTCTTGATGTGCCTGATAAATTTGTATCAGGCAATTTCCATTATACTACATGCATATCAAAACCCACAGATGTCTGCCAGCTGCATCCAAATGAGGTACCTTTCCCTGATGCTTCTGAGTGGTACTAGAGGGGAGGCCCCATTTGTGTGGTACAGATGGTTCCTGATTGTTTACATTTATAGCAGGTTCATGCAGGAGGTGTCTACATTGTATTATAAACCTGACTCTGAGAGACCTGTGCTTGTGGACTTAGTGTTTCCAAGCCTGCACTTGAGATTCCAGACTGCATTGTAAACCTGAGCTTGCAATTGCTGGATCCAAATCTCTCAGCCATACTAATGTGTCCATACTTCACTACACAGATCTGACAACTTGGGTCTGCGGCATGAGCTATGTCCACACGGCAAAATGAAAGAGCTTAGGTCTGAGTCATAGCAGGACTTGGACTCTGATCCGCCCCCTAGCAGGATCCTGGATCCTGAGCGTTTGCTGACCTGAATCAGACTGATTTCTAGGGCTATGTCTACACTTACTAAAATTAGTTCGAATTAGTTAATTCAAACTAACTAATTCAAACTAATTTTAGTTATTTCGAATGAACTTAATTCGAACTAGCATGGCCCCACTAGAATGTTAGTTTGAACTAAGCAAGTGCCATGCATAGCACTTGCTTAGTTCCAATTAGTCAATTGCATTAAGATCAATGTGCCAGTTAGTTCGAACTTACATGGCCACATTGGGCTAATTCGAACTAACTAGTTCAAATTAACTGATAGTTAGAAAAGTATAATCCAATTTATTCATTCGAATTAAGGAAGCCCTTAATTCGAACTAATGAAAGCCTAGTGTGGCCAAGGCTTAAGTTAGTTCGAATTAAGCTTCCTTAATTTGAACTAACTTGCCAGCATAGCCATAGCCTATGTGTACAGAAGTGGGGCTTGGGCTCTGACCTGAGCCAGGGTCTGGTCTTATTGTGCTGCGTAGACATACCCACAGAAAAGACTCTCCCACACATAGATATATACAAGTACTTCTAGACTCCCAGCAATCAGCCAAAGCAGCAGATACTGTCCTTGATGTCAGAGGAACAAAATGAGATTATTTCAATCGCTTAAACGGGGCTCCTGTAAATTTGTCAAGTCTTATTCATTTGGAAGAAGATTCCCTCATAACAAAGCCTTTTCAAGAGCCTCTTACTTCTAGGATGAAATATTTTTGCAATGTGAGACATTTAATGTCTCCCCCATAATTTTCTGAAACTCATGCCAATAGAAACAGCTTGTCAGCTCTGTTCATGAGTCCACTTCAAGAAGAGTAGCGCTTAGACCAGGGCACTGATTACACTGACAGTTCCATGGTGGAAATATTTGCACTTCTGAAGCTAAATGCGGAAGAGAGAGGGTATTGTTCTGGTTCGGTTCCACACTCCAAGCGCCACCTGACTTAGATGTACTCCAAATGTCTTTATATACTGCTGTGAATTGAAAGTACAGGGTTTTGTTGGAAGAACATGTGGATACCATCCTCGAATAAACTCTATGAATTATGTTTCTTTTCCTAACAGGAGAGGAATTGGAAGTATATAATCATCTGGGCTAACAATGATGACCTGTGTTCTTTTCAGTTCCTATCTCTGTGGTCACCAGAATTCCATATTTTCCATCCATCATCACAGATCAATCACACTCTATAATTTCTCTGGGTTCAGTATGCTCATATTCCCTGTTTTTAGTTCTGGCTGTGTCCACAATGTACTAGACACTATGCAGGTGCATTAGAAGACATATTCCCTACTATGAGGAGATTGTAATCTAATTAAAAAAAACCCAACAACAACATGCAGAGATGAGGAGAAAGTAATGCTCTTCATCTCCAGTCATAAAATGTGAAGTTGCAATGACATAAAAATGATAAATCCTGGCTGTTACATAAGAAATTTGAGGGAGGTGGTGATTAATAGCCTGATTCATTTGTTATTAATTCATTCAAATACAAAGAGATAGATAGTCATGTCTGTTTTTGTTCAGGATGCCTACTCAAGGATGTAGTCATATTTTCTCAAACATATCATATACAGTCATATTTCATCATAATGTTAAATTAAGTTATTGCCCTGAATGGAAGCCATAAGTAAGTGAAAATCAGGCCATACATTTCTAAGTACCAAGTTAAAGTTTGCTTATTTTCAGAAAGGAGACAATTCTTTTAAATCCTAGGAACCTATCCAAGATATCTTCCCTCACTTACATGAATAAATAGTTAATCTATTTTAGGTCTTGTTAGGATACTGTTATGATGTGTCTTTCTCAAACCATACAAGGTAAATCAGAAATGTAATTCCTTCCTGAGTATAAACAGAAACACATACTGCAAAAACACAGCCTCCTGTTTATTTGTTGCTCTGTTCTACCTAGACATCAGCCAAACTGTTTTTCCAGCTCAGGATTTTAGGCAGGATTTGGGTTAGTGACTAAATTAAAAGATAGGGCTTGAATTTAATGGCACGGAAATTACACAGCCACTTTGATGAGGTTTTAGTCCAAATGACCATAAACTCATATGAATTGTTCTTGACAGAGCTAGGCTAAATCTGAACCAGGAAGCAGGCCTATTCCATTTTTGGATCTCATTTTAAATGAGTAGGAGCAGGTTCAACTCTAAACCTTTCAATCCAAAACCTTTCTAAATTACATGGTTTCAGATAAGTTTCATTTTTACTCATCTCTGGATATAAAAGTGGCTGACACAGGGTTCTGAACATTTCATCTAGACTATGAATTTAATTAAATTCCAGTTAGAAATATTGGTCCAGATCAGTGATTAAAGTATAATTTGACGGGCCCCGGAACCCCCATAATCTCCGGGCCCCCTTCCCGTATTGTCTGGGCCCCCTTCATGCGTGTGTGGGCCCCAGCCCAGGCAGGCATTTGCAACCACTTCTCAGTACCACATGCATCGGTTATCGCTCCATAAAAATATTTATAATTTTATATGGCGTTTATGTCTATAGCAATTATTGTCACAAACTAGCAAACACTGCATAACACAATAAGTATTGTGATTAACAATGGTGGGGTGTAGGACCTGCCAGCAGCCAGGGCAGGGCAGAACTCTGACCCCTCAAATTTGGGGGCCCTGGAACTGCGTTCCGGTGCGTTCCCCTTTACTTTAACCCCTGGTCCAGATTACCACTTATGCAAACATATCCATGAAAGAAAGCGTGTCTGAGAGTCTAGTTCATGGAGAAGGGGGAGCCACAGGAAATATCACAATATCAAATATCACTCAGGATGTGTCTACACTGGCAGCTTAGATCAATTTAAGGAGGCTTAAATCGACCTAAACAAAGCCACATCCATACTGGGCTTTTATTAAGATGACGTAAGCATTTCCTTAAGTCGACTTAACAACACCTGGTTTTAAGTTGACTTAAGTCGACTTAAAGACAGTGTGAATAGGGATTAGCACCTAAATCAACCTTATTAAGTCGACTTAAAGTGTTAAGTCGACTTAATAAGGTCGACAAGAGGCTCTGTCTACACTAGAAAAGTTAAGTCAACTTTGTTAAGTCAACTTAATAAGGTTGACTTTAAGTCGACATAAAGTCGACATTATTAAGTTGACTTAACAACGTTGACTTAACTTTTCTAGTGTAGACATAGCCTCAAATATCACACACACTGTTACTTTAGCACATAATTAGTGCTTCCTATCTTGCAAAATTTCAAATGGCAAGAGCATAATTGGAGGTAGAAGAGCAGACAAAAACTCGCTCTTTCTACAAATCCCAGTCAGCCTGATTTTCACTGCAATCACTCACACCTTTTCTCCATTGTCCTGCTGAAGCAACTTGGCTGAGCAATGGGAAATTCTGCAAAGGGAGGCCACCAAGTGGCATAATTGCTCCTTTATTGCTTCTCCCGTGTAATATCCAGTGTAGCTGCTGTGGCCCTATTTCCCCCTCCATTCATGAAGTGTAGGCAGAGGGTGAGAGGATTTGTGTCATATTTGACCCCAATGCCACCCTCAAGAAGCTGGGAAACCTCGGAACTTGCGAACACCTGCATGGCTTCTCAAAAAATTCGGTCAGACCAATTCTACTACAGAAGAGCGTTTTTCATCTGCAGAGATCACTCACAGAAAGGGTGACTTTTCCCCCTTTTGACTGCTTGCAAAATGCCTGAAAAGCTTAAAATTAATGAAGATTAATCTGAAAGAGAAGCAGTGATAAAAAAGTATTACCTCAGAAACACATTGTTTAATCTTTTCCAAAGTTCTAGAATCACAGACAATCTGTATGTAATAGTACCAGAAACCAAGAACTTTATCATCTATAATCTAACGCTGATATTCACTTTAAGAACACCAGGAACTCTTCTGTTCTTCTAAGATCAGATCTGTAAGACTGCACATTATGGAAAAAAGAAATGCATTAAGCCTGTTAAAGAGTTCATTTAATTCTATATGAAACAATTGTCTCTATTGGCAGCAGAAATAAAATTTATTACTAAAGGAGAGCCTGAGAAGTCAAAGGAACTCATGCAAAATAAAAGAATCTGTTTTTAAATGAGGCCACACCTCTTGAGATCTCTCCTCTCATTTGGTAAAAGAAATGCTCAGAAGCCATTACAAAATAAGGATAAATCTACAAGGACCTTAAGTACCATTTATACAATTAGATCCTGTTATTTGGGGGGAAAATTTGTGTCTGCTTTATCAAAATGGTACCTTGAACTGTTCCATTAACCATACATGATGACAGAAAAATTGGATTATAATTAATGTTTGAAAATCCTCCCCCTTTTTCCTGTAAAAATCCCATGTCAGCCTGTTAAATAATTTTCACTGTTCTTGACTAAAGAGAGTAAATGTTTTCGTAAGAATCTGATTAAAACAGTGATGATTCTGTTTTATTCATAGGCAAACTGTTCATCCAAGTAGTCTTCAAATTCATTGGAGATAACCTCTGGTATGCCGATAGCATACTCTCTGCCATACATAGTGAAATGTTCCTTTAAGACTGGAACTTTTCTTCAAAGTATGTGAAAAAGAAAATTAGTCCTGTAATCCAGTTATTTCCTTTGTCTGTGTGAAGGTGATTATAGAGGTGGCAGAGAAGAAGGATGATTTTAGAGCTAAGACACTGGATTATGTCTCAGGAGGGTTCAGTTTCTAGCTGCACCATAGACTTCCTAGAGAGGGCAGGTGGTTGAGGGTGATATTTTGTAATGGACCGGCTTCTGCATGTGAAACCAGACAATCACTATGTTCTTAAATGAACTCACACAGAAAAATGGCAAAAGACAAAAACATGACACTTGTGGGTTGGTGAACACTTTTCACTTTTCAAAATTATCACTCCATATGTGACTTCTCAATCTTGTCGCTCTCACCAACAGAAGTTGGTCCAAAAAAGATATCACCTTACCCTCCTTGACTCTTTAATATCCTGGGATCAATATAACTGCAACAACTCCGCTAACAGATGTCCTACATAATATAGAGTAACTCAACGAAACTTGATTTAGCAAAGCTCTTAAACATATGCTTAAATCCTATTGACTTTCTATGTTCAATATCAGGTAACTAGAAAGCATCAAATATAGGAGTTTATTGCCCAGCAATATCTGATATACGCATTGTAACATCATAGGGGTTACAAATTTCTGTGTCCTGTTGTAGGTATATGTTGGAAAAACGGACCACCCCCTTTTGGACATTGGCAGGATACATGTGCATTGAATATGCAATCCTAGCCTTTGATCTAGTGCAGCCTAAGTCTCATACCATATTTTTTAAAAAAGTAGGTGATATGTACAACCTTCCCGAGAATGGTATGTGTAAAAAAAGTATGTGATATATACAACCTTCCCAAGAAATGAGAAACACCTCAAGAGAAAATACTACATCCTCATTTCACAACATGACGAGGCAATTTCCATTGCCAGGCATTCACTCTTGCATAGTTGTGCAAACTAATTTTAAAAAAGAATATTTGTTTTGGTCATCCCAGATGTGTGAAGTTATTTAATGTCTAACAAACTGACTCTCAAGGTTGGTTGCTTGGCTACAGTAAATCAATTTAGGTCACTATAACAGGAACTGTGTCAGTTTAAGCCAGATGAGGATGTGCCCCAAGGTATTTTCTAGTTTGTGAATGTTTAAATAGGTTTATTTCTTTTCAGATGCCAGAATGCAGTAAATTTGGCCATCCCTGTTCTATGCTGAAGAGTACAGGTTGTTCCAGCAAAGACTGTCATCAATTTACACTTGAAATTTTTCCTTCTGAGGTAAATCTTGCACTACTTACTACACAGTCAATACTCGAGTATGAGTTGCTGGATGTAGAACAAGACTAATACATTGATCTGATCTTCAGAGGTATTATTTTTGGTCTCTTGGCATAACAGTGATTTGGCATTATGTGTAAATTCCCATGAGATTTAATAGCAGATTATAGTACTGCTGACCATTCCTTTCATTAGAAATACTGATCTGTGGTTACTTACAATACCTAGATGGATTCATTTTGTCAGCTAATATTCGCCCCAGCATCGCTATAAATATCCTTGGGGTAAGAGCTAGATGAACAGTATTTGACAATTTGTCAAATCTGTGATATTTTTGAGAAATTTATTCATTTTTTTTCATTTTTCACCTACTTGATAGGGCTCTTGAATAATACAAGACTATATTTCTCAAATCATTTATATGATGAATTCAGTGAAAAGTACAAAATACAGTAGTTCTCAAATATTTCTTCTAGTCAGCCAGTTCTAATCAGAGTAAAAATGTGAGGGTATGTAGTTATTATTTATTTGTATTGCAGTGATTTCTAGGAGAGAGTGTCATGGATCAGGGGTCCATTGTGATAGGCACTGTACAAACACATAACAAAAGGCCCTGACCCAAACAGTTTACAGCATAATTAGTTCAGATATTTCCTAATAGCTACATGTATGCAAATCATCTGACTGACCTATCTGCAGATTGGGAGCTGCTGTCTGTGAGTTGATATACTTCTTTCTGTACGTTTGCAGTGTCCAGTAGAATGGGGCCATAACCCTGACTGGGGCCTAAGGTTCCTGCCATAGGTAATACAAATAAAAATAGCCTCTCTGGGGGGTGAGGCCTTTATCCTTTTAGGAATGATAGAGACTTGTTGTGGTGTTCAAATTCATCTTCATTGGACCATAACTCTCTAAGCCTGTCTGCAAAGGATATATATATATATATATGGGGATGAGTTTTTTCTAACTTCAGAGTTAGTCTTTAATAACAAATCTTAGCATATAAATTCCCCTATATGTACAAGATGTGAAAGTGGAATCACCCAGCAACCAAGTAGTTGGCGCAGAGGTATGCTATGTTAAATCTAGCTATGGGCTCTTAAAGAAGAGGAATGATGAAGATGGGACTTTCAGTATTCCACAGAACAACATGAAAGTAGTGAGCTAGCTTGGGTTTCACTGTGGAAGACAAGATGACATGAGTTTTTAAAGATGGTATCATAACGGTGACTTTTGCACATTTTATTGTATGGGTTCTAATGAGACTCCTGCCTTAGATGCTGCCTATATCTGGGACCCCTTTAGTCACACTGATTACTATTCCAGTAGAAAGAACCTGAAAAGAGATGTACAGTTTAATTGGATGCTACATTAGTGCTTTTTGTAATTAATAATGCACATTTGAAAACAAACACTCTCAACGGCTGCTGAACATTATAGTCAAAACATTGTTCCTTTATCATTGGCTAGAAATAAAGTTTGCAAAATATTGATATGAAAGCTGCTTATTTCCTCCTTTGTCATTAATCACCCTCCACTAGTGCTAAATTTCCCCCAACCTGAGCAACTGCCATCTGTTACTACCCTCTGTGATTTAAATGTGTGTGTGTATTAGTATTAGTCTGAAAGAATAAGCACAGCCTCTGCAGTTACACTTAGCTGGGATAAAAACTGTGAGTGCTATCGCACTTCATGTTTCAAGGCAAATCTGGTCAGCAGGGGTAAGAAGAAATACCTTTCCACAGTATAGTGTCGCACGGTTGACCAAATGCATTATGGGTTGTTGTAGTCACTTTCCTCTGAAACATAAGCAACTAGACAACAGAGTCCTGTGGCACTTTTAAAGACTAACAGATTTATCGCATGAGCTTTCGTGGGAGAAAATCCCACTTCGTCAGACGCTTTGAAGATGGGAAACTTACAGAATGGGAGGAAATTAAATGCAGGGGAGTGTATGACATAGGATCAGGTCAGGCTGTAACAGCAAATCAAAATAGGTGTTAGGATTCAAACACTGGGGAACAGCACATAGAGGAGGGTGAGGTCAAATCACCTGTTGTAATGAGAGAAAAATCCAGAGTCCCTGTTTAACCCCAAGGCAACTGAGTCAAATTTACATATAAGTTCGAGTTCTGCAGTTTCTCTTTGAAGCTGTGATTTGTTATTCATTTGTTTCAACACAGCTATTAACAAGTCGTCAAGGGAGTGAGCAGGGAGATTGAAGTGTTCCCCTATCGGTTTTGTAGTGTTGCAATTTCTGATATCAGATTTGTGTCCATTTATTCTTTGGCGCAGAGACTGTCCTGTTTGTCCAATATATAAGGCAGAGGGGCATTTCCGGCACATGATGGCATAAATCACATTGGTGGATGAGCAGGTGAACGAGCCCTTGATGGAGTAGGTGGCTTGATTAGGCCCTGTGATGGTGTCTTCAGTGTAGATATGAGGGCAAAGTTGGCAGCGTGGTCTGTTGCAGGGATATGTTCCTGCTTTAGTGTTTCTGTTGTATGATCTGTAGTTGCTGGTAAGTATCCTTTTAAGGTTAGGGGGCTGCCTGAAAGCAAGGAGAGGTCTGTCTCCTAAGGCTTGAGAGAGTGAGGGATCATCTTGTAAAATAGGCTGTAGATCTTTGATGATGTGATGAAGAGGTCTGGTTTGGGGGTTGTAGGTGGTGACCAGTGGCATTCTGTTGTTGTTTTTCATGGGCTTCTCCTGTAGTAGTTGACTTCTGGGTACCCGTCTGGCTCTGTCAATTTGTTTCTTCACTTCTGCGGGTGGGTACTGTAGTTTTAAGAATGCTTGGTAGAGATCCTGAAGGTGTCTGTCTCTGTCTAAAGGGTCAGAGCAAATGCGGTTATATCTTAGGGCTTGACTGTACACAATGGATCGTGTGGTGTGTCGAGGATGAAAGCTCGAGGGATGTAGGTAACTATACCGATCAGTAGGTTTGCAGTATAGGGTGGTCTTTATGTGCCCATCGCTAATTTGCACTGTAGCGTCCAGAAAGTGGATCTCTTGTGTGGAGTGTTCCAGGCTAAGTTTGATTGTGTTGTGGAAATTTTTGAAATCTCTATGGAAATCTTCAAGGGCATCTTTGCCATGGGTCCAGATGATGAAGATGTCATCACTATAGCGTAGGCAAAATAGAGGTGCTTTGGGATGAGACGTGAGGAAACGTTGTTCTAAATCGGCCATAAAGATGTTGGCATATTGTGGGGCCATGTGGGTACTCATAGCAGTGCCACTGACTTGAAGGTATAAATTATCTTCAAATCTGAAATGGTTATGGGTGAGTACAAAGTCACAGAGGTCAGCCACAAGTTTTGCTGTGTCATCATCTTGGATAGTTCTTCTAATAGCTTGTAATCCATCCTTGTGTGGGATGTTAGTGTAAAGAGCCTCTGCATCCATAGTGGCCAGGATGGTATTTTCTGGAAGACCGTCAATGGATTGGATTTTTCTCAGGAAATCTGTAGTGTCTCTCATATAGCTAGGTGTGTTGATAGCATAGGGTCTTAGGAGAGAGTCCACATAGCCAGATAATCCTGCTGTAAGCGTGCCAATGCCTGAGATGATGGGGCGTCCGGGGTTTCCTCTTTTATGTATTTTTGGTAGTAGATAGAATATCCCTGGACAGGGTTCTGGCGGTGTGTCTGTCTTGATTTGTTCTTGTGCTGCTTTGGGGAGTTTCTTGAGTAGGTGTTCCCCAGTGTTTGAATCCTAACACCTATTTTGATTTGCTGTTACAGCCTGACCTGATCCTATGTCATACATTCCCCTGCATTTAATTTCCTCCCATTCTGTAAGTTTCCCATCTTCAAAGCGTCTGACGAAGTGGGGTTTTCTCCCACGAAAGCTCATGCGATAAATAAATCTGTTAGTCTTTAAAAGTGCCACAGGACTCTGTTGTCTTTCTACAATAGACTAACACGGCTACCCCTTTGGAATAAGCAACTATGTGAGACCTAGAACTCAAATCTCTGTTCCTTAGGGCAGCTATGGGTTTGTGGGAGACAATGGTGGACTTCACCTCACTGTGTACCTCCCATCTTCTGGAGCTGTTGTGAGGTTTGCCCAGCCCCTGCCTCCATGATGTGTGGGCTGCTGTAACTCACATTCATGCTGATCATAACTTCTTACTAACTGAGGGGATGGGAGTAGTTGGAGCGCAGTGCATTCTTTCCCTCCTTTACTGCAGCTTGGTGAGCAGAGATAATATAAAATCAGCTACTACACTGGGTAACGCAGAATGGAGAGAAGAAGAGCGGCCCTCGGTGATGGAAGGTCAGGTCAGGGACCGCTTAAAGAAGTTGGATGTGCACAAGACTATGGGGCTGGATGAACTGCATCTGAGGGTGCTGAGGCAATTGGCCAATGTGATTGCAGAGCCGCTGGCCGTTATCTTTGAAAACTCGTGGCGAATGGGGGAGGTCCCAGAGGATTGGAAAAAGGCAAATATAGTACCTATTTTCAAGAAAGAGAAAAAGGAGGATCCAGAGAACTACAGACCAGTCAGCCTCTCTTCAATCCCTGGAAAAATCATGGAGCAAGTCCTCAAAGAATGCATCCTGAAACACTCGGGGAAAATAGAGTGATCAGGAACAGTCAGCATGGATTCACCAAGGGCAAATCATGCCTGACCAACCTGATTGCCTTCTATGATGAAATGACTGGATTTGTGGATGAGGGAATAGCTGTCGACGTGATATATCTCAACTTTAGCAAGACTTTTGATATGGTTTCCCACAGCATTCTCGTCGGCAAGTTAAGGAAGTATGGGTTGGATGAGTGGACCATAAGGTGGATAGAAAACTGGCTAGATCATTGGGCTCAGCGGGTAGGAATCAATGGCTTGAGGTCTAGTTGGCAAACAGTAATGAGTGGAATGCCCCGGGGGTCGGTCCTGGGGCTGGTTTTGTTCAACATCTTCATTAATGATCTTGATGATGGGATAGGTTGCATGCTCAGTAAGTTTGTGGATGACACCAAGCTGGGGGGAATGGTAGACACGATGGAGGGCAGGGGCAGGATTCAGGGAGACTTAGACAAATTGGAGCATTGGGCTAAAAGAAATCTCATGAGGTTCAACAAGGACAAGTGCAAAGTCCTGCACTTAGAAAGGAAAAATCCCATGTACTCCTACAGGCTGGGGACTGATCGGCTAAGTAGAAGCACTGTAGAAAAGGACCTGGGGGTTATGGTGGATGGGAAGCTGGATATGAGTCAACAGTGTGCTCTTGTTGCCAAAAAGGGGGTTGCATCAGAAGGAGCGTTGCCAGCAGAGTGAGGGATCTGATTATTCCCCTCTATTCGGCACTAGTGAGACCACATCTGGAATACTATGTCCAGTTTTGGGCTCCCCACTACAGAAAAGATGTGGACAAATTAGAAAGAGTCCAGTGGAGGGCAACAAAAATGATTAGGGGCTGAAGCACATGACGTATGAGGAAAGACTGAAGGAACTAGGCATATTTAGTTTGCAGAAGAGAAGACTGAGGGGGAATTTGATATCAACCTTCAACTACTTGAAGGGGTGCTCCGAAGAGAAGAGGAGCTAGGTTGTTCTCAGTAGTAACAGAGGACAGAACAAGGAGCAATGGTTTCAAGTTGCAGCTGGGGAGGTCGAGATTGGATATTAGGAAAAACTTTCTCACTAGGAGGGTGGTGAAGCATTGGTATGGGTTACTTAGGGAGGTGGTGGAATCTCCGTCTTTGGAGATATTTAAGGTCTGGTTAGACAATACCCTTGCTGAGATGATTTAGTGGGAATGGTCCCTCTTTTAGCAGGAGGTTGGACTCGATGACCTTATGAGGTCCCTTCCAATCCTATGTTTCTATGATTCCATGATTCTTCTGACTCTAAACAAACAGGGAATTCTCAGCTATCATTAAGAGTTGGTTCTGCACTCTGTGTGACCATTCTGTCATAGGAGGAATACCAAGAAGTCACGGCTGAATGGAACATCATGTCCATGATGCAAATGAGATTGATTAGTCCCATTTCTGGTGTGGCAATCCTGTGAAAACACACTGAAGACCAAGACCTTTCTAGGAAGAGACAAGCAGGCAGAAAATGCAAGACTAAATCTATTCTGTTACGGAGGCTTTGATCTTCCTCCTTTTAACACTCTCTTTTCCATCACATTTGTATACAGAATTCACATATATCCCTCTCTGGAGAAGGGCACAACTGCAACATGTATTTGGGTTTTCCAGTACAATTAAGCATCACTTTAAATAGTCTGTGAGCCTTCTTGAGAGTCTCCTTTTTTTCTGCAATGCAAAAGCCCCTGGAGCCCTCCCAGAGCAGCAACCTATTCACATAGCTAGGCCTAGTATGTTGCATATAACTGGTATAAGTAGTCAACACAGTTATTTGGACTTCAGTGTGCTGGTGTGGCTCCTTTATATAAGCTTTGTTGTGTTCAGAGCAAAAGATACAATAGGTTTATACTGTACTAGAAATATAGATACCATAATATTTACTTGGATTTAAAAAATGGCACATGAATGTAAATTACAGTGATTTTTGCCTCTTTTTTTTAATGTAGTGAGGCAGAAACAGCTTTGTTTACTGCATCACTCTTCCTCTCCTTACTTTATTAGTTTCTCAATTGGCTAATTTAGTTGTTATTTTTAGGGGGAAGAAGAGTGTTGGTAAAAATGTCTTGACCTGAATAGACCTTTACTAAGTATGTATAATCCCTCAATGTAGAAATTTCTTTCCTGATCAATGCAAACTAGCATTGAAAGCTAGCAGTAACAGGACAGAATCATTTGTATGAACCACATATACAGCAATGAGAAACACGACATCTTTTTGAGAATAGGTTTGAACCATTTACATTAGTCACTTGGGTAGGCTGACCAGATGTCCCCAATTTCTGAGGACAGTCCCTGATTTTGGCACTCTGTCCACAGCAATAACCTATCCTCGGAAATGTCCCCAGTTGGCTTTGTCACCAAACAGTGGTTTAAAAATGAGGCAAAATTGTAACAAATAAATACACAATAATAAAACCACACACAAATAATAAAACATAACCTCTGCAGTACACTTCAGATTTTACTCATATTCAGGGCCATCCCTATGGGGAATGGAACTCGGGCAAATCACACTGTGTGGGCCCCCCTTAACATTTTTATACTGGTGAAATCTGGGGCAGTCATAAGTGTCAATTTTACAGCTCAGCTAGAACAGTGAAAATGATAAGTAAGCCTGCCCCTAGAACCCAATTCCTGGCTCTGGGACCATGCAAACCTCTGGGATCTCTGCCTGGCTTTCTGGACACTGGGCTTTGTATCTGGAAGGGGGGCTGCCACTGGGGCAATGTGGAGGCAGCTGTCACAAGACTGCCAGCCCAGGAAGTGGGAAGCTGCTGCCCACTCTGAGCTGAGTCCGAAGAAGCTGCTGCATCGGGCTGGGACCCTGGGCTGCAGGCAGCTTGGCTGTCATCTATCTTCAAGCCAGGATGCAGGAGGCTGTCCCCTGACTCTCAGCTGTGAATCAGGGAATGGATGGGTGCCACCCAACAGCAAACCCAGCTTGTCGGGCGCAGGAGGATGCTGCCCAGCTTCCAGGGACTCAAGTGGCTGCCACCTTCCTCGCCACTGGGAGATGGGACAAGGTGAGATGTAGGCAGCTTCCGCACAGTGCCCCAGGACTGGGAAATCAGATGTCCCTGGAAATCATTCAGAAAATCCGGTCAGCCTACCCTTGGGTCAAACACACACTTTATTTAATAAGTTCCAAAGGGGAGTCATGTTAATCTAGTTCAGCAAAAACAAACAAGGACTCTTGTGACACTTTAAAGACTAACAAATTTATTTATCGCAAGAGCTTTTGTGGGGGAGATCCTCCTTTGTTTTTCAAGCATCTGATGAAGTGGGATCTCTCCCATGAAAGCTCATGCAATAAATAAGTCACAGGACTCCTTGTTTATTTATTTATTTAATGTTTACTAGCATAAATATAAGAGATATATTCTATTACCACATCCCAGCTTCTGAATAGCAATGAAATATACTGATATAAACATTAACAGGTAATGTGATGTTACTAGAATGGTTTCAGTTATTTCAGCAGATGGTTTCTTATTCATCAATTTCCATATGAGTAATTTAGGGCATTTTATTTTATTATCAGTAGTGTAATTAAATACACTAAATAAAATTAAACAATTTAAAAAACAATTTGTTTTTGGATTTTTGGAATATTTTTGGAAACATGTAATTTCAAAAAAATGGTTTTGGAATTTTTGGAAAAACATTTTGGTTTGGGATTTTTAGAAATATTTGGATTTTGGATAGGTTTTAAATATATTCTTTGGCCTGTATCTTTTAATGTAAGTAAAGCATGTTATAGAAATAACCATAATTGGCCGTGTGTGTAGAGACTCGGTTGAAATCAATACACTGAACAGAGCCAGATCTGTGACTTGTTTCTGCTCCCACAGAAGCCAATGACATAATTCCCATTGACGTTAATAGTTCAGGATCAAGCCCATAAATTTCACAGGTGGGTGTCCCTACAAAATGGTCCTAATGGTTCCCACACTGGAACCCCTCTAACTTTGGTTCTGAACTTTGTTTTAATTGTAACCATGTGCTATAATACCAGTATCTTTTCTTCTCAAGACATTTTGGGTTCCATAAAGTGTGGAGAAGTAGAAATCTAAAAGAAAAAGTCTGTGTTTCTTCTGTGGGAGAGTTAAATGAAAGGTTGACCAAGTAAAATAATCCCAGAAGCTTCTGAATATTAAATCTAGTGACAAATTATATTTATGTTTGCAGTGTTGTTGTGGCCATGTTGGTCCTTGAAGATTAAAGAGTCACTAACTTCTGCTGGTAAAGGAGTCAAGTTTTCAAAAGCCTGTCTCTTTCACCAACAAAAGCTGGTCCAATAAAAGATATTGCATCACTCACCTTGTCTCTTTAAATTATAGTTTTATCTGTTTTCATGCCAGCACACCATTAGATGAAGACTGACTTCAGCAAATGACTCAAGTAGTTTTTTGTGCAGGTCAGTAAAATATCCTCAGTGGAAATGATTTAAGAGGGCTTTAACAATGGTGAAATAATTTTGTTAGCAGCAGGTGTTTTTAATCTATGTGTTGCTCACTCATTTAATAATTTCTACATCTCAAGTTATAAAACTATCATGGTCACTGAACTGGTACTCATGGTTAGCTATCATATACAAAAAGACCATTCATTAGCAGGACTAGTTAAAAAAATAAACTCATATTACTGGTCTCTGCAATAACTTCATTTTGGCTAATATGATTGCTTATTCTGAAGATAAAGTTTGAATTAGCCACGGTGGAATAAATCAGCTAAATCAAAATGAGGACAGGTTGTTTTCAATATTTGTTATTCAGGGTCATCTATCAATTGGCCTCACTTAACATACTAATTCTTTGCATTATAGCTTTCTTTAGAACAATAGGTATCATGCTTTATGGCTAGCACTCCTGGTTAGGGGTAGGTACATAGTGCAGGGTTGGAATTCTTCAAATGTTTAAGCTAATTCTAACTAATACAAAAAGGGTCTGCCAAATAGATGCTTGGGTTTAGCAGATTGTTATGTGATATTTGCATCATGCTTGTTCAACATTTCATCTTCAACCCAGAATAATCCATGTTTCACCTGGAGTGTGGGTGTCAGCAGAGGGTAATTTTTATGGGAAGGTGGCTGGCCAAGGACTGTCCAAGAGTTCAATCACTGCAGTCTTAAGTAGGGCATTTAAGTTTCCATGTCATTGGCTTTCTCCTAGCAACTTTATATTTACAGCTAGCAGAGATCTCAAATCTTTAGATAAAGATGTGACCACTTGACTCAAGATGGAGAATTGCAAACTGGGACATATGTATCCCAGAGTGCTAACCTCCAGCAGTGAAGAAGGGAGTTGCAAATAGTCTACCTTATATCAATTAGGTCCCATGTCAAGTTCCCTTCAAACTGACATTTTCCCTAGGTTGGGCAAACTTTGCAGTTGTTGGAACTAAGGGTGTGTGTGTGTGGGTGGGCTCCTCCACCGCCTGGCTTGACATGGGTTTCATCATATACAGTGTTTACAGTTTGGTTCAGTGACTCTTAGCAACCCTGCTGCTCCTCTGTATATTTTCAGATCTAGAATCAAGCTTTCTAGACCATCAGAAGAACAGCAGTCCCAGAGACCACAGAGGGAATTTGAACAACTTTGTACTCTAGCAACATACACTCATGCAAAAAGTGACAGGTTCTGGGAACCAGCTATCAACTTTTCAGCGAGAAGCAGCTTTTATTTTGACAAAAGGGAAAACAACAAAATGAAGAATTCTCCTTATTAGTGCAAGAATTTCAACACACATGCATACAAATGGCAAAGAACATTATACCTTTGTGCTGTTGAAGAAAGATCTTTGTGAATGCCCTATTGTTTAAAATTGTTCTATAATGTTTCCTTAACAGGTGATGCATTAAAAAAATACTAAACACAACAGTATTACTTGTCTTACACAGCATAACAAAGTATTTACAAATACCACAAAACAGTATATCCCCTCAAATGAGACCTATATAATTTTCAAATCCTGACCACATAGCAAATAATGTGACTGGGCTGTAGCGAAATCCATGGGGTCAAAGAAGAGAAGGACCCTTTAAAGCCTTTTTTCATGTTCCATCCTGCATTGGGGGTAGGAGGAGATTAACTGGAAAAGCCATTAATTGTGTCCTATCCCTTGATCACCTTGAAAAGACACCCTATGAGGCTGTTCCAGGAGTTTGCACAGAACAACCCTCCATGTCATGCAGTAAGTGTTCACTATCTGGCATCATGGCCCACTTTGGGAATGCACTCTAGTTTGCGGCACTATTCTTTGAGTACAGAGGGCCCCCAAAAGTGGTAGAGAGTTTAGCCTTAGTGAATAATGACATTTCACCACTCTGTAATATTTCCTGTTTTAGAGTTTGACCTGCAAATAAGCTGAACACTCTTGACTCCCTTTCAACTCTGAGTAGGTGAAGGATGTTGAGATGAAGGGCTGCCTCCTCACACACATCTCCTCCACTCTAATTGTCATGGGAAGGAGGTCTCCCCCGAATGGATCCCATTCTCTTTCTGCCTGATATTCCAATTTGAAGGTGACAGTTTGAAACTTGCTTTGGGAGCTGCATTGTGCCTTTAGACTTCCAAGCATTGTAAGAGTCATGAATGGAAACAAGAACATGGCTCAAAAAAGGCCAGAACGTGTTAGGTTTCTCTAAAGTGCTGCAGTTGACAACATATCTTTACAGTGTACATTGCAGTTGCTGCATAGATACCAGTGGCTATAAATATCTGTTGAAGAATTTGCTCATGCTGCAGAAACTAGCAATGTAACTCCACAAAATTACAAGGGCTCTGTACACACTGTGCTTCTGAGCCCACCATTTTGAAGTTTAGCTCCACTGTAGAAGCAAGTGGCTGGACCTTGGCACAGCTATGCAAGCAGTTTTCTTATGGGTATAATTATCCCCTCCTTCTCTTTCCCCTTAGCTATGTTAGATATGAAGCCAGAATCTACTTGTGTTTACATAAGAAGCAAAGATGGTCACTCATATATGGCAACTTGTCCCTTTGTTTCATTCATGCACACAGTGTATTATATTTTTTTCCTCAGAGATATTGTAAAAGAAAGGTAGATACTGACATGTCGGAAAGTCTAGTCCTCTATTACCAACCAGGGTTAGCAACAGCCATTTCAATTTTTCTCACTGCACAAATATTGACAAGAGTGATTTTATCTGCTATTCTGACTGATCAGTTAAGTAGAACAATTGCATGAGGTGAGACAATTGCCTATTAAGTAATCTGTATTGGTCTGCATGTTCTGAATTTATGACAACCCATGGAAGGACCAAGAAGAAAACAATTTTTGAGGCTAGAGATGAATCCTGAAATCACTTTCCTTCAATTTTATATGTATGTTTGCATTACTTCCTCAAATTATGTTGCCTAGTTCAAATGTATAAAGAAATTCTATGAGAATTTCATGCATTTCAGTCAAAACATGGAACAGGCTTTTACGCAGGTAACCAGTATAGTTACCTGGAGAATCATTTGGCCAACTACATTTTCTTTGTTGTTGTGTTCTTTAAATAGAAATTGACCTGAACCAGAACTCTCAGACCCACATTTCAACACTTTAGGAACATTTTGATTTTAACTTTGTGGGTTGGAACCCTATATAGGGCTATGTCTACACTTGTCAAAATAAGTCGACTTAGCATGTCTACACTGTAAAATTAAGTCAACTTAAAGTGGACCTTGCCAAATCGACTTAGAGCATCCACACTGGATGCCTAAGTCGACTTCTAGGGGCTAGGTGGACCTGGGACTTGTCCATGGTGGCAGGGGGGGGGCACCCCTTTCAAAGTGCCAGGGGGCCCAGCATTTGCCCCATTGTACCCTGGTACAATGGGGGCTGAGCAGGACAGGGGCAGGGTATAGGAGTGGGGTGGGCAGGGCTGTGTCCTGCCCTGTGGGTGGGCATGCCAGGCTCTGGCTGTGCCAGCCACCCTGGCAGGGAGATCAGTGGGGGAGCCCTGGGGCCCTTTAAGTTGACTTAAAGTCAATTTAGGGCTAATCTGTGTCTACACTGGCTAAGTCGACTTAATAAAGTTGACTTAGCCAGTAAAGTTGACTTTAAAGTAGGTTTAATAAAGTCGATTTTAAATTTCCTTAAATTGACTTAAGGAAATTGTAGTGTAGACACAGATTAAATTAAGTCGACTTAATTCACAAGTGTAGATGCACCCTAGGATTTTAGCCATTTGAAAAGCCACTGTGAGAGTTTTGTGCAAGTTCCAATATATATTATAGAGCTGTGCTAGCAGGATCACAAAAGGAAAGGAAACCTCCCTGAAATATAGGAATGTACCTACAGTATAAAAACTAAAGTTTGTTGAAAAAAGTAATTTTTCATGAAAAATTTGAGAAATCTGTTTTTAAAAGTTCCTGTGAAACTGTTTTGCTTTTTCTAAGAAAACCAAAACAAAAATCTCAAAAAAAAAAAAAAAAAAAAAAAATCAGTTTGGAAAACTTTTTGTAAACATGGTGGAACAGTAAAAAAAAAAATTGGTTTCTGAAAACTGAACTAAAACCTGTGTTTCATAGCCTAAAACACATTCTTTTTTTTCCAACTTGGTTTTGTTCAACAAGAGGCTTTCTCTTTCAGCTTTTTTATTAAAAACAAATCCAGAAATTGTTGGTAAAAATAAAATTTTTCCTAGCATATTTTTGTTTTGATGAAAAACCATTTTTAGAAAAAAAAAATTAAGTAGGCTCCCTACTTAAAAATATTTAACTCAGTCAGCAGTGAAACACTCTACTAGTCCAGGGCATGTACCTTTTTTTTTTTAAACAATTGAATAAAATATTCATTTTGCCCATGATCCTCATCACAGCAAAGTATGGGCGAGCAGTTTTTGAGCCTAGCCAGGCAAAGTATGTAAGGATGATTTAACTAAATGAAGGACAGAGGACTGCAAGGCAGCCTTTGCTTGCGCTACATTCCAATAATCTTCTCTATTTATATTTATACTGTGCTACTTACTTCATTGTTCAGTACAAGAAAAGAAGTCACTCTGTCAGAGGCAATTTGACTCAGAAGTAGAAGGCATCTTCATAAATAAATGCACTTACGGTACAGAGCTTTTGTTCATTTTTAAAAGGTAACATGTTTGAATAGGTACTTTAATATTGTAAGGACAGACACCAATATAAAGACGATAGGTCAGTGTTATACGTCTCGGAACGCTACTCAGGGCTTTTGATAATTGTTATTTATATTACAATAGTGCCTAGAGGACTTGCCAGAAATTAGGGCCCTGTTGTTAAAGGCAAAGCACAAACAATGAAAGTGTTGTAGATCTCACAACCTAATCACATCAGCCAGACAAATGGTGGGAGAGGAGAAAAACACTGCGATGTAAAGTTTCTTACCCAAGGTCTCAAAGAGAACAGATATCTCCTGAGTCTCATTTCAGAGCCCATTCTGCCCCTCTAGCACAGATTGCTCCATTAAGGATGGTAGAACCTTTCAAACAACGTATGGGGTTAATGTGTGTTAAAAAAAAAAATTGTTCGGTTTCAGGAACTTTTTCCCACAGCAGTTTAAACCAATGTTTTCCCATGTTTGCCCTATGTATACATGGATAAACATACTGGATTTATCTTTTTTGGTAGAATTTCTCTTTGGTCCCTTTTCCCCCTCAAACCTTCTATTTTTTCTACTCTGCCCACATTCTGTTCTATTTTCCACATGATTTTTTTCCTTAGCTGTTTCTGCAGTTTTCTCCCCCACAATCCTTCTATGAAGAACTTGACTACAAGAACGTTCTATGCTGCATCTAGCATTCAGATACCTCATATTTCCCTTCAAATTAAGAGGGTGAAATCTTGATCCCATAGAAGTCAATGGCGACATGTCCATTGCCTTCAGTGGGATTAGGAATTCACCCAAACTGTTCAAGTGGGTTTGAAACTAGGCAAAATGAGCTTACCCATCCCTAAAGATAATAACAAACTGTAAAAAAGAACAGAAGGAAAGGGGGCAGCCTACACACCCTCGGCTATTTATGCCTTCCAGCTTGTTTTACTTGGAAAGGAACTTTATACACTAGATATCAAATTGATGATCCTTTTCTGTGTGCCAGTGAAGTTCCAATAAGAGAACTATTACAACTTAAAATTAAATAAAAGACTTTAAGAAGAACCAAGAGTATAAAAATGACTTAGCAAAGGTATTCAGAGCTAAAATTCTATATTCATTTCATTTCAGTGGGCTCACATAGTTTTAACAGAACGCAAAATATGTCCCTCTATATTTAATCCATTCAAGATGTTTATCTTAATTCCCACTTGACACACAGGATCTATTACTTCCTCCTTCCATTAAATGGTAATTAGATTCCCTTCCTGTATCATAGTCAGGAGTTGGTTATTTCTCTCCCACTCTTTCAGACACATATACAAAGCCACCCATTCACCCCCTCTCCACCCTCCAAAACCACTCATTCACCCACCCACACATTCCCTCTTTCTCATGCCACTTGCTACAGCTTTTGTGCCATTACCGGTCCGATTTAATAGCATACAGATAGCATTCAGTCCAATTCCCATTTGCTATAAAGGAAGTAGGATCAGACTGTAGGGATTCATGGCCCATGGTTCATGCTGAGACGGCATGTCCAGGCACACCTGGACCACCTCGATGCATGATCATGAGCTGTCCACCTGTAAACATGCTGGGCAGGGGGAAAGGGAGAGTGTGATGAACAGACACTGAGTATATTGAGAGATAGTGAAAGATTTATTCTCTTCCCTGTCCCAGCTCCCTTTCTCAAAGTTGTAGCTAGAAATGTAATCAACAGAGCTTATTTTCTCATCCCTGCGTAAAAGGCCTTGAAAGAACTTGTTATGTTCTTGTATCCTGTTATGTTATGTTTTTGCACAGGAATGCTTATTTTGATCTTATGTAAGTTGTTTGCTCTGCCTAATAAAAAGGAGGTAGCAGGCTCAGAAAGGCAGCTTCTGCTCCTCCATGATTTGACACCCAGTGTCTGTCATCCCTTCACAGACCATAGAGTGCACGTAACCCCTCTTCTGTTACACATTGCTGTTTTCCCAGCTGTCAGCAATCTGCATATTCTCAGATAGCAAGTACAAGAATTAAGTTTTCCTTTCTGATTCCCACAAAGGATATATGTGCAATCCCTGCCTGCATTAGATGCCAGGTGTTGTCAACACGGGTGCTGTACAAGTAAGGAGAGCACAATAGTTCTGAAGAGATGTGACGTGTACAAAGAAGAGAATTTAACTTTTGCCCTTTGGGTTCTCAAGCTTTTCATGCCCCTTTCTTTTGTTTGAAAACAAAACAAAATCATTTATGTATCTCAAAATGTCAGAAGAATGAAAAATAATTACTCGTGACAGAAAGAGAATCTTAGAGAAAGAAGTGATGGTGTGTGTGTGGTATCTGGCCTCTTCCTGCTGGTATTATTGTTATAGAAGTATATGCCATTCTACTTCATGCAATAGATAAAATCTAGTTCAACCTCAAGTTGTGGGGCTACCGCAGGAATCTATGGACTGTTTTCTGACCAAATGATCATAATGGTTCCACCTGGCCTCAAAATCTGGGAGTCAGTAATTTTAAAGTCACAGCAACCTTCATGGAAATAGGAAGAAGATTGTGGTGTAGTGATGAGGGGAGGTAGAGGGGGGGCCAAGCCCCTGGGCACTGGGCTGCAGGGGGCACCAGGCTGGGGGTGGGGGGCTGCAAGGCATGGGATGGAGAACAAATGTGGGCTTGGCCTCCAGGTGCCAGACACCCTCACTACACCACCGGAGGAAGGAGCACAAATTCCAGGAAGGAAGAGTTTGGTGGCAGCACCACGATATTAGTCTGTGTGCGCATGACTGCCAATATAAACTGCAACTGGAGCTCAAATAATTACTTTAATAAAGAGCCAGTTTAGTTTAATGTCCTCTCATGTTGTTATCCAACACTGCAGTACTCTGGATTTGGAAACAATCTGAATAATCCCATAGACTTGCTAGAACTCAAGGGCTATGTCTTCACTGGCAATTTAAGTCAACTTAAGGAGGCTTAAGTCAACTTAAATTAAGCCACATCCACACTAAGCTTTCATTATGTCAATTTAAGAAATTCCTTAAGTCGACTTAATGAAAGCTTAAGTCGACTTTATAACTACCACTCATTATGTCGACCTAACCCTTCCTTAGATCAACCTAAGCCCAGTGTGGATGCATAAGTCCACTTTGTTAAGTCGACTTAAGGGCAGTTAGGTCGACTTAACAAAGTGGATTAAGTCGACTTAAAGTGTTGCCACTTGTTAAGTCGACTTTAATAAGGTCGATTTTAAGTCGACTTAAAGTCGACCTTATTAAAGTCGACTTAACAAAAGTCGACAACTTTTCTAGTATAGACATAGCCAAGGATTCCTGGTTGTAAACACTATTCCTAGAACAGTCTGCAAGATCAAGATCATTTCACTACAGTGCTACTGAATGGGGTCCATTCCTGCACACTCTGTTAGGAATGGTGCTTAGTGTAGTAGTTCCTTTTAGGACAATGAGATTCTCAGAGTAATTAGCTCTACACATAGTAGTGACAGGTGTAGTAAAATGACACCTCCATAAATTACACCTTTGATTCCATTCTAAAGTGTCAGACTGGCAGTGACTTTCTCCTTCCTCTGCACTGCATGGGTCACTTGCCAGAGTTATCTAGGTATATCTCATTTTATTTCCCTGCCGTTATGTGGGCCTTGGGCTCTGGTGCACTTCAGGCCCTTCTGTTCTCTGCCTGTGGCACATAATAATCTAGTCTCCTTGGGCTGTAACACTTTGGCCAAATTTCAGCTGCTGGGGTGAATGAATAGGTGCTGGTTCCTGTTGGTGGCCTGTGATGTCCAGGAGGTCAGACATTCCTTCTGTTCTCAAATTCTATGGCTTTCTGACTATGATCATTTATCCTGTGTGGTTAAGGAAACCACGGTGACTTTAAAAAACTGTGGACAAAATCCCAACTAGACAATTAGCAAAATGTTTAAATAGCAATAAAACAGCAGTAATATATTATACTAAACACGTGTACAATTATAATCAGAAAATTAAAGACAGGCAGCTATGCTCAGCTGGAGTGGGAGGAGAGAGCAGGGATGAAAACCAAATTAAAGTAACTAATCAATCTATCTAGAATTTAAATTAATTATATACTAATCCTACTGTGAAGTGAAAAATATAAAAAAGGAGAGAAAAAAGATATAAAAATCCATCAGTGTAACAGATAATAAAAAGAGCTAAAAAAAAAAAAAAAAAAAAAAAATCAATCCCTTTTCCTGAAAGCTAACTACTCTGATTCATTCCAAGCACAAATTCATTACAAATCTAATTGAAATGCCATCATTAAATGCTTCATCTTCCACAAGAATCCCGAATCTCATTCCTCCCCTGGCTCCATTTTGAACACTCCTTTTTTTGGAATATAAACACCCAATAGAGAAAGGGCCCAAGGGGTGAAAAATGCAAATACATACACCCCTATAGAGATTTAGTTTATAAACATTATCCTGTCCTGAGAAGGCAGGAAAGATCTGGAGTAAAATCCTGGCTCCACTGAAGTCAATAGCAAAATTCCCATTGTCTGTAGCAAGAGGGTGCAGGGGGGCAGAATTTCACCCCAGAAGCGCACTATTTCCTTGTTGGGAGAAGAATGAGTGAAAACAGGATCCACCTTCTGCATTTGTAGTCTAACTTATTAACAAATATATCAGAGTAGGATGTTAGCTGGAGAAATCAAGGTACATCTTATATTGTACAGAGACACCAGGACACTTTTAGAACTCTAGAAAAACAGATCTATTCAGACAGTTTGCTGTGTCTGCTGCCTATTCAAGAGAGTGCTTCCAGTAGCCATGTGTCTCTATCTTAACTCCTCTCCTAACATTAAACTATATTCCCAGAACATGTGCTTAAGCTGTCACTGTAAATCATTACCCTTAAGGCCAGGAGGTATGTGTGATTCCAATGCCCTAGGCAAGGAATTAATGGATCAGATACAATTCTGGCATAACTCCAATATAATCAATGGCTATGTCTACACTGGCAAGTTAGTTCGCATTAAGGAGGCTTAATTCGAACTAACTAAAGCCATGGCTACACTAGGCTTTAGTTAGTTCGAATTATGGGCTTCTTTAATTCGAACTAATAAATTCGAATAGGGTATTCAAACTAAGGGGTTAATTCAAACTAACTAGTTCGAATTAACCTATGTGGCCATGTTAATTCGAACTAATTTCTTAGTTCGAATTAACCGGCCATTGAAATGAATGGGGATCGCTAATTCGAACTAAGCAAGTGCTTGCTTAGTTCGAACTAACATTCCAGTGTGGCCATGCTAGTTCGAATTAGGCTAATTTGAACTAACTAAAATTAAACTAAAATTTTTCCAGGGTAGAATGGTCCCAGGGAGTATCCTGATGAGCCATTAAGGACATAAAGAATACAACCATTGTGTCCTTAATGGCTCATCAGTTTACTCCCTGGAACCATATCACCTGGCAGATTCCTTAACATTAAGGAGACAATGGTTTTTCACACCATCCCATCTAAGGCATTTGTCCAGAATGACACAAGTTAAAGTATGGATATAACATCAAATTCTTAACTTCTAATCGAAATAGAATGCCTAGACATAAACTATATAATCATTCCCAGCAAATTACTACCTTTCTATTGATACCAAACATGACATAGTTCTTATGGATTATAGCATTTATGAGCTATCCATAGAAAATAATATCATAAATGCTTCCCTAAATCCAGACAGCGTCACACACAGGGCTCTGCCTTGCCAGGGTCCCTGTACCCCTTTGCCCCATTGTACACAGTGTGTGCCCCCCCTGCCACCGTGGACCTGCCCAAGGTCCCCCTAGCCCCACAAAGTCGACCTAGAGCATCCAGTGTGGATGCTCTAGGTAGACTTTGTAAGTTCCCCTTTAAGTCGACTTTAATTTTAAGTGTAGACACACTAAGTCAACTTTAAGTCGACTTAGTTAAAGTCGACTTAAAAATGCAAGTGTAGACATAGCCAAGATGAAGATTCCAGAAGAAAAACAGTTTGATTATAGCATAGTTCCAAAGTAGAAACATACTATAAATATTTTGGAAATGAAATTCGAGGTGATGAAAGCTGATCATAAAATTGCACTTATTTGTTAATTTTTCTGATGAATGAAAGTTGAGTGATTGGTTGTTGGTAAATTCCCCCACCCCAATTAACTATTTTCCATCTATGTAAACTTGGGACATAATACCATCTTTAAATATTTCACCAAGATCAGCTTTCATCTCCTAGAATTCCCTTGAACGGAGGAGACCCACATTTCTGGCTAATCTTCTTTATGTGCCACATTAATCTATTATAGGTAGGAAAAGCAATGGAGGAACTTTTACTTAGCTTCCTATTTTGGACAAGAATTCCCAATACAGGTTTTAGCTGAACTCACAGGATTTGAGGGTTACAGATTTTAAAAGATAAACGATAAAATTATAACAGCCTATGCCACTGCTAAAATTGGATCGAAACAGACAAAAATAATCCTTTTAACCTCCAATACCTACTGGTAGTGAAATATTTACACACATACACAGTGGTGCAATAAATAGCCACAATTTTATGCCCTGCTGGAAGTCCTTTCTCTGAAAAGCAGTTTTACTTCTGGGAATAGCATCGCAGAATCAGCCAATCAGAACCTGTAACTCTACAGTGGCATTCCTAGAAGTACAGGAACATGACAGCTGAGAATGGGATTCAATCATACTGCACCCACATACAGGGAATGTTGTTGCAGAATATCTTTGAATAGTTGCCAGTTACCTTACTTACTCTAGTATAAACCTGTTTGGCTTATAAACCAACAAACATACATAATAAAAAACATACTCATCTTTGTAACATGGACAAAGGAATTTATTTCATAAAGCCTAGCATCTTTCCAAATCTATATGCTATTTAAATAAATGCTGTTAGTTAGTTTCCCATGAAACCATTATTAAGTTAATAATATAATTTCATTTGGTCAGTTCAGTGAAACTACATATTGATACTCTGTTTTTTCATGATGACATACTGGGCTGTAAAAAAACAAAACAAAATTAAAAAACAAAACAAAACCCAAACAGAGTCCTGTGGCACTTTTAAAGACTAACAGATTTATTTATTGCATGAGCTTTCGTGGGAGAAAATCCCACTTCGTCAGATGCTTTGAAGCGCTTCAAAAGCATCTGAGGAAGTGGGATTTTCTCCCACGAAAGCTCATGTGATAAATAAATCTGTTAGTCTTTAAACGTGCCACAGGACTGTTTGTTTTTCTGCAATAGACTAACACAGCTACCCCTTTGATACTGTGCTGTGTTTATTTTGCTTGGCAATTGGATTTCATTTGAAAGTAAGTGTGCAGGAAAGAGGGTGAATCCTATTAAATACCTTTATATGATTTTTGTTTATTTATAAAGGTTTATTTTTTCTGATATCTGAGATTCTCCAAAGAAAAATGAAGAAAAAAAGTTAAAAACAACTATCATCCCAATGAAAACGTATCACTGAAAAAGAAAGAAATAGATGTGCATACATTACATCTCTTCAATTCACCAGACATTATAATACAACATTAATACTTATCATCCTCCTCTAAATGCCAGATGGCAACAACAGAAAATAATAATTTATTGCAACAGAGCTGTGTGTACAGAATAAGGGTCAGGAGCTACCATTTCCCCAGCGGAAAAAATATGTAAATCTGTCAATGGTATTTAAAATGAATACCTAGCATAAAATTGGAATTCTCTTGACAGTATATACACATTAACACTGTGAATGACAGAATTTACTGAAAGATATAGTATCCTGTCTAGTTTTGGTTTGAAAAAAAAAATCACCTAGAAATCTCTCCCTTTCTTTTGATGCCACTAGTCTGTCATAAAGAGACATTTTAATCTTTTTTATTCCTCACTTCAAAAATTTTATGGTTATAATTCTCTCTCTCTCTCTCTCTCTCTCTCTCTCTCTCACACACACACACACACACACACACACACACACACACACACACACTATGGGCGAGATTCTGATTACAATTAATCTCATATAAATCTGCATAGACTATTGACTTCATTGGAGTTCCTCCATACTTACAGTATTATAACTAGATCAGACCTTGATTTTGTGTGATGCCAGTGACTAAAGGGTACACAACAGGCATTATATTCCATATTTGCATTATTCATGCAGCACCAGATTTCTGCCATCCGCCCTCAGGCTGAGCAGGTAATTACTTCTATGAGTCCTATTGAAATCAATAGGCCTATCTGAGAAACAATGGTCTATTCAAGGTGGGTAAAAGTGGAAGAGTAGGCTCATAAAAGTTAGTGATATGGCAGGTTTTACTTTTTTTAGGGACCAAAGAACTGTGTGTGTGTGTGTGTGTGTGTGTGTGTGTGTGTGTGTAGAGAAAACCTCTCAAAACATGAACTGACAGTCAGAAGATTAAGAGCTGCACTGTCCAAGCAATGTAGCTTATTGCTTCGAAACAAAGCATAAATAATCTTTTTTTCATGCCATTAAAATACTATTGCACTTGATTCGTTACTGCGTTAAAAATCACTTTAGAATGCAGATGTTCAGTTCACCACACTATCTACTGATAGTATTTATTTTTCTTTTCAAGAAAAGCAAAGGTAGCATTAAATTATAGCTGCACCGTATGTATTGCAAATGTTATTGAGTACAGTATGGAAAATGGGTTTGGGGAAAATAAACATATTCCACTTAGGAGACTCATAAGTAGGTTTCACTTGATTATTTTACTTAAATTTACACAAGTTCATCACCACACTGCTGTAGTGTTAATTGTCTTGTTGCAAGAAACAAATCCAATTTTTATTATACCCGCTTTGCTGGTAATATTTTACAGCAGCCATGTCAGTGGACTATCTGAAGGGTACACTTACTGAATTCTTCTTTTTACTACTAGCAATAATATTACTATGGGGCTTGCTTTGGTCTAACTCATTCAGAAGTCCAAAACACAAGAGGTTTCATTTATTGTTTAGTAGTTCAAAACTTAGTAAGAATTCTACAAAAACAAAATCTTCCTGTTGTTGTAAAATTAGACTCCAACATAATGAGAGTTATAGACATGTAATTTTGTTCAGCGTCTGAACAATCTTTATCTATTTTATAATTTTCTAAATGAAGGAAAGAATTGTGACACTATATACATTACTACAGTTTTCAATGAAAGTCACATTCAATCTCAAGTATCTCCATTGATTTCTACAGTTACATCAGATTCCATGCATGGTATTCAGAACAGAATTGGGCCATGAATATTCATAGCATCTTTCTAAGGTGGATGTTTCACTTACCTAATTTAATGTTTCACCAATATATCTGAACTCTATGCAGTGTATGGCAGGTGGAAGTGTATGGCAAGTTCCCAAACAGACAGGCATATCAAACACTGCAAGGTAACAATATTTGAGCAGATAAGATCACCTGTTTTCCAGGATGAAATAAGATATGGAAGCCACCTGGGAATTTTATGCAACCCTAATACAAACAAGCAAACACAAACATTGGTGAGGCTTATAGGCAGATTTATAGGGCCAATCAGTCTGCAACTCCAATTGATGTCATAGGTGAACCTGAAAGCAGAATTTAGCCCGCATGATTTAATCTATTGAACCAAAAAGACTAAGAGACTTATTCTGGGGTCCACTTTGGCTTCTTTGGACCATTTTGGCAGCTCAAAGTAGCAGCTGGTTTAACTAACTCTTTGAAAAATCCCCTTGTGTAAGGGAAATCCTCTGAAGACTGGCTCTATTCCTTCCCTTTTCCTGCGTTCTGGGGAAAGGGTATCATCAGGATGTCCCTAACCCCAACACTCCCCTAGGGGCCAGAATGACTCGTGAGGCTATGGACAGCTGGATCTAATTTACAGCACCCTCAGGCTATTCTAAATTACACTGGAGACAACGATGGCCCCAGGCCAGCCCTACCAGTAGGGGACACAAAGGAGATTTGGAAGCATCTTTGTGCCCTTACTCAGTATATCTCAAATGAATCTGAAGAACAAGCCCAAGGGAAACAAACAAAAGAATACAGAAGCTAAATGATCATAAATATTTACAATTTAATTGCTAGTGTCTTCTGCAGGAAATTGCTATGTAAGTGCATTGCTTTATTCCAAAGCCTTCATACTGTCAGAAGGCCTATGCACACTATGGGTAAATAGCTTGGCTCCATTACGATAAGAAACTCTGCCTTAAGCTGGCCAAGCAAAAACTGCATCTTGGGACAAAGTGCTTTCACAGCTTTGGTTCAGGACATGCTTCTATTCACCCAGTGCTCTAGCCTCACATAGCAAGTGAGTTATGATTTGCAGAATAGCTGCCAAGAGCCAACCCATCTTGACTTATAACAAAGGGGGATTTTAAGAAAAATTCATTCAGTTACAAGCTGATTGTGCAAGGTGCAAAGGGCTTCACACAGTTGTCAGTTACAGCTGATTATTCAAATGTAAGCGGACAAGATTATGAAAGCCAACTGCAGCTAAAGACAAAGAGTTCAAGTGTTAATTAAGAGAGGAACTAATAGAGGCTATTTATTAGTTCTTAAGAAACTATGTAGACATGACAAAGTGTGGATACTTGCTAGTGAAATTTATTCATGCTTTTAAGGATCCCTTAAATAGGATCTCCAGTTTTACAGTTATAATAAAAAAATGAAGACTGGATTTGTAATTATGCAAAGTTTTGCATCTAAAGCAGGAATAGAGATGAGTACAGAAAGAGATGAAATAAGGTAAACTGCCAAGTAACCCTACATTATAATATTGATATAGAAGGGATGAACTGGCTCTGGATTTTGAACACTGTGACGTTGAAGGTGTTCATATCTAACTTCTTTACAACCATCTTTAATTATTAGCTTGCATTGTCTCTTAATATCTGTATTTAGGTTATATATTACACTGTTTTGTACTATTTACATACAACCTCACTTCTTTAATAAGGCAAACATTATATATTCATTTTTGCATTGTATACATGTCATTTTATATTCACATGTGAAATGTATGGTTGATAATTATATATTTTAATAACTAAATTTAATCTGCAATGAGAATATTAAAAAAGGCATGAGAAAACTAGGAGCAGGAAAAGATCTACCTAACCCACCTGTGGGGTAAAGAATACCAAGCAGGGACCTCAGTCAATGAAAACTTCAGGTCTTCTATTCTCCTATATTCCATGCTTGAATAATAGGAGTATGACAATAGGAATATTCTACGGACCATCTGACCAGGATAGTGACAGTGATTGTGAAACTGGGGAGATCACAGAGGCTAGAACAGACTGGTGATTTTAATAATAATGGGGGATTTCAGCTATCCCCATACTGGCTGGCTAAATATCACCTCAGGACAGAATGCAGAGATAAAATCTCAAAACAATATTAACAACTGCTTCTTGAAGCAGTTAGTCCTAGAACACACAAGGGGAGAGGCAATTCTTGATTGACGTGACTATAGCTACCATAATGTAATTAAATGTAACAGTCTGTTGTGGGATGTGGGTGGGGGGGGGATGCTGAAAGAAAGCCACCAATGTAGCATTTAATGTAAAAAGGGGGATCTGGAAAAAAAAAAAGAAAAGAAAAGAAAAGAAAGAAAAAAGAAAAAGCTAGTTAAATAAAAATTAAAAGAAACAGTCACAAGACAGAAATGCCTGCCATCTGCAAACTATTTAAACTATTTTAAAAAAAATATTTTAAAAACTACCAAAATAGAGGTTCAAACTCAATGCACTCCCCAAATAAAGAAAGCAGTAAGAGGACCAAAATATGCAACCATGAATAAAAAACAGAGCAAAAGAGGTAGTTAGAAGCAAAAGGGCATCTTTCAAAAATCAAAGTAAAATCCTACAGAAGGAAATACAAAGTCGACTTAAAATTTAAGTGCGGACATACTAAGTCGACTTTGTTAAGTCGACTTAGCTAGGTCGACCTAAATTAACAAGTGTAGATATAGCCTAGGGTATGTAAACTATCATTTAAATCAATCTCTGTACCAGATGACTACAGTATAGCTATTGCAACAGCGATTTTTTTTTAAAAGCTCCAGAGATAAACCTGGCAATTATAAGCCAGTAAATCAAACTTCTGTTCCAAGCAAATTGGTTGATACTATAGCAGAGAACAGAATTATCAGACACATAGATGAGTATCCTATGTGGGGAAGAGAGTCAACACAGCTTTTGTAAAGGGAAATCATGTCCTGCCAATCCCTCAAGAAATCCTTGAGGGAGTCAATACGTATGTGGACAAAGGTAATCCAGTCAATATAGTGTACTTGGACTTTCAGAAAACTTTGGTGATATCCCTCACCAAAGGCTCTTCAGTGAAGTAAATAGTCATGGAATAAGAGGATAAGTGGATAAGTAACTGGTTAAAAGATAGGAAACAAAGGATAGGAATAAATAGTCAATTTTCAATATGGAGAGGTAAATAGTGGGGTCCTCCAAAGATCTGTTCTGGAACCTGTGCTGTTTAATATTTTCATAAATGATCTGGAAAAGAGGCTAGCCAGTGAGGTGACAATATTTGCAGATGGTACAAAATTACTCAAGATAGTTAGCTGATTGCCAACACTTATAAAGGGATCTGACAAAACTAAGTGACAGGGCAACATAATGATAGATGAAGTAATGTGCACTGGAAAATATAATCCCAACTATAACTTCAAAGTAATGGATTCTCAACTAGCTGTTACCATTCAAGAAAGATTGCTCAGAGCCATTGTAGATAACTTTCTGAAAAATTCTGTTCCATGTGCAGGGGCAGTCAAAAAAGCTAACAGAATGAACTATTAGGAAAGAGATAGATAAGAAGACACAAAATATCATAATACCACTTTATAAATCCATGGTATACCCACACCTTCAATAGGGCAAGCAGTTCTGGTCAGGGCTGTCCCAAGGGAGGAGCAGGACCCAGGGCCAAGCGGCCTGTGTGGACCCCCATGCCCTCCGTCCCAGAGGCTGGGCTCTGCACTCCCACTCTGCCTGTGAGGGTGCGACATGCCGGCCCGGAGGCAGGGTTCCGCCCTCCTGCTCTGCCTCCAGGGCCGGCTGCTCTGTCCTGGAGATGGGGCAGCTTAGCCCAGAGGCCAGGCTTTGCGCTTCTGCCCATTGCCTTTGGCTTGCCCCCAAAAGCAGAGGGGGGAGCAGCATGGCACCCACGGAACCACAAAGCACAGGATGGTCGCCCTGCTTGTGCTTCCCCCACCCCAGGACAGCCCTGGTTCTGGTGGCCTCATCTAAAAAAGATATATTAGAACTAAAAAAGGGACAAAGAAAGGCAACAAAAATCCTGAAAGGAATATGATAGAGGTATATAAAATCATGAATAGTGTGCAGAAAAATCATAATTACACTGTCACATATCAGAAGAACCAGGAGTAATCCATTTAATTTGATAGGCATCAGATTTAAAAACATATAAGGAAATCCTTCTTCACACAATGCACAGTCAACCTGTAGAACTTTTTGCCAGGGAATGTTGTGAAAGCCTTAAGTAGAACTTGTTTCAAAAAAGAATTGGATAAATTCATCAAGGATTAGCTCATCAGTGGCTATTATCCAAGATGGTCAGACATACAACCCCATGTTCTAGGTGTCCCTAAACCTCTGAATGCCAGAAGCTGGGGGCTGGATGACTGGGGAAGGATCACTCAGTAAAATAACACTGGTATGTTAATTCCTTCTGAAGGGAATTATGTTATGTTAATTCCCTCCGGCCACTATTGGAAGAAAGGATACTTGACTAAGTGGACCATTGGTCTGAGTATAGCCATTCTTATGCTCTAGGCACAAGATCCACCAGCAAATTTTTTTTTGGCCTCCCTGGGTACCAGCTTCAAGTTGTGATGAGCTAACAGAATGAGGAGTGGTTGGATGCTTCACATGCACAACAACTTCATGCAGCAAGCAAATAAGGTAATGAAGTCAGTGATTAGATGGGTGGCTGGATGTGCCTGAGATATTATATCAACATACTTTTCCATGCCAAATACAAGTGAGACAAAACTAGCAAATATGTTCTTACTTTCAGTTCCAAATGTTCTGTTTTGCTGGCACTGTAGAATAGTCATGTCTATACCCATTTTAAAGAATTTGTTGATTGCAGGAAGCTGAAGATGCTAGTTATATACAAGCCAATCAAGACACATTAGGGTATATTAATGAAAAGCAGACAATCCTTTGTATTTGTGTAACAATAGTGGTTAAGATCAGAAACAGTAGTGTTGAAAATCAATGCATGTCAACACTACAAATTACTTTAGTATAACTTATGTTGCTCAGGACTGTGAATATTCCACACCCATGAGCGACATAGGTGATACCGACATACGTTCCAGTGTGGACATTAATATGTCAGTGGGAGAGCTTCTCCCTGCTGACACAACTGCCACCTCTCATGGAGGTAAAGTTATTAAGCCCACAGAGAACTCTTTCTTGTCAAGTTAGAGCATCTTCACCAAAAGCGCTACAGCAGTACAACCATATTGATGCAGCTGCGCCTCTGTAGCTGCTGCTGTAGTGTAGATATAGCCTCAGAGGATGCAGTTCATAGTAGATAGAATACAGAAAGCCAGAACTCACTCTGAGATTGTAACCTGGTTAGTTCATTAGTTGATATTTAACAGGATTGTTATTACTGAGATGATGGGTCAAAGTGTGCTCTCAGCTGTCCTGGTATAATTAAGGTCCATTGTGTCCATTAGAAGACTTGCACCTATGTAATAAAATCAGATTAAAGTCTATAGAGTCTTACTGGTGCAATCTATAGAGTCATACCAGTGCAAACCCCAATGCAGGCACAGTCAAACTTGCTTAAAACGTGCTTCAATCAGTATAGGTTAATTTACCAAATTTAATGTACCTGATTTAATATACAATAAACCAATTAAAATGAGACTTGAGTGCATCTACAATAGGACTGTATGCTCCTGTAACTAGATTAATTTTAAATAGATTTAGTTCACCTGTGCACATTTTTAATATGGATCAGGCCTATGATAAGTATTTGGCCACTATCCTGTGACTCCTTAGCAGGATTGTTGTCACCGAGGTGATATGTAACATTTTGGAAGCACTCCCTAGCATATCAAACAAGACTCAATTAACACAAACAACCTGCAAGGCAGTAGGGCTGTATCCAAGCTGTGGAGCAGAGCGTGGACATTTCACCTGGAAGTGGTGCCATTTTTCATTCTTCAACAACTGTGCAGGGAAACTCAATTCCGCAAGTTTAAATTTCATAGTGACAACACAGTAACAGTGGCTATGTCCCCACTCCAAAATTAAGTCAACTTAGAGGGGACGCTGCCAAATCGTCCTAGAGCGTCCACACTGAACGCCTAGGTCGACTCGTAGGGGCTAAGTGGACCTGGGACAGGTCCACGGTGGCAGGGGGTGGCACCCCTTGCCAAGTGCCAGGGGCTCAGCCTTTGCCCCATTGTACCTTGGTACAATGGGACAAAGGGGGACAGGAACCCTGGCAGGGCATAGGAGCAGGGTGGGCAGGGCTCTGCCCTGCCCTGTGGGGGGGCACGCCAGGCTGTGGCTGTGCCAGCCACCCTGGCAGGGAGGGCAATGGGAAAGCCCTAAAGTCCCCTAAGTCGGCTTAAAGTCGATTTAGGGCTACTCCACGTCCACACTGGCTAAGTTGACTTTCTAAAGTCGACTTAGCCATCAGGGTCGACTTAAAACGAGGTTTTATAAAGTCGACTTAAGCAGCTGCTTAAGTCGACTTAAGGAAAATGTAGTGTGGACGCAGCTGCTTAAGTCAACTTAATTTCTAAGTGTAGATGCACCCAGTGATCTTTCTCCTAACCACCTATAAAGTAGTGATTTTAAATTGTTTCCTGGGATCTAGACCTTTTAATTTTGAAAAATACATTTTGCAATCATGTGGTTGTGAGCTTTATGAGCTGTCACTGCTGGTTGCCATTGTTTTCCAGGCAATTAAATAGCTTCTATTTCCAGTTTCTGACAGAATGGGCCAGATTAATCTCTGGTGTAACTCTGTTGAAGGCTGTGGAGTTACACTAAGGACAAATTGACACAATGTGATATGCAAAAATATATTCCATGGTGCTGGCTCAGAACAGTTAATGTATATCATCTTGATGTGCTGGGATAATTTACTGCTTATTGGGCAATTTTAAGGAAAATTAAGTACCAATATATTGCAATACAAATTGACCATCATAATAATTCTTTAAATTGTATGTTTTCACTGATATTAATATCTAAGTAGTATGAGTTTATGTAAATGACAACCAGTAATTGAAGAGACTTTTTCCATCATAAACTATTAAAAAGAGTGATTCATGAACATGAAATATGGTGGAAGATATGTTAAATCAATCAACAACAGATGGAAAATATATTCAAATAAAAGCCACCCTAATAAATCTAAAGGCCATTTTGTGTACAATTCTGTATACTACCATAAAGAGATGATGATATAATTTGTTGCAGAAGGTGGCTGATGGGCAGGGAACAGGAGAGGGGAAGAGAAATTGATTGACCCTGTAAAAATACCCCCTAAATATTTCTGGCTTTATTATTAGCCTTCAAAGTATTATTGAAACATTCTATATTTAGTATAAAGAATGGCTACCAAATGCTGATTTACATCAATTGCAGTACAAATTGTTGTGCCGCACTGTAATGACCACAATGATTCAAAACACAAGAGAAATAGTGTATGAAATTTATAAGCTGATTTGCATAATCTATATCCATGGAATAACATACAATTGTTTACTACAAAATGATGTTACACAAAAATAGGAGAAGCTGAATGAAATCCACCATTAGATAAAATACACGCATATTTATCTAACCTTTAAAGACATTATTATAAGGCGGTCGTACACGTAGAATTAAGATTGCCCAGTACTTTCCAATATAAAATCCTATTTTTAACTTTGCCAAAGTTAAAATGGTGTGGCGGAAATTTTTTGTACTTGGTAACTGCTAAGATAAAGTTTTTGGAAAGTTTCAGCTAAAATGATTCTGCCATTTTTGAGGACCAGGCTAGGGAAAAATACATTGTTTTCCCCATGTTAAAACATTCTTGCAATTGTTTTGCTGAGATGCTCTAATGTCTTCATGTTTTAGATCCAGGACTTGAAATCTGGCATGGTCTAGGGGAAATATCAGGGAAGGATATGCCTTTTATCATCCCCATGAAAGCCTAACCAGTTTGACCAAGTCATATGCCTTTGAAAAGTTATAGTTTGCACATATTCCATAGAGACATGTTAGAATATGTCAGCAAAATTCTCTGAAGATTCCATTTGCAAGTGAACATGTTCCATCCTCTCACAGAGCCCGTTTGCTGACTGGATAGTGTATAGACCATTTCCACGGAGCCACTAAGCATGCTGAAGCCCAAGGTGAACAAGCCTTCCTCTGTGATTGCTGTTCCTAGCAGCTGGGGGCCCACTGGGGTGACAGGATCAGGAACTGTGAACATGGACACTATCTTCCCTGCACTCTCAATTGTCCCCCAGCTGACACAAAGGCAGCTAGAAGGACAAGAAAACAGTCTGACTTGAATGCAGATGAGAGGCAGATGGGGATTGGGGAAAGAGGATAGGAACAAATGTGTGGGAAGGCAGGAGCTATGGAGTGGGGGCAGAAGCTGGGGAAAACAGAAGCAGACAAAAGGATGAATTACCCCTCGAGAACCTGAAGCTGAACCCCAGAATACTGAGTTTCAACCTTTCTTTCCTGTTAGGAAATAACTGAAACTACTGGTAAGAAGACCTTGAAAGCGTCTAACGAAGTGGGATTTTCTCCCACAAAAGCTCATGCGATAAATAAATCTGTTAGTCTTTAAAAGTGCCACAGGACTCTGTTGTTTTTTGCAATAGACTGACATGGCTACCCCTTTGACACTGGAAAGATGTGTGTCTCACCTCCCTCTAATGCCTGTCCCACATACTCAGTCTGTTTCCGCTTCCAGTTACTCTGTTAGTTAAAACTGTAGAGAACAGTGCTGTGGATCTAAACATCCTAACATTACAGATGAACAGGCTGGGAGGCAAGGGTGTCTAGTACGGTTCTACATGATGAAAATTTTTAGTTTTATAATAAGTTTTATAAAAATTTAGGAAATGACACTCCAAAACCTACATTTTTTGTACAGTAAGGGAATGCTGTATTAAGCATTCTAAGCAATTATATGTTACTCATTTTCTGGGTACCCAACTTGACACATCTGGTGTTTGATTTGCAGAAATGTTGAGCTGTCTCAACTGAAAGCGAGGTCAATTTTCTCTGAACAGATAAAGTGCTATAAAAAGATATGCACTCAGAAAAGTTAGTTCCTAGTCTTTCTCAAACTGGACACTCAAAATAGTTGAGACTAATAATTTTGGCTTTAATAGCAGTTCCTCAGTTCCTCATTATCATACAGAGAGAATATATAATACTCACCTCCCAAGGCTGTTGTGAAGATAAATTGATAAGTGTTTTCAAAGAACTAAGATATTATGATGACAGTACCAAAGAAAAGGCCATAAAAATTGATAATTCTCTATTCAGTGCAGAGTTAGGATGATGTATAGTAAATAATGTCTGGGACACACATTAAATGATGAGGATAAAAAGAAATATTGAATAATTACCTACTCAATAAACACCATCAATCTGTGTACTGAATTAAGCAGAGATCCTGTGGAAAAAATGGTATGTGATCATGTATGAAAGAATTTATCATAATGCATGTGTACAAGGATGCCAAATTAAGGTAGAATAGAAACTTTAATTCTGGTATTTCCTAAATTTTGAATGCTTGACTTTGCAACCCTCATGTTCATTTAACATAGTTCTTTTAAATTTTGCATACCATATAATTCATGCTAGATAGCCACTGCAAACATACCTTTTTGTCAAATCCAAATAGATAGTGCTTACACACACATGCACATGTGAACGTGCTTGCACATGCACAGAGAGAGAGAGAAAAGAAAAGGTATGTATCTAATGAGAAAATATATCCTCCCATTGATAAGTGGAACAATTTCAGTATTATTTATGAGGAGCATTGTACTGGAAAGATCCTCTTTTCAGTTACTAAATCCACTACATCACTTCATACTGATAATCTTAAAAGCAGACTTTTATCTCAGTCTATTCTGAAAAGCAAATAGCAATAAAGTTACAATATCTGGAAATGCCATGAGACAGGGATGGGATTATAGAATTATACAATAACAGAAAGACAGTAAGGAATGGATGCGTCTGAAAGGTTTATAATTAGACATTTATCAAATTAATATGAAGAACCTGAGGAAAAAGTGTCACAAGAACTCATCTCATTATTTCCTTTAGTTTTTGATAAGCTCTTACAAAATATTCTACTGATGGTACCATTAGATGCTACTGCTGAGAGGCTCATCATTTTGGGAGGACAGGGGAAGCAGCGAATGCCAATGCAATATTGAATTAATATGTGTTCTGCACTGATAACATCTTGTTCTTGATATCCCCCAAATAACCCCAGGAATAAAGTTAATGATTACAATATGTGGTGCTAGGGATCATTGGCCTTTATCCTAAGACACACTTGCAGCGGAATTAATGGGAAAAAGGTATGCAGTGATTAATATTTAAATGAAACTAATTAAATTAAATAGAATAGCAAATTACATGCAATTGTAAGTCTTATGCTTTGACCTCATGCTTTATACCAAAACCAACTGATGATAGCTAAGTGGAAAACATTCAGTTTTTAATTATACTGCAGCAGGGAATATATTATTGTTCTAGGGCTTTTTTGTTTGTTCAAATTATAGTATAAAATCCTAAACAGAATACAAATCAGAAGGAAGCAGGACTCTTTTTACTTATTCTCAGGCTCTGTCTACACGACTACTTACGTTGGTATAATTTAAGTCACTCTGGGCTTTGAAAAGTTATACTGACCTAAGCAACCGTGTGGCCAGTTGGTGGGTGACCTTCTCCCATCAATATAGGTATTACTGCTCATTTAGCATGGATTAAGTCAACAGGAGAGCTTTCTGCTATCAGCTCAGAGCATCTATACTGCAGGGTTGAGAAGAGTTCTCAACTCTCCACATCACCAAATGACCCAGTCACCTGCTCTGCATCATTCTTTAATTCAACCTCCTCATCCATGACTTCTTCATCAGAGTTGAGTCCGATGTTCATTGTCTCTGGGCCCGCAGAGGTATCCATGGCTCTCTTGGCAGTGGAATGGGGTCGCTGCTGAGGATGGCTTCCAGCTCCTTACAGAAGCGACAGATCTTTGGCTCTATACCAGAGCAATGGTTTAACTCCCTATCCTTTTAGTGCTGATTTTTACACAACACTGCAATGTATTCCATTCATAGCTCTTCTCCACCAAGGCACAGGAAATCAGACCATAGGTATCATAGTTCCTGTGGTTAAAACGGAGCAGGGACTACATAGCCTCCTCTCTCCAAATGCGGATCAGACCCAGAAGCTCTGGTGTGCTCCAAGAAGGAAAGCATTTGGTGCATGGAACTGCTTTCGTCAGCTCTCCACACCAACCAAGCAGGAAATGGAATTTAAAAAATCCCCAGGACTTTAAAGGATAGAGGAGTTCAAACTGATGGTCAGAGCAGTCAGGTTAGGCATTGTGGGACATTTCCTGGAGGCCATGTGCCATGACATAAACAAGTGCAGTTTCTACTATGACACTTCGTAACTAAAAGTGGCACAAAAAGCTCTAAACCTCTTGTCGAGGTGGTTTTATTTTGTCACACGATCAGGAGAGTTGGGATGGTGGGAAAGGGAGGGATTGTAGCATGTACACCACCACTGTTTTGAGTCATAAAGCTGACTTTGATGGACAAAAGCAGGGCCAGATTAACTTGCCCAGGGGCCCCAGGCTGCCTCCCACCGTGGGCCCTCTCCTATAACTGTGGGAGGGACTGGGGCCAGAGTGTGCTTCCACCCTGGCCCCGCTCTGGCCAGTCTGCCTGGGGGCGGGGGGGGGAGGCGGAGGGAGGGTTCAGGAGGTCGGCTGGTGCACTACATGGGGGCCTACAACACAGTACCCCCAGGGCCACAGGACCTGGAAGGCCGCACTGGAGTGGCGGTAGGTGGCCTTGCCACGAGTCAGCTGGCTCCGTCCCCCAGATGGAGAAAACAGGGGCTGGCCCGCCCCATCCCACCCCCAGGGACAGGACAGCTGGCCCAGGGCCGGGGCAGAGAGCAGAGCCTGGCTCTGGCTCCAGAGTACTCCTCCCCACCTGACAGTGCTGCTTCCCCCTCACCCCCACCCATCCAAGTGCCGGTAAGGAAGGAGTACGCTCAGCGTTCCTGCTGGCACTGATCCGGGCGGGTGTGGGCTCTTTTTGGCCAGGGCCTAGGGCTTAAGCCCCTAAAGTCCCTGCGATAATCCAGCCCTGGACAAAAGTCTATAGTGTAGACCAGCCCTTTGTAAAATAAAGACTTGTGAAAGCATTCACTGAGTTACAACTCTATTGAAATCCAGCAGATGTACTACTATGTGGTCTGATGTCTCAAACCTGTAACATTTTGGTCACAGGCAAGACATCTTATCTAGCCAGGTAGGAGAACAAGTCAACCATTAAGAGGGGACTGAATGCTGCTAATGAGAATGATTTATATAGATAATAATGTTCAGGGAAATGTAGCATAAAGTTATAGTACTTTCATTTACTATGAATATTTTTAGTGCCTAGCACAATGAACTGCTGAGCTGGTTATGCATGTAGGTGATAGTGCAAAATAATAAACATATTTATGCTTCTATACAATTTGTAACGTGGCTAACGAATAAGTTCTTTACAAGATTGTAGGGAATATCCCACCAAAGAGTTAACCAGTGCAGATGGTTCCTACTAAAAAGTAAGTTGACTCAATTAGTGAGCATTTTAAAAAAAAGATAAATAACAAGCTGAGTCCTGCCTTCAGATACATGCATCACTCCTGTACTTTGTCTGTATTAGGAAAATGTGTGTGCATTTTTCTGTACAAATGCATTTGTTCGACTTAAAGTCGACCTTTTTAAGTCAACTTAACAGAGTGGCTACACTTTAAGTCAACTTAAGTTGACCTTGTTAAGATGACTTAACAGTAGACATAGCTGTCCACACTGGCTTTAAGTCAACTTAATGAGGTCGACTTAGCGCTATTCCCCATCCACACTGGCTTTAAGTCGACTTAAGAAGTAGATTTAAGGCTTAAGTCAACCTTCAGAGGTGGTGTTATTAAGTCGACTTAAGGAAGCACTTAAGTCAACTTAATAAAAGCCCAGTGTGGACATAGCTTTGTGTAGGTCGACTTAAGCGTCCTTAAGTCGACCTAAGTTGCCAGTGCAGATGGACCCTTAGATCCTTCTAGTCAAGGATAGGAGCCCAGGCAGAGAGAGAGAGATGCAAAGTGAAGGCCTGGCTGTGACTGGGAGTGTGGAGGAAGACTTTGGCTTCCTTGACAATGGGATGTTGTTCTGGGAAGAAGGACTGCTAAGCAGAGATAGGGTCAACCTATTGAGGAAGGAAAAGAGAATATTTGGATACAGATTGGTGAACCAAGTGGGGAGGGCTTTAAACTAGTTTTGATGGAAACAGGTGAAAAAAGTCCACAGGTTATTAAAAAACATGGAGACCTGGGGGAAGAGTCAGAATCTGGGAGGAGCATGGTCTGTTCTAGCAGGGATAAGGGAGAGCCTAGAGAACATGGGGGGGGGGGGGAGAGGAGGAAATCAAATGAGAATCTTAGATGTCTGTATACTAATGTGGAAGAACTAGAAACACTTGTTAGTAAACACAATTATTATATAGCTGTCATCACAGAGACTTGGTGGGATACACATGACTGGAATATAGTTATAGAAGGGTACAGCTTGCTCAAGAAGGATAGGCAGGGAAAAAGTGGATGAAGTGTTGCCTGATAGGGGACTTCAGCTACTCAGACATCTGTTGAAAAATAATGCAGCAGGGTACCGATTATCCAACAAAGTCTTAGAATGTATAGGAATCAATTTTTTATTTCAGAAGTTGGAGAACGCCTCTAAAGGAGAGGCTGTTCTAGATTTGATTTTGACAAATAGGGAGGAACTGGTTGAGAATTTGAATCTGCTAGAGATCACGACTCTAAGGAATTGTAGGAGCACAATAAAGACAATGGATTTCAAGAAGGCAGACTATAGCAAACAGTTGATAACTTTCAAAAGAGTTGGCATTTTTAGAGTGACATTATTAAGGGCACAAGAGCAAACTACCTTACTGAGTAAGAAAGATAGAAAGTATGGCAAGAGACCATCCTGGCTTAACCAGGATATCTTCAATTATCTGAAACTGAAAAAAAGAGACCTACTACAATAAATGGAAATTAGATCAAATTACAAAGAATAAATATAAACAAAAAACACAAGTATGAAGGAACAAAATTAGAAAGGCCAAGGCAAAAACAAGAGTAAACTAACTAGAGCAGCACTTCCCAAACTGTGTGCCACGGAACACCAATGATGTGAGTAGGTGTTCTATCAAAAAGGGCCCATTGGGGCTCTTTAAAATTTTCTGCCCTGTCCACAGCCATGGGGAGGAGTAGGGCAGTGGCCTGGCTGGAGAGTTACATTCAGGGGCTGGTGTCAGTCCCTTTCAGGAAGGACAGGGGCCAGGGAAGGGGTTGGGGAGTCCCCATGGTGCAAGCCAGGGCAGGCACTAGAGTGTCCTTGCAGTGCAGGGGGCAGCGGGGGAGGGAGAGGAGCCTATGCACAGGGAAAGACAGTGGAGGAAGAGGGATGGGAGAGGAGCTAACAGCAGGGAAAGATGGGGCGGGGGGGGAGAGGAGCCGACGTGTAGGGAAAGACGGCAGGGAAGGGAGCAAGAGGGAGAGGAGCCGATGCACGTGGAAAGACAGGGAAGGGATTAGTGATCAAAAGATGCAAAATCACTCTTCCCATTAGAAAATCTGTCCAATATTACTTATTTTTATTTTCCAGTAGTAATCTGTCATAAAAAATGTATGAAAACACAAAATTTAAAAATATTTTTCTATACCTACTTTGTTTTGCATTTATTTTTCATAAAAATATTTTTTAAGCTTTAAAGAAGGACAGTCCTTTTTTGAACAAAATTGTCCTTCCTATTTTTGTACACAAGAAGGACACTAACCATCCTTCTTTGGACTGTTATATTGATGTTTTGCCTTGGGTTTGTACTTAATTTTTAAACTTAATTACAGGGTTGCTAACCATCTTCCTATCAGAAAGGCAGTTGTTCACTCAGATGATTTTCCTTTGTTCTTCCCTCTTTATTTTTTGTTTGTAAAATAGAAGACATCCCCAAAAAACTAACTTTCTTAAATCAACTTTTGAGCAGTATGTGGCAATTTTTCATTATGAACCCCCACCTTCACCCCAAACCAGCATGTATGTGTTCCATCAATATATTCCAAGCCCAAAAGTGTTCCGTGGACAAATTAATTTAGGAAACGCTGAGCTAAAGACATAAAGAGTGACAAGAAAACATTCTACAAATATATATGAGAAGCAAAAGAAACATCTCAAAGCATCTGAAATCTCAAACTGCACTGATTAAAAAATGTTACCTACGCAGTGTAAGCTTTCAACAGCAGAAGCAGAATGACCCCTTTTTGAGGCACTGGTTTGCAGGCACAGTTTTAGCAGGATTTAACCATTGTTAACAACACTATCTGCCCCAGAAGAGGCAACTACCGCTCACCACCTTGCACATCATTCAGCAGAACTGGCCCAGCGTGGCCTGCAGAATATGTTTGTACCCTCTTGAGTAGTACTGCAGCCAGCATGCTCTTTATTTATTATGCTACTGGGAGCAAAATGTCTCCTTCAGGCACAATGCTTCCCAGAGCTTTTAAGCCAGTGATGCACTCACTCTGTTCTCACATGGGCCAATGCCTTAAATGCACACTGAGCCCTAAATACATAATATTTAGTGACATCTAGTGAAGCACATCATCTCTGGCAAACTGCCATTGCAGAGAAAATAGCAAACCGAACAAGACAGTAGATTGTTAGGATAGTACATTCTTCTTTTAGCTTGTTTATGATATATATCAAACAGAATACAAATAAAATTAAACAAATTACACAAGTAAATGTAATCACTAATCAGCTAATCATTTTGACACCATGTACAGAATCAATATCTCTTAATAAATAGTGCGAGTCTGTCAGAATGCTACTATTGTTTTTTATATGCCCATTCAACACATTGGTGTGATAAAAAAAATTCTTTATAGCCACATGTGCATATTTTATTTCCACTACCAACAAATGCATTACTTGTACCTTAAAAAAAAACCTGGGGCCCAGTCTCACTTTCACTGAAAAGTTTAGTTCTTCTGACAGATATCAGTGTAAATCCATGGTAACTACGGGGTCCAATTCATCATTTTATAGGGCTAGCAAAATACCTCAGGCCCAGCAAAACCAATTAATGAATCCCATGCTAGGAGCAAAGCTGTGTTTTCACTACTTCCATGCCATCTAAATCCATTTAGTAGTATTGGACCTACCAGGGAAGACTTGTAGCTTGCAAAATCCCATAGGGGTCAGCCCTACAGCTTCTGAACAAGGAAACTGCAATCCATTTGGTCTCAATAAAGTTACATCAGCAATACATCTGCACAACTGTGAGCAATATATGGTCCAAAATTAGCAACTTCAATGTGAGCAGGATATGACTAGAAACTTTAAAACATTGTTTTTATTGAAATCTTTCCTGTAACTTTAAAAATATTAAAGAGGATCAGCCAAGACTTTCAGAGGCTTTTTAGCTTTCAGGATATATCAAAGCTAAATCATATTTAACAAGGGAATTTTGCTAAGGAACTGAGTGATTGTTCATTGAAATTAATTTGACTACATAAATGTGTGTGTTTTAGATTTCTCTTCCTGAAAAATTTAACAGTGCTCAAATTAAATAGTAGACTACACTTAATCCTTTTGAAAGCAAAGATATAAGCCTTCTCGAAGTGTCTGGGTCACTAAATCTCCACAATTAGATTTGAAGTAACAGAGAAACCTGAATGGAAAACATCTGGCAAATACTTGCATTTTAGGCACAATTCAGTTCTGATTGGAGTGAATGGCAAAATACCTATTGGCATCAATGACTGCAAGATTGGGGCCTACTGGGTATGCATGCACAGCAAAAAAAATGCAAACCAAAACACCACCACCCACCACTCCCCCAAAAAACAAACAAACAAACAAAAACTCCATGGCAGCAAATTTCAGTGCTTAGACCAACTGACTGAGGCTCACGCTGAAGAGCTAAAATTGCAGAGTAGACATTCCCACTCAGGCTGGAGCTTGAACTCTGAAACCTTGTGAGATAGGAGGATCTCAGAACCTGAGCTCCTGCCCAAGTCCTAACGAATACATTGGTGTCACAGTGCCAGCCCCACAAGCCCAAGTCTGTCGACCCAGACACTGAGGGTATGTCAACACTAGCAATTTAGGTTGACTTAAGGACCCTTAAGTCGACCTAAATTACTCCATGTCCACACTGGGCTTTCATTAAGTCAACTTAATGAAAGCTAAAGTCGACTTAATAACTACCCCTCCTTAGGTCGACTTAAGCCTTAAGTCGACTTCTTAAGCCGACTTCAGGATGGTGTGGACAGGGAGTAGCCCTTAAGTCGACTTTATTAAGTTGACTTATTGCCAGTGTGGACGCCTTTGTCCAATATTAAGTCAACTTAATAAAGTTGACTTAAAAGAAGCCACTTTGTTAAGTCGACTTAATAAGGTCGACTTTAAATTGACTTAAAGTCGACCTTATTAAGTTGACTTAAAGTCGACTTAACATTTTCTAGTGTAGCTATACCCTGAGACTCACCACTACATTTTTGGTTTTTGCTGTGTAGACATACCCACTATGGAAACAACATAGATTTTTGCAATATAGAATCTAAATACACTAAGCTTTTATTTGACCCAAATGTAAAATTATATTTAACATCACATATATCAGCCTAGGAAATTCACCATGGAATCCAATCCAGCCAGAAATACCGTTCACCCCAAGGCATGATGAAAAAATGAAAAAACCTAGAACCAGACCTACATTTGTTGTAAATTGGCATCTCTTTGTTGACTTTAATGGTATACCAGATGAGAATCTGGCCCTTAGACTATTGCATGGCTACTTATAGAGAAATTCACCTACAGAACAGAGACCCAGTAGATTTTCCCCTTTCACACTCCCAGAGCACGATTACTCAGGCTTTAAAAGTGTGCAGTTCATTTCCTGCATAGTGAGAATTACGCTTAGCTTACTTTGCTTTTGCAAAGTTTGTCCTTTACTCTTGCTTTCTTGAAAAAGAGCAGGGACTATTGGAGCCACTTGAGTTCTATTGCGAAAACTAGATTTTAGGACTTCTAGTCTTTAAGTCACATTATTTGTTACTTTTTTATTGCTATGAAACTAACAGTGGTTTGGGTTTTGGATTCTTTTGCCAGGGCTGCTTTTACTCTGCTAGGCAGGCCCCCAGTGTGGTAGAGAAAACAGGAGGCACAAAGGTGACATACAGCTAGTACAATAATATTATATGGAGCCAACCTGCCAGTGCCTAAAAAAAGCTTTGAATTCAGTGGAGCCAGTGAGAATCCCTGGGCCAAGCTGAAAGTTACAGGAATCATATGAGAATTCTTTCATCATCTTAGACCAGGGGTAGGCAACCCCCGGCACACATGCCAACAGTGGCACACAAGCACATTTGGAGCAACACTCAGCATCCTTTGTGGCGCCACAGAAATTGCCACTCCTGCTACCAAAAGATACTCCAAGTGGCTTCTTCCGGGGGCGGCTGCAGTGCGGAGGCCCCTGCCATGTCCATGCCCCAGGCATAGCATGTAAAAAAGCCACCCACCAGAGTGGCTCTTCTCTGTGGTGTGCACCACCAAAAGGAATGACTCTAGGTAACTTCTGTCCATGGCATGCCTGAGGATAGGGATCCCCAGGCACGCTTCTGAGAGGAGCCCTTCCAGGTGGCTTCTTTCCATGGACGGGCTGTCGGCACCAGCTGAGGGTCGAGGAGGAGGGGCTGGCAAACGGGTCGGGAAAGGTTGCTGGCCCCTGTCTTAGACAAAGATAGTTCCAGTTAGAGCTGGTCAGATGTTTTTCTTTCCAGAAAATATCAACTTTTTATCCAACAACTCTCTCAACTTTTTGTGTATACATTATTTTTTTTCCAGTTTTGTTACCTGTTGGGGCCAAAACATTTCAGGTGCTAGCCAAATAATTTGGGGGGAAAAAAATGAAGGCAGCAGAAACTTTCCACAAAAGAATGCATTCTGACAAATAGTTAATTCTCCACAGAAAAAAGTTTCAGTGGAAATGGCTGACTAGCCCTTTTCCCAGATTATATTGAATTTGGGGGTATGAAGGATGAAAGAGGCAGTAAAGAGCTGGGTTGGGCTGCCAATAGCTCTGTGTTAAATCTGTAGCAGCACCAATCTGAAAGGAAGTTGATAGAATTCACCCAAGTGGCCTAGAACAGGGCAACACTCAGCATAGCAGAGGTTCAAAACGGGTATCCAAAAACGTCTGTAAAAGCCCTGACACAGAAACAACTAAATGAGCAGACATCTTTTACAACTAGGAGTACAATTGTACAATCGTAATGAGAAAATAATATATTTAAACTGTATCTAGTTCACAAATCTTAAAATGCCCTAATTTTTTGTTTAGGAAGATGCCTTGAACTGGGCTTGTGTGGTTCAGATAAAAAATTGTTTTAAGTTTTCTTAAATTCCCTAGTCATCTGTTGATTTGCACTAAGCTGTAACTTCTTTATGACTCAGTCCTATTTCTAAGCATTACTTACATTCACCCAATCAGAGAATGGAAATAATTCCACGTGACTTGTGACCAGTTAAGTAACCAATACAATGCAAATTTTTAATATTAGCAGTTCAGAGAGCTAGCAAAAATAAGGGTCAAATACACTCAAACAACAACGGAATTAAAGAAAGGCATGATGGCTATGTCTACACTTGTAAAGTTAAGTCAACTCTGTTAAGTCGACTTAACAAGGTCGACTTTAAGTCAAAAGTCGACTTAACAGAGTGGCTACACTTTATGTCGACTTAGGTCGATCTTGTTAAGTTGACTTAACAGTAGACATAGCCGTCCACAATGGCTTTAAGTCGACTTAAGAAGTCAATTTAAGGCTTAAGTCAACCTTCAGAGGTGATGTTATTAAGTCGACTTGAGGAAGCACTTAAGTCGACTTAATAAAAGTCCAGTGTGAACGCAGCTTTGTGTAGGTCAACTTAAGCATCCTTAAGTCGACCTAAGTTGCCAGTGTAGATGCACCCAATCTGCTTGTAGATACCCAAGGGCGGAAAGAAGGGCTACATTTGTTGAATGGGGTATTTGATGCAAATAATTGTTCAGCTCTTCATAATGAATGAACAATTGCTTGCCACAAAGAGCACTCTCACACCTCTGGTTTTCTGTTGCCATGCTTAAGACTGAACCTTTGACACACTGAGAAGATGTATTTGATACTGAGAGCGATCTCACAACACCTTTCAAATTTCAGCTTACACTTCCAAAAGTAACAGTTATCTTTGTCATGGAAAATACTTTCCAAAGAAGACACTCGGTAGTTGTAGGAAAAGGCAAAAAAGAGGAGTCAGGAGTGATCCTGGAGCAGAATATAACTAAACGTGATTATAACAAGGAGTTCAAAACTGAGTGGCTTTTCCAGTAGGTTAAGATTCTAAACAGCATAAAACTAGTTAAAATTATTTTTAAAAATACTGAAGAAAAGATTAGTGAACAAAAATCTCTTATGGGCATGACTACAAAAGCATGCCTATTCCACTACATCTTATTCCACTCCATGATATCTTATTTAAACAAGCATAGATAATTTTATGGTTCACTGACACGTGTATTGGCATCGTTGTGCCATCAGCTTTCATGTGTCGTGCCAGATTGTGACACATCTATACAGTGCAAGCTCTCTAAGTTGTTATTTCATTGCTTGAGTGCTGTACAGAATGGGAGCTAAAAGTGCTAAAGAGATCCAAGTCTCTGGTCCATTAAGAACAGCACAAATGTTGGAAACTAAAGAAAACATGTGTTTGTTACACAGACAGAAAAGAGTGATATAAAGAGAAGAAGCCGTTGATTTCCAGCTCAAGAATTATTCATTAGCATGTTAGTACTCTATGTTAGCTTTTTTATACCTGATGTGCAACCATATACTGTCAGCCTGAGTTAGTTTTATTTTAGATTAAATGAAACTAAACTATATAACAATACAAGGAAGAACAAAAGTAAAGGATCCAAAAAAGCACAGTGTGTTTCTTCTATAGCAGATTGCACCAGCTGATTCACAAAATGGCAGCAGGTCTACTGATTGTATGCAGAGTACTAGGAATTTAAAGGTGAAGTAATACAAAGAAAACAAAACTGCATCTACATGTACAACATGGTGCCTAAAACCTAGTAGCAGCACCGAGTAGCAATTTCTTTTATGAAATAGACGTCACTTTCAATTCATGATATTTGGCATTTCTACACTGCTTTTACCTTCAAAGCATATTGCAATTAAAATATTTATAAAATGAAATTCTGGGCTTTTCACATGCTAGAAGTAGTGCCTGGAAGCCTGATGTTTGGCTCAATGATTTCTTTCAGTGACTGCTAAAGACCTTTCTATTACTGATTGCCATTTGACTGTAGATCCTTGATGAGAGATGAAATTTGCTGTGCTCTCAGTAAACAAAACAAATTATACCTTGGGATGTGTCAGACTGGTCTCCTAGACTAACATTGATGCATTTCTTTTCACATCCTCTAGTGCAGTCTTGTAGTCATTCTCTTTCTTTCCCTCTCTCTTTTTTTACCTGTGCAAGTTTCGCTGATGGTATTGAAAGAAACAAATCTCTCTCCAGGACTCTGGGTCAGTTTCTTCTTGTTCCCAGTATATGCGACAGATGGTGTAAAATCCTGACCCTATTTAGACTTTGGAAGCTGGGACCATCTCTTATGCTATGTTTGTACAGCACCTAGCACAATACATTTCCACTCTTAGGTGGCCCTTAGGCACTAACTTAATAAGCATGGAAATAATAATAATATTGAAGTCCATGGGCATTCTGCCGTGGACTTTAATGAGGCCAGGAGTTCACCCCTACTCTTTAAAAAGAGATAACTCATCTTTCATGCCTCTTTACATATAAAATTTCAGGACATTTCTGCCTCATATTACTCTGTTTCTCTCTCCCCTATTGCTCCTAGGAGAGGAGAGAATGTGCCTAAATTATTTCACAGAATTAGTACACACTAGTGTATTAGCCATGAATAAAGGGTTGTAGCTGTGTTTGATTCTCAATGTTTTATACAATAACACTAGATCATTTCATTCTGGATTCATTTCTTTTTCTTGTTGCCATGCATTTTGTCACAGTTTAAATTTATGTTTTGGTTTTCTTAGCTTCATAACACTTCAGTACAAATGAAAAATTTACAACAACACTGAAAACATTATCTAATGTTTAAAGGTTCATGACATTTAAACTTTTCTTACACTTTTGCCTTAAAGATTAAGCAATTATCTCTGTAGTGTATCTCATTTCCATTGAACTATGAAGGACACGGTTTTCTAGTTCTCTCTCTAACCTTCTGCTACTACACCTTGAAGGATTTTCCTTGTTTCCACTGCATTTGGGAACTTAAAGGTCAGCTATGCACATAATATTGCACGGATTTGGATATTTTTATTCGTTGAGTTTGTAATAAAAAAGAAGCCAAGATGACAGTTCAGATTTAGAAATTCTGTTAACTGTCTCTTTTAGCTAAATTTAGTGTTACTACAACCTATTTCTTAACACATAGAACTTCAATAAGCAGGTTCAGCACTAGTGAATTTAATGTTTGAATGCTTTAATGAGATTGGCTGACTGGACTGCAAATAGCAAAGAACAAATTTGAAACTCACCTGGTAATATTGGCTGATCACAGGTTGACTATGAGTTGCCAATACGATATGGCTTTGAAAAAAAGCTAATGTAATCATAGGATGCACCAGAAAAGGTGTTTGGAGTACAGATATGGAAGTGTTATTACCATCATACAAGGTACTGATGAGATGTAATCTGGAATATTTTGTGCAATTCTGGTCTCCCATGTTTAAGAAAAATGAATTCAAACTGATACAGGTGCAGAAAAGGGATACTAGGATACTCAGAGGGATGGAGAACCTACCTTATGAGGGGAGACTTGAGTAACTTGGCTTGTTTAGCCTAACAAAATGAAGGATAACTGGAGGTCTGATGTATTTATAGAGTACAATCATAGGGATAAAAATGAGGGAGGAAGAGGAATTATTTAAGTTAAGGGCGAATGCTGGCACAAGAACAAATGGATATAAATTGGTCATCAATAAATTTAGGTTTGAAATTAGATGAAGGTTTCTAAGCATCAGAGAAATGATGGTCTGGAACAGCTTTCTAAGGGGAGTAGTGGGGCAAAAATCCTAACCTGTTTTAAGATTGTTTGCTAAATTTGTGGAGGGGATGGTATGATGGGGTTTCCTACAATAGCATATGACTCATTTGCAACGTGATATTAGTAGATAGCTCCAATAGCTCAATTGGGACATCAGATGGGGAGAGCTCTGAGTTACTATAGAGCATTCTTAATGTGGCTAATTAGTTCATTTTATCATGGATTTATCATTGTATTATATGATGTCACAGTTAATTTATATGCTATTTCATAGATAATCAATGTATGTTAAATAGATTTAAATTATAGGATTATAGAATTATAGAATTGATAAGTATTTAGGAGTGATGAGTGTATATTAGGTATAGAAAGACAACAGAGTCCTGTGGCACTTTTAAAGACTAACAGATTTATTTATCGCATGAGCTTTCGTGGGAGAAAATCGATAAATAAATCTGTTAGTCTTTAAAAGTGCCACAGGACTCTGTTGTCTTTCTACAATAGACTAACACGGCTACCCCTTTGGAATTAGGTATAGAAGTAAAACATGTCTGAAATGCAAAGCCTAAATGCAAAATCTTAAACGAATATGATTTTAGCTCAGCCATATAAAGCCGTAGGCTTAACTTGATGGAGTGACCTAGGAGTAATCTTATGCTCATAAGATCACAAGGTCACTGCATAAAATGTGCCAAAGGTGAGGTTAGGGAAAACTAGGAATAAACTGCAAATATATTGTCTGAAACCACAAGACATCTGATTGTAACATCTTTAAATGTCTGTCTGTTCTGACTGTAGGATACGTCATGCATAAACTGTTAGTCACAGTCAGAAGTACAATATAAGAGTTCCCTGGTTGGGTAAGAGTGGGAAGACCCAAAGGATGACCCCACAGTAAACCCCAGCAGGAACCATCCCTCTACCAATAGCCATCTACTGGAGGGTCCATTGGACTCTAGAGTATCTTTGGGGATGTGAGTATGACTGGTTATTGCATAAGTTTGTATAGGGTTTCTACATGCATAAGTAATTGTAACTTTATTATTGCTTTAATAAAACTTGTAGTACAGATAATTTTTTGTACTCGTGATTGTGTCTGTAGTCATTATCCCTGGACTTCACCTTTTCTGAGAGCCCCAAATCTGAGAAAAGGACCAGAGGTAATTTCACTCTGTTGAGCCTGAAACTGTAGCAACCAGAGCCACGGTGGTGTAATATATCACCACTACATTCATTTTCAGTAAAATAAAAGGCTACATTTCCCAGGTGTATATCGCATAAAAATGTATTGAAATTTCCTGCTTCTTTTATAAATGTCTCTTCTGTTTAAACTATTAAATACCATTTAATCTGTAATATTTCTTTTCAACTTACTTAGCTCTTACCTTGCTTACTTAGCTCTAAATTGGTTTACTCAGACTGTGTATCCTCTTTTGAATTTATCTGTCTTCCATTGCACCTGACATCATGGCTTCCTAAGACTGATTACTCAATTGTGAAATAAAAAATGGTGATTTATTATTATAGCTATGAGACACAGCTACTTGGTCATAAATTAATGGGTAATCTGTCTTTTGAAGTATGCACTTTGTTATATGTTAGGCACATTTTGTTATACTTTATAGCAAGGTTCCTAACCCCAAAAAGGAGAAAGAAAAGGAGAGTACCCTGAGGATTTGTTAAAGCCGTAGATATATTTCTTCTGAACACTTTTTGCCTTCAGTGGTCCTCTTAAAATATTCACATTCTGCATATTCTTTATTTTTTCATCATGGATTTATTTGCTGTTTTAAAATGTATTTTGGTGCCCTTTGAAAATGTCATATCCTTTGTTTCTCAAGGGATGCAAGGTATGAGCTCCTAGGAAAGCATGAGATGGTCAACTTATCTGTTCCTTTTTTGCTTGGTAGTCTTCTTTGTTGCTTCTCTATACCTCTGAATTGGCAATGCTAGGATATCCAGGTTTTCCAGGGGTTGGTATTTAAATAAAAATTGACTCTCTCTTTTACTACTTTACATTCAATAGGTGGAAGCAACTGCATAAATTCCTTTAGGGTAAAACCTCTATTATTAAAATTAATTGCATCTCAAGAATTAACCATCTATTAAGCATTATATAGCTTAAGATGTGAGAATGTGTCCTCAAAGAAATTGATATTTTGTTTACCTTTCTTCTATGAGAATAGAAGAGGCTCTTTTTAAATATTTTAACTCACCAAATGAAGTAAATGGAAAAACTGCAATTGACATCAATGGACTTTGGATGGGCTCTATTTAAGGGTTCTCCTAATAACTGATGTATACAAATGTGTCTTCAAATTCAATCTCCAAATAACTTTTTAATGGAACTATCTACTACAGCCCAAAGTAATACTCTTCTCAAATTTAGTGACAATGAATAGTTGAGGAATATGGATACTGGTTGCCAAACAACTAAGAATCAACCAACCAGACTGAATAAATCATTTGAGATCATTTTTTAAACCTCCTTATAATTTGAATCTTGCTATTCACATGATGTAAAATATGGCTAGATGTTTTCAAGATGTGCCAACTGATTATTGAAAAACTACTAACCGTGGTTTAAAACTACTAACTGTGGTTCAATCGTTTAAGTTAGTTTCTGTACCAGATAACTGGAGAGTAACTAATGTAACACCAATTTTTTAAAAAGGCTCCATCCTGTCTCAATCCTGGCAACTACAGGCTAATAAGCCAAACTTCAGAATCAGTTGAAACTATAGCAAAGAGGAATTCTCAGACAGATAGATGAACAGGATATGTTGGGGAACAGTCAACATGGCATTTGCAAAGAGAAATGCCTCACCAATGTCTCAGAATTTTCTGCAGGTGTCAACAAGCATACAGACAACAGTTGATCCAGTATACTTGGACTTTCAGAAAGCATTTGAGAAGGTCACTCACCAAAGGCTCTTAAGCAAAATAAGCAGTCATGGGATAAGAGGGAAGGTCCTCCCATGGATCAGTAACTGGTTAAAACATAGGAAACAAAAGGTATGAATATATTATCAGTTTTCAGAGTGGAAAGAGCATGGTCACCCAAGGATTTGTACTGGGAGCAGTGCTGTTCAACATATTCATAAATGTGAAAAGGAAATTAACAGTGAAGTGGCAAAATTTGCAGATTGCTCATAATTACTCAAGATAGTTAAGTCCAAAGCTAACTGAAGAGTTACAAAGGGATTTCACAAAACTTGGTGATTGGCAACAAAATGGAAGATGAAATAAGTGTTGATAAGTGCAAAGTAATATACATTGGAAACAATAATCCCAATGATATATATATATGTTACCACTCAAGAATGTGATTGTGGAGCTATTGTGGATAATTTTCTGAAAACATCTGCTCAGTGTGCAGTGGCAGGCAAAAAAGTTAGCAGAATGTTAGGAACTATTAGGAAAGAGTTAGATAATAAGACAGAATATATAATGCCACCATATAAATCCATGGTATGAATCCCATACCTTGAATACTATGTGTTGTTCTGGTCACCCTACTCAAAATAAGGTATGTTAAAACTGGGAAAGGGACAGAGAAGGGCAACAAATATGATTAGGAGCATAGAAAAGCTTCTGTATGAGGTGTGATTAAAAGGCTTGGGACTGTTTATCTTTCTTAGAAAAGATATAACTAAGGAGGAATATAATACAGGTCTATAAATTCATCAATAGTGTGGAGAAAGTGAATAAGGAAATGTTATACACTCCTGCACATAAAACAAGGTCACGGGATCACCCAAAGAAATTAGTAGGCAGCAGATTTAAAACAAACAGAAGGATGTACTTCTTCACACAATGCACCGCCAACTTGTGGAACTTGTTGACAGAATATGTTGTGAAGCCCAATGGCAAAACTGAATTAAAAAAAAAATTAGATAAATTCAAGGCTATTAGAATTAGATAAATTCAATGGCTACTAGCCAAGATGGTCAGGATGCAACCCTATGTTATATGTGTCTTTAAACTTCTGACTCACAGAACCTGGGACCAGACGCCAGGAGATGGATTACTCAATAATTGCCCTGATCTGTTCAATCCCTCTAAAGCACCTGCCACTGGCCATTGTCAGAAGGCAGGACACTGGGCTAGATGGACCATTAGTCTGACCCAGAGTGTCTAGTATTAGGTTTCCAAGATAGCCTCATAAAGCACTGCTATTTACTAAAGAGATCATTTCATCTGTCACGCACTCAGATACAGAATCAGACTCAGCTAAAGTCAGTTATCTGGCAGTGACTGAAATGTGCAAAACCTTTCCCACCTTCTGCAAGCAGCAATCTATTGGGAAGGAACTACCTACCGTATTAGATGCAGGTCTTGAGTGTGGCCTCTACAAACTGCCACAGGTTCAGTGCCTCATCATACCTTTAGCCACCCTGGTCACTATTACATTCAAAATGGGAAGACTCCAATACAGTTGTGTATGTATTCTCCTCATTTGTGTCATCTAAATTCAGTAGCAAGACGATTACTTATTTCAACTACTTCTCACCATGTTCTCTTGGAAGGCTTTTTAGGTTAGTGGTTTTATATAATTGGCTGTCTAAAATATATTTAGCTGCTATTGTTCGGTTTTGTGCACTGATGCCTTATGTTGCAAGCTATTTTTCCTTGAAGCTTGTTAAAGACTTCTTAGGTATGATTGATTGCTTATTCCTTTTAAAAAGGAAAGTGAATAAACGTTTATTCATAGAAAAAGAAAACACTCACAGCATAACTAACAGAACTGTGTATAGGAGATATTTGCGTTTTGAGTTGTGTACAATGCAGTAAGTCTTTTGTTGAATCATGTAAATAGCTTCCCCTGAAACCATTAAATTCTAAAATGTACCTGGCTTGACTTTTTGTCAATTTTCAAAATTAGAGGCCTAATGTGACTTTTCAGAATACATACAGATTGCAGGTTGCTAATTTAAAGCATTCAGTACTCCTCACTGTTAGGAATTTTGAAGGAAATTAGTCTCTGATTGAAAATTTTACACTAAGCATTTGGCTTTTATCCCAAACACTTTTGCAAACTAACCAGTTGTCTGAGTCATTTCAGAACATGATGTTCTTTTTATGCTAGATACACAGACATAACAATGTCACCATCTGAGTGTATATAACCAATAAGACATAAGGCATACCGTACTATTCAGCTGTCATAGTTACATGCTTCAGGTGCATGTAAATAATGATGGGCAAACCTCAAAAGATTCAGAGGATCACGCTTTCCTCTTTTCAGGGTTTGCAGCCACCTTTGATACTGAGTGTTAAGAACGTGCAGGCTCTCCCTGAGTCAGCTCATCATTAGAAAGTGATTAGAGCCCTGCAAAATTTCATGCTCTAGGAGATTCAGCCATGTCTGGGTTATCTGTGTTCAACTAGCAATTAGTTTTTAAAACAATGGGAAAATTACTGTATATTTTTTCATTCTCTCACAACTCGAAAATAGCTGAATAGATTCTGCTGAAACTTGACAAACACATGCACAAATATAAATAAAAATTAAACTATCATCTTTGATTGAAATTCAAGCCTGGAAAATTTTACTCCAAAAGTACTTTTTAGAAAGCTATGAACAGAAAGCACTTGATTAGAATGAAACCTCTGATGGAAACCTCAAAAGAACACCAGCTAATAAACAAATGCTATAATGGGATAACCAACTACATAGCATAAAAAAAAAATATGTGTTTGTAGTTTGTCCAGCCAGATGAACGATTCTATTTAATTTTAAAGGAGCCAAACACCAAAGCTGTTTCTGAATTGTTAAGCAACTCTGATTATGGCTCTGCTGCTTATTACCATGTAAATGAATTACAAAAATAACACTGAACATTTAATAAAACATAAAATAGATTAGCAGTGAAATGCACAATCGTTCTATTGACTTGCTTTCAACAACACTTCCTCAGTGTTTAAAAATAAGTGTACAACAATGCTGATTGAAGTATTAACCGATTTTCTAAAATAACGTAATGCTTTGTTATATGCTCGTGTAGATAGAACCTGGCATTTATCATAATCTCGAACACAATCTAGTGTGGCGAATATTTAAATGGAGTTAATATACATCTTTGTGTGTTTACATTTGAATATTTAAAGCCAAAAAAAGTAAGGCTCATTAAATGTACTAGCAGCTGTAATACATAATGATCAGAGGGGAGCAGGTGCTGTCTGCCCCCACAAATATTCCACAAACAGACTGAAGTGATGCAATATTTAATTCCTGTATTCTGCTTTCAGTTCCATTAACAAAGTAAATGCACCATTTGAAATGATCCTGTAATATTCTCCTCTTATCTCTTATTACAAAAACATTAAGCCATTGTAGAGAGTCAGCTTATATTTTTATTGTGCAGAGCAAATGAGCCTATACATGCCTCCGGTAACCGATAAATTGACTATATAAAACCTTTAAAGGTTGAAACCGGGTGTTTAAATATGAAAGAATTATATGCAACAATATCAGTTAGATATATTCACTCTAAGACATAAAATAATGTTTTATAGCTTCTGCTTAATACTGTTATATGCTTTTCAAAACTATCTGCACATCACTGCTTTTAAGTGTTGCATAACTCCTTTGATTTAAAAGGAAGGAATCACTGTTTTACAGTTAAAAAATTCTTTAATATTCATGATGCATCAGTTCACCTAATTCAGTCATAAAGTTATGTTCAGAAAGTGTCTGTTTAATTACTACTGTATGAACCCTACCAAAAAAGCATAAATGGAACAGATCCCACTATCCTTTAGAAAAGCTTAACTGATAACCTGGCCAAATCCAATGAAATTGGAGGGGAAGTGGGCTTCCGAACTCTTACACACACTTCTCCAGTGTCAGATTTTCTCATGACTATTCCATTAGCTAGAGTAGTTAAAAAGGATCATTTTGTGATATTCCAAAATGCAATCCAGACCAGGGAAACCTGTGTCCCTCTGCCCTGCAACCATCTGTATTTTACAATGCCTTGCTGTAGTTGCTCCCACCTGGATCGCTCACATACAGCCTTTCCGTATGCAAGCTACACTGTGAGTGAGTGTGTATGTAATCACAACCTGCTAGTCACACACAAACTACATTCTGGCTTTTACCAGCTTTGGTTATACTGCACGGTAAACCCAAACACCCTCCCAGTCCAGACTTCCCCTCTAAATGTATGTTCTGTACTGTCCAGCCCTCTCTTGGATATTCCAGAGACATAAAGTCTAGGCTACCTTTAAAGTTTCAGTGAACAATACACAACTTACCACCTTAAATGAGGTTACCCATACAATTTAACTTAAACACATTGGATTAGTTTCAATTACAGAATAAAACAATTTTATTTAACTAAAAAGAGAGAGATTTTAAGTGAGTACAAGTAATGAGGCATAAAAGTCAGAAATGATTATAAGAAAAATAAAGATAAAACACTTTCTATTGATTTAAGGTAAAGTCCTTACCACATACTTCCAACAGCATTACTGACCAAAATCTTCAGATCAAAAACCCTTCCTCAAAGTCCAACATCTGTTTCCTTTGCCTTCTTAGGTGAAAAGAGGGAGCTGGAAAGAAACAGAGATACTGTTAGCTCCTCACTTTTATGTTTGAGCCCTGCTCATAAAGTTCTATTCAGCTGAGCAGAAGGAGTCATGGAGTATAGAAGGAAAGATGCTTCATGCTGTTTTCTTTCATCTTTGGATGCTGAGATAGAGATTTTCTTTGTCCCTTTTCCTTTCCCCCTCCAGTGGTTAAAGTATAATTTGATGGGCCCTGGAATGGGCCCCGGAATCTTCTGAATCTCTGGACCCCCATAGGAATACATAGGAATGAAATTTATGAAATTTGTGGGGTCGGGGAAGGATGTTCCCTGGTGTTCCCACTTATTTAACCACTGTCCCTAACTGTCTGAGGACTCTGTTTACAGGTTATATGCAAATTGAGGTAACCTCACATCCCTTTGTTTAAGACCTGATTAACCAGCTGTGCCTGAGAGTTTGAACATGTGACTTTAACATTATAAAGGGGGAATTCCACAACTTTACACACTATGTAGCTATCCATTTTTCACCATATTATTGACAAGTGAGTTATTGGTTTTTGAATGATACCATATAAGCATATTTGGTACAAAATCAATAGTGTGAATACAGGAGTGCATTCAGTCACAGTCAAGCATCACTAAAAATTGCACATGATCTTTTATTCACATAATTCTTTTTTTTTTTTTTAAATTTAGAAGTGACTATAGCTGCCTTTTTCAGTTACAACATACGAGTAAACTTTTACTTGGAAAAATGGGAATAGTTATAGTGAGGAGTTTGATGACTAAAATGGCAAGGGAACAGAGTTGGGTAAAATCCTGATACTATTGAAATCAACAGCAAAACTTCCCTTTATTCCAAAGGGGTCAGTATCGCATGCTTGTTGGTTTTCCTGGTACTTGGTTCCTAAAATCTAAACCTGTATACAGAGTATCTTGTTAGCATAGGGAGACAGCACAGAATTGTGGTGACCCACAAAGTCTAGATAGCAGAAATGACAACTGAACCTCAGTGATGTAATCACAAATCTACACAGGGAGAAAGGGAGAGCCTGAGGATAAAGAGAATGATTTTATATGTACAGCAGAGTTTGGCCACTGGGAGAGGAGGAAAAGTTGGCCATTTCTCACATAGGAAACTGAAGGTTTGGCAAAAGGCACAGGAAGAGGTTATATCACTCGTTATATGACATGCCTACTGAGTCAGCCTGTTGTGGTAAGTTAGTTGGTTATTATGAGTGATTTTTAGGTTAACAATATTGAGAAACCCTCAGAATTCTTCTCCCAGTATTTTGGAAATGGGATCCTGGCTCATGACTCTTTACTACTTCCTCATACTGCAGTGTTGCATAAGATCTGTGCCAGCTAATTCTGATGTGGTTGACTTCATTTTTTTCTCTCTATGTCAAATGGATGGTTTTCCCAGAATGAGCTCTGAGCATTGGCTTGTTTCTCTGGGGCCAGTCTTTCTTCACTTCATGCTTCAGGGCATAGAGTCCTTTCTGGCTCAGGAGTTCAGGCAGAATGCTGGTGGAGTTCAGTGAAAGACTCGGAACACTGTTTCCGGATATTCCTGGCTTAGTTTAACCACTGCAGGAGGAACACACAGGGACTTTGCTTGTGTGGTTACTGCATAACAATGTGATAACTGATTCAATTGCTTTTTTATATGTTTCTGTGTGGGATTAAGATGTTTCCTCATTAGGGATCTATATTTCCAAGCTGTCAGACTTTTTATATAGATATCACATATAGAAATCATTTTCTAGGTTTTAGCTGTTTGTTGATCATAGCCTGTTTCAGTAATGGAAATAAACCTCTATCTTTGCTCAATTCTATGGCACAACATGTGAGCAAAAGTGCTATTATTAATGATTGTATCTTTTTTGTTGCAGAGATCTGAGGTAATCCTTTTATCTCCATAAGAACGTTTAAGTACTTGCTCATCTATCATGGGCAAGTACCACATAACATAGAGATCGCCTTCACCTGTTGTGTTCCTTCACCTCAGTATGAATGAGAGAGGTAAAGTAAACAGAGTCAGATCTGTATGCTTGCAACCAGTGAAATGTGCTCAGCATAGGAAGGAAGGAAGCGAAGGGAGAAAGGAAGCTGTCTATGCTCTTTCATTTCTCAAAGCCATCCTGAGAGGCCAGCATACCAATTAGAGATCATCTCCCAGTACTGTCCCCCAATGTTGGAAGAATGAGTAGGTTGAGGTCCCAGCTGTCCAGATTGTACAGATTTATGAAGTAGTACAAATGGTCCTTTGCTGGGGCCTGAAAATCTAGCTCACAGGATCATCTAAAGCATAGGTGTTTGATTGTCTCATTTGGTGTTCAGTACACATTTGACAAAAAAAGTGCAATTCAGTCTTATAGAAACAAGTGAAATTACAATATAGACCCATGTTTCCCAAACTAATTTGTCCATGGAACACTTTTGGACTTGGAATATATTGATGGAACACATACAAGGGGGTCTGGAGTGGAGGGGTTCATAATGAAAAATTGCCACCTATTTCTTAAAAGTTGATTGAAAAGAGTTAGTTTTTTGAGGATGTCTTCTATTTTACAAAGAACAAAAAATAAAGAGGGAAGAACAAAGGAAAATCATCAGAATGGACAACTGTCTTTCTGATAGGATGGTTAGCAACCCTATAATTAGTTTAAAAATTAAGTACAAACCCACACAAACATCAATATAACAGTCCAAAGAAGGATGGTTAGAGTCCTTCTTGTGTACAAAAACAGGAAGAACAATTTTGTTCAAAAAAGGACTATCCATCCTTAAAGCTTAAAAAACATTTTTTTTAAAAATAAATGCAAACACATTAGGTATAGAAAATATTTTAAAATGTTGTGTTTTTATAATTTGTTATGACAGAATACTACTGTAAAATAAAAATAAGTAACATTGGACAGATTTTTTTTTTGAATGGGAAGAGTGATTTTGCATCTTTTGATCACAAATCCCTTCCCTGTCTTTCCGTGTGCACCAGCTCCTCTCCCTCTCTCCTCCCTCCCATTTTTCTCCACACATTGGATCCTTTCCCTCCCTCCTCCCTCCCGACTTCCCCACACATCAGCTCCTCTCCCTCCCTTGTCTTTCCCCCCACTGTTGGCTCTTCTCCCTCCCCCTTCCCTCCTGTCTTTCCCCATGCATTGGCTCCTCTCGTTCTCCTGCCACCCCCTGCATTGCAGGGGTTCCCCAATGCCTGCCCTGGCTTGCACCATTGGGGCTCCGCAACCCCTACCTGAAAGGGGCTGACACCAGCTCCTGAACACAACTGTCCAGCCAGGCCACTCCCCGCTGCGGCTGTGCACAGAGCGGGAGATTTTAAAGGGCCCCAATGGGCCCTTTTTTGGTGGAACACCCTAATCACATCACACTGAACACAGTTTGGGAAATGCTGATATAGAATATATAGCCCTAGCTGAGAGACAGCACTAACACCTTTTGGTAGTATATTTTGAACAAGAACAATAAAAAAAAAGACATTTCAAATAAGTAGCATAGTAAAGAAGGGAAGCACTATAAAAATCACTAAAAATCAAGAAAACACTGGGATAATTGGAAGATATGCAAATCAGCTGGTCCAGACAATATGCATCATATGGTATTAAGGGAATTAGCTAACAAACACTCACTCCATTATTTCTGGAAATTCATAGACAACTGGGGAAGCAGGAGGCAGGAGGAAAAGCACATGTACAACTCATTTTCCAAAAAGGGAAAGCAGAACCACTCTGACAATTCCCACCCTTTAAGTCTAACCTCCAACCACGAAGAAATATTGGAAAATAAATCACAAACATCAGCTCAGCTATGCCTCTTACAAGGCAGAACTACAATGGGAAGAAGAGAAAAGAACACCTGAGAACTGGTGCCTGGAGATCTTAGAGTTATTTAAGGCATAGTGCCCTTGGTATTAGAGGGGGGACTACTGAACTGTAAGACATGCTCAACATTGCAAATCTATGGACAGTCTTATCTCAACGCAGTTTTGTCAATATGCAAAAGAGGTGGAACTATGGTCCTGCCATACTTCAGAAATGCCTCAGTGCAAGCAGTACCTAGGTGCTGTCCAGCCCAACTGTCTAATTGAAGTCTGCATCTTTTTCAGGGCACTGGGGAGGAATAAGGTCTCCAAGCACCCAGTCTTTCTGTGTTCGTGTGCACTGTTTCAGTTATACATTAGTCTCAGAAAGTGACTGAATGAAGAACATGAAGCCTGGGTTTAAAAGGAATAAATCTTGCCAGACTAGAGCCCTTTGTTCAGGAGCTATACAGAATGCAGTAGATGCAATATAGTTGGATTTTAGTAAAACCTTTGATAAAAATCTTACCTGGAAAATTGATTCCAACAGACTTGGCAATTGACAGGTGAGAATGCCTCTTTTCTCCTGTGTGCTTTTTTTTTAAACACATTTTTAAATAAATACTTTGAAACAACTGAGCCTGAGACTAAGAAACTCATTAACTCTCTTCTGTTCTGATTTTCCCTCTTTTTCCATAGCAGCCAATGTGTGAGTGAAAGCTTTAGTGCACGGATGTGCATGTGTATGTCTCTCTCTCTTTCTCCCTTTATCACTGCACAGTTTATGCTGAGTGTTCATTGCTTTTCTGTTCTTTTTAAAAATTGCATAACACTATTAGGAAGTGTGCGCTCCTGTGTGTGAACATGTAGCTATATAACAAAGGGATATTTGGAGAATGTGAGCGTGCATGTAGGGACTTCCAGGAGAGTAATTCTACTTGTCTTTGTTAATAATGTGAATGAGTTGATATGATTTAATTTAATAAGTCATTTGTTTTTTCACAAGAAAGTAGTCATGAAGGTTGTTTCCCTTCACTTGGTTTTGTTAATACAGAAGAAACACTTTCTTCTGCCATTGGGTTGTTTGTTAATTATAACCAATTACCCACTAGGCTGAGAGTTTGTGCTATAAGATTTTGAAATATTATAACTGGGGTGGGGAAGGAGCATGACATTTAATTGTTTTAAGATCTTTTTTCCACTTGCCAACATCTTCCACAGTAACTTGGTTTTCATTTGGATGCAATTCAAATAAGCTGGAGTAATAACCAGTATGCCAGGCTTAGGTCAGGACCAATTTCTTTTTAAAGATGTTGGATAACAGTATTTCACTCTAAACCAAAATATGTTAAGCTGGAACATGACCAGAAGAATGGGCTCAAAGTGCTATTTTGCAGTTTAAGAAGCCTATTAATCAATAACTGATGGAGCACCACTTAAAGGGGGATATTTGGCTTTGTGTGACATAATTAGAATGGAGTGCAATAAGTATTCATTAAACAAGTTACATGATGATGACATTAATCAGGATGGGGTATTTAGCATTCAATTAAAGAATATACATGCTACAAGGACATGGGAATAGCATGATAAGCAATGGGTGAATTTTTGAAGATGCAAATCAGATAAGCCACGTGACACTGGATGCTTCTGACTGTGCACAGCTTTCAGTTGAAGAAAGTGTGCACAAATCTTTGTGGCTTAGGAATAAAAACATACTAGACAACCTTAGCAATAAGGACCTCCTTGCCACTGTTTGAGGTGGTGTGCAAAGCAAGATAGGTGCTCAGCACTTCAGCAGCTATATGCCACAATTCTCAACAGAGAAGATCAAAATATGAGGCATGAATGGCCACTTTTTCAAATATAGGTACCTAAGCCTGCATAGAAAATGTGCATGAAGATATAAATAGGTTGTTGGATTATTTAAATTTACCAGCTGGTGCTATTACAGATTCCTTTAAAAGTGAGATTTGTTTAGTTCTTGAGACATAGTTGTTGTCAGCAGTGAGGCTCTTCTTCGTAGGTGCTGAGCATCTCACAAGTAAAATACATTCTGTCTGGGCTTTAATCCCTTAAACTGCATTTCAGTTGCAGTTGCTGTCTACAGGTTACACCTCTGCAAGCAAACTTTTCCTTAAATAGTGTCTACATGACCTTGCCCATCCAGTTAAGATTTCACTTGTTGTGCACATATTTCCATTTCCCAAAATTTGGCTCACTATATAATATGGATCCAAAATCAAGGGTGTAGTTAAAAGCTGTAAAAACAGCAAGGAAACTTTCCTGCTATGGGACAGTGAATTTTACCGGAACAATGATGTTTTACATCAGTAGTTATTTATAGCCTTAGTTACTAAAATAATTAATGTGTAGTAATAAAAGGTACATTTGTCAAGTGATTTCCTGATCTGTGAAAAAAAATTAGATATCCCTGAGACTGAGGGACAATCAAGGAAGGATGATCAGGTGGATTGAGCATTGGATTAAGACTCAGCAAAGTTCAATTTCCTGCTTATTCACAGACTACCTGTAACATGGGGTTAATACATCTTTACTTGCAGGGGTGTTGTGAAGTTAAAATCAGTGAATGATTATGAACTGCTCAGATACTCTGTGATGAGATCCATACAAATAGGAATGGAAAAGGGTGCTTCATTAACAATAACTGTTGCCATTTGCAGGAATACCACACAAATGCATACAAAGCATATTTCACAATTAAGTTAGCCATGATATTTAAGTCTAATGTACTGTTAACTGGATAGTCACTAAAGCCCAAGGAAAAGTATTTAATCCTTCAATTCTTGGTCTTAATCAGCCTTGTGGGGTAAAGAAAACAGAGCAGAATCAGCATATACTATACCAATAAATTCACTAAGAGCATAGGGCTGCTTTAGAAATGCAGCAAAAAACAATTCAGACTGATCACTGGGGACTACAGGCTGGCAGAGATAACAGAGACAAAGTACGACAATATCTTTTCCACTTAATATGACACATACAAACATATAAATGTTCAGTAATTACTTGGTAATTGCCGTACAAAGAAAGCCTTTATATTTTCCTATAGAAAACATAGTGGTAACTACACTTAAAGTTGCCAACGGCAGTACTGTAGTTTATAGTGATTAGATTCCAGCATAATTAGTCAGTATAAATGACAACAATGATCAGATAAAAGCCTAAAATTAAATGATATTACTTATGCAGTCACATGATCAATGCTTTATTACACGTATTACTATAACAATACATTGTACACAGGAGTGCTTTCCATCCTTTCATAAAATGTATCAATAATCATCCCATTGGATCACCCAATGGGAGCGGGCTCACAACATTTGAATAATCTTCTTAATCTGCCTAATCTGTGACCTAAAATGCTGAAATACATTTAGAAATAGGTTTTTTTAAAGAGCCATTGGGAGTTTAGTTATTTCTAAAGCAGTACCATGCTAACTCCAATGAGAGTAAGGTCCCTAGGTGTTTTTGAAAACCCCAGTAGGTACCCATCTGCCTATTTAGGCATCTTAGTACCTTTAAAAATTTGGCCCAATATAATTTAAAACTATGAATTTAGTAACTTGCACATCACATGCATAATGTCTATGGCTATGTCTACACTTACTAAAGTTAGTTCGAATTAACTTAATTCGAACTAGCAAAATTTAGTTCAAACCAAGTAAGTGCCATTCATGGCACTTGCTTAATTCGAATTAGCGAATTGCATTGAGTTCAATGGGCCGGTTAGTTCGAACTAAGCAATTAGTTCGAACTAACGTGGCCACTTTGGTTAATTAGAACTAACTAGTTCAAATTAACCCTTAGTTCGAATAGCATGTTCGAATTTATTAGTTCGAATTAAGGAAGCCCTTAATTCGAACTAATAAAAGCCTAGTGTAGCCATGGCTTAAGTTAGTTCAAATTAAGCTTCCTTAATTCAAACTAACTTGTCAGTGTAGACATAACTAATGAGAGTTGAAAGCATTCAGGACCAATCTGGATCAGACCACTTACAAATAGATAGGAAGGTTTCGTGAATTACATAAGGTTGCCCCTATTAAAGAAGATGCCACTAATCAGTGAAGTCCACATTTGGACTACAAAGACTCAGAGAATAGCTGAACTAGATTGTTTTGAAAATCTGCTTGTACTCTGAAAAGCAGCTTTGTAAAAATGGCATCCTGGGGTTCCATAATGATTGTGTTTAAAAGCCTCCTCACAGATTTGCTCATTGAACAAGAAATATGATGTTCTTTCTCTCTGCTAGCCCTTCAAACTTCCTATGAAACCTGAAAGTCAAGCTGGGTACTTTCGACTCATGAATTGTCGACAGTTGTAAAGATTTTGCAGGCCAAATGCTTTACCTCAGTTTATGCCCAAGGCGACATACTGGGGGAGGCACAGATGTTGCACAGAATTTGAAGATAATGGGTTGAGCAAGTGGCCCTGCCATTAGAGCATAATTAATAATTTTGTAGATGATGTGTGGGCCAAAATGGACTCAGCTTATTCTCTTTCACAGCATACTGGTCCGTAGCTGAAAGCAGTAAAATCTTTCTTCTTTAACTGCTGTAAGCAGCTGTGACCCCAAGTACACACAGAGATCAGAACTGTTGAGTAAGATGATGCCATTTTTATATAGTCGCTTTTCAGTGCAGGACCAGTGTTCAAGGTTCTATTTACTTTATCGACACTCAGTGAGATTTGGCATGCTTGGCTGTAAACTCGTTAATTTGGAATGATAACAGATAATGGTTCACTGAAATGTTATTTGCAGTATAATGTTGACCTCACAAATGTCACCATCTTAAAGTAGGCATTCTGTGTAATCCCCTACCTTTGATCTACTCTAACAGTGACTTTAAAAGAAAGGATTCAATATACTTTTTTATGATATGCAATACTAGCTGCAGTGACACGGCAAATGGCTGGGTGCCTTATGTACTTGATTAAACATTTTGAGACATTTTTTTAACCAGTGCCCATCAATAATTCTGGATGGTAAGCAAAGGCCCCCAGCCCTCTGTCATATGGGGAATACACAACAAATGCGTTTGCATGGATTAATGGGATTTATTATATTGAAGGATTAGCAAATACCCCATTTGGTGTTTTTATTTTACATAGGTATTTTGTTCTCTCTTTGTAATCTCCATCCATGTCAAAAAAAAAAGTTCTCTTTCCCATATGCCTCTGTGTTTAAGTCTCTTACAAAAATTACTGCAAATGGAAGGCTTAGTGCCCCAGGTAGTGGTGTAAACACCTGTCAGGGATTGTTTAGATGGTACTTGGTCCTGCTATGAGTGCAGGGGACTGGACTTGATGACCTCTCATTATCCCTTCTAGTTCTATGATTCTATGATCTTTTTTCCATTTCTACACTTATATGTACACCTGCAAACTAGTGTAACAATTTCACCTGAACCTACTATTCTTCTTCAAAGGTGGCAGGCACTATATGGAGACACATGAAGGGCCAGGCTGCATTGTATCTCTCAGATATGTAGCCCAGAATTTGCAGCTTGAAGGTCAGGGGTGAGGAAGGTGGCTTACTGTAAGGGGACCGTTAGTCCCTTACTGAAACTTAATGGGTCTTTTTGGTTAGCCATCTCTTGAGGAAGCAGGACCCTGAAACAGACAGCCCCCCAGAACCAATGGGGAGAGACCAATGTTCCAGGACAGGCCAGTGAAGGAGTCAGGAGGTGCCCTTCTCCCCCGTGTGAGCTGGAACTACTGGCTGGACATGCCTGGGCAAGCAGAGAGCAGGGCTGAGCTAAGGAGGAAGCAGCCAGCGCCTGGGAGTGTGGAGATACAAGGCTAGGGAATTGAGCTAAGGATATCCACAGCAATAGGCCCAGAGGAGCAGCCCAGAGAGTTGAGCTGGACAGAGTGGAGCTGAGGCTGGAGCTGGGTGCAGGAGGCCAGAAAAGATGTCCAGGGAGCAGAGCTGAGCTGCACAGAGCAGACCCACACCAGCAGAACCAGAGGGGCCTGAGGAGTGTCTCAGAGAGCTGTGCTGAAGTGGATTGGAGCTGTGAGCTGGGGCTGTAGCCAGCGGTAGTGAGAAGCTAGAGAGAGTGATGGGGACCCTAATCAGGGAGATGCCACCAACCCAGAGGCCACACCGGTCAAAGGGGGACCCGGAGCCCAATAGGAGAGCTGACGTAGGGGAGAAGGGCCATGTCCCCTAGAGCCTGGTGACTTGTGGCCGCTGCCAGAGCCAGTGTCCGACTCTGCATTCCTGCAGAGCAGCAGGCCTGGGCAGGAGGCATCTCACGTGTGGAAGCAGACTGTGAATCTCTCTCACAACCCAGAGATGTTCTGTGGGGTCCCCAGACCAGGGAGTGATGTTGATTGTTTGCCTTTCACCTTCCTCCTCTTTTCTTTATCTTTTCTTTGATTTTTGATTGCTGTGTGTTTAATAAATGGTATTCCTTTGAACGGCATACAGTGATTGGTGGGCCAGGAAAGCACCCCATGCAATCAGGGCCCTGAAGAGTCTGGAGAGTGGGGACACGCCAGACCAGGGCTGTCCTTGAGGGAAGCAGAGCCCAGGGCCAATCGGCCTGGGGGGCCTCACCCCCCTTCACACTGGGGGGGGGGTGTGGGCCAGCCCAGAGGGTAGGCTCCTTGCTCCCACCCTGCCCCTGTGCTGGATCGCTCTGCCCTTGGGGACGTGGAGCTGTTGCCTCCGCTGCTGGTGGAAGCTGGCCCCAGCCCATGCCAGGGACCCAAAGCTGCCACCGCTGCCACCAGTGGGAGCTGGCCGTGGCCAGGGACCAGGCAGCAGGAGCCAGGGGCAGGGCAAGCTAGCCTAGAGGCCAGGCTCTGCGCTCCCGCCCTGCCCTGGTGCCCTGGGGCAGTGTTGCTGGCCGGCGCAGGGCCTGCAAAACCACAGGGCTTGGGGCGGTTGCCCCGCTCACCCCCCAGAGGACAGCCCTGCGCTAGACCCTGCCTTAAATGACCAGAAGACTGGGGTCAAGCCCCCAGGAATTCCAGAGCCAATCCTGTTGGAGTTACAGGGAGTCTACCTGAGAGGAGAGTGGGAACCCCTCAGGGTCAGGCAGGCCTCTGTGTGAAGGGAGTGGGAACAAGGACACAGATCCTTTTGCTAGTCACCTTCACCGGGGTGGTGTACGAGCCAGGGAAGTTCCCCACAAGAGTGGGCCCATCCCCCTGCTTCCATAATGTCACAACCCTTCCATCAACATAGCTATCACCCCTCAGGGAGGCAGAGGTAATGTCTTCCCTAAGTGATACTGCAGCGCAGCTGCACCGTTACAGTGTTTTAAGTGTGGACAAGCCCTTAGGCTGTACTTCTGTGTCTTAGGCCCTGCGCCTATAAAAATTGATAGGTTAATTAGTTAGCAAAGGTAACTATATTAGCAAGTGTTTGCAGGATCAAAGGATAAATTGCAAACCCATTGGGGCAGTGATCATATCTTCCTTTATGTTTGCATAGCACAGCAGGGACCCAGTGTTGAGGTGACCCCTAGGGATGATGGCAATATAAATTATTGTTTAACCATTTGTATCATGGTAATGCCTAAAGGTTGGATTGGATTGTGCGAGGCACTCAACAAACAAATCATAAACACTGAACATTTCTAAATTTAGATTTAGATCCCAACTAGGATGAGACTAGAAAGTCCTTTTTTAAATTAAACAAATATTTTTAATATGAAGTCTATAAAAATCTTGTCAATATAATCCTATTTTACCCCCATAGTATACAAGATAAAAGTAAGGAGAAAGATTTATAGTCAACAGTAAAATATAATTAGGATTACTATAACAAAGGAAGGCAACACTGCAGCGGACTGGATAGAAATACAAATGGGGTAATGCTCCTGTACTGCCTGAGTCAGACTGTTTGATGACGGGTTTATTTTTAAATGTAAGAGATTGTTTGGATTCAATCCAAGCAGTGGAGGGCACCAGTTTTTGAGAAATAGGCAAATATTAGCTGTCTGGGAATTGAGGGAAAGTAACAAGCCACAGTGCCTCTAGCATATCTTTTTGGTTTCTCTGCACCCCCTTTCCATGTAAAGTAGTGGAACAATAAAGATTTCAGATACAGAGTTTGATGGCTTCAGGCAGTAAATTCTGAATTAAACAGCTCCTCACTTCTCTGGTTCTGTTTAACCAGGGGGTTGTCATTTGATTATCCATTCCCCTGAGTGGGTACTAATTCAAAACTGTATTTTGACAACCAAGACACAGAGTGTTCAGGAGATCATCATTTTAAAACAACAGTTATCAGAGAATGCAAAATACTTTTTAAAAAAAACCATGAAAATGGAGGAGAAAGTTATTCCCTATACAGAGGCAACTGTGGACTTTCGCTAATATTTTTTAAATTCATTTCAGCCATAAGAAAGCTCTTGGGAAGAAGTCTTATGTTTACTTCTTTATGACTGAATGTTCTGAACATATTTTACTGATCAGGGTTGCCATGTATATATTACTTTTAGGAAGCTTTTTTAAAAAAAATAGAACCTACATCTATTTAAAAACTAACTTAAAAAAAGAACACCTGGCAATTTATGTGTTATTTAGTTGTATGTATTACTGAGGGGGTTTCATTAAATGTTTTTAGTGTGCAGATAATACAATGAACAGAGGTCAGCCTGGAAACCTTGATTCATACTTTGATATTTTATATTTTTCAGGCAATAGACAGTTTTTACTGATTTTCTTGCAATGGCAATATAAAGACACCAGCATGTTTAAAATGTTGCAGATAACATGGTGCTTGAAAGCAGCCTGCACATCAGGACTTAAATCAAGTTTCATCAGACGCAATCTCACAACGAGCTCCACATAGCTTCTGGGTTGACTGCCCATGTGAGGCTCTTAAGAGGATCAGGGCATAAGCTATTGCACTGGCTACAATTTGTTCAGCACTGCTTTTAGTGAGATTAACTCTTGTGAGTAAATCCTCACAAGTGTGAAGAAGGGGTTCATGATCTGGCAGATGAATTTGAGAATAGAGCTCATGGGATCTGCCCACACACTAAAGCCCCTTTACACTGCCAGAGTGTGAATGAGAGTCAAACCGTTGAGGTAATATCCTAGCTTCACTGAAATCAATGGCACAACTCCCACGGGGCCAGGATTTCACACTGTCTATAAGGCTTTAAATTACCTAAGCCCATTTTTGGCACATGGGTTCAATTCTTTATTCCTGTACAGACCATTTTTGTAATATAGGGCTATTGGCTGTTTTATCAACTACTGTGTAAACTAAAGTCTTTCATAGGAAGATGTTTGATTATTACTTGATGAATCTTTCCATCTACTGTAGAATGTTTGGAACATTACCTCCTGCACTATACTTGAAGCTAAATGTTAGTCTCATTATTTTATTGTCACATTTCAGCTTGGAAAAGCTCTGTTTTATTTTATATGTAATGATTACTATTGATATTTTTGGGAAGTACTTCAAGATGTTTTGTACATAGATTTTTCTCAGACGAAAATGCTCTCTGTGTAATCCTTTCCTTCCTTCCCCCTACCCCATGGCTTTAAAAGGTTTTTACCCTCTAGTTATTATTCTAAACTAACAAATAATTAAAGAAAAGAAAATGGTCTATTCTGAGGAAGAGGGATAGGATACAGAAGCTTTACAGGGCTACATGAAATACTTTCTATGCCTTTTCCCTTTGCTTTCCTCTTTTTAGGCAATATAAAATGCAGTCTAGTATGAAAAAAAATGAATGTATCTTTCAAAGTGGCTTCAAACAGCTTTAAATTTTGTATTTAATGGGCAACATTTTGCTCTCAATGGAAACGCTCTGCTCCTGGAAGCGGGAGATCTGCCTCGAGTCTAGTACCATCATTGCTTATATCCTAGTCATAAAGACTATGTCCTTATTGCAGAGTTAACTCAGGTAAATTGGCATCTGAGTCAGAACAGACAGACTAGCCTAGCCTGGGTCTGAGCAGCCATGCTACAAAGCCTGACCCAAGTAACTGTGTTTTCACTAGTATGGCACTCACTTGTGTGTCACCAGGACTTTGACTCTTTGTGCTGCAGTAAGCTGAGTCACACTGATTCTTTCCCAGTGAATTGTCAAAGAACTCACCTGTCTCATACACTTATGGAATTTAAGGCCAATGAAGGGATCACTATGGTCATCCAGTCTGACCACCTGAACATTGCCCAGCCTCTCCTGTCACAGAGTTCTAACAGCTGGCTGAGTTACTGAAGTCCTCCAATCATAATTTAAAGACTTACAAGTTACAGAGAATCCATCATTGTCCTTCTGGCAAACATGGGGAATTATGGGAAGGCACTGAAGGACTCAGAACACTAGTTGCTTAGCCTGCATTCTCACTGATGTGATTAAGTTACCAACCTCTGTGAACACCTCCCTTAGACTTTAGCCTACAGCTAGCTCAGGTTGGAAACATCCTCAAGCTCAGATCAGGTGGTTTTGTGTTTGGAGGGGAGGGACCTATAGGCAAAATCCAAGAAATATCTCCACTAACTCTGTAGTGAAAACATACTCATAGAAGCCCCTCATGGGGGCTCTGTAGGGTATGAAATTCATGGAGCTAGAAGGGGCACATTGGGATAAAGGAAGCAGCTAGGCTCCTCGGGATTCTCTTCCTCCAAGACCTGAAAGATAACCAGGACAGTTCAGGCTCCACAGAACTGCAGAGGCATTGGGGTGGGGTGGGGAGACCGGGGGGCAGAGTTGAGCAGAGTTGCTATATGGGTTTTTCCACATCAACAAGAGAAACACCATTAGTTAATATGGCCCAAAGCCTATATATTCAAAAGCATCCGCTAGCTGAGTGCCTCAATTTCTGGGTGCCCATTTGAGATGCTGAGGTCCTGATTTTCACTGCTGTTTAGCATACACTATCCCAGCTGACTTCAGCAGCTGGGAGTAGCTGATACTCAGCAAAATCTGAAAATCAGGCCTAGCTTTCTCAAATTGGGCACCCAAAAATCTGGGTATCCACAATTTAATCCCAGGGCTGGATTAGCTCTTCCAGTGTAGTCCAGCCATCCATTTTCTTGACAAATAGGATAAAGTGACGTAATGCTTCTTCACTATCAACTTCTCTAGCCATCAAAGAATTTTCGGAGTATGCAGGGAACTCTGAACCATTATAGAAACAACTTGGGCAATATTCAGAAAAATGTCACCCCTGCTATCATTTTACAGGATGTATTCAATTATTGTTATTTTTGCTTGATATCATCAATCAAATTCTATCTAGTAGAATGAGCTAGTGAATTGAAGTATAGCTTTACTTACGTGGATTTTGCTGGAAGTTTTTCAAATTTTTCAATGACGTGAATGCAAAAATCTGTTCCTAGTATCAGCTACATAGTAGCTGATATGGAAGCAAAGACTAAAAAGATAGTGGCCTATATTTTTCTAAGATGAAAGGCACCAGTTTTCTCTCTCAGTTCTGAAAAGAATGGCAATACTATAAGGAGGTACAGATCAGGAAAAAGTAGACACACCAGAGTTTTGTCTTTTCTGTTAATATTGAAGAATGTGTTATGAGTTACTGGCAACTGCAGTAGTGTAGCAGATCTGTAGTTTACAGTTAGTCATAGTAATGCCTTTAAGATACTTGAAGGCAACTAGGAGAGCTTTTTATTTGGACTAAAGACTAGAGTGAATCAAAATTCTTCTATCCAAATAGATTTTAGCAGAAAATGACGTTTTGACAAAATGGAGATTTCCCCCACTAGTATAGATATCATAACATATTTTTGTTTTTTCAATGAAAATCTGAAAAAAAAAATTATGAAAATAGAAAAATATTCTTTTTTGTAAAAATTTGGTACAAACAAAAATAATATCCTGACCCCCTCTTTAGTATACGGTGCTTTAGGATATTTTTACAGTTACAACAAGAAAGAGAAAGAAAGGGACATTCATGGGACACTAAGTGATCCTTTTAGCTCATTTAAGAATAATCACAGTACCACTGAACATGGATTTCTACCATTTCTTGGTTTGAAAACTCCTTCTCACATGCCCGTTCCACTGCTAATTCACCTATCCTTAGCTAAAAAGTCATTTTATTATGGAATAAACATAAACCTAGCTCTGAAATAAAACAATGACACAGCATTTATGCTGTTACAAGGATAATGGATTTCAGATAAGACCATGCAACTGGCAGGAAAAAGGAAATAGAATATGAGGAAGAATAGAAACATGACAAAAGAGATCTATGTGGAGAAAAAAAAAAGATCATTTAATCTATGGTAAGTGTTATAGGAAACCAGAGAAATAAATTTGGTTCATCTGTTACTTTCCTAAAAGTCTCCATCAATCCTTTGCGGAAAGCCTAAAATGAGACAGATGACAGAAGTCATGATTATATTAAATGAAAAATTGTTATGTTAGAATAATCATTACGTAGACTGAGGATACATATACTATCTGCCAGTATATCTTTCCCTAGTATTTGATACAGAGCCAAGAATATTCTGAGAGTTATTTAATAAATTATGTTCTCCAATATAAAAAGGTCTGGGTAAGACAGAAGGTGGGAAAGAGAGAGGAGAGAGCAGGGAGGAAAGAGAACCAGAACAATTTTATTATTCAATGGCAGCTGGAAAATATAAGAAGGAACTTATCACAACTGTTCAAGCTGTTTGAACTGGATTGGCAAGATGCTCCTATCACTTGCAGGAAAAGTGTTAGCAATAAGTCTCCTGAATAGAATGAAAAGAGAGGTGGATAGCATCCTCTCCTTACAACTATCAGGTTTCCAGGCAGGGAGATCATGTACAGATATTATTTTCACTCTGCGACAAATTGTTGAGAACATAGTTGAATTTCAAGGCTGTCTTGAAATAAATTTTGTTGATTTTCAAAAAGCATTTGATAGTGTAAACAGAGAATCAACATGGAAAATTGTTCAATAGTAAGGGAATTCTGACAAAAATAATCAATATCATAAAAACTTTATACACCCAACTCAAGGAGCTGCATCAAAGTTAAAAATGGATTAACCAAACCATTCAAAATCAAGACAGGTGTACAAGAGTACATCTTGTCCCCATTTTTGTTCATACGAGTCATCAATTACTCACTAAAGCAATTTGAAAATGATGTGTACAGTCTAAAGTGGAAAGGCTCAAGACTATTTGACTTTGACTTTGCTGATGACATCATCCTTTTCCATGAAGATGTCAAGTACAAATCAAGTGAAAGAAATAATGAAGAAGATAGGTCTGAGATTCAACACCAAGAAGTATACGATTATGGTGGTTGGACAGGTTCAGAGATAGAAATTGAAGAGGAGAAGCTATAAAAGTTAATAAAGTCACATATCTTTGAAGCACCATCAGCCAAGATGGTTCCAGTACTGAACAGATAAGAATAAGAATCAGAAAGGCAAGTGGAGCTTTTGACAAACTTGGAAATATTTGGCGACTGAAAAATATCATTCTTAAACCAAAGCTGAATGTATACATGGCCATTGTCAAAGCCATAGCAACATATGGAAGCGAAACATTGCTACTTATGAAGACATAGACCCAAAACCTAGATGTGTTCCACCACAAATGCTTAAGAAGAATATTGGGAATAACTTACAAAGACCAAAAAACAAACAAGGAAGATAGGAAAATGACTGAACAAAACACTCTCTCACAAATAATCTGCAAGAGATGACATCACTGGTTTGGGCATGTATTATGGATGGATGAACATCGCCTATTGAATACTGCTCTTGAATGGAAGCCAAAAATGCAAGAAGGAAGCAAGGAAGACCTAGAAAAAGTGGGAAGAGAACAGTTCTCAAAGACTTAAAAAAATGCAATATCGACTGGAAAGAGTTGAAGACAATGGAGGCCAATAAATAAAAATGGAGATGTGGGTGGCCCAATGTGCAGACAATCACAGGATGGACTAAGTGCTAAGTAAGTACCACAACTGTAGAAGCAGGCCTCTGTTGCTCCTCTCTCCAACCCCCCTCCCTTATATGTTGAGAGGATCAAAACTGCTGAAAAGACTGCAGAAAGAGCTTGAAGAAAGGGGATTGCTTGACTACATAAAATGCTTTCGTACCCAGCATACAATCTCTACATGACCTTTGATCCATGAAGAAGCTGGGAGAGGCCAGAGATTCTCTCTCTGTGTTTCCCTCTCTTTTGCAGACATGGCATCAGCAGTTCTTATATATAGTCTAGTGTTGATCTGTGAATCACTACTCAGCAGTTCAGTCTAAGAAAGTCTTAGTAAGGCACAACACTCAAAATAATGATCAGTTACTCACAAGTTAGAAGCTTATTGGGACATCTCACACACAGCACCAGACAATAGACAGCTTCAGTTTCCCTTTGTTAGTCTGGACTATTTACAACTTTGGGTTTTTTCTTATGCATATGTAGGAGTTTTATTTTTATATTAATTCTGCACCCAGCAGTAATGTTTTGTGTTAATTCAAAGGTCTTTTTTAGCTTTCTAGTTACTTCATAGGTGCAAGTATTAGCAGCTGCCCTGCCACCGTTACTGGATGGTAACCAAAGATAAGCACTTAGAGTTATGGAAATATATTATGGGTCTACAGAGGTCTGGTTCAGGGATCCCTACACTAGACAAATATCAGGCCCTGTGTTGGAGTACAACTGCTGGCAAGGCACTTGTAATGGAATATCAGGATTATATTTACAGTCTGGCTGATATTTACCTGCACTCTGTCCCTTTAATGTTGTGCCCTGTCCCACTATTTGGAACTGTGCTGAAGAGGTCAAAGGGAAAGAATACAATGGGGAAACAAGCCAAGGAGGTTGTTGCACTCTGGTGAGGCTGAACTGGTATGGGGCTTCTGCAAACTGCATTTGTTTATTTGACACAGTTTAGGCCTACAAACTGAATTTGTATATGTGCTATACATTTTTATGTACATTTTGTCTAATAGTTTATAGTAACTATTTTTGCCAAGCATTGAAGGGGGTAGAAAAGCAAAACCAACAAAACCAAACTCAATGGAAGATCATTTGTAACAGAGATCTTTCCATATATGTAACAGAGATCTTTCAATATATTGCATGGCCTCATTCCAGGCATGTATGTTTCCCCCATACTCAGAAAAAGCAAAGGGGAACCCAAACTTGCAAAATCTGACATCCTAATGAACCAGGATTGTACTGTAAAAATATACCAAAGTAATCATGTAAAAAAATTAAATTAAAAAAGAAATAAAAAATTCAAGTATTTATTTTTCTCTCATTTGATTATATAGAAGTATAAGTTACATTAAACAGGCTGGAAATTTCTGAACATAAATCTTTACTGTAATACTATTGCTCATTTAAGAACTGTTACTTAATTTGAGTGCTTCGAGGAATTTAAACTGTTCATAATTCACCATTTTCTGGTCGTGGTTCTGGGTCCGGTTCTGTTCAATATTTTTGTCAGTGATTTAGATGATGGCATAAAGACTACACTTATAAAGTTTGCAGATGATACCACGCTAGGAGTGGTTGCGAGTGCTTTGGAGGATAGGATCACAATTCAAAATGATTTGGACAAACTGGTGAAATGGTCTGAGTAAATAGAATGAAATTCAATAAAGAGAAGTGCAAAGCACTCCACTTAGGAAAGAACAATCCATTGCACACATACAAAATGGGCAATGACTGCCTAGGAAGGAGTACTGCAGAAAGGGATCTGGGTGTCATAGTGGACCACAAGCTAAATATGAGTCAACAGTAGAACACTGCAAAAAAAAGCAAGCACCATTCTGGGAAGTATTAACAGGAATATTGTAAATAAGACACGAGAAGTAATTCTTCCGCTCTACTGCATGCTGATTAGGCCTCAACTAGAGTATTGTGTCCAGTTCTGGGTGCTCCATTTTAGAAAAGATGTGGAGAAATTGGAGAAAGTCCAGAGAAGAGCAACAAGAATGATTAAAGGTCTGGAACACTTGACTTAGGAGGGAAGACTGAAAGACCTGGGTTTGTTTAGTCTGGAAAAGAGGAGTGTAAGAGGGAACACGATAACAGTTTTCAAGTACCTAAAAAGTTGTTACCAAGAGGAGGAGGAAAAATTGTTCCTAACCGCCAATGATAGGACAAGAAGCAATGGGCTTAAATTACAGCAAGGGAGGTTTAGGTTGGACATTAGGAAAAAATTCCTAACTGTCAGGCTGATTAACTACTGCAATAAGTTGCCTAGGGCGGTTGTGAAATCTCCATCATTGGATGTTTTTAAGAGCAGTTTAGACAAACACCTGTCAGGGATGACTTAAGGGGATACTTGGTCCTGCCATGAGTGCAGGGGACTGGACTCGATGACCTCTCACATGGTCCCTTTGAGTTTCTGTGGTTCTAAGATTCTATGATTTTGTTGGATAGTGGAACTACATTTGCCACAGAAGCTTTCTGCTTAAGGTGGAGAGATACAAACATTTACATCATCAATACTAGAACTGGTGACAGTGACAAAGTCTCAACTGGGAACAATTGTTTATATGGAAATGGCACTCATGGATAATTGGACAGTTTGAATATTTTATATTTGTTTACTAGAAATGTCAGAACAACATTATATTTATGAGGGCGGTAGAATGTAGCACTCATAAGAGAATGTCAGGATTATATTTATAGTCAGAGTGATATTTACCTGTACACTGTCCCTTAAATGTTGTGCCCTGTCCTTCAGAGCTCTGCTGAATAAAACATGGCAGGGAAATGAGAAGTGGGCGCTCAAGGGTAGTTCTAGCCAGGTTGAGCTGGTGTAAGGCTTGTGCAAACTGCATTTGTTTGTTTTTTTCAGAAGGAAAATTAAAAGGCTTTTCTTTCCTTAACCCTTTTGCCTCAAGTGCAAAGAAATCCTAAACTGTGACCCTATATTTCTTGGTCATCTGATGAATCATAATTACATTAACATTAAGGGCCACATTCTGACTGTGCACATGTAATCTTCGGGTGGGCTAAAATTCATTCAATTGCCCCTCTCCAGTGCTTAACAGACATAAACCCTAACTTCTATGGAGAAGCAGCTGGAGACCCAGGATCCAGTCTGTAAGGGACTCATAGCAAAGATTGCCCAGAGTTACCAGCCCACATTAAATTACTACTAAAAACAAATATAACAATGAACTCTATTAACTACTAACTAAGTAAACCTTATCCAAGAAAACAAAATGATGTTAAACAGAACAATCCCCACAGGAACCCTGTGAGAAAGGTACCCAAGGCTATGTCTACACTTACAAAAGCTAGTTCGAATTAGTTAATTCAAACTAATTTTAGTTAGTTCGAATTAACTTAATTTGAACTAGAAGAGCCCCACTAGAATGCTAGTTCGAACTAGCCATGTCGATGCAGGGCACTTGCTTAGTTTGAATTAGTCAGTTGCATGAAGGTCAGTCTGCCGATTAGTTTGAACTAAGCAGTTAGTTCGAACTAATATGGCCACATTGACTTAATTCGAACTAACTATTTCAAATTAAGGGTTAGTTCGAACTAAGCAATCAAATTTATTAGTTCGAATTAAGGAAGCCCTTAATTCGAACTAATGAAAGCCTAGTGTGGCCCAGGCTTAAGTTTGTTCGAATTAAGCTTCCTTAATTCGAACTAACTTTCAAGTGTAGACATAGCCCAAGAGTCCCGAAGTCCAGGTGAAGTTCACCCAAAATCTCAGCTACAGTCTCTGGTCAAGTCCAAAGGCTTGAGTGGAAAGAAGTAGCTATCCTCTTCTTCCTTGGTTGCAGGAATCTTCAATAGAATTCCATGCAGGCTTTTCTTTCTCCTCTGGAACCAGCACCATTCAGTCAGCTTACTGGTTAGCAAGCACTCAGTCCCATATGCATGTGCACAAACTCTGCTGCAGAAGACTTCATTGGAGGGAGAAAACATATTGCTATTCACTCCTGGCTGAGCTTCTCTCATGAACACTGAGCAGCATGGGCTCTTCTCACTGCAGCTCCTGCCTGCTGTCTGCACAGTCTGCTGCTCTCATGTGATTTCACCACGCCACCGGGAAACCCCATGGAGCATGCTCAAAATGCTATCATTCCCTGTTTCTAGAAGTTTCTGGTTGTGGACAGCTAATATGCCCAGCAACAGTAACCCACCCTGAATAGGTCTCTTAAAGAGATACGCTGTTTTAGGCATATGGGTTACACACCCAGTTTCCAAATATAAATAGGTAACATTATCCAGTGTCATCCCTAGACAGAAAATATTGACCAAGCTACTTATCACATTGCCTCTTGCAGTAGTGTAGAGCCTTATTAATGGTACACCAAACTTAATCAAAAGAAAATTTACTACAGCTGATTGGCCTGATAAATAAGAATATTGACATTGAAGTGTGGTGGTATTTGGAAAATCAGTCCTATAAAAATGCCATGGGAATGTGTGTGTGGGAGGTAGGGATGGGGAGAGGTTCCTTTTTTATTTTCCCTGCATTTCTATTCAGTTCCATTTATAAGGAAAACTAGTTTTTCCCACACATGTGCAGTTCTATAAAATCAACCTGGTTTCTTTTCTACCCACACCACCACCACCAACGGTTCTGCAGGGCAATTTAGTTATTTAGATTAAAAATAAGAGATGCCTTTCCCAAACTTTGCATGCCCCCCACCAACTGAAGAGACAATACCTACCTTGCAAACCAAAGCAGTGGCCAAACTCTCCCTATATACAACCATCAGCCAGCCAATTGGACCATCTTGTGTACAGTGAAATAGCTGTATGTGGTGAAGGTTAAATAGAGCTGTGTGTCTTTCAAACGCTGCAGGTACTTTCAGGCTGATCTTTTACCAATTCTCCTGGTGTTGAGTAAGACCAGAGAGAATTGATCCTTATGGGAACCAGTAAGTGAAGGGTCTGGTGACAGAGATGCAATTTCCCATCACTACCCTATTGGAGTGTCTCTTCAGGAAGGACTGGACCTCTGCCACCTCTCATGAGAGATAGCAGGGTCTCATGGTTTACAGTGTCAAATGTTGCAGGAAAATGACAATAGATGTGTGCCTTTCATCCACTGAATGCAGGAGATCATCCAACTCTAAATATCTTTGTTATCATTTAATCCCCGATCTTGTCCAGACACTGAGAAATGGAGTTCTTAATTAGGCCATGGCACTGATCCAACCTTACCACCTTCAGATTATGTCCTCAGTGACCCTTTTACCTTCCCTGCTAAAGATGATCTTATTATCCAACACTACTCCTACTCTACTCTGAACTGTTTTGAATCTATAGCACCTGGATTCGCCTGCACACTTAGCACATTTATGAAGAAAAAACAGTAGTGGGAGTAGACCACAACTTCCCAAGGTACTATGGTGTCATCTCTAATGAATTCGCTCTGCTATTCAACGTTTGCCATTACATTCTTTATTCCTGGCTTGCACCCTAAAATATTTTAAGAAGATAAATACCTTGCCAATATTAAATATTAGGGAAAATTTATCTGTTGTTACATATTTAGAAAGGTTGCATGCTTCATGACAGTTTGGTTTGCCTGCAATAATACAAATCAGGTTCTGCTTATCTCAGTTCTACATTAGGTTTGCACCCTTAATAGCATTCCAATTACCAAACATATCAATAATATATTTTCATTTTTCATGCAATCAAGGGGCAATCTTCTCTTTAATGCTTGAGCAAAGTATGCGTTATTTTCATCTTTATACAATCTTTCCACTTGTTGTGCTCTTTAAATATGCTTCAGTGGTGCATGTAAATATTCAAATGATCTAAAATTCTATCTGACAGAGGTCTTTAAACAATTGATACTTGTTTTCTCAAGCCATGCAACATTTTCCTCTATTGGTGACACATAAGGGGTTTGCCAAAGAAGGCTATTTTAGACCTAAAGATACTGAAAGCTAGATTCTCAGCTACTATAAATCAGCCTAGCTTGAGTGACTTCAATAAAATAAGGCCAGTTAATACCAGCTGAGGATTCAGTCTTGAGTGTTTTGTATCTCTCTTTCATTATTTCTGAGTAAAAGAGATAAAAGCAGCAGTGAACTCCAAGGCACAAACAAATACAAAAGAGATTTCAAAGACACACTGCTTGCAGTGGTTTCCATCAAATTAAATTCAGTTTACAGTCACCCAGTATATTGGGAAGCACTTTTTGTTTCCAGCCACACCAAGCACTGTATTAAATTATTTCAAAATTTTGCTGTCTGGGATAGTCATATGGGACAGATCTCTCACATTTTTGCCAGGATGCCAAGGGATAGCAATTATACAATCTCACCCCATCACGCTTCAGTACAGGATATTCAGTCCAAAAGAGCAGACAACACTGAGCAATCACAATTTCAGTTCAGTTTTAGCTAATAAAGCTTTTCTAAGAGAAGAAATAACTAATCAACTCTATCAAATAAAAATACCTAATGCAATTCCATAAGTTAATATGCTACTAGTAATCTATTGGAGCAATTATAGAAATGCCAAGCAAAACCTTAAGAAGGATTTAAAAAAATGCTAATATTCACTGTGATCTTATTTGATCCAATAGATTAAGGATTTAGAATAATGCCCCATTCCAGTCATAAGTGATTCTTTTAAAACTGGTGTGGGAAATATTCATCCCATTCCAAGGCAAAAGTGTTATGTTATACATTAATAATCCTTCACTACAATTTAAGGTAATGATTACTTATTTGCTCAGTAACCACATCAAAAGAGAATATATACATTTTTCCTGCAGGTGAGACTGAGCACATTTTCCTTGTATGCATATCTGCTAACTGCATTCTAGGCATTTCACAGAAATGTCACACAAAACAATACAACGTATATTAAAAGGCAGATGTCCAATTCATAATAGGCCCTTTTATTTTCAATCCTGGCACATAATCCTTTGAGTGAAGAATGGACATGGAAACTGAACCATCTTCTCAGTCCAGATGGGTACCCAGAAGTCAACTACTACAGGAGAAGCTCAAGAAAGAAAACAACAGAATGCCACTAGTCATAACCTAAAAGCCCCAAGTCAGACCTCTACAGCACATCATCAAGGATCTACAGCAGTGGTTCTCAACCTTATTGGCTTGAGGGCCAGAAATATAATTTTTAGAACCCTAGGGGCCACCAGTCTATTTATTTACATTTACATGACAATTAAATTAATTACACCCAAATTAAATTTTAATTAAAATTAATTAAAACAATTAATTAAATTTAAATAAAAATTTTAATTAAATAGATGAGTGGCCCTTCAGGTTTGTAAAAATTATATGTGGCCCGAGAGTAAAAAAAAAATTTTTTTTAATTGAATTTTTTTTTTTTAAAAAAAAAGGCAGGGGGAGCTGGTTGCCCATGAATGGGGCCAATTTGCAGGCAGGTGTGTTTGGCCTCAGCAACAGCATGGCCCACGCTGCCGCCCCCTTGCGGCCATGCCAGCCCGTGGCCCTGCCCCTCGCAGTCCACAGGCCCCCACCCCCAGTCACGCCGCACTGCCTGCGGCCACCCCCTGAAGCCAGCATGCCCCACAGCCGAGCCGGCCCGTGCCCCACCCCCAACACTCCCACCTCAGCCACGCCGCACCAGCCCGCGACCCTGCCCACAGGCCCTGGAGCCTGGCCAGGACCAGAGGGGAGGCAGGAAGCTGCAGCAGGGCTTCCAGTTGAGCTCCGGGACCGGGTGGCTGTGGCCTGGCTCCCAGCCAGGCCACAGGGAAGCACGGGCCATTTTAAAAAGCCCCATGGGCCACTTTTGATCTATAGCCTATCCCTCACCCGGCCTTGGAAGGCAGACTTCTCCTCACTTGCAGACAGCCCCCTAACCTTAAGCAGATACTCACCAGCAACTACAGACCAAAGAACAGAAATATTGAAGCAGGCACATATCCCTGCAATAAACTATGTCGCCAACTTTGCCCACATATCTACATAAAAGACACCATCACAGGACCTAATCAAGCTAGCTACTCCATCAAGGGCTCATTCACCCGCTCATCCATCAATTTGATTTATGCCATTATGTGCCAGAAATGCCCCTCTGCCTTATACATTGGATAAACAGGACAGTCTCTGTGCAGAAGAATAAATGGACACAAATCTGACATCAGAAATAACAACATTCAAAAACCAATAGGGGAACACTTCAATCTTCCTGCTCATTCCATTGATGATTTGTTAATAGCCATGTAGTGGTGCAGTGTCTCCACTATGGCAAGGAAAGAGTTAACTGGCCTGTCAAGCATTAAAAAGAGGGCCTGGCTCCAGCAGCCAATGAGGGGCGAGTGACCAGTCTAAAACAAGGAGCAGCAGGGCAAAGGGTTCAGTCTGCCTGAGGAGCTGGAAGGGAGAAGGTCTCTCCCTTGCTAACAGGCTGTAGGACTATGGAGAGCTCATTGTGTGTCTGCAGTGAGCTGACCAGCAGCTGGGGATCCGGAACCAGAGGACTGCAGGAGTGGCCAGAGCAGTAGACTGAGTGCAAAGGCTCAGGAGCAGATGGCAGCTTGACACCAGGATGGCAAGCCCCTGTGGTAAGCCCCAGGAAGGGCACAGGCTTGCTGGCCCCTAGATGGTTTTAAACTGTGGGCTGGACACAAGTGAGCTGGACTAGCACTGCATGGAAGCGGTGGAGAAATTAACCAAAGCCACTGCTGCAAAGTGGGCCGGTGGGGTTAGATGTACCCTGAAAGGGGTGGACAGTGGGCTTGGCTGGAGGGCTAAGGCCCCATAACAGGGCTTGGAGCCAGAGCCCAAGGTGGAGAGCAGAGCATAGACTACCAGCAGGGGTAGCCACTTGAGCTACATTCCCCAGCAACACCATCAGGAGGCACCCTGCTGGTGAGTCGTGAGTGCCAACACTGCTACAAGCCATACTCAGACAAATGGATAACAAATCAAAACTTCAAAGAGAAACTGCAGAATTGGAATTCATATGCAGATTTGACACCACTGCCTTAGGGTTCAATAGGGATTTTGGCTTCTTCTCATTACAACAGCTAATTTTGCTTTCTTTTTACCTAACCTCCCTCCTATATGCTGTTTTCCACTGTTTGAATCTAAACAACTGTTTTGATTTGCTGTGAGTCTGACCTGATCCTATGACTTACACATTCCTGCAATGATTTTCCTCCAATTCATCTGTAATTCTCCACCTTCACGTGTCTGACCAAGTGGGATTTTCTCCCACAAAAGCTAATAAAAGCTAAATGCAATAAATACATTTGTTAGTCTTTAAAAATGCCACTAGACTCCTTGTTTGTCTTCTCAACTCTGGAATTCATCTCTGTAGGTCAGGATGGAGGCATACAAGTGAAACACTGGGGGGAAACATACACTACCACTATATGTACTTTCTCTTTTATAGTGTCCACCTTATACATCAGACCAACTGGACTGTCTCTGTGCAAAAGAATAAATGGGACACAAATCTGACATCAGAAAGGACATTCAAAGCCAATAGGAAATCACTTTAATCTCCCAGGTCATTCAGCAATAGACATATCTGTATGTATCCTCAAACACATTTACACTAGATCAAGGCTTCAAAGAGAGACTTCAGAGTTAGAATTTAAATGCAGATCTCCTTTGTTTTTCATTACTAACAGTGATTCTCACCTCTCTCAGCCTCACCGCTTTCTGATATGGGCCTTGTACACACGATCACTTTATCGCGCATTAACAATCATTACCGCGCGATACCAACAACAGCGTACACACGTGCAATAGGGCTGTTGCGTGTTAACTGCCTTGTTGTAGCGCAATACAAAAACCACCTCGACGAGGGTGGTAGCAGTTAACGCGGAACAGCTGTTGCGCCTTTCCACTCATGTGTACGCTTACTGCGCAATGATTGGAATGCTGGGACAGTTCCGGAGGCCAAAGTCGTTCTCTCTGGTCTTCCCCCCACCCACTCTGTGGCCGTGACGAAACAGTCCCCACCCTGATCAGATTCCCGGGATTTTCAAATTTCTCGTCTGTTTCACTTCTGTTCTCTTCCTCGTGGAGTGGAGTGCAGCTCCGATCATCAGTAGCAATGGCGGCCCGTCGTGAAAGACGCGCACCCCTTTGGAGCACGGCAGAGGTGCTGGACCTGATCAGCATCTGGGGAGAGTCCGCTGTGCAGGCGCAGCTACGCGGCAGCAGGCGAAATTATGATACATTTGGCATAATTTCTCGGGCCATGTCAGAGAGAGGTTATGATAGAGACACTGTGCAGTGCAGATCAAAGGTGAAGGAGCAAAGTTAACCTATCACCAAGTGAAGGAGGCAAACTGCCGTTCGGGATCAGCGCCTGCTACATGCAGGTAGTATAAGGAGATAGAAGCCATCCTCAGTGGGGACCCCACAACCACTGCAAAGAGTCCCGTGGACACATCGGCCCCCCCTCATCCAGTGAATGCCAGACCCGAGCAGGATGAGGACGTGATCGATGAGGAGGAGGAGATGGAGGATGACCTGGAGGAAAGTGCAACAGCGTGTAGCCAGGAGCTCTTCTTCAGTCCCCGCTGTGCACGCTCTTTACTATGCATTCATTAGAAGTGCATCAACACAAGCAGTGATTGTCAAAAAATCATCTGTATTTAGGTCAGTAAAGGTTTCCTCGATGTACCTCCAGAGCCTACTACTCAGGTTAGATGGGAGAGTGTTTGTGTCTACGCTCCCAAAGACGGATACTCTGCATTGCCAGCTGCAAAGCACAGCCCTGGGAATTATGGCAGCACACAGTGCAGCAGCATACGGTCCTGGCTTGCAACCGGTGGCATGTAGGATATGTATTCTAGCTGGCAGGGGCACTCTGAGGAGAGAGATATCGGGTTCCATCTGTGTGCCCTGTGCAGAACGTTAGCCCCCAGTAAGCTTTCTATTAGGACGTACCTTGTCTGCTTCAGCGAAGCATAGGATGTTGACTGCCCTGCACCTTCCAGTGGAATGTGCTACTGGAAGGTTACATTGGTTATCTAGGCTATGTGTTAACAACAGCTTTATTATTATTTTTAGATTTGACCTTCACAAGGCCGGTGTCTACCCCAGCTGACCGCATGAGAAACATTCGGCGGCGCGCTCGAAGAAACAGGGAGGATATGTTTCAGGACCTGCTGAAAACAGCACAGGAATCCGCGAGGGAGAATCGAGCCTGGAGAGAGGAATCCCAACAGAGGAGGCAGAAACACAGGGACGAACTGATAAGTGTGATGAAGGAGCAAACAGAACTGCTCAAGAGCATGACTGCTTTGCAGACCCAGGCGATTAATGTACGGGCTCCACTCCATACAGTTCAGCCGTGTCTGCCTCCCACACCCCGTAGTCCTTCAAAGAATTTCTTTGAAGGCCACCCATCCCCCTGGTACACTGCAACACCCAGTCCCTCACAGAGCTACTTTTTAGAGACCTGCAGCTACACCCACCTGCCCCCCCCCTTTAGGTTTTAATAAAAACAGTGACAAATAATTTGAAGAGTGGCTTTATTTGTACACATTGAAAATCTCATAAGGTGCACCTGATGCATCCTGGAAGTTAACTAGGAGAGGGCATCATTGAAATGGTCCCTGAGTGCCTCCCTTATGCGAGCAGCTTCTCCTTGAGCCCCCCTAATACTCCTAGTGGCTGGCTGTTCGTATGCTTCCTCGAGGCGCTGTGCCTCCATAACCCACCCCGGGGAAAACTTTTCTCCCCTACTTTCACAAATGTTATGGAGGACACAGCACGACGCAATCACAGCAAGGATGTTGTCCTTTGCCAAGTCCAGCCTCCCATACAAACATCACCAGCGCCCTTTTAAACGGCCGAAAGCACACTCCACAGTCATTCTGCAGCGGCTCAATCTGTAATTGAACCGCTCCTTGCTGCGATCTAGGTTCCCGGTGTACGGCTTCATGAGCCCTGGCATCAGTGGGTATGCTGGGTCTCCGAGGATGACTACAGGCATCTCCACATCCCCCACAGTAATTTTTTGATCTGGGAAGAAGGTACCCCCTTGCAGCTTCCGGTACAGACCAGGGTTCCTGAAAATGCGGGCATCATGCACCTTTCCCGACCACCCAGCACTGATGTCCGTAAAACGCCCCTTGTGATCCACGAGTGCTTGCAGCACCATGGAGAAGTAGCCCTTCCTGTTGATATACTCAGTCGCGAGCTGGTCTGGAGCCAAAATAGGGATGTGTGTGCCATCTATGGCTTCCCCGCAGTTAGGGAATCCCATGGCAGCAAAGCCGTCCACAATCTCACGAACATTGCCCAACATCACTGTCCTCTGTAGCAGAACGCAATTGATGGCTCGGCAGACTTGTGAGAGGGCTAATCCGACGGTGGACCTCCCGACTCCAAACTGGTTTGCAACCGACCGGTAGCAGTCAGGAGTCGCCATCTTCCAGACAGCAATTGCAACACGCTTCTCCACGGTTAGGGCTGACCTCATGTTGGTGTCTTTATGTCGCAGGGCAGGGGCCAACTCTGAACACAGTTCCAGAAAGGTTGCTTTCTGCATTCAAAAGTTCTGTACCCACTGCTCGTCATCCCACAGCTGCATAACAATGCGATCCCACCACTCGGTGCTCGTCTCTCGCGACCAGAAACGGTGTTGCACCATGTGCAGATGATCGGTGAAGGAGCTGAGCAACGCAGTGCTGTTGCTCTGCATGGCATTGATCAGCCCCTGCTCCTCGGTGTCCTCGTCTGACTCGGAGCTCATTGCGTACTGAGCAACCAGCCGAGAGGTATTTAGAATGCTGAAGGCGACAGTGGAGATCAGAGCAGGATCCATGTTGTCACTGTTGTGATTGCTCGCAAGTAGTGCATCCCTGCACTGTTGAAAATAGGAGCGAGTTGCTATTTGCAACGAGGAAGACGCATGGGGAACACAGTGCACCACGGTAAACTGAGATTTTACCCATGGCGCTTTGCGTTCCTTTCCTTCATCCCATGATTCCAAGCGCAGATTGAGGGAAAACTGAACTGTGGGATAGATGCCCAGAATTCATTGCGCTACACCGTGATATTGCAAAGAATTCTGTTGCGTTACAAGGAGCGACATGTGTACGCGCTATCCCGCAATAAAGGTCACGTGTTTTTTATAGCACGATTGCCACGTTGCGCTTTAATCTGATCGTGTGTACATAGCCATGTTGTATTTGAATCTATACAACTTATTTGATTTGCTGAAGTGATCTGACCTGGGGCACTGAAATGTAATCACAGAATTTACCTTCCCTTCCCTTACAGTAAGTTTTTATTCAGTGTAACTTTTCTCCATTCTGGCATCTGATGAAGTGGGAGTTTGACCATGAATGCTCATGCAAAAAATAAATTTTTTAGTTTTTAAAAGTGCCACAGGACTCCTTGCTTGTTTTTCCTGAGCTAGATTAACACCACTACCTCTTTGGAACTAGTAGAAGACCTGTTTCCAGTGTAGTCATGGCTGTACCTTTCACAAAAACTAATTTCACTTTGAACTCAAACATAATAATAAAAATGGTAATATCTTTACAACACAAAGAAATGTGTAAATTCTACCAACATTCACCAGAGTGGTACCTCCCCAGCGGTCAACAAAAAGCATGTTTTCATCCATTTGAATGGGAAATAAAACCGTGGCAAAATATACTATTTCTGTTCATTCATTCTATTTTACTTCTTTATAGAATTCTCCAAACTCAGAAATATTTACACACGATATAGAGGGTCCCATTTAAGATTATGTATTAGTTAACAAAAACATCTGAATATTTATAGATAATTCATACTACTGTTCACCACAAGGGATCTTCCTAATGCCATCCATTCATCTTATGAATTATGCCGAACAATTATACAAACAATTACACAGTTCCAGGAAGCTCTGAATAGACCTTGCTATGAATTATTTCCCTTACATGTACAGTTTTCACTGTCTTTCAGAAACTATCACAAAATATAATCGTATAGCTCTGAAGACCACCAACCCACACTTTTCTCAGACATTACCTGGAAAAACTGACCAAACCAGAATGGATTTCACAAAATAGCAATATCTAACTCTTCAGATTTCACCCAAATCATAGTGATGTCTAGGTATAAAATACAGTGACAAAGTGGGGGAGATAATCTTTTATTGGCCCAACTTCTCTTGGAAAGAAAAAGAGATTTTTGAATGTACACAGAGCTCTTCCTTACGTCTGAGAAACTGAGGCTATGTCTACACTACAGACCTTAGCAATACAGCTGTAAAACTGAAGCTGTGCCTCCCATGTAGCCACTTTATGCCAAAGGGAGGGAACTCTTCTGCCAGCATAATTAAACCATCCATAGCTACCATGTCTGCAGAAGAATGTTTCCCACCAACACAGCACTGTCCACTCTGGCACTTACGTCAGTCAAGGTGTGTTTTTTTCTTACCTATTAACACCCCTCCAGTCATAGGGAGGAAAGGAAGATTGGGGAGGGGAGCATCTGGGTGTAGGTCAGTTGTTAGTGGGTTATTTAAATTGTTGTAATCAACCACAAATCTGGTGTCTCTATTCAAGGCATGATTTTTAGGGTCTAGCAAAGTTATGAATTTAAGCTCCCAGGCTAGTCTTTCAAAAGTGTTGTGCAAATTTTCTTTGAAGATAAGGACTGATAGGTAGATATAAAGTGATTGCGTTGAGAAAAGTGGTCACCCACCAGTGAGGTGGTGTTTTTGTCTTATTTATATTGAAATATGTGTTAACTACTTATCCTAAACAATCTGTTCTATCTTGTATTTATCTGTGACACTGTTAATTTCCCAGATCTGAAGAACTCTACGTAAGCTCAGAAGCTTGAATCTCTCTCACAAACAGAAGTTGGTGCAATAATAATAACTAAATAAATAAATTAAATTAAATTAAATACCTCACCTAACTTCCAAAGGGGTAGCCGTGTTAGTCTATTGTAGAAAGATAACAGAGTCCTGTGGCACTTTTAAAGACTAACAGATTTATTAATCGCATGAGCTTTCGTGGGAGAAAATCCCACTTCGTCAGACGGATTTTCTCCCACGAAAGCTCATGCGATTAATAAATCTGTTAGTCT
>ML685793.1:16790160-16804990 GCA_007922175.1 Pelusios castaneus
TCCCTTTTTCTCTTTTCCTCTCCCCTGCCTTCCTTTCTCTTCCTCTTCCTTTCCTTTTTCACGTTTAACGGATGGAAGTCTCAACGCCTGCATGAAGCTTAACCTCACCACTTACCAACCAGACTACAAAGCCATCAGCAAAACCATGCAGCACCAGAAGTCGCATTAATGGTAAGAAGTACTTTATTCATCATTGGTTAGCAACAGCATAACAACGTTATTAAAAAGAATTCAGAGACTTATTGTACTTTAAAAGTGTTGATCTTACATAAAATGCACACATTTACTTGTATTTAGTTTTAAACATATTGTATGGCTCTCACGGAATTACATTTTAAAATATGTGGCGTTCATGGCTCTCTCAGACAAAAAGGTTCCCGACCCCTGCCTTAGCAAGTTCAGTTCAGTCATTTCCAAGTTCCAACCAATGACTAAATTGGTATAACACTATGTTACTAGCAGCTGACAACTGCGGGCGTAGAGGGTGTTGGGAGCCCCTCATAATCTGAGGCCCTAAACTGTATTTTATTTAGCTTGTGCCTAAATTCAGCACTGAAAGGATCTCTCAGGCTTTGGATTACATGAGGCAAAGGGCCTGACCACACTCTTCACTGAGTGCACATGCAATTATTTTGTTTGAATCTGATGAGAGAAAATTAAATCCTGCAGACAACTAGTAAATCTTACAAGAACTATAATTTCTAGGAATGATGATTTGGGAAGAAGTCCAGGAGACTCAGAAAAGAAACAATCTTGTTTATTTTCTGCCTCTCTCTAAACAGCTACTTTTCCCTGAGAGATTCAAATTCTCAGTTGTCCTCCCTAATTATAATGTTCCTACTTCAATAAAGTCAATAGGATCTTTAATATTTGACTTCAATGGAAGTAGGTGCAGGATCCAGATGAGGAGTGCTAATTTGACCAGCATGTAGAAGCAATGATGTAATTCACAACCATTCACAGCTAACCATCACAACTCAATATCCATCTTAAAAAAAAAAAAAATCCATCTAAAAGTTGTAATCACTCAGGTTCCATAGTCTCCCAGCTGCCAGCAGAGTGTATTCAGTTTAAGAAACTATTTAAAAACTAGCAATAAATAAATAAATTTTTTTTAAAAAAAGTGAGTAAATTGAACTAGTGAATAAATGCAAGGAAAGAGTGAATCTGCTCACAGACATTCCAAGGGCAGAAAAGAGGCTATATTCATTCACTAAATTTATTTGCTGATAATTATTCACTCAACTCCAATACTAATTTAACCTTTCCTCTCTACACATTCCTCTTAGTAAAATTTAAGCATTAAAATAGTATCAACTTTGTTCTCTGTTATTATGATACATTTAAGAAGGCTTTTATTCCATTTGGAGCCTACATGTTGGTAGATCATCCCCTGTTTAATTTTTGTAGAAATATTATGAGCATGATCATGCTCAAACTTTCAACTGTTATACAAAGAACCTTCTTCCTCATACTACATCCCTTCATTGAGCCTGGGCACACTTCCTTTGGCATCACTAGGCACTGCTTCCTGCTAGTTCACCTACACTTAGGTCCTGATCCTGGAATTCTGTCCATTGACTTCAGTAGGCATTAGATCATGCCCTACTGATTCAAGAATCAGAGGGACTATGGTCCAATCCTGAAAACACTTACTCATGTAAATAGTCCTTACTCATGTAAGTGGTCTCATTTGAAGTTAAAGAAATTACTTGTTTTGACTAAGGAAAAGAAAGTTTGGGTCTAGAGAGTGAACCCTAATATAGTGAAACTCCATCTTTAGTGAAACAGTGAAAATCTTGAATGGTTTCAGTGTTGGTGATAATGGATCTCCTCTTGGGAGGCTCTTCTGCTTAAAAAAATATACTTTTGATTATAAGAGGTTTCCACAACACTGATTTCACTGTCCTTGTAGTGTGAAGTAGAATATCAGTGTAATATCTGATACAGCCATTCTCTATCTGGGGAAATCCTGGATTGGCCTGGGGATGAACTTAATGATGTAGAAGCTCTGGTCTATCTCTAATTTCTATGACATGTCAATTAATTGGTGGCAGAGCAAGGGTAAAGGCATTTGTGGAAGTAGCTAAGAAAAATGTCAAGTGCCTGAATTTTATAAGGGTTTTGGGAGGACAGTGTAAGTGCATTTTATTCCTGTGGGCAAATTATATCCCTGCTCATATTAGAGGCATTACTCCAGCTGCATAGCTTATGTGGAGCTCCAAGATACAATGGACTGTCAGGCTAACAGATTTTGCATAAACTGATTTTTGTTTAAATTGCAAGGAAAGCTGAGCTGTGCAAACTAAATGAGGTAGCATAGGGACCTAATTGTAAATGTATAAATCATGGGCAATACCGTAGCTAACAGCTCTTTCTGTGTAAAGTATACATATAGCGACTGAGGTTATCAAACCATTTATTTAAAAAAAGAGTTGCTGACATCCAAGCCCTTTGCTTGTCAATTTACAGATGGAGACATATATATCACTGAAGGATGACTTTGGTGTTTTACAATCACATTTATTTGCTCATATAGCCTCAGCCACTGAGCTTGTCAAATCAGTAAAATCAAATAAAAATCAATATAAAAACAACAAATCATAAAGAAAAAATGTCTATACTAAATTATTATGGCATAAGATCCATAATGGATCACATAAAATGAGATTTTCATTTCTTTTACTGCTGTGGCATTACTTTCTGTCTTATGGGGGCTGGATTGTATAGAAGACTGGTAATGAAATACAGATTGGTAATGGGGAAACAACTTTTCATCTGTAGGGTGCCAATTAAATTGAACCCTAGCAATGGTGACTGAAAGTTGTTAACGACTATCTCTGGCATTATATAGCAAACAGGTTGTTGGTTCCATCCAATTTTTACTGGAGATGCTTCCACATTACATTATTGTTATTGTCAATAATAATAATAATAATAAATAAATCAGTCCAATTGAAACTAACCAGGCCCCAGGAGAGACACAAAGTATTGAATGGGCACAGAAATTTCCATGTGTTAGCTCTTATTCTGAGAACTGGCTGCCCTAAGCCAGAACTAAGATCCATCTGTGGCAGAAGATGGCACGAGAAAGCACGTGTTGCCATGTTCAAACTGTTTTGGATAAATGATGGACTTCAATCCTGAGGATTGGTACTCTAATTCATCTAAAAAACTTGAGTGGTACTTGTTTATTTTTGCCTTTTGTTAAGCAACTGCGTAATGGTGATTGTTTTGGCTTTTTCCTGCCCTGACCGAGTCCATATTGTTCAGATTTTGGACCTTGCTCTGAATCTTCAGCTGTTAGTAGCCTTGTTTGCAGATTACAATCAAAAAGCTATTTTCTGTGAGGCTAATGGCTACGAACTACAGAGTGGCTGCACAAACCGGCAGTTTGCCAGCAACAGGAACCTTGGAAAGGTAAGTAGAGAATGGTGTAACTTGATACTTATTCCTATAATGAAGGGGACGTTTTGATTCAAGGTACAAACCAGGAATTACTATAATGCACTTATGCAACCTTGCAAGAGGACTTGCCCACAATAATGAGCAACAATATTCACTGGAGTGGTTACATGCAATGTATCATTCAAATAAGCATTCACACTGAGCAGGGGCAAGTGGAGATACAGCAGCAATGATTTAAAGAAACATTTAATCCCAGGAATGGAAAAATGTGATTGTTCAGGAGGGAAAAGAGGCTGCTCTTTCATTAGATAATTGGGCTACCCAAAACCACCATACATTTAGCGAAATAATGGTTCTGTCTGCAATCTCATTTTCTAGACCTGCTAAAACTAAACCAGGTGCTGTATATTTTGTATATTAAAAGCTGCATAAAAATACCTACACATTAGGGTTAGAATGTCAGGCATTTTTGGTACCTATAAGGCCATATAATACAGGCACAGAAGTAATGTCTGATATTTGCCTGGTTTCTTATGGTCACAGACTCTTTCTTAGAATAGTGCAAATACTTAGAAAGGGAAAATCACTTGGGCAAAACTCCCACTGATTTCAATAGGACAATGAGTTGGCTCAAAGTGCACAGCCTATTTCAACAATTCAGGAGCTTGAATGATATGAAATATTTCAGCCCAATCATCCTCTGCTGCATGTGCATATTGTACACTTCACTGTGAACATCAATGTCAGCTCATTGGCTATTATGTGACGTACTCAGTGAATTATAGTTGGTGTGGCCAGAAGTAGTGGAAACATCCTCAGAGGAGGGGAGATCATGACTGGGACCTTCACCTGCAGTGGGGGGGAGGGGCTGTTTCACTCTCCTCCATTCTTTGTGCTGCACAGCTTGGGGAAGTGAGAGGAAAGGTGGCAGGGTGAGTTGGTATGCCTATATCCCTGGCATGGTCCATTTCTCCTCTCCTACCTCTGGTTTGGAAAAAGGGAGCAGGAGTCATGGCTGGGATCCAGTCAGGGCCGGGATCAAGTCAGGGACCTTTGACAGGTCATAAATATAGAGGGGGCATAATTCTTACATGTGCTTTCAACTTTATGGCACATCAGGTGCCATTGGTGGCAGAAGAGAGCCATGCTGGAACAACCATGCGGGGTAGTTGTGTGGGGTTCACCATAGTCAGGTAATAATGGTTTAATTAAAGTCATGGTATCCAAATCTATTCTTATTATGATGCTCATGTCACAATGCACCAGTCCCAAAGCAAGACTATTTAAAGTACGTGTACACCAGACATCAATATTATTAGAACTAGAGCTGATCAGAAATGGATATCCCACCCCATGAAAAATGTTGCATTTTTAACGGTTTTCACCCCATATCAGGAAGAAATTTTTTTTTAAATGTGGAATTTTTTGCAGAAGGGATTTCCAGGAAAAGTCTGTTTCAGAACTGAAACCATATTTCACTTATCAGATGCCTGACAAAGAACTGGGACATTCTGCTTCCCTGCCTCCCTGCACCTTTACTGGGAAGGCTGCCAGACTGCAGGAAAGGCAAGAACCTATAGCAGAGCCTCTCTGTGTCAGCCTTGGATGACTAGACGTCTCGTCAGTTCTGATTTCTCCCTGCAGGCAGAAAAAGAAATTGATAGAAGTCTTCCAGCCTGTGGAAAATTTTGATTTTAAGAAAAGGGCATTTTCCATTGGGAAGCTATTCTAATGGAAAATTCCCAGCCTACTCTACTTAACACTGCTTCTCCGTACTGAAAAGAATGCCTAAATGCAAAAAGTAATGGATCCACACTGATGGAGGAGGAATGGGAGAAAAGAAAAGTAGGGGGCATAGTTGTGATTCTGGCATTTTACTTTTCATCTCTGGAACTTGGCCTTATTTCTTGCTGAGGATTCTGGTGATTTAAGTCTGCATGTGTGTACTTTAAAGAGTGGATTTTTCATACTACCCACCAACCAGAAAAAATGGGTCTTAGTAATTAGAAACTTCTAGCTGGGATGAACTTAAAACAAAATGACAATCAAATAATTTCTCCCATTAAGGCAAGCAAATCAGTTTTCTTGAACACTTGTTTGAAAATACTTTGAGTTTCTAGGATTAAATTCCCATGTAAAATGTAGCATTCATGAACCCTTACAGTACATATATAGTCACAAGTTTTATATCTCATGAGGTCACATCTTGGTTTCTTCTATTCTCAAAATATATAATAAAAGGGCCAAATTCTGTTCCCACTTACAACCTGACTATCCCACTAACCTCAAATGAGGTTATAACCATGGGTAGAATTGGCCCTAAGTTTGTATTTCTTGGACTAGGAGAATCAAAGAAATGACCTCATTGAGATATTAAAAATTCTAAAGGAAACAGATGGGATAAAAGCTTATATACCAAAACTATCTGAACATTTACAAAAATGCAAGGGCCAGTGAATGTGAATTAAAACTAAGTTAAGAAGGACTAGCCTAGGGGCTTTTTTCCCCCTGAATATAATGATACAAAAAATAGCTAAGTTCCAAAGGGGTAGCCATGTGAGTCTATTGCAGAAAAACAACAGAGTCCTGTGGCACTTTTAAAGACTAACAGATTTATTTATCACATGTGCTTTCATGGGAGAAAATCCCACTTCGTCAGATTCCATTGGCTATGTCTACACTGGCAAGTTAGTTTGAATTAAGGAGGCTTAATTCGAATTAACTAAAGCCATGGCTACACTAGGCTTTAGTTAGTTCGAATTAAGGGCTTCCTTAATTCGAACTAAGAAGTTCGAATAGAGTATTCGAACTAAGGGGTTAAGTCGAACTACCTAGTTTGAATTAACCAATGTGGCCATGTTAATTTGAACTAATTTCTTAGTTCGAATTAACCGGCCATTGAAATGAATGGAGATCACTCATTCGAACTAAGCAAGTGCTTGCTTAGTTCGAACTAATGTTCCAGTGTGGCCATGCTAGTTCGAATTAAGCTAATTCGAACTAACTAAAATTAATTTGAATTAGTTAGTTCGAACTAACTAATTCAAACTAATTTTAGCAAGTATAGACATAGCCATTGAATATTGAAACAGTAGAAACAGTATTGTATATGGAGCAAACTACCACATTAGTACAACAGAGTGACAGCTCTGAAGGTTAATGTTTCCAGTTTATCCAGAGAACAATTAAAGTCGTGCAAACTTTTCCCCACTTATTAACCACTATGCTTCAGACAGTTCTAGGAGTAAGAAATAGCTAATATCACCCATTCAATCTTTGACTGTTCTGACCTGAAAGTATATCTAATGAGGATATCTTTTAGAGGCAGTTTCTGGTATTGTTTTAGAGAAGTGGACACTTGCAAATGGTGATCACAAGTTCAATCCTGAGTTGTTAAAGACAGACATGAAAATATTTAGGAACCAAAATAAAGTATGAATGCTGTTTCCTATTTTATATTCCAAACCTAAAAACACCATTAAGTAAAACTGAATGTTCTCCTATTCCTAGCAATACATCTGATTAAAAAGAAACCTTAAAAATATAGAAATCAACAGCTAAGTTATTGTTCATTAAGACATACCTGTGGACTAGAATTCTCTTCACATGAAAACTTGCACAATCTTGTAGCAGTTAGTAAGAGTGGTACAAAACAAGTCGTAAGGTGACAGAAACAAGCATTTCATAGCAAGAGAAATTATACAGGTTGAAACCGAGGCAGTTGAATAGCTGCTTACGCAGAGAGAATAACACAGTCTCAGAATTATCGAACAGCAATATAATAGAGAGTTTGCACACTATTTTAAACCAATTAGCTTTACGATATCTTGAGTAAACAAATCACATAAACACCTGTAATAGCTCTAGCTAATTCTTTTAAAAAAGAAAACAAGGAGAAAAAGAACTAATGCAAACCTTAAATCCATCTTATGCTCTGTGCATAGACCCAATGGAATACAATAGCAGTGGCCTTATGGGGAAAGAAGATGGCAAGGATTAACTCAGGGAAATCTCATATTCTCTGGGTACTGTGTTAAAATGGCTAGTTCCAGGGTCACTACAGAAGGGCTTCAGATCCTGTACAAAATTGTTTAGTGTATTGTGTATAGAGTGAGTTAGTCAAAGCAGCCAGAATTAGGGCTTTCAACACCAAAATCCACAATCCTAAAATAGAAACTCTTAAAATAATACCAATGTATTAGTATATTAGAAGGAATGTACTGTACTAATAATTTTTTAATTTCCATTCTAAATTTCCCATAAATTTCTTTCTAAATTTCCCATAAAATGTGACTGAAATTGACATTTTCCTGAGGAAAAAATAGTTTTCAATGAAACCCCATTTTTTTCCCCAAGGAAACTTTGTCTGTTAAAAGTTTTTGACCAGCTCTAGTCATAATACATCAAAGGAAAATTCGTCTTGGAGGCAGAGACAAAAGTAAAGTAATATATATCCTTGTAAAGGACAGAACAATATCAGAACACCAACAAAAGAGAAATCTTTCCATGTACAGTGCTACAGAAAGGGTAATAATTTTACAGCTCTCCAACCAGCTGTAATCTTTCAAAACTTCATATTTAAGAAAAATGTCAAATCTGCTACAAATTTAACCAATCAAAAGATGATTGGTAAGATAAAAAAAATCACTCTTCTAGATAGGTTTAACGTTTTTCCTTCTAGATGGAAAAATAAATATTTCCTAAACTAAATATAACTTAACTGATATTTCAGGAAAAATTGGGCCAGATACTGTTGTCTGTTGTTTAATGAAGCAACTCCTGATTTCTACTGGAGTAACTGGGAGCTGAACCTGCCCCTTTCTGTCTAAATGAAAAAAAAAAATTAGCTATATTTCCTTCTGGATATTGTTTATTTGGCATCTTCAAAACAGCTCAAATATTGTGCTCATAAAGCAATACACATTGCTTTAATTATTTAAAAAAAACAAAAAGCAGAGGCGGCCTTAGCCTATCTGGGGCCCTAGACAAAGGCCTCTTGGGGGGTCCCTAGAGGGCTCCTTGGCACTGGTCCTGACCCCCACCCCCACCCCAATGGCCTTGGCATCCCACTGGGGACTCCAAAACCCCACCTGCAGCCCCATCCCCTGCCCCCGCAGCTCCAGTGCCCCTCCTGGGTCCTCCACGGCCCCAGATCCCTACGGCCGGCCTCCTCTGCCCCACTGGTGCCCCAACCCACCCCCACGGCCACAGCACCCTGGGTCCCCACTTGTGGCCCCAGAGCTCCACCTGGGGCCCACGCAGCTCCGGATACCTACAGCCCCGGCACCCTAGCTGGAGCCCCCCGCAGCCATGGATCCCTGCAACTGGTCCCCTCGACAGTCCCGGCGCACCACTGGGGGCCCCAGAAACCTCCCACGGCTTTGGCATTTCATGGCCAGCCCACTCCTCGGCTCCGGTTCCCTGTCAGGGGCCCCAAAACTGGACCCGGTGCCCAAAGGCAAAGGGCAGGGCAGAAGCGAAAAGCTGGGCATCTGGGCTAGCCCATCCCACCCCCATCGCCAGGGCCCCCACAGGCTTGCCCACTCACAGGAATGCCACCCCACCCAGCTGCGGCTACGGGCCGCAGCCATGTGTTCCACAGAGCGGGAGGCAGACACAGTTTTTGAGGTAGACAAAGGGGCCCCTTACTGCTCGGGGCCCTAGGCGGTCGCCTGCTTCGCCTCCCCCAAAAGCCGCCTCTGACAAAAAGACATGGTTGGACATTGGGAACCAAGAAAAAAGATGAAGTATTTGCCTGTTATCTGCTAATATTCTGGGAATTTATGTTCCCTCTTGTTTTGCTTAACAATTACAACATTAATTATGTTTTGCATTTTGAAATCCTCTCTTTTTTCCTGATGTAAATTTAATTTCCAAACACTATTTCATGCTTCAATATCCCTGAATGAGAGTTGCCTATGGCCTTTTGATTCATTTGTGAATCGTGTGTTGTGTAGGTTATTGTAAGATCTTAAGCAGTTAGGTCATGTAGATAGTAATTTTCAACAAAGTAGCTGCTCAGTTTCAGGAAGAACAAATGTATCAATGGACATGAAAATAAAGACACACACAAAACCCTGCATTGAAATGGTGGTGGAGGAAATGCTAAAAATGTCAATTTGAAATGCTTAGAGATACTCAAGCACAAGTTAATTAAGTTTGGTGTTCTCTAAGCTTTCAGGTGAAAAACTGGAATACTATCTGCTTAGATGATTGATCATTTTGGTTTGCCACCCTCACCACTCTATCGAGAAGTTTTATTTGTGTTACCAATCATGTTCTAGTTCAATGTCATTATTTAAAGGTGTCCGATCCTGCAAAGCCCTCCATCCCATTGGAATTGATGGGTCTTCTGTAGGCTCAGGCACCCACCTGCATGGAGCACCATACAGGATAGGTCCAAAGATGCTACGAAGTGACTAGAAATCAACGTAATGAAATGAAATACCTCCCAACAAATCTATGGGATTTCTAGTCTTTCCAGTGGGAACTATATACACATAGCAGGCCAATTTCTGGTCAGTGATGTTCATAACAACATTATAGAAAACCAGGATCAGTGGCACAGAGCAGAAATAGGACAGTTCTAACCTGGTTCCTGTGGAATACTGTAAGGAGGCCAGTCTGTTGTCCTGTTATAGGAGAAGCCAGAGAGGGACATTATGGGACATCACTTAGGAATCAGAAGTGTAGTCCACCTATTTTTGTAGATATATAGTGTGCTCCATGCACATTATTTCTAGAAGAAAGACAGTGCCCAAGAGTGCCATGCCAGTGATTGTTCTTATAGGTGCATATTAATGATAACTCTGCAGTGCACAGATATACCAGTTTGGTGGGCACAAAAGCTGCTTCCAAGCACCTGAACTTGGCATATAGAGTTGGAAATATAACCTCTTCATTACTGTCTATGTTCTTTAGAAGTGCCATTCTGCTTATTCAAAAACATTATAATCAAGGATATCTTAAGTATATTTAATTGTGCACCAGTTTCAATTTTAATAAAATAGCTAATGTGTATTTAAATGATTATGGATTATTAAAACATATTCATAGTCTTAAAATGGTACATACAATTAGATGCATTTGTTTTGTCACAGGCATAATTCTTGGTTTTATTGAAACAAGGTAGGGTAAGAATCCTGGAAAATCATAGTTCCTCCTTAAGCTTTTCTTGACTCCAAGTATGTGTCTATTGTGATGGGGAGCTCCTACTTTCTCTGGGTATCTACAATTCCCTGTAACAGAGGCTTGGTCTATCCATATATGAGGGAGGGTAATGTCAATTTTGACTTTAGGCACTCTGGTCTTTTGGAACACATGGTTAAGTAACTGATGGCCACTTTTTTGCAAGCATTATTGTTTTTAAATTGTTTTCTTGAAGAATTTTTAAAGGGTTATACTGACAAGTAACCAAGTCTGTTTGCAGCCAATGTTTCATTGCAATGGAGAGGAAGATGTTAGTTTGGTGTAAGGGACATTATGGGTGGTCTCCTAGATAGAGGTGTCCAACTCTGAGATCTCTATTACTGATCTTAGCTCCTGTTACGAGTGCTGCCAAAAGTATGGGTCTAGTACTAAGACCTGGCACTTTAATTGTCTGCTGTTAGGTAGCTTCTTAGGTAGACATATGTTTTCCTGTATTCAAGACATTTTTATGAATCAAGTAATTTTATTATTCTCCCACCCTGGTTCTTTCATATGATAATCGGAGTCTGACCTCTCATAGCTACATTCAGTCAAGTGCTAGTACTGATATTACTAGGAAAGTAAGGATAAGAAATGGCATTTTTACTGTTTTTTCCTCCCTGCTCGTCTTTATCAGCTTGTCTGTCTGTCTATAGTTTTTCCCTGCTTGCCCAAGTGGTTTCTTTATAAATGACATACAGCGTAGATGTCCCCAAGTGGCCATTCTCTTTCCCTCTGCACTGACCTTTCTGCAGCAGTTGGTGCAAATGAACCTGCAGCAGCAATGTGAAAGGCAGCCAGGCTATGTTTTTGTCATTCTGCCAGGTGGCACTGAGGATTGGTGGTTGAAACACTGATAGTGATAATCCAGTTTATACTGTAAGGTGTTTTTAAATGTTGGAGAGTCAGAGTGAAGAGGTTGCTTCTGTTTTGCCCTGGTTTTTCCACTTGGATCCTCTAAAATTGCTTCACACAGTCAGAAAGGATTTCAATAACTACTTCTTATTCTCATGCACTACACTCTGTGTCATTCTTCTCCAGAGGCTCAGGAACTGATCTTCCAGATCTTTCTCCGTTCTAATTGCCATTCAGACAGTAGCAGATCATCTACCCATCTCATCAACAATGTGAGGAATTTTTGTGTTGTAACATATAAAGGCATGATTAGCCACATTCAACACAACCCATATTTAAATTCCTTTTAGCTACACAAAGACTCCTGGAGTACTTGCAAGTATTTTTAAAAGAGGAAGATGAATTCTTTACATTATTCAATAATAATTTGCATCACTGCAGCATTGTCCATTCAAGGACCTTGGAGCATTTTCCAAACATTAATCCTCCCATTTTGTGTTCGATGAGAAACCATGTGCTAATCCTATGAAACATCTTAGAATTTTCAAATTTCTCCAGTTCTGCATCAGGACAAAACTGAGAGAGACCTTTCAATCTTCCTCTACTCTACTCTACTGTTAAGTCAGCATCTTTGTCTTGGTGTCCTAAATATTTGATAGATAAGCTTAAATATAAATGGGAAACAAGGATGTTTCTGACATAAAAGCCCTAGACTAGAATTCAAGAGTACTGTTTCTTCCATATACTTCTTGTATGAAATTGGGCAAGTCATTTGGTCTCTCTATCTCACCTGCCCATATAGAAAACAGAGTTAAAAATAGTTCTGTAGTTCACAGGAGTATTGCGAAAATGAATGCATTAATCTTTGTGAGGCACTCAAATACTATGGTCAGATTGCCATACACGTACCCAAGACAGTGATACTCAGACCTCAGTGGTTCAAAAGCCAAATTAGTGATTAACATTACTCTAGTGAGCCACAGAAGTGTGAATTCATTCTTCATTTATGGGATAGAATTATATATTCATATTTATACAATATGAGAAGGTAAATGTTTAGTATATCTATATATCTCACAGCAAAATGACTGACCAAGTATTTTATCAACCACAACTGGTTAATAACATAGTAAAAGCATTCTGACTGGTTAATAACTTAGATTGGTTAATAATTAAATCAAACAGTGTTTTAATATCATATGCTCCAAAGAGCCACAGGAGACGCATTAAAGGGTCACTTGCAGCTTACGAGCCTCAGTCTGAGTATCACTGCCCTAAGATATAGTTGTCTGTATACATATACACTGTGAGCTAAGGCTGTGAGTCCTAGCTTGCGTCATGTACTAATGCTAGCAGAGACAGCCCTAGAACAAATGGTGCCCCAGGCCAGAAGCATCTTTGGCATCCCTCCCCCCTCCCATTTGTTAAACTTATTCATACCTTATTTTTATTGCATTTGTAGCCCATTTCATGAACAATTCGATTGGATGATTTATCACAGCTGTGCTCTTACTTCATTTCATTCTTGTATCTCACTGACTGACTGGCGATTCCTCACCCCTTATATATACATGAGGGCATAGCTGACAACATTCGGGGAGGTTCGAGGAAAATGCAGTTCTCATGGAACCTTCCAGACTTTCTGAGATTCTGCAACGGTCTGGAACATTCTAGGAGCTTAGTGAAAAATTAATCCACATACAGAATAATTTAAACATTTTACTTCAAATATTCTATTTTCCCTTTTGTCAATAATAAAAAAACCCATCATCCTGAGCGCAGCACCCCCCCCAAGCAGTTGCCTGGGTTGCCTGCCCCTAAATCTGGCCCTGAATGCTAGCACACACCATGCTAAAAATGGCAGCCTACCCATGGTAGCATAGGTAGTAGCAGCACAGGATAGATGCCCCGAGTACATACCTACAGGTGGGTTTGTATTGGCGGTGGCTAGCCTATGCCATTGATTCCTGTGATGCACTATTTTTAGCATGCTATTTCAGAGTATTTCTGCCCAAGTTGGAAATCACACCCTAGCTCCTAAAATGGATATAGCCTTAGTATACATGAGTACAGTCTGAGTTAAGAAACATTCTTTGAAACAATGACATCCTGCCCTGCCAGGCCCACAAACACTACTGCACTATCAGACATTGTCAAGAAGATACAAGTACTAGTAAGATTCAGCAGAAGAGTCCATGACATTGAATTTTCAAAAGCCAGAATAATCCAAATTTAAATTGGGCTATGATGGCTAACCAACCAAAGCTATTTAGCATAAAAGAGCTAGGGGGCCTCTACAACCACATTTAGTTGGGACCTCACATTTTATGTTTTATCAAATCAATTAAATAAATAAATACTCAGAAAGTTGGCAATAAGCCATACTCCAAACCTGAGATCACAAATTCCTCAGCAGGTTGGCTATAAACGGTCCATTTCAAAAGGTTTAATGTGATGCTTTGTTTCCTAAAGATGTTCCATAACCACTTAAAAGATTAATATCTTAAAGTGTTTTTACTCTTTTCAATTTTATCGTTTGTCGAATCACACATATGTGGTTTTGATTGTTTAATAAACAGAAATTTTAAATTTTACAGGTTCAGTAAAAAAAATATCTGCTTGATTTAAGAGAAAGCATAGGTAGAATCTTGCACAATAAATGCATGGACAGTCTCATCCAGCAATAGTAAAGAGTTCAGGAATAGATAACTACCAGCCTATAATATGGACATCATCTTGTAAATCTTTGTTTATGTAGCTGAATTCACTGAGACTGTTTATGTGAATATGGACTACTCTTTTCAGGGTTTTCGGGTTCAGGATTAATCTATTTTCAAATTGATTTACAGAATTTCTAATTAAAATCTGATTGATATGTTAAACCAAGACGTTGCAGTGGGATATTTTTTTTAAAAAGGTTCAATGTTCAGAGCTTTGAGATAGAATAGAAATGTGAGCCATATCAATTATTATACAGGTCTGTTTTCCTGCAACAGAACTACAGTTCTGATATTTTAAGTTTCAGTGTGATGAATTTTCTTTTCTTGCAAAACTAATTTTGATTATTATGGTAGGATCCCCAACAGTTTCTGCAGAGGAAGGACATACAATGGACAGCTATGCCTGTGGAGCTCATTGCCGCAAAATATCATTGAGGTCAAAAGTATAGCAGATTTTTAAAAGAGTTTAATTTTTTTTAAATCCAGAATTATAATAAAAATACTAAAAAATAAGACTTCTGAAAGGGTCAGTGCTCTAGTCCTTAAACCTTTTTTTTTTTCCGAGCATGAAACTTTCTGTGGGGACAGGTTACCCCAGAATGCAGTGTGTTCTCATACTTTCTTCTGAAGCATATGGTACTGGCCATTCCTGTGTCATT
>ML685793.1:16805000-16818563 GCA_007922175.1 Pelusios castaneus
TCATACTTTCTTCTGAAGCATATGGTACTGGCCATTCCTGTGTCATTACATTTCGCCAGAAGTTTCCTGAAGCAGCATACATACCTACTCCTCCAAAAATAATTATTCTAAAATTTAATGAGAAAAAATGTCCAATCCAGTTAAAACAAAACAATCCCATTTTTGGCTTCACCTTTTATCATCGTATGTTTTCTTCCATGGCAACCTCCTCTTTCTGCAGTAAACAGGGACTCATTTGAAAGAGCAACTTGACTGACAGTAGTTTAATAATGCAGATCAAGGAAGAGACCAAGTGGAGGCTTTTCCGTAATCAGGAGCCCTGATTAAATTTGACATCCCAATCCTCTCCGGGGACTGGACTAAATGGAAAATTATTCCCCTGAATGCTGGTCTTGATATAAACTTCTGCACCTTTTCACAATCCCTAACTGTACACTTTTAAACTATTCAGACAGAGGAGAGATTTCTGTAAAAGAAACTATTTTAAATGTTTGAATGTTAGATGGGCCAGACTGGAAACAGATTGCTTTCTCTCCACTGCAAAGATATGCTAGAGAGCACCATGGGGGTTCTGCAATGGCAAAGGGCATTTTAATAAAGAGGGAATTCAGAATGGATTTCACTTGCAATGAATTGTGTGGAACTGTACTCCTTTCCCCATGCACAGCACCACCAACATCCACAGCACTGGGGTGCCAGATTTAATCTGAGCTTTTGGTTACAGATGCCTCTGAGCTGGTATGAAGATCTGCGCAAAAGTAGCTACTTGCAGTCAGGGCCTTTGGGTGAAATCCCAGTCCCAGTGAAGCCAATGTGAATTTTGTCATTGAATTCTATGCGGTCAGGGTTTCGCCCTTTGTTTATAATCTCAGTTGAAGTTTAAATGGTTTTGAAGGGTTGTTTATTTTTCAGTTCAGGTTGATGATTTTCTTTCAGGGATATACATATATTTAGAATTGTGTGTGCTATTTCTAGCCCATGTTAATTAGGACCTTGTGAATGGAAGCTGGTAAAAGGATGAGATGAAAGTACCTTGTTTACTAGAATATGCTATTAAAAGGCTTTTTAAAAATTTGTTCTTGTAGATCAAGCACTTTTGCCAACCAGTTTTCTTCCACAGCAAACAAATCACTGTTCCCTGAAATCTTCAGCCTGTTTTCAGCTAGTCTCTCTATTTTGCTTTGCTCCCATCCTATTTTTCTTCATTTGCTTGTGCTGGTTATTGTTTGACAGGAGCAAAAACCTAAAAAATACCAGTTCTACGTATAGTGATAAAGCAGCTGTTATCATTGATATCTTAAAGTGCAGATGAGTGTCACAATGTGAAAAGATTCAACCAACTAAGGGCAAAAGCATTTGGCTTAACTATTCACTGAATAGACAACTTAGCATTAAGCACCAGTACAAATAGCTCTGTGGTCTGAAGTTCCAGAGGGGTAGCTGTGTTAATCTATTTTAGCAAAACAAACAAGGAATCCTGAGGCACTTTTAAAGACTAACAAATTTATTTACTGCATAAGCTTTCATGGGCATAAGCTATTTCCTCAGATGCAATGCAATACATCTGAGAAAGTGGTTATGCCGACAAAAGCATATGCATTAAATAAATTGGTTAGTCTTTAAAAGTGCCTCAGGACTCCTTGTTTGTTTCTCTGGTTTGAGAAGTTTCATGAGCATATAATGAGCAGAGGGCCAATGATCTGACTCTTCCAATTTCAGCTTTTTCAGGGATATGGTTTTTTTGAAGCACAGTGTCATTCTCCTGTCAAAAAATGAACACTGTTTACCAGTATTACATGCCATTCACAGAATTCTCCAAATGGTCTGTTTACCATACATTAAGCCACTGCAGATACAGGAGCCAGAGTCACTACTCTGGCTGGGTTTATAACTGTAATGCAGCCAATACATGCCAGTTAATCTGGCCCAGGATGATTGTTCATAAAGGAAAAAATCTTTATGCTCACTGCACGGCCACCTAAAGTCTGATGAATTAATAAAAATTTCCTTTACAAGGACTGCCAGAAATAAATGGTGCAAATACCTGAGGCACAACTTCTTTAAGAGTTACAGTAAATGTGCAAAAAATCGCTCCTACCTCAGGGCAGTCTGGGACTCTAGTAATGAGATAGGAGTCTTGTTGTGACTCTCCACATCAACTGCTTGCCTGCAGCCCTGTATACCTGTCCTGCCAGTCCCCTGCCGACAACAGGGAGGGTCTGTTGCTATGTAGCTCAGACCTTCAGACCCAGCTGTCCAGACCTCAGCTCTAACTCCTAGGCTGCCTGCTATCCGGCCTTCTCTCTGAAGACATTTCCCAGGCTAGCACCTTGAGTTCTTACAGTTTCCATCCTCTGTCCAGTTGCTATTGTCAGCTAGTAGAAGAGCTAGGCCCTGAATAACCAGAGAACTAAAAAGCACAAAGAGTAATGGAGAACTGGGGGCAAATTCTTTACCATTTATATCAAGTTATACAAGCACTCTGCAAAGAATTTATATTTCCAGACCTTGATTCCTGAGAGACTCTACACATACAATTGTGGGATACGGCCCCATCAGCAAAAATTACATCCTGACTGTCCAAATGCCTCTATGACAGCCAGATAAAGTGGGTGAGATAGTATATTTGATTGGAATGACTTCTGGTGGTGAAAGAGACAAGCTTCTGAGCTACAGAGATACTGCTTCTGCTCTGTGTAGCTCAAAAGTTTGTCTCTCTTACCATCAAAAGTTTGGTCAAATCAAAACTATTACTTCACTTGTCTTGTTTCTCTGGTACCTTGGGACCAATATGACTACAACTACACTGTCTATAACAGGCAGCAAGTTTCCCTGATCACTTTTTAATGGGTAACTTCCTTCAACAAATAAATCTCATGTCCTCTAGCTCCAGAATGAATCTAAATGTATCATACCAGACTGCTGAGCAGGCTTGCTAATTTCTACGTTAGCTGTATAACCTCACTACTTCTTTCTCCTGCATGTACAGTCCTGATTTACTATCTATGAACATTCCGGAAACCTGGGCAAGAATCTGGAGGATAGAACAGTGCATTTTTTACTAGAATATAAATTATTTCAATGTCACATGGAGCTTAGAAAAACTTACAAAATTTAGTTTCTTCCCTGAACAGTCTAAATTAAAAAGCCCTCTGCTATTGCTTAAGTGTAAGAACCCCAGACTGATTGTCTGAGACGTAGGAAAGCTGTGCTGCACATCAGATGGCTCAATCTAGCAACAGCCACAAGATATATTTTATTACAGAAACTCAGTCCTGGAGAAATTCTGCACAGATCGGACCCATTCAAGCCACTTGGAGGAGAGAAGACCACAGTAAGGATAGTGAATTGCAAGTGACACACATTCCCCTTTTCAAAACCACTGACAATACAGCCAAGCAAGGTAACTCCTCCGGATAGCCATTACATTGGGTATGTGTGCTCGAACAGAGGCAGTCTAGTTCAGTGTGCAGACTCACCAGATAGAGACAGAAAGATAAAGTGCCAACTACAGCTCTTTTCATGTTCCCTTTCAACAGGGCTTGCTTTCCTTTCAAAACACAAATCCAAAACAAATCAACTCACACCACCTCAGGCTTTCCCAGCTTCAGCGAGATGGGAGGCACCCATCCAAGGGGGCCTGTCTGGCTACTCAGGAACCTGTGCACACATTCACACATCAGAGCTTTCCTGCCCCTGGTTCTCTTCTATCTGCTACCCTTGATGAAAAGAAAAGATGCTTCATATATCCACACTGGCTCCTAGTTGGAGGTGAATCAGGGGCCGCCAAGCCTCTGGGCCTCCTCCACCGGTAGCTCTCCCCCACCTGGGACCATCCGCCCCACACGCCTGGCCCTGTGTGGGCGAGCCAGCACTGGGGGATCTGGGGCAAGAGGCCAGCTGCAGCCTGGCTAGTTGGCCTCTCGGGGTGGTGGGGCCGACTGACGCGTATGGTGTGGCACGGTGCTGCCACCCTCCAGAGGCTGACCAGCCAGGCTGCAACTGACCCGCTCCGGCCCCAGGGGCTGAGCGGCCGGCCCAGGGGCGGGGCGGGAGGGAGGGCAGAGTCAGCCTCTGGGCCAGCCCAGCCCACTACTGCTACCCCAATTCCCCTGCAGTGCTGGCATGGCGGAAGGCCCCCACATTGTGGTGGCCCCTTGGGCATGGGCCCGTTGGCCCGTGCTGTAATCCGCTCCTGCTCTTAGTCATGTGCCTGCAACTACAGCTCCCTGTTTCAAAGGACCCAAAGGCCACAACAGGTGAAGTGAATTTGCACAAGCACTTTAAGACCCTGAACCATACTATAGCAGAACATTATGATCCTTAGAAAACTGTACTTTCTCCCCACCCTGTCGTTGCTCTAATTCAGTGTTTCTCTACTGGTAGGTCTCAAAAGACGATTGGGGGGATCAAAGATGTTGAAAATTTTATTACAATCTAATCAAAGAAAATCTTGCTCCCTCACTCTCTGTATGTCCTTAATCTTCAAGATCAAATATTCTCTGCCAACCTCCTAAAACATGCATCCAAATAAGTTATATAAGTTATCATTAATATTGTTGATAGTGTCCTATTCTTGCTTTTATATTGACTGGAAGGGGGAACCTAAGTTTTGTTTGTTTGTTTGTTTTTGTTCTTTACTTTAAATAACCAACTTGAAAAGGTTGAGAAATGGTGCTCTTATTTATGCTGATGTCAAAGTAAATATGACCAGGATCCTGTTTTAACTTCTTCATATTCTTTGTCAGCATAACCATGTACTCAGCGATGTTCACTTATAAATCTCCAACCAAGTCACCTGAAACAATTATCTCTCAAAACCCAACTGGAGCTTGAAGCCAAAATGTCTGGGTTTCTCCTGGTATTGGGCAAGTGTATCTATAATTGCTTTGTATTGTAGGAATTTAAGGATCCTCTCTCTTAAAGGGGACCTACTAAGGATTTCTTTTAAACTAGTGTTTGAGCTCTTTCTGCGTCTTTTCCTGATGCATAATGAAAGCCTGAAATGTTGGGGCATCAAAAACGAAGTTTTAAACAATAGGACTAGAAATACTCCTCTCACAATTGTTCCGTTTCCTGTCTCTTAACCCTTGGAATGTCACCATTTCACTAGCCCTCCAGTCATCAGTCTTTCAGCCTAGACAACCTCAATTTCTAAAGTTAAAAAATATTTAGGTGGGATATAGAGGGGAGCCCCTTAACCCTACATCTTTCAGGTCTTTTATATATAAACACAAAAGCTCAAAAATAGCCCACATTCATAGGCAACTATTGTCCTCATTAGTAACTATCCCAGACTGGTGGTTGTACACCCCATCTGTGGTTTTTCATCTCAGACAATTCAGTATGGTAATTAGGTTTATATTTTTCCTGCTTTTGCCATAACGCTTTCGGTGTTAATAATGGAAGTGCTGGAACAACATTGCTACATACGTTTAACACTATTTATTTAGGAAGTTTTAACAAGTTTACAACTCCTTTTCATGTAAATACCAGAAGAAAAAAAAACCCAATCATTACAACAGTTAGCTTTTGTTAAAAGAGAAATTATACAGGAATAAAGTAATCAGATCTTTCCATTTAAAACAGTGAAACCACATTACAGAGTGAGCATCATTACAACACTTGTGTAATTTCGAAAGATTTTGTTCAATTGAGTGAAATCTCTACCTGCATATTTACCAGACTGGATACGTCTATCAAACGTTAACAGTAACATAATTTGATAGGTATGCCGGGGAATTTTGTCTGAATAAATATCTGAATCCAAATTTTGTCTGAATCAAATATCCAAGTATCTATCTGTCCTCTATTTTGCTGCGTACATAATTGCCGTATTGATTTTTCCATAAACACAGTCTCCCACATTTTTTAACTATCCCTCAATGGTTAGACTGTTTTTCTTTTTCCAATGAGAGTCTACCAATAGCCAAGCAGTGACTAGCAGATGAGAGATTAATTCTTCAATTTCCTTTTGTGTGACTAATGTCTACTCAGAGGTTCCAGGAGGATTGCCAAAGTATCATTGGTAATAATAAATATCAACCATTTGTGTTATTACAGATTGCATCCTAATACTCTCTAATGACAAGACATGTCCACCATATATATGCATCAAATCTCCTCTTTCACCACAACATTCCAACATCTATCCTCATTTAGTCTCTATTAATTTTTAACCTCACTGGTGTGAAGTACTGTTGAGACATTCTGTAAATTCCCTATCTTCAAGTGTCTGATGAAGTGGGATTTTCTCCTATGAAAGCTCATGCAATAAATAAATTTGTTAGTCTTTAAAAGTGCCACCAGACTCTTTGTTTGTTTTGCTGGACTAGACTAACATGGCTACCCCTTTGGAACTTACTATTAAGACATTATCTTTAAGAAATTTTCTTTTATTATGCAACACACTGAGGTTGCTGCTCTTCTGTTTCCAGATCAAAACCCATTTCTCTGCTGTAATTTGTCTATCCAAATCCTCTTCCTAGTGTGTCATATGTTGACACTTCTTTTGGTCAGGAAAACTTGGAAGATTGATATAAATTAGTTAAATTTTTGCTTCATACAGAAAAGTTGATAAACTTGTGTCTGACTTGAAAAAACTGATAACGGGAAAGCAGGCCAATTAAAATTAATTTTGATCTTTAAATAAGAAAGTGAAGTTTCTTTACTGAATATCTGGCCAACTGTTTATATTTCAAACCTCTCCTAATGTTTGAAGCTCTCTGGTTCCTGATTATTGAGATCTGGATTATTTGCAATGGGTGTCATCAGTAAGGGAAAAGAACTGATCTTATCTGACAATGTGCAGCCCAGGAAAGCTTATGCCCAAAGAAATATGTTAGTCTTTAAGGTGCCACAGGACTTTCGTTATTTTTGCTATTACAGACTCTGGCAGCCTAGACTACGCTGCCACAGTTTTCTGGTTTAGTAAAGACCCACTGTTTGGCTGGGTTAAAGTACCTCCATTACTGCTTTGAGCTGGCAGCATGATAGTACCATAGGAAATTTGAAATAGTTAATCCACCTTGTTTAATGGGTCTATATAAAGTATTTGCTCTCACCCTTGGTTTTTTCTAATTCCATATAAATTCTAACAGCAGTTTCTGTATTCCTGCTAGGACTTTTCTCTAGGATAATCAAAGAACTATTGTGAAATAAGAAAGATAACCTTGGCAGAATATTCATTTTGACTCTGTTCTTCCCAAACAAGAAGTTGCATGTTTCCCCCAGCTGTCCAGGTCTTTTGTCATTTACTGAACTAGGTTTGACATTTGAATCATAGAACTCTAAGTTGTTTGAGATTTGAATTTCCATGTATCTTATAGAATTTGTTGTCTACTTGAACTCAAATGTGTTCTGGAGTAATTACTTTTCATAGTCTGGAAAATATATAGCTAACATATCAGATTTGGAATAATTTACTTTAAATCATGATGTTTTCCCAAAACCCCAAATTTCTTTAGGGAAATATTTAATTTTAGGGAAGTATTTGGTTTAGGTAATAATAATATATCAATTGTATTTAATGCAATTTTCTGATGTGTTCTTTCAAGTTTTTTTTTCTTCTTATGGATCCATCTGTGCAAAAGGCTCACTGGCAGTGCAAAAAAATAAGGGAGATAATGGACATTCCTGTCTAGTCCCCCTGTGTAATTCAAACAGGAGAGAATAAACCCCAATAACTCACAGCTGCCTTTGGGCTGGTGTAAAGAGCAACTATCTATTTAAGAAACTGGGGACAAAGTCCACATGGGAGGGAGCTTGAAACAGAAAGTTCCACCTTATTCTATCCAAGGTTTTCTCTGAGTCTAGTGAGAGCAAGAGAAATGAATCTTTTTGTGATCTGGCATTATGGATAATTCCAAGAACTCTCCAAATATTGTCTGATGTGTCTATCTTCAATGAATCCAACCTAATCTGAATTTATATACGCTATATGGACTGCAATTGGCTCACTCATATTTTTGCTAAGATCTTTATGTCATGATTCAACAAAGATATAGAGAACATAGAGATATATGGCAGTGCATAAGGTAAGGTCTTTTCCAGCCTTAGGGAGAACAACTACAGTAGCTTTTTTCATAGCTCCCCTAACAGCATGGCATCAAAGCTATCTCTTAAGGGATTCACTAATACCTCCTTAAACATCTTGTAAAAACCAGGAGGAAAGCCATCAGGTTCTGGAGTTTTACCACTTTTCATACTTGCTGTTGCCTCTAAGATTTCTTTTTCTGTTATTTCTTTTACCTAAAGTTTCTTTATCGATTTTGCTCATCTTTGGAAACCTTGTACATCCAGATATTTTTGAATAACTTCAAAGCGTGGCACATCTGAGATACTGAGGTTTTTATAATAAACAGGAAAAATAGCACATATTTCATTAGTGTATATAACTGTCTTTTGCTGATCATTCTTAATTGGTGGAATAATCACACTTGAATTCCTTTAGTCTTAGCCAATAGTTTATCACATTTTGTTTATTTTTTCATAAGACACCTGCTTTGAAGGTCTTTTTTAGTGGTATTATGATGTTTGCAAAGCAAGCACTTTATGGGTTAGGATAATTTGGTCTGAGTGGTATTAAAATTAAATGTATTCCCTTGTATTCTTGTTTGATCTGAAGTCATCTAAACTCTCCATATACCTGAACATTCTACCTATTCAGTAGATTTCATTTGAATCCTATTAGTTTCTTCTATTTTATCCATTCATTTTGCCAATTAGGACCTCAACTCTCAAGGAGTCAAAAGGATCATGATGAATTTATAATAGGGTACCATTATGTGAAGAATCACACAATATAAATGACAAAACATTAACGAATTGGACCTCAACTGCAATATATCAATCCGAATTTTCAACCTGTTCATTCCCAATAGTTGGTGGTGATTTTATCTGAATCCTTTTCCACTAACGATTCAAGATATTGAACCATGGGTTTGCTTGTTTTATCTGAGCTTCATCTGAATGTTAAGACAACAAAGTACCTTTCATTTGATGCAGCGTGAATTAGAAATGGCTTTAGTCTGCTCTGTGCCGGTCTCATGCTATGATGCTGTTATTAAGGCACCTGCACCTAGATGGATTTTAATAACTGCCTTGCTTATTAATGCACAACTGAAAGTGTTTTTATTCTATATTTATGCTTCAAATCAGCATGTACCATGAATGAGATTTAACAAATCACTTCAACAGACGATACGTATTAGGTACAGTACAGTACAGTACTTGTACCCTTCTGAGAGCTAATCTAAGTATTCAAAGTGAAGAATTCATCCTTGGTTTTGAGTCTTTCCCATTGTTTGCAAATTGTCCGTGTCCTGAACATAATTTTATGGAGTTTTTTCATTGTTTGTAATTGTTCAAACAGATTTGAATGAACATATTTAGGTTTAAGGGCTTTCACAAATTTCTTGTAGTGAGTGCTCCTTGGTTCTCTCTATGTCAAATGGTATGATTTCTGTTAACTGACTGGCTGAGCTAATCCTCAGGAGCAGGAGAACAGAAGAAGGAAGTGATGGATGGGTGATTGTGATGGGTTCTGGTGAAGTATGTAGGGAGACTGGAAGGTGAAGCACTGAGGGAGAAGAACAGAAAGTTTACCCCTCACTTGGAATTAGGAGGTAATACACCAGGGGTCTTTTCTTGTAGTGTAGACATATCCTGAATGTAGTTAAGCTCATGCTTCAGTACTTATAGGGTCAAGGCCTTGGGTTACAAAAAATTTGTGTGTGTCTTTTTTGGGTATATTTATAACACATCATGGAATTTTGAAATGATGGATCCTTGTCTATCTACATTTTATGAATCTGTTATTGTAAAAATTTATAAACAATATTTATATAGTATTTATTTCAAAATATCAGCTTACCACCTCTTTTAGAAGCTTGATATGGAAGCATTTTACCTAAGACAGTTTCCAAAGCAGTCCATGAATATCCATCCTTTGCCAACTAGTATTTTGAACTGAATGATTTTTTGAAAGAGCCACCATAAATATTTCCACACGAGTGATCTCTTCATATTATATACACTAATTTTATTTTAGGACCCATCAAACAAATAGCTCAGATATCACATCACTGTACACAGTAACAATAAGGTGAACTACTACTGGGTTTTAGCACATTACTGAGAATTGCAGAACTGATTATCTCCAAGGATCTAACATGGTTTCTCGAGGCATTTTTTGTGACAATCTGTCACAAGGTGAACTGGAGAGGTTCATTGAAAAGACAGCAACGTTAGCATCTCATTTTTAAAAGCCAGTGCCTTTAATCAGGACTAGCTCTTGAAGACACATGAACAATGCTGTGTCACAAAAGAAAGGAGAATATACAATCAAAGAGAGGATTATTAAAGGTGATTTTTATAAACAAAGCTCTTTAGGACAGATGCAGAAGGAAAATGTTTTTATGCATTACCTGTGTGACAGTCTGTCTGCACACCCAATAGTGTTAAATGTAGCTGTAAAAATTAAGACAATTTGTCATTTTAAAAACATTTATAGGGGTTCCTTTTCCATTTTAATTTTGATATTATAAAATGTTCTCAGCTGCTGCTTAGGTGATAAAGGGATTGCAAAATGCAGGTTGATAGGCACCATGGGCTCACTGCCTTGAGTTCTGTGCTATTATGGGACAAAGAAAATATTCTCTATTGTATGCGATCACCATCCACCTGGTTGAAATTCATGTTCTTAAAACCCCACTGCCAATCAGGGTGACTTCCTCTGTAGCACAGGGCATGGCTCACCTACTGGTGAATTCTCTGTATCTTAAAGTCCTTAAATCATGATTTAAGGAGGTAAATTAACTCAGTTATAGGTTAGTGGCCTATTGCTGGAGTGGGTGGGTGAGGTTTTGAGGTCTGCATTTTGCAGGAGGTCAGAGTAGATGATTGTACTGGTCCCTTCTGACCTTAGAGTCTATGAGTCTGTGGCCTTCCCCTTTGAATGGGACAATTTTGGTGTCTCTCTCTCTCTCTGCCTGGCTAGAAGACCTTCCCACTGACTAGCAACTGAAAAGGCTAATACACAGTGCTCTGTCTTGGTGATCTGAAAAATTCTTGTGCTTTTATTCAGTGGCTCCGCATTGTATTGGGCGCTTGCTGTTCTCTGTACTTGCTCTTCTCCTGACAAAAGGAAAGATAAAATTCCTCTCACATGTTAACTTCCTTTTATTGTACTAATAATTCCTGAAGACAACTATAGAGCTAATGATACAAAATTTCTTATATGAAATTTATGAAAAATGGCGTGATATTTCTTCCCCGAAGTGTCAATCGTAAGGTTTTTTTTACTTTGAACATTTGATGAAGCAAATCTCAAAATTTTATAGCACTCAGAAGTTAAATACTCAAGGCACCACAACAATTGAAAATTCATCAAGCAAGATGAGCTATAGCACAGTTATGGCAATATGTTTTATGCTCTGGAAGAAGACAAGAGAGTGTGGTATCTTGCCTCATTGAAAGAGGAGAGTGAGAGGTTCTCTCATCTTAAAGGTGCCCTCACCTATGTGAGGAGGGCCTGTTCCTCTATGTTCAACCATACGCAGTTGTTTTAAAGTTCAAGTGCAGCTTGCGGAGCTCCCAGTGACCCCTCATTCTCCACTTACTAGGTTGGGGTGAGGATCTTGGAGCTTCTGCCCTGCAGAAGGGTAGTGGGGCTAAAGGATTCTGCCCAGCAGGGAGATGGGAGTAGGAAGAAAGGAGCTTCAGGGAGTCAATAAATTTGCTGCTCTATGCTGCTTTCTAGGTGTCTCCTATGTCAGCAGTATCATGAGAATGCATCTTGGTCCAGGGATTAGTGAACAGGTTTGGGCATTGGGAGATGTGAATCTATTTTCAGCTTTGCCATTGACTCATTTGGTGACCTTGGGCAACTCACTTCACCTTGTGCCTTAGTTTTCCCATTTATGAGACAGGAATGATGATGCTTAGCTTGTGTAAAGTGTTCTCAGATCTATGGATAAAAAGAGTTCTAACTGCTAAATGTTATTGTTGTTCTCTCACTAGACAGCTACCATGGCTACCAGTCATGTTCCGTTTTCTTCCTCCCTTTGGAAGAAGTAGTTGGCACAAAATAAGAGCTAACACCGAGGCCAGGTCTATGCTAAAAAGTTATTTTGACCCAGCTATGTTGTGCCAGGGTGTGAAAAATCCACACCCCTGCCCTGAGTGACATAGTTAAGTCAGCCTAACACCCAGTGTAGATAGCACTAGATCAACAGAAGAATTCTTCCCTTGATGTAGCTACAGTTTCTTGGAGAAGAGATTTAATTACAGCTACAGGAGAACCCCTTGCATTGCTATAGTGAGTGTTTACACTGAAGCGCTATAGTTGCAGCTGTGACGCTATTTCAACTTAGTCAACAAATAGCAAAAACAAGCAGAATTAACTTCTCCAATGACTTATACAGGATAGCTCACTGGCTTTCTGGTTGCAAAGATGCTCCAAGTATTTACACTGAAATAGTTAATAGATAAGGTGCCAGTAGATGGTGTTCAAGAATGTGTAACATAGTACTTGAGGTTTGTGGGACCAATGTAACTTCTAGTACCCTGCAAATCTCTTCCTTTGTGTAAGTTTTTACATCAGCTCTCCAGCAGCCACTTCCAATTGCTTGTCCCTGCCTTTTGACAGTGCTCTGGATGGCCTCTTACTCCAGAAACATGCAGAGTCTTAATTGTGCTGGTTTTGTGATAGAAGTCAATAATGTTTCTTAAGATCTGCTCCAAGTCCTATTAAAGTCAATGAAAAGACTCCCATTGACTTCAGAGACTCCTAGATCAGGCCCCTAGCAGCCTGACTTATTTTGGTGTTTGTTCTGTTTTCATTTCTCAAGCACCAGTGAAATACACAGATTCTGTACATTGATCACATTTATAAATTTCATAAACACATTTCCAATGGAGAAAGCCCTATGGTTGGTTATTGCATTAGTCAATACATATCTCAAGTGCATATAATTTTATCAATAAGGGCATAGTAACAATAGCAGATATAAGGTTGGTACTAAATCAGGGGTCCTCAAACTACGGCCCGCGGGCCGGATACGGCCCGCCAAGGTTATTTATCCGGCCCCCGCCCCTGCTGCGGCCTGCCCCATGCGTCTGGGGCAGCGGGGTGGCCGCGGCCAGGGCAGGCTGCCGGTCTCCCACCCACCGGCCGCCTCGACTTCCTGGCCCAGAGCCGACCCCGCCCCGCTCTGCCGACAGCGTCGGCCTCCCGGCACGGGGCCAGGATCAGGCTCCGTTGCCGGGGTCTGTCTGCCCTGCCGGGGCCGCGTTCGGTCCCCGCCGGTGCTCCCTCCCAGCTGTGCAGGCTGGGCCGGGCTGGGGAGATTTAAATCTCCCACCCTGAGCATGCGCAGATACAGAGTGCTCAGGGCAGGAGCGGCCTGGCCGACAAGCAGCTCTGCCGGCCGTCGCTGTAGTTCCCAGCCCCCGGCCAGGTAAGGGCGCTGGAGGGAGGCCTGGAGCGGGGTGGGGGTGGGGACAAGGAGAGTGGCCGGGTTAGAGGGGTGGGGGTGGGGACAAGGAGACGGCCCGGGTTAG
>ML685793.1:16818913-16829761 GCA_007922175.1 Pelusios castaneus
TCCTCTTCCCTGACTTCCTTTCTCTTCTTTCTTCCTTTCCTTTTTTTCTTTTTCTCTTCTTTGTCTTCCTCTTCCCTGCCTTCCTCTCTCTTCTTTTCTTCCTCTCCCCTGCCTTCCTTTCTCTTCCCTGCCTTCCTTTCTCTTCTGTCTTCCTTTCCTTCCTTTCCTTTTTTCTTTTTCTCTTCTTTGTCTTCCTTCCTTCCTGCTCTTTCTGTCTTTGCTTCCTTCCTTTCTTTCTTTTTTTCTTTTTCTCCTCCTTCCTTCTCTTTTTTCTTTCTCTCCCTTCTTTTTTAAAACTTTTTAAAAATTAATTTTAAATAAAAACCTTTCTTAAAATTAGATTTCAATTCCAAATTCATTCCAATTAAATTAATTAAACACAATTAATTAATTCTATTTACAATCACTTTATCTTCAATTAATGCCTATAATTTCTGTCTTGTGAGTTTTCCCCAAAAATTTATTCTGAAAAAGTTTTTCACACGGCTTGAAAATTTTGCACACAAGCCACCAAACCTAGAGGGAACATTGGCTACTAGTTGCGTGCACAACAGCAGGCCAGCAGGCTAACATCGGTCAGTCCCACACTCTGGGCCTGGCCGGAGCCCACAGCACCAACAAAAAGTGTGTGGATGCATTACTGCCTGCCACCCAGTACCCAGAAACACAGGCCAGCAGCAGACGTGATAGCTACGCATTCATGTTTTTTTCTAATTATAATACGGCCCCCCAACAGTCTGAGGGACCGTGAACTGGCCCCCTATTTAAAAAGTTTGAGGACCCCTGTACTAAATAATCCCATCTAGATACTCAGATTTTGTCTGGCTTTCACAAGGGCCACAATACTAGTATGATGGTTCATACTATAGTGCATTGAAATACATATTCAGCTGGCTACAAGTTTCATTTATCTATTTTATTTATCTATTTGTGACATTCCACTTTCTAAAACTTTCCAGTTTTTAGCTTTTGACATTAATCTTTTGCGGTTACGTTCTTTGGGCTGGCAGGAAAGAGGAAATAAATTAGAACCTCTCCCATGCATTCAAACTATATAAATATTTGAATAATTACAGTTTAACCTGTGCTAACAAACTACTTCATCAATAAGAAGGAAAGTGAACAGTATTTTAGTTTAAGACACATTTGTACAGCTGAAAAGTAGTGAAAAATCCACCAGAAGCTTTTGTACCTTCTCAATTGCTTTTGGTCACTTTTAAAAATATAAGATAATATATAGTAACTATGGCTGGTGCCCTTAGGTTTCTTTGAAAATCCCAGCCTAAAATACCATTCTTCAGCAAAAGCAACAATGGGAACACAATATTAATGAGAAGCTTTCTGTTCTGTTGGGTTAGGGAAGGGGTTGTCATGCTTGTGTTACTCAGATGAATGTATAACCCATTGAAAAGACTAGTTTTTGCTATTGAATATCAATTATTTCACATCTTGGATAGAAGACAATTAATCAGGTATGATCCTTTGTACTTTCTATACATGCTTCCATGTCTTGTGCCTCTTACAAATGTCTTAACAGGGCTGACCAAGCCATCTCACTTAAAAGAATAGACCCAGTCTTTTGCTTCAAACTCAGATAGAACAAAATTCTGAAGCTTATAAAAGTAGTTACGATTTTAGAAATTTTTTTTTTAGATTTTCAGTCATCTGGAATTCCAAGTTTCAGACAAAAGCTGAAATGCTGAACTTAGCAGCCCTTGTCTTTCTGGGACAGCAGGAAGCAAGTGTTCTAAATACCATGGAAAAACTTGTTATTTTGAGATCATCAATCTACTGCTATAGGTTCAGGAGCTTTAGATGAGGTCCAGCTAAACACCCAAACATCTGAATGAATCCTTTGAAATTAGAGACTTGCCTGTCATTTGTCTTTAATCTATATGATATTGTGCCCTAAAACACATGTTTACATAAAACCTTATGGGAAGGACCTTTGTGATTCCCAACACCAGGGCCAACAATCATAGAATCTTAGGATTGGAAGGGACCTCATGAGGTCATCTAGTCCAACCGCCTGCTAAAAGCGGGACCTTTCCCAGCCAGGGTTTTGTCTAACCAGGCCTTAAATGTTTCCAAAGATGGAGATTCCAGCACCTCCCTAGGTAACCCATTTCAATGCTTCACCACCCTCCTAGTGAGAAAGTTTTTCCTAATATCCAACCTCGACCTCCCTAGAAACCATTGCTCCTTGTTCTGTCCTCTGTTACTGCTAAGAACAGCCAAGCTCCCTTCTCTTTGGAGTACCCCTTCAAGTAGCTGAAAGTTGCTATCAAATCCTCCCCTTGGTATAAACACCATCTAACTAATTACATTCATACCAGAGATTAATGTGTTCCCAGGAGCTTCCATTCTCATTTGGGTATTTCATTTCAATTATTGTGAATGGTATAAGTGACAAATTATACAATATCTTATTTTGCAATAAGGAAAAATACATGAAAAAGGAAGAATGCTTTTCTACTTCATTCCCTGTGTAGTCTTGCCCTCTGGTAGATTGCATGGATTGTATTGAAACTGAGCAGGAAAAGTCACAATAACACATTTAATTTTACAGTAACTGAGGCCTCTTGGTATTTTGACAAGTGCTTTTTAATTACAGATATTTAAGTTAAAGAAATAAGTGCCAAAACCATTTAAAGAGAGTCACTTGTATTTATAAAAAGTGATAATTCTCCATTCATCCACTGGAGGAAACATTTCCCTGGAACCATGTAGATGTGAAAACACTTCAAGAGGCAACCCTATAGCCTTCAGGTCCTTGTGATAGAGGCCCATTGGTGCCAAAGCAATGCCTGTCTCAGACCTGACAAGCTCATTACACCTAATAGACTATTGTCACTCTATTTTTTCCATAAAGGATAATATGTGAGGTCACTATTGAAAGCTTTTAACTCCTCAAAAATCATAAACATTGTGAGATGTGTGTACAAGTACTGTTTAAGGAATATCGTAGCTAAATTAAAAAATTATACCCCTGTGATCTTGAAGTGAAAGTGAATTATATGTTGCAGCAATGGCCCATTCAAGTGGGGGGGATTCTGACTCCCTTCCTAGGTAGTCAATTATGTTACTCGACGCTGACTAGTCAATTATATGACATGAGGTAGATTCTCACCCTCTGATGATTGTGAAGATTTCAGTTCTAGTGAAAATTTGGACATGGGCATGATAGTTCCCCAGGGTTCCGACAGATGGAGACAGGAATAGGACTGACTGGTTACTCCCAAAAGTCTCAGGAAGGGGGTGATTAAATACCCATTGATCTGTCAGCTCAGGAGATTTCAAAAGATAGGTGATGGGAAACAAGCTAGTCTGGGCCTGGAGTGTTCCTGGGCGCATAGCACGAGCTATGGAGAGAGCTAGGAGACCATGATTAGATCTATGATGTCTGTAAGTTAAACAGATCTTAGACTTTGTTTCATGGCACAAGTATATACTTATGCTCTCATGAGTTCATCAAATATTTGTTTTTAATCTGACACTTGTTATGCATTGTCCCCCCTCCCCATCAAAAAGAAAAAAATCACAAAACCATGTGCTGCACATAAAAAAAGACTTGTATAGCTTTATTCTTAAAATATGTTACATTTCAAGATCAGAAGTATTTTTTGGGAGAATGTGACTCATTGTAACAACAAGTTTTAGTGTCATAATTATCCACTGGAACAATCTACTAAGAGTTGTGGTGGAGTTTCTATGACTGACAACTTTTGACTCAAGACTGGATGTTCTTCTAAAAAAGATATGCTCTAAGAATTATTTTGGGAAACTCTGTGGCTGGTTTCATATAGGAGATCAAGCTAGTTATCACAATGGCTTTCTAGCCTTAGAATCTCAAATTTCCATTTTACTGTTTCCTAAGCACAAAAAGAGGCATAGAAGAATTTTTCATTGTGATACAACTTACAATAGGAAAATCAGTTAAAATTAAAATTTTAAAATTCTGATTAAATATGGTAATTATTAAACAGGTAGTCCAGGTGTATTTACTATCCTATTATATTTGTATTTACTATCCTTCTATTATCTTGTTTTCACAGTAGACGCCAAGGAAACAAGAGAAAACTGGGTAAGTATTGTAGTCAGAGGGGCATTTAAGCTACAGCTTTGCACCTGAGAAGCAGATTTAATTACTGCAGCTGTCAAAATGTTTTAGTGTAAACAGGTTTCCTGATGGATCACTTTTCCTTCTTATGAACTATCATCCCCCGATACACTCCACTTTATGGTAGAGCTTAAAATGCAGGTACCATAAATTATAGAAATGAAGCTTTTATGATTAAAGATGCCACATCCTGATTTTAATGTCTCAAATTACAGAAACTATAACCACCCTTCATATTAAAATTTAAATAGGATTAAGAGTCTGAAACTATTAAAGTAGGAACAATGAGCCTGCTTCATCCTGAGCTGATGCAGAGCTTGGTACAAAGATTGAGGGAAAGCAGTTTAAGCCTCCTCTACCTGAGGCTGCTGGGGGCTGGCTCAGCCTGTGGCATGTTAGGGCAGCTTTATGGCACACTGGTTACTATGCCACTCTATGGCTATGTCTACACTTGGCCAAATAAGTCGACTTAGCATGTCCACACTATAAAATTAGGTCGACTTATAGTAGACCTTGCCAAATCAACTTAGAATGTCCACACTGGACGCCTAAGTCGACTTCTAGGGGCTAGATGGACCTGGGAGTGGTCCATAGTGGGGGGGGCACCCCTTTCAAAGTGCCAGGGGGCTCAGCATTTGCCCCATTGTACCAGAGTACAATGGGGGCTGAGCAGGACATGGACGGGGCAGGGTATAGGAGTGGGGTGGGCTGGGCTGTGTCCTGCCCTGTGGGTGGGCACTCCAGGCTCTGGTTGTGCCAGCCACCCTGGCAGGGAGGTCAGTGGGGGAGCCCTTTAAGTCGACTTAAAGTTGACTTAGGGCTAATCCCCATCTTCACTGGCTTAAGTCGACTTAATAAAGTCGACTTAGCCAGTAAAGTCGACTTTATACTAAGTTTTATAAACTTGACTTAAAATTTCCTTAAGTCGACTTAAGCAGCAGCTTAAGTCGATTTAAGGAAATTGTAGTGTAGACGCAGAGTAAGTTAAGTCGACTTAAGCAGGCTTAAATCGACTTAATTTACAAGTGTAGATGCACCCTATGATCTTTAATGCACCTAAGGAAAAACAATGGCAGAATGCCTCAACCATGCCTCTTCCTGCCCTATGCTCCAACATGGCCCAGAATGCCATCTAAACTAGAGACTTCTGCGAGGGCAGGGGATGGAATAGTTAGCCCAACAGCTCCAATGCCCTTATGCTGGGGGGTTTCCTTGAAGGGGACTTCTATCTTCTATCAGCTATGTGCCATTCATAGGTGGAGTAAGTACTGCACCCATACTACGCTTTCTGTAGTCATCGTAATTCAAATTCCTACACATATTTATTGGAAATTTTAAAATGTATTGGTTCCTCTAATGTTCCCCACCCTTTTGTGTTTGCTTTCTATGGTCATCTCATGGATTTATTTTTACTGATGCCAGTTTCTTCTGAAAATGCCTTTCAAATTCATGTTTATCTCTATGTCTGAAATTTGCAAATAAAAATGTTTGCCCCGAACATACTTGCATTACTAATCCAGTCAGGGGATACCATGCAACCTATCTGACCACTCACAACTAAGTAACAAAGCTCAAATTCTGGATATGTATCAAAAAACCCCAAACTCATGTAGCTGGTATGAGGAAGAGGCACCAAAATTCATCTTATAAATTACTCATGATGAATTATTCACCATACTCTCAACGTCTAGATAAAGTAGGCACTATATTTTATACTATAAAATTTACTCAGACTTTAAAACCATATTAACATATGTGAAGCAGTATTGTAACTGGAGAAGTACTTTTATATCATCTTTATTAAATACAAGTTCAGTTGTAGACATTTATTAAATTTCTATCCACTTCCACTGAATTCAAATGTTAATGCCAGCAAGATGGAATGTGGGGAAGAAGTATCCTCATCTGCTCAGGGGCACCAGCTATCCCTCAGCTGGGCTCATTCTGTTTTGGGGGTGGAACAGATGGGAGAGGCTCTTTGAAATTCCAACTTCACTACAAGAATCTTGTTTCACGTTAGTGATACCCGGTTCTTTTCTGGGAGCCCCAGAATGGTCTTTTTTGACAGGCATATGTTTTCCAAGAAATGTTTCCTGATATTCTCTTTTTTAAGATGTCTATAGCTAAATTAGGAAGTGCTAAAGTCCTGACCCTGCAAACATTTAAACACACTCATAACTTCAGGTGAATAGTGCTATTGACTTTAACAGTAAAATGATAACTAAGTTATTGCAGGGTTGGGGCCTAAGTGGTGAACGTTCCGAGTGTGTTAAAGTACCAGTCTTCCTTATTTGAGGAACACAAAAATAATCACACCCAACTTCAGCATGCTAGCAAATGTTCCAGACATTACATCATTGGGCCATGTGCTAGCAGGATAACTAGGACACTTCTTAGACAAATAGCTCTGGGTTGCTAGGAGAAATGTGCCACTTCCAGTAACAGTTGCCAGGTTTCTTTTTCTGAAACCAACTAAAATATGAAAGCTATCAAGTTTCAAATTTCAGAGCAATTTCTTCTTTGTCGTTTCCAGTGCCAGATAAATTAAACAGCTTAGACAAGCTCTGACCTTGCACCTGGATCTGTGCCAGTGTTGAAGTCACTGGGTTCACATAGGTGCAGGCCCAAAGTCCATCCCCTGTGATCCAGTTGTTGAGTCAAGGTCAACAGATATCATTAGTTGATACCGTAAATAGAACTGCTCTGAGACAATTTAAAATATCCTGTAAATCCAGAAGAAAGTCTGGCTCCTTAAGGACATGGTTGAATGAACTAGCAAACTGTGGCATATCTGCTCCTTCACCTTCTTTAAAATATAAACTGTTGCTGTGGGTTACATGTATCATCTGAAGAAGTGGGCTGAAACCCATGAAAGCTTGTTTTAATTAATTAAATTTAATAAAACATGGCTACCTTCTGGAAGTGTTCACCTTCTTTGTATCATACATACTTCCCAAATCTCATAGCTTTCATGTTAGGGAGTGACCATTATCTCAGAAGGTGGTGGGAAGTAGAGAAAAGATGCATCTTCTTTGTGGCCAACAGAACATTATAGATCCACCTCTAATAATAACAGTAGTAAGACTCCCGAATTACTAGCTAGTTATTACATCCAACCTTTATCTTAGAGCTTCAGGCACCTAGTTGCTCATCAGTCTGATCTCAAAATTCCCAATAAAAAGGCAATTTTTAACTCACCTCCTTTCCCCAGCTGTTAGAGAAGCTCTTGGAGCATTCCTCTGCAAATTACATACAACCTCTCCAGAATGCTAGTTGGCCCCGTTTTACTGCCTTTAAACTACTGATGTATAGCCATTACTTGTCCACCTCTAGATACTCTAGTAAGGATTCTCAACACAGAAGTATTCATATTTCTATATGAGGCAGAAAAGCAAGGCTTACACCTTCCATGAGAGAGGAAAGAAAGAAATGTTGCGGCCATGTTGGTCCCAGGATATAAGAGACAATGTGGGTGAGGTAGTCTCTTTTATTGGGTCAACTCTGTCAGTGAAAGAGAGCACTTTGGAGTGCTACAGAGCTCTTCTTCAGGTCTTTGGAGCTCCAAAACTCATTTATTTTCCCTACAGAAGTTGGTTCAGTAAAAGATATTACCTCAGCCACCCTGCCTCTTATATCTTGGGACAAACATGGCTAGAACAACATTTCTTGGAAGTCAGATTAAACTACAACCCATTTCTTGAAATGAGGGTTACATATGTGTGGTGAGACCAACAACGGATGGTTACACACAAATTCCAGAGCTCTGGGAAGTTATTTGAATTGGTAGTTTTGTGAAACAAAGACTGATTCTTGTGACTGATCTGACACTAATGTCATCATTCAGGGCTAGAATGTTCCCCAAATGCTCTTGGCTACTCAATAGAAGTTGGTTCAACTGTAACAGGGCTACAACAATGCTGCAGAGAGGGAAAAAAATGACAGTTTGAACCCTACAGGTAGAATTCCCTCAGCAAGGATGATATGCTCTGAGAGTTAGAGAGTAGACCTCCCAGTAGAATTAAAGCCTCTTTGTTCAGTTATCCTGATTTTATTCATTGTTTTATAGATATCAGATTTTTGTCTGAAGTTTTATTTTGACTTTCACCTATGCATAATTGTCAGATATAAGACATCTGATTGGCTGGCACATAAAATACATTGTTTAATTCACTAGTTGAACTCAATTATGAATTACTTTCATTCATGAAAATTAGAACACTGGTTAATTTCAGGATAACAGGATGAATCATTAACCTAATATTTCTGTTGCTACCTCTGTTGTGATAATCTGTTTGTACTAATCTGTTGTACTAATCTGCAGTTGTAGTTGTACTAATCTGTCTTCTTTACTAAGGCTACAAAAAGTTAATTATTACATTTTACAATTGACTAGAGGGTTTCGGTTTTGATTAAGAGCTAATCTGACAGCACATCTTTTGAGTAAACTATGCCTTTAAAAATAGCTTTGTATTCTTTCTAGAATTTATGTAACATTATTAGTCATTTACTCTTTTGTTTTTCCTCTGCCTCTCCAAGAAGCCTCTCCACACATTTACTCTCTCTCTCTCTCTCTCTCTCTCTCTCTCTCTCTCTCTCTCTCTCTCTCTCTGTGTGTGTGTGTGTGTGTGTGTGTGTGTGTGTGTGTGTGTGTGTCCCTCTCATCATTAACTTAAAGTGTACTCAAATAATTCATTGCCTTGGCAGCTCCTCTGTTTGGCTGAAATGAAATCAGTTCCTTCTATTCATATATAGGAAGCAAGAATTCTCACAATCATAAATCATTTTCCTGTATAAATTGCTACTAATAATTCTTGGTAGTGATATAGGGCTGATCAATTATCATTAAAGCACTGGCAGCAATCCTGACCCCATTCATCTCAATGGCAAAATTCCATTGATTTCAGTGGGATCAGGATTTTACAGCTGTAGAAGGGTTGGGACCGTATGTACTTTTAATCTATAGACTTCAAAGGATTTCCAAAGAAGAAAAGACAAAGGATTTGCTGCTGCAAGAGATTTACGTTAGAGATGGGTCTGAGCTGCAAAGTTTAGATCTGTGTTTTGAATTCACCTTTTTTACCTGTACTGCAAGTATCTGAATCAGCGTGTTCTAGTGAAATGACCGTTACGTTACACAATAGCAACGTAGTAGTTTAGGCCCTGACCCTGCAGAGACCTACAGTCATGCTCAATTTAAGCAATGTAAGTAGTCCTGTTGAAATGAACTATACTATGCATGTGCTTGAAATTAAGCACATATGTGTTTGCAGGATTGCAACATTAGCATGTGCCCATAATCAACCTTGTTGTTCAATGTTTGTCAAAAAGACTAACATTTGGTGAACAGCCTTTTGGCTCAGAGGTGAATGTTTCATAACCATTTTGGGGGGCACAGAAGGGGGAAATCAGGAAATTTAATGGAATGGCTAGGAACAAAAGACATTCTTTGTATGTCTTCAAACCAAAATTTATAATTCTGTAAATAAAGTTTTCCAAGCACTTTTCCCTAAAGCGTACTAATTACTTTGGGGACTGTGAGAAAGATGGATATTTATAGCAGGAAAATAGCTACTGCAACTACTTTCTAAAAGGTTCCATCATTAGACATCAGATGTTCTATGCTGCAGAGCTGGTTCCATGCTAAACCTCAGTGTGGGCATGCTTCATTTTAAAAGAGTGAAAACAAGTACATAGTTCTCTCTGGAGTGCCAGAATATTCATTTATGTCAGACATGTAAATTCACATGTGGTATGCGTTATTGAAGTAGATGATTTACCAAGGGTTTTAATTGTTATGTATTATTTTACAGCATTGGGCTTTACATACAGAATAGCTGGGTGTCTTGTATTTAGTGTTTAGATGGACCCTTTTGATAATGCAACACAATGGAAATGCGACACAATTTCCTCCCACTCTGTAACTTTCCTATCTTCAAAGCGTCTGACAAAGTGGGATTTTCTCCCATGAAAGCTCATGCGTTTAATAAATCTGTTAGTCTTTAAAAGTGCCACAAGACTCTGTTGTCTGTCTACAATAGACTAACACGGCTACCCCTTTGGAATTTGACAATGGATCAGTAAATGCCTTTCCCCCTCTGGTGTAAACCCCACAAACAACACCTGGGTAATGTGCCTTCTGATTCTCTCAGATTGACGGGTTTTGTTCAGAAGCATTCGTTTGGTGTATCTTTTTTATTTTAAAGAGAGGAACAGGAGAACCCAAAATGCAAAGCTATTAACATTTCTTTTTCCAGTTGTGCTCTTTCAACAGAAAGATTTCCCTATTGATTCACTGGGGATAAGACTCAGGGCTTGGCCTTGATCTTAAATTAGACAGAGAGCTTTCTTCCTGGACTTGAATCCACTTCAGAGAGATACAGGATCCTGAATGAGCCTTGTCATATTATGCATTGCTATTGCAGAAGGCAAAGTACTAGGTCAAATCCTGCCTTACTCAGTCCTAAGTAAAGTAAAACTCATGCTGCATACAATGGGAGTGGTGTCTCGGTAAGGACTAAGAGTCCTTTTCTGTGAGATGCTGGGTGCCTTCAATGTCCATTGAGGCCAGCAGGCACTGGGAGATCTCCCCTTGCAGGATCAAGCTGTTAAAAAGGGCTGCAAGACACAGCCCTTGAATAACAAATATATATTTTCATCCCGCAGCATCAGTTATTTAGCCTACATCCTCATCTCTCTTCCATAACCCCTCCCATTCCCTCTTCCCCCCC